>OV277352.1:1785000-2385000 GCA_922984085.1 Sicus ferrugineus
TATCATTTCCTTGCTGTTTCTGCTGTATTAAAAGCGACGATATTGTCCATCCTTCTACTTGTATTATTTTTCTATTTGCCGCGCCATTGTTGCTACCGTTTGGTGCGATGGAATTCTTGTTTACCTCTTGCATTCTTAACTTCTTTTTTCTATATAAAGCAATTTAAGTTGGGATTAAAATGTTTATTTTCAGCTAATCCCAGCTGGAAATTCTTAGAAACTCGTGCTTTCGAGTGGACTGCGGCCACTGCAGTTGGAGAAAAGCAGTTTTGTTCGGATTGTGAAAGCGATATTTGTATTTGATCGCAATGCAATTCCATTGCGGGAAACATACAATATATAAAAAATTTCGTTTAAATGTTTGAGTGAGTTTTAACCCATTTCAAGCGTGCGTTTTGTTCAAAACTTATTTTTTGTGAATAAATCAAATTCAGCTGAGATATTCTTTCTTCCCGAATATGAACGAAAACTCGTTAGATCTTGATAATTCTTAACTCCATTTATTCTCCTCCAGATGACTGCGAGTAATTTATCCACTCCACTCTGCCACTCCCTCCTCTGCCACTCACAATATCGCGACTCGCAAGTGCAGTTTTTTTTTGCCGATTCCGATACCACTTCGGCAACAGCTGTCGTTACGGTTTAGTAAATTTCCAGTTGAAACACGGTAATCCATCAGTTATTCCTGGCGCAATTCTTTTCTCCTCCGTGCTGCTCTGCATTTCGCATCATTTATTCCCAGCTAAATCGGGTCTGCGGCGGATCTGCACTTTCTTCGTATATTTTTTGGTTGAATCTCCACAGCGATTGCGCAACAAATAGAGGAAAAATTTGAAATCGCATAAAGATTAAGTGAACACTTTGCTTTGAAACGCTGAAACTCTTTTCTTTTCTTTTCTTTTCTTTTCTCTCATCTCTTTCGGTATTTCTGCAGGAAGAATACAGTTTTTTCTTATTCTCAAGCCTGCTGTTTGATCCTGACTGCTCATATTTCAAGCCTGTCGAACTTTCAGTAAATCAACTTAATTCTTTATTGTTATATTGCGTAATTATTGCGTATAATATTGCATTATATAAAGTGAACCAGGCTCAAAAGTATTTTATAATATTTTAAAGAAAACACATTGAAATTAGTTATCAGTAAAAATTTCAAAAATTTCAAAAGTTATTCCCTTCTTTTGCGAAAGTTTGCATATTCGCTGTACTAATTTATTGCTCGGAAAAATAGCCGAGCGAAAGTCGAGCAGCAGAATCTTCTAATTACCTTTTTAGGTCTCAAATTTAGCGCACCATCTTAACAGCAAAACGAAACTCATTAAGCGTTCTCAAGGATACCGAAAACTTTTGTTTGGTAACACGGACGATATGGATTTTCTTTTAAGTCCAACAACAAGAACAACATCGGACAGGGGCGCGTCGGGGGGAAGGATTTAGAGCATTGAAACCCCTTTCCCAATTGCAGTTTTTACAATATTCGCTCTATAAAGCGGAAAAACTTTAACTCGAACTCACTGAGGCAGAACTGCTCTTTCGGGAAAATATTCTCCATTTCCGCGGCTGACAGCCAACAGCAACGAGAATCCGAAGTTTTCGCAGCATGCTTTTAAATGTAAGACTTCTTGGCATTCATTTAAATTAAGCCAAAAAGGGAAAAGAAGATATCGTGATCCTGTTTTTTGTAGAAAAAAAGCAGATAATTAGTTTTGGCGTTACATTAGAATCGCATTCAGACAAACATTGCAGGTATTTTGAAGTACGGGAGAGGGGAGGAGGAAAGAGAAAAGAAGAGGAGACGAGAGGAGATAGGAAAGGACAAGGAAAGATATGAGGAGTGGTGTTGGAGGAAAGGAGTGAAGAGGACTGGGGAGGAGTGGTGAGGATAAAGTGGTGCGGAGTCGAGTAGAGCGGAGAGAAGTTGAGTGGAGAGGTGTTAAGTGGAGAGGGATGGTCTGGAGAGGAAAAGAATGGAGAGGAGAGACGAGGAGAGGATTCGTAAAAATAGGAGTGGTGAGGAGAGTAGAGGTATTAGAGGAGTTCAGTGGAGAGGAGCGGAGCGGAGAGGAGTTGAGTGGAGAGGATTTGAGTGGAGAGAAGTTAAGTGGAGAGGTGTTGAGTGGAGAGGGATGGTCTGGAGAGGGAAGGTCCGGAGAGAAAAAGAATGGATAGGAGTGACGAGGAGAGGAGAGGAGTCGTAAAAATAGGAGTGGTGTGGAGAAGAGTGGAGAGGAGAGTTGAGGTGCGGAGTCGACTGTTACTACATCTGGTTGCAAACTGTGTCCTTCTGCAGTCAAGTGGCAAACATATTTGCCCCGCCCCACTCCTGACATCCTCTTCCCAATCTCACTGTAACTTCAACTCACACGAACACACTTTCCAGTTGTCGCTTATGATGTGAAGTAAAAACTTTTCCGCACTCCCTTTGCGTTTGCGAAACAAGGAAGTTTTACTTGAGTTTCGTGCAAAAAGGAAAAAACAGGAATGTACAATTTAATTGCTGTTGATTGTTTGTGTTGCGACAAAGTTTGCTTAACTGCTAAATTGTTTTTGCTTCGCTCCTGTCGTCGGAGTTTGTCGAGGATCAAAGCAGAAGCGTATGTGAGTCGGTTAGTGAAGCCAGTGAGGCACTCGAATTACAGCATACGGATGGATTATAATTGATTTCCAAGTAGGGACAATTCTGTTCTCACTACTACGCAGCGCTACATTAATTATAACTCGAATCCTCTCAAAGTTTTATAAGTTTGAAAGCATTGTTCTCGTTTAATAACCTTTATTTTTTTCATAACCTGTCTTGGATTCTTTTGTAAATTTGTCTGAACAACCCTCGTGAAATACTAAAATGTAAAAGAATAACAAGAACGTCTCGCAACCAATAAAACGAAGAAAATAAAAGAAAATAAAAGTCCTTCCATGTTTAACGTTAATTTGCAGAGAGAAAAAAGTATCCTTTAAATTTTTGGCGCCAATTGTCTGTCTGGAGCAAGATGAAGTCGAGAGCCGGAAGTGCTTCCAGTTATTGTAGATTTTTTCGTTCTTATTTCGAAATTATCGTCGACTCATTAGAGAAAATGTTTTTGTGTCCATCAAGTTGTTTATAATGCTGAAATGGACAAAGTTTACTACGAAATCATGGGAGTTGAATAACTTTAGTATTGAATTTATGTAAATTTGGCTATAAAGAACTAGAAGATTCGGAGGTCAGTGCACATTTATGGGCAATTTTATGCATAATTTGCGCATAAATTGCTTTTCACAAGATCTTTCATAGTTTTTAATAGAAAAATCTTTATTTTTAGGTGTAGAAAGAGTTTCTCTGGCAAAATTGATAAGCCAAATATTAGTTTTTATTTACAATTCTAACTTAAGTTCTTATTTATTTTATTACTTTAACTTCTTCATTTAAATTCTTGTTGTCGCATTTTTTTCACAGTCGGAAACAATTTGTGAAGAATTTGTTATTTATTTTTATTATCCTACGCCAGCATTTTTTTTGGGCGAGGCAAGTTTGCAATTAGTTTCTCCAAATATAATTAATGCCACTAAATTGGAATTTAATTTAGCAACCGCGACCACACTGCGACCGCGGACAGTGTTGCCAGCATGCAAACACACGAACGCATGAGCGAGTCGGTGATGCTAATGAATTTTTCATAGTGCTGAGGAAGCAAAAAACACCAGAAAATAAATAAATAAAAAAGTAAATTAACAAAATTGAGGAAATTAAGAAAAATTAAAGTAGTTCTCGTTCTGTTGCTTGATGACGATAACCACTACGAGCTGCTGTCTGAGGAGTTTTTTAGCCATAACGATCAATTAACGCTTGCCATTGCAATTTATTTTTAATGAGATCGCACAGTCAACGAGCAACATGAATGAGGTATAATAAAGCCAGGATGGTGCATGTGTATGTGTGTGTGTGTTTGTATGTGTATTTGTGTGGTTGCGTGCGCGCAACATTTGTTTCATTAATTAATTTCCAATTTTTATGGCTTTTCTTTTATCGCTGCGGCCACTTTAACTGTCACGTCATAATTCTCCCCCCACCGCACCACTTTTTCAACGCTTTCATTTGTTTATTGGGGGGTTGCGTTCTTTATTGCATTGTTGTTGCTGCTGTTAAGCTTCTAGAAATGCAATTAATTGGCTTGCGATGTGATGACAAAAGCAACAAAGAAAATATTGGCAGCATCGGCAGCAGCAAAGGCAACGACAGCCAAGAAATACGATAGCAGATTAAAATAACAAAAGCAGCAGCAGCAACAATAACAACAACAACAACAATAACAACAACAACAACAACAACAACAACAACGACGACGACGACTGCGACAACAACAACTACGATGACGACAACAACAAGAGTATCAATATAAGAATAATAAATTACTTTTCTTTATGATGATTTTAATTGCGATTTTATGTGTGAATTAAACGAACTGTGTGTGCATATGTATTCGTGGATGTCTCTGTATTTATTGAGAGTGTGTAAATTATTAAATTGTAGTAACTGCTATTTCCTCTAAGACTGCGAAGATTACGTCAATTCCATCTAGCGAAGTCTAACAAAAATTCCCTAAAATAGATTTTAAATCTGCATAAATAGATTTTCAATCTGTATAAATAGATTTTAATTCCATCTAGCGAAGTCTAACAAAAATTCCCTAAATTAGATTTTAAATCAGCATAAATAGATTTTCAATCTGTATAAATAGATTTTAAATCTGTATAAATAGATTTGAAATCTGTATAAATGTGATTTTATTTCAGGAACTGGATACTAAAAGTAAAATTTAAACACACACACACACTCACACACACACACACACACACACACACACTTGTACAGGATATTAAACGAGGTAAAGTACATTTCCTTGTTCCTCTCGAACGCGTTAACTTCCTTGATTTCCTCTTCATCTCTTTTCCTGCCCTGCTAAACTCAAGTTTTGCCTGCCAGTTAATTAATCAGGCAGTTAAGTGACTCGGCCACTTATTAGCTTCTTCTGGCCATCATTGCTGTTGGCTTTTACACCTCGTTTTTAACGACTTTACACAGTCTGACCTACTTTTCAGTTTAATGCTTGAATATTTGCATTTAATGATTTCGCTGTTGTTGTTGTTGCCTCTGACGTAGGTCTGCTGTTGTTGTGGCTTCCATGCACGAGTTCATGATGTCGCTGGAATAACTGAAGGATCAAAGAAGATCCTTGCTGTAAGCATGCAACTCATTAAACGCGGAACTCAGTGCTTTTTATGCATATCCTGGGTGTCGTTAAATTTATTAACATCCAGTAACTCCTCGAAAGGCAGAGAGGAGTTCAGTGTGAGGGAACATTAAAGTAAAAGTAATTTCTGCAGGAAGAAAAGCGGGGAAAATGAGTTATCCTGTTCAAGGACCCTTTTCAAAGCTAATCAAGCGTCATTTATTATTCAATTTGCTGTATATTATAAATATAAATATGAATAAATGAAACTATCGCGTCGAATTCAGATAGGATAAAAATTGCGTCCTCTCGCGTCTCAGCCTCAACATTGTTTTCATTTTCATCTTCATTGAAATATTTTCCAGCCTCGTAATAACTTTTGCTTTCATCACCATCACCACCAACATCATCGCCAACATCGCCGTCATCATTTCGAGTCCTCGCCACACCGATTTACATCCGTAGCAACATCACGATCGGCTGTCTTCCTCGCAACATCACGCTCGTCATCCACATGTTGCTTGCTGACTCCCGTGCAACCTCGTCGCTGTACTTCACTTTTGTGAAGCTAATGTTTTCCATGCATTCTTTCCACCAACTCAGAATGAGTTCATCTGCCGCAATAAACTCGAAAAACTCCTCATCCTCGAATGCAAAGAACGCGGCCGCGCTGAAACCCGGTTTCCCTCTCCCTGCTGAAGCGTGTGTGGCCAAAACAGAATAAAAAAAAGCGGGGGAGAAAAAGAAATGTACAAAAAATTCAGCAAATGAACAAAAGCCGAGTTTTGTTCCATGTGCTTCGCACAGCAATAAAACGACACAGCAAATCCTTCCAGCAGCGAGCAAGTGCGGTGAATGAAACTCTGCCTTCGCACTGCTGGAACGCATGAATGACTTCTACTAATTGCAGTTTTAATAAGGTTAAAAGAAAGAAAAGTAGAGGGGGAGGGGGGAGAAACGAGTTCCAGCAGCTGCGAAGCTTTAAATTGGAATATTTTGCCTCCTGCTGTTCGCGTTGACAGGATTCGACTTCCCGTCACCGTCAGCCGTCGTCACTCCGGCGAAGCCACCCGCGTTGCTGGCGGAACGGAAAACGGAGCGGAAAACGAGGCGGAAAATAAAGCCGCTGTACAGCCTTTTGTTGCCGTTAGAATGGGCGCGTCGTCACACAACTACACGCGGTACTCGCAGCGAGTCACACACTTCCGGCGCAAAAAAGGCAGCCGCCGCGTCTTCGGTGTTAAGAATGAAGGTGAAATTTGGCGAAAACTTTAAAATTGACGAAATTCTCCTCTCATGCAATCATGGGAATTTATATATTTTGTAAACTATGATAAAATAATGAGTAAATATTAACAAAAACAGGAGAGGACATTCATTTCGGTGCCCAGAGGAGTCCTCCATTCAGTCGTCTGCAGATTTCCAGATCTGTAGAAAATAACAGCACCAGCGGGCGTGAGCAGTTCACATTAAAAATGCGAATAATGGCTGCCTGTTAAAATTCTCAAGTCTGCAATTACAGTTCCGCTTATCTTCACACTCAACGCGCTGATACGCATTCCTCGTTGCAACAAAAGTGTATCTCAGTCTCTGCAACGCACTCTGACGCGGGACCAATTAAACCCTCTTTAGTGCTCCCAACCAGCCAACCAGCCAACAGCCACGAGTCACCAGCCACCAGTCACCGGCCACCAGTCACCAGTCAGTCGTAAAAACAACAACAACCATCCTAACATTAACTGAACAAGTAGAAGATCAAAAATGCTTCACTGTGATGACTTCAGATAAATGAAAACCTCTTCTTGATGTTTTCTTTTTTACTTATAATAGCTGATGTTGGCTGAAACTGTTGGTTGTTCTCTCCTAGAAAGGGCTACGTAAACACCAAACAACAGCAACAACAAAAGCCTCCAGGAGAAAAGAAGTAAACTACAAAATTTAATAACTTTTGTTTTTAGCGAGGCCGAAAACCATCTTCAGTTTACTTTGGATTTCTATTGTAAGAAAACCTACTTAAAATGATGTTGCTGTTACTTGTAATTTTAAATCCTAAATTTGTTAGTATAAAAATGTTATTATTATTTTATATTTTCCCCTTTTTATTACGTTTGCAATATTTGAAATCTTATGTTAATTCTGGGTTGCAATTTGTTGTGTCCGCTAATGTGACGAGCACTCGAAAAGGTTTCCCACATGTTGAAGAATCGTCTCATTTCCCGTGCAGCAGTTTTACGACGTTTATCTCGGACAAAACATGCCTACCAGAATCCCTAGAGTCTCGTCTCGCGTCGAACGTCGCTTGGAGTGAAGCTCGTAAAATTCCGCAGACCCATGGCAGCCGCCACTGCCGCCGTCGGCAAACTTTTCATTTTACTTTCGTTATTTTACGAGTGGCGTGTCATTCATTGCCCTCTCAACAAACGGGGTCCTTCTTGGGTTTCCTTGCGTTTTCCTTGCCTCCGTATTGCAGCAAATCACTGATTGGCGAATTGGCGACACGAGAGGCACGCTGAAGGACATTTTTACGAGTGGCAGAGGCAGAGATGCTGAATAAGTCACCCGATATGTGTAGCATTAAAAGTGTTTTAATGTATTTTTGCTGTACCAAGCACGAAAATTATATAACTAGACACACATTCTTCGTCTCAGTCTAAGTTAACCGTAACTTAATCGCGCTAAAGTCGATTTTTTGTTATCCTGTCTTCGAAAGTTGAACTCTCATTAGATGCAACCTCCGCCACCACCACCATCACCACCTCCATCACCACCACCACCAACAAAGAGTCTGTTGTTAGATGTTTGCATGCGGCTTTTCTGGTCAACCCTGTTAAACTGTCTGCAAACGTGATGGGAGGTCGATGGCACCGCCCGCAAATCCCCGGAAACGGATTAATCAAGCTTTACTGCGCTAGGCAAAAATTAATCCTGTTTTCTGCTGTTCTTCCGGAAGCCCAATCATTCGGGCGACACTCGAGCGCCTCGTTGGACAAGCGAAACTCTGCGAACCAATCAATTGATGGTGATGAATTCTTGAATTCTCTGCACTGCGGCTGTCGGTGTCGCAGGGTGCTGCCGAGCAAGTGGACTTCAAGCAGGATATCAACTGTCCTCGTGCTGGCAAATGAATAAACATTAATTTCGCTTGCGCTTCAATAACCAGTTTTTGTCGTTTTCCTCCTGCGTTGAGTCGACTGCGAGTTGGTGTGGAGGACGAGGCGGTTGTTGTTCATTTGTTTGTTTGATGGTGTGTGTGTGTGTGTGTGTGTGTGTGTGTGTGTGTGTGTGTGTATGTGTGACTGTAAGTGCGAGTGTGTGTGGTCGGGGCTGCTGTCAGGAAATCATTAGAAGTTTGTTTGGGATGAAGTTGCCAATTGCTATTTCGGGTCGATGGATTCAAGTCGGTCTGCTTGAATGTGACAGATTTGGCGACGGTAGAAAATTCAGCGCAGCTCTCGAGTATTCAAGGACATTCTAAATGGTTGCACAAACATTTGTGTGCAAATTTAAACTTGTGCTGAAGTTCGGCAAAGTAATTAACACTCTGTAATTATTGAACTTGTGAAAAGAAGAATAATTTTATGTGTTTGTGACATGATTGCGGGGAAAAAATACCATTAGCAGCAAATATTATATAATAAATTAAGAGTTTGCCAACTACACGCTTTTATTATTGCAAATAAATCAACGGGATGCATAAAGAGTAACATAAAAAAACTTGGAAAGCAGCAAGAAGCGTAGCGGGAAACAATAAAAATACTTTTATTAGCCATCCAGGAGAAGCAACATTTCAATAAAACATAAAAGAAGCATTCGGTAAATATTAAGTCCACTCCGTGAGCAGATACACCTCGAGTTATCTACAGTCGTCCAGCCGCTCCACACCAGCCACTCCCTGCAAGCATCGCACATCCCCAGCTATGCACGAAACACGAAACAGTCGCCGCGCAACACTGTGGCGGGTAGAAAAACACCACAACGTGCTCTTCGCGGCCTCCTGTGAGGCTTACAACGTGTGACGCCGAGTGCGACTACTGAATCCAGAGGATTCCGCCAACAAATGCGTGAAGAAGAAGAAGCCTGCACAAACACAGACAAGCTCGTGTGAGTGTGAGATTGCGTGTACATGCGTGTGTGTGCGTTTGTTTTCTGTGCGTTTTTTCCTTCCGTTCCCGTGCAGCCGTGTAAATCCATTTAATGCCACCGCACGTATTTGTTATCAATTTCAGCCGATCTCTGCTGTCCGACTTTTATATCGCTTTATTGCGATATATTATTCAGCGCTGGATTGCCGGCATTTGCGCGGAATTATGGCGGCCGTTGAAGTTTACTTGTCACAAATTCCGAGGTTTCCTCAAAGGCACGGAAAGTGTTACGAAATGGAAGGAATTGAAGTCGTCAATGTAAGCTGATTTTATTGGCATTTAAAGCCGCTGACTGCGTTTATGTTTGCCGGCCCGGTTTTTCACGATTACGATTATTTGTAGTTTTACGATGCATATTTTGTATATTACAAGCAGTTAGTAGGCTGTTTCTACTTTATTATTCTGCATGAAAACGTCGTAAATGCTCGTATGACTTCCATAAAATTTTAACGTGCTCTTGCAATGTCAAGTTTGTCAGTTTTTGCTTGTTATTCTCATACATTTTCATTTATATATGGAATTGTGCGTGATTTTGTAATATTTATCAAAATTAATTCATTCATTAAACCAGCTTTTATCGCAATTAACGCTCAGAAACTTCATACAGAATCACCGAAGTCCTTCAGGCTTCGAAAACGCTATCAAAACCCTCCCACTCGCTTTCAGGTTTGTTTCGAAAATTTCTCTGAATTCTATACATTTTGCCAAAAATACTACTTCCATTATATTTCATTTACGTTTCCACAAAAATTCACTCACGTCCTTGATTTTTTTTAAAAAAGGATTTTATATATATTTTGTTTTTATATATTTTGTTTTTGATTATAATGAGAAATCGAATTGGCTTTTTGCATTTTTATTGCCTTCTTTGTTTCTTTATTTTGCATAAATTAATCGTTTAATTTGATTTCAATATCTCTGCTTCCCAACCTTTTCGTTTTTCTTCATGTAGAGTTTTTAGAATTTCAATTAACTCCTTTCTATTAAAATGTCTTTCCCTTCTGTCAGTTTTACTTAATAATTCTTCTGCATTTTATGTTTCCATGTTGTATGTTAACAAGAATTCATTTGTTTTCCTTTTCCTCACAAATACGGAACAAACAAATAGAATTGTATTATTCTTCCTTGTTTCTATCAAATTATTCAGCAAAAGACAAAACGTCTCCCATCCCTCGCAATCACTATTCAAGTCTCTGCTGGAGGGATCTCGGATGACAGCATAATTTCAAGCAGCAGCACGACATCAGGGCGCACGAATCAGATAAACAAATCAACGCACAGACAGACAGGCAGGCAGACAGACAGACAGACAGACAGACAGGCAGACAGACAACCCAGCAAAGAGACGACAGCTGTCATTGGAAACGACGTCATTGTCGTTGTTGTTGTATTGACATGCAATGCAATTAGAATTGACGCCGGCAGCTGAAATCCAGGCGGCGCTATCAACACTGAGAGCAGCTTTTCGCAGACAAACGGGTTCGTTCGAGGCGACCGATTGATTGGCAACCGCTGACTGTCAACATTGACAGTAATAATTAAAAGGAGGCAAAGAAATTGAGAGAGGGAGAGGGAGTGAGAGAGGGAGCGAGAGAGGGAGAGAGCGAGAGAGGGCGATAAGGAGAAATGAATTGAAGGATTTGGTATTTACTGCAAAAATTTTTTCGATGAAACGAATTTTTTTACAACAACTTTTGATTTTTTTTTCATTTTCTACACAAATTTTTCTATGTAATGAAATAAATTTTTGTACATTAGCTAGATTATTTTTTAATTCTCAGCTAAATGCGAGCAAAGTGAGAATTACTCGACCTGCAGTAACAGGTAGCGTGTTGTTATTAAAGCTTCATTAGCAGACACACCCAGACACACCCTGGCACACCTACAAACACCCACACACACCTACACACACCTACTCACACGCACACCCCCCATTCACACCGACAACTGAACCCTGAAATGCAAGCAGGAATTTAGAAGACAACTCAGCTGCATGCGAGCAAGACTGCGGCTGCCATGTGTGTGTGTGCTGAGTGTGGGTTGGTCTGTGTGTGCGTGTGTGTGTGTGTGTGTGTGTGTGTTGATGTAGCTGTATAATTACTTAAACTCTTACATAATGCTTAGCGTTAATGAGAACACAAAGCGTGTGTCTTCCTCGAACTCGTTTGGTAGCCGCAGCCATGTCTGAGTTGAAGTTGAGTCTCTCTTATTTTGCATGTCTAATAGTCTGTGCATGTGTGTGTGTGTGTGTGTTGGTTCTCACATGCTAAACAAACGGTACAAATTGTATTCTAACCAGGAGGAGCAGCAGGAGCAGGAGGAGCGAGAGGAGCAGCGGGAGGAGCAGCAAGCGTCTCTCGCTCGCTGTGCAACATCTATTTGTGCTGCGCACGTGAATGACGTTATAATGACAGTGTAAGTCAACCCATGTGTGTGTGTGTGTGTAGGTCTGCACATGTGTGTGGGTGTGTGTGTGTGTGCACAGATGTGTGTCGAGTGTCTGCAGCAGGCAAAATTTAAACTGAGTTTACAGACTGGTCATCGACTCAACAAGAAGGGGTCAATTAAACAAATTACAACAAATGAAAGGATCTCCAGCAATTATCTAGCATTAAGTTAGATAAGTTAAAGAAGCGGTAAGAAAGGCAAACCAATAAAAGTAAAATTTCTGAAAATACATTTCATGTTTCTCAGTTTTCTTTATCATTGAATAAAGAAACCTGAACAATCTGACATTTCTAGAATTCATAAATATTTCCGAATTCTCAGACAATAATTTGATAAAATTTTCAAGAAAAACAACAGCAAAAACAACGACCACCAGTTCATATCAGTGCTGAAATATAAACCCAACTGATTTATATTTTATTTTAATTTACTTGTTTGCATTTTCAATTTTTTTTTGCAATTTTAAACACCTTTTTTTTAGCTTCTCATTTGCAATTTAACAACAAAATATACTGGAAATTTAAATTTAAAATGGCAGCATATCCGTTGAATATCCTGCATCCTCACAACAATAACAAAAACATACTCAGTTCCACAATTTGTGAGTTTTTCTCGAATTTTGTTGCCTCTTCCCTCGTATGTGGATTCGTTTGCATTATGAATGAGTGTTAGTGTGTATGTGTGTGTGTGTGCGTGTGTGTGTGTGGGCGTGTGTGTGTTTGTGATTATTATTTTTATTATTATTCTTAATATTATTATTATAATATAATTATAATACTTTAAACTCTCAATTTTTCTGTCATTCTTCTCTTTCTGTCACGCGTCTCTTTCCTCCCTCAATCGCTTCGTTGTTTCCTTTCGTCGTTACATAATTTTCTTCTCTTCAATTATTTTGCTTTAGCTTTCTATCGCACCATTTCCTTGTTTTTCCATCCTTTGAACTTCCTTTTTCTGTCTTCGTTTCTGTCGTCCTCTCCCAACTTTTGCACTTTTTTCTTCTCTTTCCACGTTTTTTTCTCCATCCCTATTTTTCTCCACTCCCTCATTTCTTGCATTATTAGTTTAATTCATTTATTATTTTCATTTAAATGCTTATTTCAACTTTTTCCCGCGTACACGAATTTCATCAAGTGAATTTTTATTTTTTATCTTTTTTTTTGCTTTACAGTGAAATAAATCTTCCTTTACTTTCACTTCCGCTTCCCGTTTTCTGTCAGTTCGCTCTTGTTTTGTCCTTTTTTGGGGGTTTTCAACAAAAAAAAAAGAATAAATAAAGAAATAAATGAGTCGGATTTCAGTGCTGATTTTTCATTTCATTACTTCTCTCTTCATTAAATTTTTTTATGCGGTGATGTTGTTGCTTTTATTATCCTTGTTGTTGTTGTTGTTGTTGTTATAGCTCTGGTTATTACTGCTGTTGCTGTTGTTGCCCCCGTATTATTCTATTTAATTGCTGACAATTTGTAAAATATTTATTTTATTGTTGACTTTTTTCGTTTTTGTTTCTTCCTTTACGAGTTGTAAGTTTCGTGTTTTCTGCTCTTTTTCTGATTTCATGAAGTTTGCATTCGCGAAATACTGAATTTCAATTAAGCAAGAAATTCTGTGAATTTTTGTTGAAACGAAAAACGCAGCAGTTGGCAAAACATTATATAAATAGTTCGTTAAATGATTGAATTTTCTCTTATATTCCAGAATAATTACAAGAAGACTTAAAAATGCTTTGCGTACTTTTAATTAAAAGGTGAAAACTCACCCTTCCCGCAACCACAAAATTGGTTTCTTCACAAACTTTTAGCAGTTATGAGTTTCCAATTTTTATTCAATAAGTTTTCTTTTTACATTAGGATGTTTTTTTACATAATGTTTGAATAAAATTATCCCGATGCTGGGCTTCATTTTCTTACTTCAGTTATTTCCGCTTTCTCTTTCTTTAATTTATTTCCCTGTTTCTCGACTTCTGTTGCATTAACGAAGCAGCAGCACGAAAAACACTCAGCGCGGTCACGCAACACGAAACCAGCGAGAGCAGCATTCGAAGCTGCTGTTGCGGCTCCGTCGTCGTTGTTCGTCGAATCAGGTCAAAAATTTGATTTCGTATTTTCGCACCGCGCACTAAATTACACTCGACCGCCAAATGTTTGCACCGTAAAAAAACCCGTTTAATTGCTGCTTTGTGAGCACCTGGTGTGTATGTGCGTGTGTTTCATTTCCGTTAAGCTTCAAATTAATTTTTGTTTTTATTTTTTGTTTTTCCCCTTTGTTAGTTTTGTTTGCCACTTTTTGCGTGACTTTTCGAATTTCCTCGTGCAAAGTTTTCCTCTCTAATTTTGAGTTTTTCTTTCGCTTGTAATTTTTGTTTGTAAAATTTTTCTAATATTGTGTTTTCTGTTATTATTAAAATAATTGGTTTTGCACTTTTTTCTCCTAGTTAAGCTTAAGTTTTGGATTTTGTTCTTTTTTTCTGCTTCCTGTTTTTATATTTTTTTTTTCTGTTTCTGTTGCTGCTACTAAATTTTTACTTCAGTTTCAGCTGCAATAATTTTTTTCATTTTTAGCTCGCATGCAATTCGAATTGCTGTTGCATGCTTTTATTTTTAATTCTTTCTTTTATTTGGTTTTATTTTTTGTTGGACTTTTGATTTACCGTTGTGTGACACATAACCAAATAACAGTTGTTGCTTTTGTGGTTCTTGTGCTGCTTTTTTTTAGTTTCTGTTGGTTGTTGCTGCTGCTTGGTTTCTGATTTGAGTTTTAAATGTTGTTGTTGTTGTTAGTGCTGTTGTTGTTGTTGTTGTTGCTATTGCTGTTGTTATTGTTTTTGTTATTTGAATAATTATTTTTGGTGTTGTTGTTTTAATGATAATTTTCTATTGCTGATGATTGATTTTTATTATTAAAAATTTAAAAGAAAATACAAACAAATTATGAAGAATCTTTGTAGGAAATTAAATAAATTTTATTGTTTTAAATCAGTGAAATAAATCAAAGAAGTTTGGAAACTACAAACAAACGCAAAAAGAAGACAAAAAGAAGCGAAAGGCAAGCGATAAAATGTTTCTTTTTTCCCTTTAAAGGATTTTGCAGATTTCCGATTTTACTTTTTTTCATATAAGTGGTGAAGAAAGCCGCCCGCTGACTTTCGATTTCGAATCCCCTCAAGCAGAATTTTTCCGCAGAATTATTAGCTCTCGAGGAATTTCCTTTGAAGCACCTGCATTCTTTGAAGTCACGTCGGAAGTCCCTTTGAAGTCTTTACTCTCTGCTTCACGCCGCAGTTTCAACGTCTAGCGATTCCTTCATCTTAAAACTCCTCACACTTCCCTCGCTTGTTAAACGATGTTATTAGCAGAAATGCGCGTAATCCGAGCAGAAAATCCTGAGCAAGGCAACGAATTGCCGCCACTCAACTAATAATCGAGTCTCATTATATATTAATTGACCGTTTTAATGCGAGACAGAAAGAAAGTTTCAGCAGAAAGAGTAACGCAAAGCGAGAGCCTGGAATGGGTGCGGAGTTCGGGAAGGAAGGGGTTGAGAGGGGTTGAGCTGGGTTGAGCGGGAGTTGGGGGGGATTTTGTGATGGTGGTGAAAAGTGTCTGTAGAGAACAAGTTGATCCCATCGCGCTTGAAGAAATCGTAGAGTTGGTAGAGAAAAGTTAATTTGTGGCAAGAATGCTGGGTGAGTTTTTTGTGCGGGTCAACCGCATAAATTATGAGTAATCAACGCGAGTTGTTGGAGGTGCAGATGGCGCTCATTCACACGCTCGCTGCACTCAACACACTTTGAAAGCGATTTGTACGGCGGCTGCACAGGAGGGCGTCCTTCATACCGTATATGGCAGGACTGTTTGTAGTCCTGCAAGAGTGTTCGCCTGGGGAGGGCGATGTTGTCGCTTGACGGGCGGCAATTAGTGTCATTAATCATTGTGACACATACGTGCACAGTGCGTACCTGCGCCACAAACACACACACACACACACACACACACACACACACACACACACACACACTCTCTCTCTCAGTTCAGTCCTCGTGCTGGGCAAACCAACAACTGCTACGCGCTTCCTGGATTTCAGCACGGTACCACCAACATTCTGACGAAGTGAAGGAAACAAACTGCTTTTTGCAATTCCTTGATTTAATTTTATCTTTTCTCTACACATAAAATTATTTTAACTTGTTTTTATTTTATTTTTTATTTTTTTATTTTTTTCATTTTTTTTTATTTTGTTTTTTTTTATTTTTTTATTTTTTTTTTTATTTTTCTTTTACTTTATTTTTTACTTCCTAAATTCGGAATGCTAAAGTAGAAACTACTATAATTCCAATATCTTCAGGTAAAAAGTCATAGAAAAAAGTATCTTTAATTTTCTGCAGCTCCCAAAAAACAGTTATTCTGCGTGGTAACGGCACTAGGGTAACCCTGGAAGAATAGCAAATTTTAAAACCTCGTTTGAGTGAACACATTTCACGTTTGTTTTCTTTCACGTTTGCCATCCTTGCCCTTGTTTAATCCGAATTTTAATTAAATTTGCTTGGTTTTCTCCTTTGCTGCTCTCATTTATGTTAATCTTCTTCCTTTTCTCTTCCTTTTCTAATGCTTTTCCTCTTTTTTCTCTCATAATTTCGTATGTGTGGCCCGAAAAGCTGCTCCTGCTGGCTTTTAATCGGCGTTTTTACGATTCCTAAAGCGGGTTTAAGTTTCAGCGCTTTATTACGTTGTTTCTCTGCGTGTGTATATGCTGCACAATGTGTATGTGTGTGTGTGTGCGTGTGTGTGTGTGTGTGTGTGTGTGTGTGAGTATATATGGAGTTGCATGTGTATGACTTTTATTTTTTATAGCCGCTGAACAAGAACACCCTGCAAATCCCGCACAATTTTATTCCGCTTGCTTTTGTTACTCCAATATTAACGTGCTCAACATACGACACACATACACACGCGCATACCAACAACAAATTCATTTTTTATGGCTCATAAAAATACACTTTAAATACATTTAAATAAATTCCGTCCCTTTCGCTCGAGTTTGTAGGGAGTGCGGAACGAAGAGAGAAGAAAGCGAAGCAGAAGTCAACGAAGACAACAAGAAGGAGGAGCAAATCATTGCAGATTTACTAGCAGCAAACAGAAAAAGCCAAGAAACCCTTGAATTTCTCTGCAATAATCAGTCAACATGAAAAGCAGCAGAGAAGTGTGTGCGAATCCTTTGAGATTTCGCCAACAAATGGCTGAGTTTTCCCCTTCCTCTACTCTTTTTTCTATTATTTATTCTATTTCGAGATTTATTTTTCGCTTGTAAATCGGTATTCGTCTGCTTGGCCGCATATTAAACAGATTTCTCGTCCTTCGGCCGTCTGTTGCTGTCGCACGTGCCAGTCGACGGACCACCATAAATTATATGGCGAGTTTTTGAGGTTTCGTTTCTATTTTTCTATTTGTAGCGTGTTTATCCGTGTATTATGAAATCCGAAGCTTATTTGCAGCCAGCAAACGAAAGAAATTAAAGTTTGGCGGCGATTCTGGATGTTTTTTTTTAATTTTTGATGTTTTTTTTAATTTTGGATGATTTTTCAGGAACTTCAGCTTGATATATTTACTTTTATGAATAAAATATACATTTTCACTACTTTATTTCAACGCAAAAGTGTTTTTCTTGCTTCAATTCACAATAAAATTAATTGATAAAAATTTCTCCGCACACCTGCGGCAACGGAAGTGGAGAGAAAACAAGAAAATGATGTGCAATATTTACCGTATTCCACACAGAGGACAGACAGCTATTCCACTGAGTTATTCACGTAAAAGTTCTCGTAAATATTTCCGGCCACCACGACGTGTACGCAACTTTAATTATCACGCGCGAGCGAGGAAGCGAACGAACGCAGAGAGTTGAAAAAAGCGCCGTTTCAAGGTCTTCACTTGCACTCACTCACACACACACACCCGCTTCGCTCAGTGGCAGAAATCTCGCAAAATCTCGCCACAAAATGTTAGCCTGCTTAATTAAAAAACGGAATCCGAGCGGGCGTCAGCGTCGCAAGCCTGCAAGACGACGGACGACGGCACCGAGAGTGGCTGCGAAGCACTCAACGCAAGCAGCCACTTCAGGAAGACGAGTGCACTCTCGAGCAACAACAACGCAGAGAGTCGAATCGAGTGGAGTCGTGGAAAGGCGGTCAAGATGAACAGCGCGGCGTGGCGAGGCGCGCGGCGCTGCAGCAGAGCAGAGCAGATCACACACGAGTGGCAACGAGTTGCAACGACTGATGACGTTCTGCGACGCGTTTTAAATGCTCCCGCTGCTGCTGCTGCCAACTACTACGACGCGTTGGGCGTTGTTTGCACACACACACAACAAACGCTGTTTTTGTTGCCGCGACAATCGTCTAGTTGTTGTATTTTTGTGGATATTTATTTCAATTTTCTCCGCTCGCTTTTACGTGGGTTTGAATATTTTTCTTCTTTTCAGCGCACTCACAAGTATGAATAATAAAAACGCGCGGATGTTCGGAAAAAGTTAGCGATTACAACGAAGCGGAAGTGCAGACATATTGTTTTGTACTTCTTTCCGCATCACATCTCTCAACCGCTACCAACCAACGCAAATATCGAGCATCAACTGACGTTAATTTCATTGGAGGCCAACTGAGGTTCTTGCGAAGAGTTTTTGACAGCGGCTACGAGCGAAAAATCCCTCCGTTCTCTGGAAGAGAGAAAATAAATGTTAACTAGAGAGAGAGAGAAAGTAAATTACCGATAAAGAGATGAGATGAGCAATGAGAGGCTGGATTTGCTTGTCTTCGTAGTGAAGGCAGCGCCAGTTTTTCAAGGAAGCACTAAAACAGAGTGGATGAAGAGTGAGAGAGAGAGTGGGGGAGAGAGAGTGGGAGAGAGCTTAATGCGTAGGTAATTCCAGTGTCACCGTCAACTTCTGAGAAAAGAAACCACCTGAGATAAATCTAATAGTAATAAATAAACTGATAACTGCTTTCAGAAAATAATATTTAAATATAAAAATCAACGAATAATCAAAAGAAGGAAGAAAAGTGCAAGAAAATGTCAGAGTTTATGATTTTAATGTGTTGAGAAATAGCGTGAAAAGTTTGATTTTAATAAAATAAAAGTTGAACTCTTTTCTCTCTCGTCCAATCAGCTGTTTTCTCTATTTCCACTTCAGAGTTTGACAAATTGCAGGCACTCGTTCTCTCCGGAGAGTATTTAAAATGTCCGTTTTAACGTGTCTGTGAGAATTCAGCTCTCGCATGATAGAAAACTTCCCACTTGTATGAAGTGAGAAGCTTTGTAGCTTTAATAACTCTCCCTCTCTAACTTTAATGTAACTCTCAAACGCTCTTAATAGCGCTCTCTTTCTCGCAGTAACAAACAGTGAAACATAAGCAAAATTCCCATTACTCTCTGAAATTCCCTTTATTCTTAATTTCTCCTTCACTTTCCCCTTAAAATTGCCATGAGTAGCAAAAATTTGCTAAAATTTCTTTTCTCTGTTAGCAATAAATTGCGGCAACAAAAAAAATCCCTCTCTTAATCCCATCGAATGTAAAAACTTCTACAGCAAGGGGAAATTTTAAAACTTAACACTCATTTTAAAATTTTTCGTGTGATGGACCTGTATGAATTTTTTTATAGTATTTAAAAAAAACTGTACCAAAAATTTAACTTTATTTTATAGTTAATTTTTGTCGATATTTAACTGCCATTATCACCAAAATCACTTCAGGGTATCATAAAAGGAAACGCGAACACGAATTTGATGAAAAACAAAAGTTACAAAAAAATCAACGTATTTAACTGAGCATAAAAAGCTACGAAATTGTTGCGAAAAATCTCAATCGCTGCAATTTTATTAAAATAAACGCAGAACAATGAATTGTTCGCATTAATGGCTGCCGTAAAAGTAAAAGCGAGAGCTAAAAAAGTCATTTGATTCCAAAATCGCATCATTAAAATATCAGCAAACAACTGCAAGTAAAAATTAATGAGCCGGCCTGCATGACTCACAAATACCACTACAACGAGCGCCGCTTTAATATACGAATGCAAATAGCAAGTCGGCAGTGTGTGCGGCCGTATGTGAGAATGTGTGTGTGCGTGCGTGCGTGTGTGTTGAATTTAATGAAGCGCACCCGAACGAGTTCTGCCTACACAATAATCATTAAAAATTGACCAGTCGACACACGCACACACAAACAGCAAGCGTGGTCCAGCATACCCACTCCAGAGAGAGAGAGAGAGAGAGAGAGAGCGAGAGAGGAAGCAGAATTTTAATGGGTTCTAAAATTGCTCACGATGGCCGCTGCTGTTAGACGAAATGTTATTTTTGGATGAAAAACAAGGGAAAAATTCGTTACACGATAGACGAATATTTAAACTGTTGCTGCTGCCCACACAGAGAGGCGTGGCGGTAATTCACGGTTGACCTCAGGAACGCTTGACGTAATGAAATGCGGAAGTGAAAGATGATGAAAAGTTGTGGGCGAAACTTCGTAATTTACTTAAATTAAAATGAATAACAAATTCTAGCCAAGATTTAACTGTGAGGAAATTTTAGAATTAAGTTTTCAAATCTTATAAATGCATTTAATATTGAAAATAAATAAACGCAACCGCAGACGCGCAAGCCAGACACGCCAGCGCTCACGTGCTCACAACAAACGCAAGTCAACAGCAAACACTCGCCAAATTCGGGCCAAGTGAATCCTGAAGTTCGTTCGTGCGGCTGCCGCATTTTGGTCAAACTAAATCGTCGTGTGGGGCGGGAAAATGAAAATTTACGCTTTGCACTGGATGACCCCACTGACTTCCCTCTCCGCTGTCGTTGTTGTTGTTGTTGTTGAGTTTCTCTTCTTTTCAAATTAGGCTCTCAATAAATTAGAAAAGTCTACGAAAATTTAGTATGTTAAAAAAATTGCAGCAACAGCTGGCATTTTTACTTGCAATCTCTACAATTAAAATCACGTTTTAACAATTATTTTTACACATTTTATCGAGTTGACTTGTTTAATCTTTGGCGTAAAAATAGAGGAATAAAAATTCTTAAAAAACTTTCATTTATACTCGAAAATATGAAATCTAAAAATAGGTTTTTCATTTTTTTACCAAACTTGAATATCGTTATCACAGGAAACGAGTATCCTGATGCCTTAAAATCTTTTGCGTCCACTATTTCTGAGTGTTTTTGGGCAATTTAAATAGAACCTTTTTAATCTTTAGGATTTCATATCGAACTCGTATATAAAATTCCTGTTTGAGCATTCTTTTCGGTGTAATTATTCCTCGTTTCCCTGCAAGAAAACTTGAACTGAAAGAATAAACTTTCTGGAATAACGAAGATTTTGCCACAACCTCTTCTAACGTTTTCATGGACTTGTAAAAGCTTGTTTAATATTGTGAGAGCTTATCTAGACTTTTATAAGCTTGTGAAAGCTTGTGAAACCTTGTTTAAGCTTATTTAAACTTGCGAGAGCTCGTTATAGTTTGTTTCCGTTTTCTCCTCTATTCAAGTTTCTGGAGTTACTGAGTTACTGAGCTTCCGTATTGCTAATAAATTGGTTTGAACACCAAATTTTGAAATTAACAAAAGTTGCATCACTTGCTAGCTTTCACCTCGAAACATTATAAATTAACATGGACGCGAACCATCTGGAATGCAATGAGCACACAAAGCTCATTCATTCGAAAGTATTCAGGTATTCGAAAAAGTTTACGAAATTTTAAACCGCTAGAAACTTTTTCCTCGAATTGAAAGTTAAAAGCGAACTGAAAGCTTTTAAATTTGTCGTTTATTTCTTAACACTTGAGGTCGCTTTATGGAAATTTGAGTTCAATTTGAATGAAATTGTTCTCATTACAGTGAAAAAACTTTTATTTTAGAAAAAAGTTTTAGAAATTTAGAAAAAAAAAAATTTATGTTAAAAAAAATACGGATTTTTCTTGTTTCCAGATCTTGGCTATAAAAAATTCGTACTTCTTCCCCTTCGCCGCTCTAACTGTTGTTCTTCAATTGATCAATAATCTGCATAACGGTATTCTGCCCTCATTCATTCTCGCTACTAATATCAATAAATAATTCTGGCAACATTAAACAACTGAAATGTGATCGCATGCGAGATTTCCGCGGTGGTTGCCATGCATTCATTCATTCAGCTTCTCTACAATTCGCGCAACGAGCAAAGCGATTCTTTCGAATCTCTGCATTCCATTCATTTTGTTTCTCTGTCTGCCTGCGTCGCTCTGAATGGCGTCTTCCGTCGTTGCCATTGAAAAAATTCATGTAAGCTGGACTGCAATTTGTTGCTGGCAGACGGAATTTCGAGCGCGCTCTCGACAGGCTTTCAATTTTCTGTTTTCAATTTTCAACAAAGTATTTTCAGTTCGATTTGTTGTTGTTGTTGTTGCTGTTGTTGTTGTTGTTGTTGTTGTTGTTGCGGCTGTCTGTTCGCTGCATTTTCATGGCGTTCGCACGTCGCATTTCGCGTTGCCCATTCGAATTGCAGGCGTCGACCGACACACTGACATGATTTGCGGCGTCCGAATTCGACAGCGCGGTTTATCGATGATCACTCACAGCACGAAAATCCAAAATATTTGCGTTTTATTTGCTTTGAAAATCGATATTAAAATTGGGTGTGCGTGTGTTTTGTTCATTTTGCAGTTCTAAATTTAAAGACAATATTTTTTATTGCATTTTTCCTCTACTTCAAAATAAATAAATATTTTTAAATGTTCCTTCACTTGATGAAACCAAAAGTAATTCATACAGTTGAACAAATTGAACAACTGTAAGTAAATTTAACCAGCAACAACATCAATTAAGCATCGACTGAACATAAAATAAAGAAAAGAAATAAAAATGAAACAAAATTTAATGACTTGAGGGCGTGAAAAGTTTACATAAAGCGATTTAAGGTAGGGAAAAACTCACCAACTTTTTCAATTTTGGAGGGTGTTCTGGACACGGAGATGGAACATCCAGAGCCGTGGAGTTTCAGTACACCGTCGAGCCCAAAAGCCGCCGCGCTGCATGCCAGCGACCAACAGAAACAATTCAAGTTTTTTTTTGCGAATTCAATTATTTTCTTTTAATTGCCACACTTTCTGCGTGTGTTTTTCAGCGTTTTTCGGGTTTGGTGCGTGTAACATGGTAGCTTCTCTCCTCCCTTCACCCTTCTCCACCCCCTCGCGATGCACCCCGCAAGCCACTCCCCTCCCCACACCCACCCAACTCCCTTGATGCCCACAACCACCGATTTTCAGTGTTGGATTCAGAGTTTCAAATTCATTTCATCACATTTGTGGAAACATTGAGCTGCTACATGTAGAAGTGTATGTGTGTGTGTGTGTGTGGTGTGTGTGGTGTGTGTGGTGTGTGTGTGTGTGCGTGGTGTGTGTGTGTGTGTGTGTGTGTGTGTGTGTGATTGGCTCTCAGTACTTGTGAATGCAAGTGCAGCCAACACAAATGCAGAAAAAGTTACAAAAATGCTAAAATGCGACAACAATTTGGCGGGCAGCACCAAAATAAATTTTCCACCCCGCTTCCCGTCCCTTTTCACCCACCCCAACCACACCCCTCAATCTCCTCCCCGATCGCCGCTCAAACGAGTGATTTAGGAAGCAACAAATCAATGAAAGGTTGTTGTTGTTGGTGTTGGTGCTGCCCCTGTTTCGGTGGGGATTTTTCGTTTACTGCATTTCTGTTGTTTGCTAAAATCCACCTATGAAAAAATCACCACAATAAAAAGGAAGTAAAAACAAAAAATATCCCGAGTTTTAGCGAGAATTGAATATCAACAGTTTTGCTGTTTCTTTTTGTTAACAAAATGTTGGGAGTTTTTATTCCGCGTAAGCAAGAATTTATACGTTGTAAAACTAGGAATTCGTTCACAAGCAAAAAAACGGCTATTAAAACGGACAAAAATTGGCGAGGAAAATAAGTCAACATGAAGGGATTTTGAGTTGTTATTGTTGTTGTCGTTGTAGCAAAGGAAGAAAATCTAATCCTGTGTTAACATGGGTGCAGCTTTAAAATCTCATTTTTTAACGTGTTTTCAAAATTATTTTACTTGAAAATGTAGGAAAAAATAATTTTTACTTATTCATTACTTATTAAAAAATAAGTAAATTATTTTTTACTTATTAAAAAATAAGTAAATTATTTTTTACTTTTTAAAAATTATTTCTTTTTTCTAAATTCTTCTATTCTCATTTTAATTTGCTTGAAATGTAAATATTTTGAAGTTGTTTATCTATTGAAAGTGATAATAAAGCAAAATTAGCAGCAGCAACGACGGCAATTATAACAACAACAACACTACAGCACCTCTATAGCGTTGAATGCACCATCACAGCGCGCATCACACAACTAATCAAGTAAGCAAACTAAGCTGCAGCCAAATAACTCGCCACGAGGGGATCCGCGCTAAATTTAGCTCGCTCGCAACGCGGCCGCAAAGAAGTCGCGTGCCAAAATAGGGACGCGCTGCGTGCTGCACGTCCTCAAGAAGTTTTTATGCTCCGCGAGGAACTCATTTCTAGTCTGCCCTTCGTCGCGTTCCCAACCCGTGGACTTGCTAAGCAGCGAGCTGTTGATACTGCTGCTGTTGTTGTTGCTGTCGTTGCTGCTGTTGTTGCTGTAGCAGCGAC
Organism: Sicus ferrugineus; assembly: GCA_922984085.1. Taxonomy (NCBI): domain Eukaryota; kingdom Metazoa; phylum Arthropoda; class Insecta; order Diptera; family Conopidae; genus Sicus; species Sicus ferrugineus. The sequence continues at coordinate 1,809,463 of OV277352.1, forward strand.
ATCGCCACAGCCATCTGGCATCACAGATCAGAGGCTGCATAATTACTTGCCATGTACGTCACAAAAAAGGCGCAAACAACCGCACACACGCACAGCCGCACGCACACGCCAGCCAACATTGCATTCACCGGATTTAAATAGCGCGCTTCTTTCGCATCAACAAGAAAAACTATTTTAGGCATTTCGCGATCAAAAAACAAAAGAGAAAAACTGAATTTGAAAGTTCAAAATCGTCAAAAGCAATAAAATCCGTTGCTAAATTAGACAAAGAAGTGGTGGAGGGGGAAGTAGAAGAAAAGGGGCGGGTGGTGGGTCGGGCGATTTTGGCAAATCTAAACACTTTCTGTACTTTGGAAGGCGAAATCAAAATAAACTCGACATTAATGCGGCTGCTGGGGGAGCATTTCGCAGCGACCGTCACGTTTGCTGTAACGCGCCTCGTTTCAGAGTTCTTAAATGTTGTTGGGTCGGGGAAGAGGAGGCGTGGCAGGGGGAGAGGGGATCATTATTTTCTGCTGGGTACTGAGTTATTAATTGATGGATTTTATTGAAGTCGGTAGTGAATATTGTCGAAAAATTCGCGCCTTTTGAGCGCTAAATGATCGTGCATTCCGAAAACTTATTAAATAATAGAAAAAATATTTGTCATTTAATTTTTACTAGTTTAATTAATTCAAAAACTTGTTACGTTCTACTTTTTAATTCTCTTTATTTAATTCTCTTTTCATTAGAAAACATTCCGAAAAACAAGTTACATTCTCAACTTTGCATCTTTTCTCGTCCGTCAACGCGTAACTCCGGATTCGGTTGAATTAATCGAATTAACACTCAACTTCTGGCACGAATTCCGTTCTTCCTTCCTTTTTATTTCCTTCCTTTTTATATTTTCGTGATTCGGATTTCTCTTCTTGTTGCCTTCGTCTCGATATTCACAGCAGCCACGCTTATCGTCATCAATCATTCAAACACTTTTAGAATCTCTCAGGTTGCGTCGCAGTGTCTCCTTGAGCGCGCTGGTTACTCACTGAAGTGTGCAACACCCTTCCTTCCCTCCTGCTCTTCCTCCTGCTCTTCCTCCTGCTCCTCCTCCTACTCCTCCTCAGCCTCCTTCTCATCCTCAATCTCCACCTCATCCTCCTTCTTATAGATTCTGGAAGATCTGAGATTCTATAGATTCTTGAGAGACTGTAAAAACGAGATCTTTTTTGCAGACTTTTAAATGTATCTAATTAAAATATCTCTACTTTTATACATTCTTTATATTCCATTTTCTGTAAATTCCAAAATAGATTTCTTGTTAAAAGTGTCAAAATATTGAATTCACACGAAGCAACGATTCAGTCAACACATTGTTACGATATGACAGTTCGAGCTGCTAATGGCGGCATTCTTTTCCCAGCTCTTCTCTTAAAATAGACGAGGCGAGACCACACTTCGCATGACTGTCCAAATTTATGGCCAGAAATATTGCTGGTTTTGAGTAGAAGTGGATACTCACGAGTTTCCTCGAATTGTTGTCCCGATTTTTGCCTTTATTTATATAGTTGTAAAAGTAAAACAAGTAGGAAAACGTTTTAGGAATTGAAATCGGTAGAATTACTCTTCCCTACACCTGAAGAGAGGAAATAGGAGAGGGATTACCGTCTTCCCTTCCTGCGTAATTCAGAAACCGAGATATAGAATGGTCGGATACTCCAGTCATATCACGATATCCGAGGAAGGAGGAGGAATATCGCCATCATGTTTGACACAGACTTTCAGGACGTTCGAGGCTGTCAAAGCTTCTTCAAATTAAGAGAACTATTCTGGAATTGCAAGAAGAGAAACGGAGTTGCTGTTCGCCTATTTTTCGAAATAATGTTGTTGAAGGAGAGCGAATATTTATGACTTAATTAAGTTTCTTAAAGTCTCTGACAAGCACTTGCAATCTCGGCGAGGCACCTTGCGAAGTACAGAATGCCGCGTTGCGATTCCACGTGCCACTTGCAACTCCAACTGTCGCTTCGCAGGGCTCTCCACTGGCTGCCCCCACTTGTAATCTCTGCGGAACTCGTCTTCGCCGGCAATTTAATTGCTGCTTCCTCCTCGCCTTCCTCTTCTCTTTGATGTGATACACTCTTCACTTGCAGCCTCCTCGCCCGCCCTCCACTCTGCATTTAATTACAATAACTTTAAAAATCTCGAAAGCGCACCGGAAAACCTCGTCTTGAGTGCCAGTTTCTGGTTGATGATACCGGGCACTCGGTGAGGGGCAGCGTTCCGCATACAGCGAAATAAAGCGTAAATCGAAAACAGATGCGGTGCAGTATGAAAAAGTCACCCCATCTGGTTGCAAGAAATGTATGGCAAGCGGAAATTAAACATTTTCAAGGGAAAAACTGTGGAAATCCTTAAATTGTGCGTAACAACGGCGAAGCAAAACAAAACTCGACCACAAGTGTTGCCAACTGAAGAGTGCAATTGCATCGCTAAGGAAGCAAAAGAGAGAAAATTAAACATAAACTGACCCTTCAGTGAAGCTTCTCTGCCAACATCGGGGATTCTTGAATGAAGTTTAAGCCTCAGATAAACAGTTTTTTCCAGAGGCAACATTTTTCGGTAGCTCGACTCACTTTTCCCTCTTCAGTTCGCAAATTGTTTGCTATTTTTTTCTTATGATGGCTAGCAGAGAAGTGAGGAGAAAGTAAATCGCAGCCGCAGAAATGGCAGCTACTTTGAGTACCTTCAACTGTTAGAAAAAAAGAACGCCGAAGGAACTCAAAGCTACAGGTTAACAAAAGCGAATAAAAAACGAAAGGAAAGGATATCAAAACGGAAAAAACTCAACCCAACTCAACTTAAAAACAGTGAAAAAGAGGCAAAAGTTTTCCTTTGCGCCAGCAACAGCTTTTGGAAAACAACACTGAAGCGCTGGGAGCGCAAAGCGAAACAATGCGAGCATTGCAATGGATTCTTCTTGCTCTCACCGGCTTCTCCAGGCTGCTGCTGCCTTCCTCCCGCTCAAAACTGTTGTAAATTAATGCTAGTTCAAGATTTCTAAACTCTGTTTTATTCCTTTTTCTTGTAACACCACAACATTGTTAAGAATGCAGGAGAAGGAGATTTAAATTCGTTGGCAACGCTGGTTGCTGTCGGGGATTTCAACGTAGCAAATCCTTCACTGAGCTGCAAATGAAAGGAATGCTAAAAATTGCGAAATATCAGTAAAGCGGAGAGGAAAAATAATACTAAAATCCATAAAAAATAGAGGGAGAAACCTGAGAGGGAGAGGAATTCGGAAAAAAGTGTTGCTCTGCTCGTCTGTTCTTCACTCTTTAATTAGAAACTAATTAGCGTTAATCGGGACGCGTTTTTAGTTCGAACAGAGTTGCCATTATCGCAACACAGTTGCCGTCATTGTAACGGGGTTGCCTTTGCCGTTACGGGGTTGCTGTTGTTGTAGGCAAGAATAATGGATTGCAAAACCGCAGCGCGTTTCTTCAAATTATGCAATAATTTGCATAAATTAAGGCAACTAATTTCAAGTTTTTCACACAAAAACCAAAGCTTTTAATTTCATTACATTTCTGTGCATTTGGAATTCGGCGAACTTCAGTGGAAAAGCATTTCCAAAACTTGTTTCTCCTCTTTTCTCTTATTTCTTAATGCAAATTTAAATTAGCACTTCAGATTTCGATTGCGGCAACAACGTTTCGCATTTAAAATTTTCTGAGTAGTTCTTATATTTCTGAGTTTCCTTCGTTTAAACTTTCTTTTAGTCTTTATATGCACGGATTTATAGACATTTCGTTTGTATTGCTTTCAAATACAGAGCGACAAAATCAGCAAAATTCTCTCAAAAATTCTACTGAAATCCATGCAGATTTCCTCGTTGCATGTTTGTCGATGCAAACTTAATCGCCCTGAAGTTCTACTTAATTCGATCAGCCGGTTTATGACTGAAGTACGGTTAAGCGGAGAGCAGAACTGAACGAATCGATGATGCAGAAATATTAAATGCTGTTGCATGCAGCAAAAACAGCAAAACAATGCGCGGTGTAGCTGCAGTTAAGCCGTCAAATATACTGACATGAAATACATAAAAACATACACACTCACTCTCTCTCTCTCTCTCTCTCTCTCTCTCTCTCTCTCTCTAAAATGTATATATATAATAAATTCACTCAAACTTAATAATTACAAACAAAATTCATGTTTTGCATGATTTTTTGTTTTATATAAATTTAAAACCAAATTTTCTATTAATTCATTCTTAATTTAACTTTTTTTATGCCTTTTCTCTCAAAAAAATTTTCATTTTATAAGCAAAATTGTTATTTTTTTCTTTCAAAGTTTCTTTTTTATTTAGCTTCGACTTTGTGTAATTAAAATTACGAATTCGCAACTTCATGCTGCTCTAAATTTAGTCGCGTTTTTAATACTTTAATACAGGGTGTTCTAAATAAATCAGTTGACTTGGTTACGTTTAATATTTAGTTGTTGTTTTTGCTGTTGTTGTTGTTGCTGTTGTTGTTTCCTTGTTGTAACTAAAATTGTACGTTGGTGTTGCCAAATTTCTTGGCGTTACAAAATTTCACGCAAATTGAAAAATTAAATTTTTTTATTTTTAGTGACAAGAAAATTAAGAATGCTTGGCTAGATGGACGGATGGATGCATGAAGGGACGGAGGGATGGATGAGGGTGCATGTGTTGATTTTCTTTTTACCTTTATAAAAACAAAAATATGTGCTGATTTTTTTTAATGAATTAAATTCGGACGGCGCCTGATAAATCGTCACATTCTGATTGCCGGTTGTGATACTCTTTTCAAGAGTTTCTTCTGACGTTTTGTTCAAACAAATAAAAGAACTCAAATATTTTTCAGCACTGTTTTTCTAGATCCTCTGAACTTTTCATCCTTCGACTTAAAGTTTTGGGCGTGCAAAGCTAATGAAATCAAACTTTCGATTACGTTCGCTTGCGCAGCGAGTTGCAAGCTTCACTTGCTGCAAAGAAAAAACTATTTTCAGTCTTTTTAGGTGTTTTTGAGAAACGACAAGGTGCAAAGCGAAGAAAATACCAAAGGAAAAAGCAAAGCAGTCCTCCGAGACGTTTTATAAAGAAAACCATCTTTTTAGACTTTTTTTGGAAAGTTTTCGAAACTTATTTTCATGGTAGACCACGGAAAAACTCGCTCATACACCGAAAATCCCATGACATTGCCAGATTTTCCCTCAATGTCCCGCAATCTCCGGTCTCGATCTTTCACAGCTCAATAACGCACTCGTGAGTGTCAGAATAACGCACTCAATTTGAAAATAACGCACTCAAGTCTTGAAGCAACGCACTCGCAAGTCTCAGAAAAACGCATAAAATCTCTTCTACGAAATCTCTTCTCACGCGTTTTCCTCGACGAATCGAAAAAATGTGTATGAAAAATTCTTAAAATATACTTTTCACTCCATCCACAGCATCAAATCGAGCGCAGAGTTTCTCAAAATATCTAGAAAACGCAGCTGTTCCATCCCTCAGTTGCCGTTACTCGCGCGATCGTGAAACATCTTCTCGTCAGAGTTTTCTCAAGTCTTCCCCTAATTTTTGTGATCGTTTTCGCAGCAGTGAAATCCGCTTCCTTTCGATTAAAAGTATCTATTTTTAGACACAACTTAAAGTTCAACATGAACAAAAATGATTTCGAAATATTCGAACATTTTAAACTATTAAAAGTCGAAATTTAAAAGCATTTGTTGCACGGACACGCGTCAGAAATGAAATGGAAAAGAATGAGAAAATCAGTTTCATATAAGAAAAATTAAGTTGAATTTCAAATAAAAGCGGAATATTTGTAAAGCACTGAAAGTGACAGACGTCACTCAAGTGATGTGCATCCGAATGCGTCTTTAGTCGCGTTGATTAGTCGCATCTGATCAAAGTGGAATCATCGCAACTCATAAATAAATGAAAGTGACAAACGTGTGGCAGAAACCGGAAAGCCATCAAATTTGACAGCCTTTTGAGGCATCATCGAGCAGAACAAGATCGAGATCAAAGTTTTGTGAGATTTAAGCAGAAACAGAAAAAGTATTTGGAACAAACGTTTTTATGTGCGTGTTAGAAACATTTCTGGTTGCTTTAAGTGTTTTTCTTAATGGAAAACATTGTAAATGATCAATTTTATTATTTTTCTATTATTTTTTCTATTATTTTTTCTCTCTCTCTCTCTCTCTCTCTATCTCACTCTCTCTCTCTCTCACTCCCTCTCTCTCTTTCCCCACTTTCACTGACCGGTGAAATATTTCGAAAGTAAAATGTGAAATTTATGTTTTCTACGTTTCAAAATAAATGTGTGTATTTTAAAATTCCTTTCGAAAACTCAACAATTTGTAAGTAGAACGCGATATTGTCTTATAAATTTCAAAATATAAATAAAATTTAATAAGTAGGTAAGATTTAAATATAAACGATGTGATTTACTAGCATAAAAATAGATTTTTAAAAAGCATAATTTTAGCTCTCATTTTCATGATGTCAAGCGCGAAATATGTTAACAAAATTTGATTTTTTTTAATATTCTTCAGCGACGTTGGTTTTTTTCTTTTTTTGGTAACCAAAAAATTAATAAAAAATAAATGGTACTTATAATTCTGAGATCCTGATTTGTGATTAAAATATCACAATTTTAGACAAGAAAAGAATTGGATTTGTTTCATTGAAGATTAGATTCGTACAAAATCATAATATTAAAAATAAAATCATAAACAAATTATAGGGCGATTTAAATACAAATCAAACTACATTTAGAGCAAACTGAATTTAATGTCAGCCTAAAATGGAATAAATGTACATCGAGATCAAATTACAACTCAGATCAGACTAATTTTGATTTAAATTAGATCAAATTAGATGAAGTTGAAAGCCAGGATTAGACAAAATTAAATTATTAGACTAAATCAGATTGAACTGAATTTAGAACGGGCGTATTTCAAATTGTATTAAGCACAAATCACACTAAATTAGATTCACAATGAAATCATAATCATATTAAATTGGAATGATACTGAAATTCACTCTAAATTTAAATCAAACTAAAGCTTCAGTGTGAATTCTAATTCTAATAAAACCGAATATTTTAGAAATCACACTAAATTCAGAATCAAACTAAGTCAAATTAATCCAATTAAGTCAAACTGATTCAAATTTAGTTAAATTTTATTACATTCGAAAACATGAAGTTTTAAATCCGCTTGAATTTAACAGAAGCGAATTTTATAATTGAAAATAAACAATTTTCGATATAATTTATTTAGTTTTGGCAGTAACAAAGTTGAAAACATGAATCATCTCATCAAAAATTGGCACAATTACTGCGAAAATGATGGCTAACTAAATTTACACGCAACCCAGAAAAGAATTTCGAACAAAAAGCACACAAAACCTCAACTCACACGCGGTTCAGCGAACTGCAATCCATTAGATGCGAGTTGACAACATTAACGAAAGTGAGAAAAAGTGAAGTGAAAACACACACAAAATAAATGGAAACCGAATAAAGTAGCCGAAATATTTACGCGCTGGCAAGCAAAGTACGCGACTTAATTTTACGAGCAGCTGCTGCTAAATTTGTATCTGCAAACTGCATTTCGCGGTTTATTTTTACGCGGCACTTTTGCGTAGGTTGAATTTTACGAAATTTCTTCTTACAGATTTTCCCAGAGTTTCGCTTTTAGTTTATTTCCGATGTTGTGTTTTTTGTTCTGTAATTCTGTTTTTTTTTTGCGGTTTAGTTTGTGCGGCATGAGTATCAGCGGCGTAAAATTGGTGTATTTTTGGGATACTAAAATGTGCGAAGATACAATTTGAATTGAATTTCTGTTCTCAATTTAGTTTAACTCGTTTTAGTTCTTTTAAAAGAATTTAAATAGAAATAAACGCAGATAATTGAGTGTCTAAAAATAAACGTTACAACAATGCAGCGCGAAATTCTAACAAAAGCTACAACAACAACAACAACACGAGGTGCATGACACGGTAGCATTAAAATACATGAAAATACAAGGCAAAATTTACTTAAGAATTGACAAGCAGAACGAAAACAAGCTAAAAAGGAGGCAAATAGCAAAAATCTGCATAACAATAAAAAACGAGATAAAAATGTATCTGAACGCTGAGCATGTAAAGCGTGGGTTTCTAATATATTCGCATTTTTTTGTAGTTTATATTTGGTTTTATTTTGCTTTCGATTTTTTGTGTTTCGTTATTTTTCTTTCGATTTTTTTGGAGATACTTGGCAACGCATGATTTTCCTGAAATACGCTAAATAAGACGGCTTCACTGTTGTCTTTGTTGTTGTTGTTGTTGATGTTTTTGTTGCTGTTTTTGCGTATTATTGCCAACTACTTCCTACTCGCAACGGAAGCAAGCGGAAAAACAATCAAATTCACTTTGTTGCTTGCTAAAATTGAACTTTTATCGAAAAACAAACGAGAAAAACAAAAGAAAATATAAAAGAGAATTGTAAAAAAACATTTAAAATAACTGTAATAATAAATAACAATGTTATATTTTTTCAATTATTTAAACAGAAAGAACAATTTAATTAAAAACTGAAAAAATTAAAAAATAACAATATAAAACTTCTGAATATAATTTAAAAAAAAAACTGAATTTAAATCCTTCGATCAAACGTGTCTTACAAACTTTTAAGCATTCATTATTCCGCTCTGCATGAATCACTCAGAAAATAAAAGTGAAAGAAATAAGAAGTAAAGAAAATAAATAGAGAAGAGATAATTGAAAAATTCTCCTGCTTTTTCCCTTAATTGCTTGACGAAGAGTTTAAAATATTTAAAGATTGCAACTAAAGAATTTTTTCCCTTAACATTTTTTCACTGATAGAACATCAAGGACATAAATAAGAGAACAAGGAACATCAAGGACATAAATAAATAACTTCTACTACAGCGATGTCAATATCTGCGAAGAGCAAAAGGAAAAATTAAATGACTAAAATGTTAAAAATGTGATTTTGCTTTAGAAAAGAAGACAAAAAAATCGTCTATAAATTTAAAATAGATAATAACAACAGAAACAACGACAGAGAGGAACAACACAGAGATACTCAAAGTGCTGAAAGAATTTAAAAAATCCAAAAAAAAACACACAAGAAAGAACAAGAAAGTGTATCAGCAGAAAAATGTATTTCCGCTTGCAACCAGCAGGAGCAGCAACAGCAGCAGCGACGTCAACAACAACACCAACAACAACAGCAATAACAACAACAGCAACAACAACAACAACAAAAACGACCAAATCTACAGCTGCTTGCTGGCTGTTTTTGCTGACATTCGTTAGCATGCAACGTCATCAATTAACTCACGATTGTTGCTACGGAGCGGCACTGCTAATGCAGCAGCAGCAGCAGCAACAACAACAACAACAGTTCGAAGAAACATTCCCCCAGCAACAACAACAGCAACAACCACAGCGACAACATCAACAAATCGCGAAGGATCATCAGCAGCAACAACAGCAGGAATTCTTCTACGGAGACAGCGAAAGTCTGGAAATAAATTCCACAACAGCAACACCACCCCTCAAACTACAACAACTACAAACCCCACTACCATCACCATCATCATCGACATCATCAATGTCAACGACAACACCATCATCGTCGATCTCGCCGACGTCTTCGCCTTTTTATGGAGCTCCAGATTCCTACAACCGAAGAAAAACAACAGCGACAAAAATCGCCTCGCCTGCGCTGTCATCGCATCGAAATCGAGTGGAATTTCGGAAAAGCACAAGGAATTCCTACACCGCACGCGACGAAGGAGGACGCGAGGCAGGAATGGATGGCTTCGTCCACGATGCACCCGCTCAGCAGGCTTCGCACCCCTTCGCCTCCTGGCCGGCCAACGACGCGGCGGCCACAGCGCTGCGACGACGGCACGCGACACCCGAGAAGCTGCAGTACACCGCGGAAGTCAGCATCAAGCAGGGTCGCCTCGTGGGCATCGTGCGGCACATGCAGCCGCAGAGCGGGCTGCGCGATGTCAACCAGTACCTGGGGCTGCCGTACGCGGAGGCGCCGGTGGGCAGCCGCCGCTTCATGCCACCTGGTAAGTAGTCGCCGCTGCCGCACTGGCGGCCACATAAATTGCATTGCGAGCGGACTCATTGTGGACTTGAGATGAAGATCTCATTTTAAGATCTCATTTTAGATTAACGCAATTTTCGAGTGCGGGGCTGCGGGGTGCCGTGGCATTAATTATCGCTTTGTTGGCCATGAATTGCTGGTCACATCCCGCCGGTCCTCTTTGCTTCTTCCCCCATTTGGCTTTTCCTTCTTTGTAGGCGACATTAATTTCCAGCTGCTGGCTTGTGGATTGAAAAGTAATTCGTGTGTGAATTTTGTTGGATTTGAATGGGATTTTTAAAGGTTTTAATTGCGGGAAAAATTATTCAGCTGTTAATTTTCTACAAAAATTCGTTTCGATATCAGCGGCAAACCTTTGAAAAAACTGTATTAATCGCAAAAAATTAGCAGTAAGTGAAGCACTACAACCGCAACCGCACATATAAATGAAAGGAAGCATACACACACATATTCGCACACAGCCACACACACAAATACACAAGTACACGCACCGAACTCAGATAATCACTCGTTGAGAAACACTTCTGACATCAAACGCTACTTAAACGAGTGTAAGGGCAATCGGGCGAACACACACACATGCACACACACCCCGTCACACACAGACACACAGACACACACATGCACACCACTCACTAACTTGTACATGCGTTCACAATTCAAATTTAGAATGGAATTGAAGCAAATTAGCCGAGAGATCAACGGGAACGAGAAACACCAACGAGGAATGCGAGTGTAAAGCATTCACGCACACAGATAAACACCTGTATGTGTGTATCATATGCATGAATGCAAGTTATTCCAGCTAGCTGGCATCTAACTAACAAAAACAACAACAACAAAAACATGCACCTCAAATTCTAAATTTCAGTGCAGTTGGGGAAACGCAGAGAGAAACACATACATGCAGATCCTTGTGCGTGTGTGGAGGGATGATTGTATTGATTTTTGAACCAGAAATGCACTAACAACACCAACAACAGCAACAACAACTAGAGCAAGACCACCTACAACGACGACTGCCAAAGAGCAAAAATTTGCAGCAAACAACAGCAGCAACAATGTAAGAACAACAACGACAACGGAACCAGTAACAACGACAACCAAATCAAGGACTGCAGCAGCAGCAACAACAACGACAACAACATCAATAGCAATTACTACAACAAGAAGAATTGCAGCCTCTAGAAGAACAACAGCAACAAACGAAAAAATTGATGCGGTTAAAACAATAAGAACAACAACAATCAAAGCAACTACAACTTCTATAACCAATACAACACCAACAAAACAGCAACAGCAACACTCTCGTTAAGCATCAACTGCGAAATCGTAACCACAAAATGCTTGAATAAGAAGAATTTTAGCCAAAATGTTGCATGCGGTCGTCACTGGAATTCGGTGTGGCCGGCATGAGTGTCCGCTGTAACGTAGAGCGTGTGGGTGTGCGTGTGTGCATGTGTGTGTGTGCATGTGTGCCTAGTTCCCCCTCTCTTGTTCTTCCCTAACTGCGGTATGTCAGCTTTCCCATTACTTTAGGCTTTCAGTTTATACTGTATATGCTTTTGTGTGTGTGTGTGCGTGCGTGTGTGTGTGTAAGTGTGTGTCTATGTGTTGCGCCTCCATTCACACCACTGCAATACAGTTCATCGATGCGTTGATCCATGCAAGGAACACCATTCGTGCAACAGAGTTTACGACTTACAAACGATGAGGACAACAACAAATATTTAGGCCTCCCCGTCCCCGTCTACGCTCTCCAGAGTTTTACTAAACCACAGAGCAGTGAAAATGTTTGCGGTCCTTCCATTCACGCCACAGGATTCGCCGCTGCAAAAGTCGCTTGTTGATTTTGTGCGACTTTCCTTGCATTTTTGCTGGTAAGCCAGATAAAAGAAACGGCTTTCCAATTTCCCCTCAGAAGCTTCCACAACCGAAAAGTTATTAATTCTCAACACTGCAAACCTCAAAGAGCCTCAACTCTTCGTGCTCAATTTTGCCATTCCAAATCTTCTCCTAAAATTGAAGTCGATTTAAGGATCCGTTCAGCATAGCTGTGTCCCATAGCATGTTCCACTCTCGGTCCATCACTCACCCACTCTCATCACAAGAACATTGACAGCTGCTGTTAGCAAGTGTTCAAGGACTTATGAAAGGATTTGCGGAGAGAAGAAAGAGCACATCTCTGGCCGAGGTCAGATGTAGACAGGCAATTTTGAAAATTAAATTTCAAACCGGCTTTTAAGTTTAATCTTGCCAACGAAGACTGCAGGGAGTTCATAAATATTCTGAGGCTCTTTAGTTCCGGTAAAACATGGCAACACCATAACTTTAACCGTAACCTCAGATAGAATTTCTATTCACGCTACGATATGCAGTAACGGATTCGTAAATTTGTGTCCAGAGTTGGTGTCGTAGCGCCGATGATTGGCCGCACGTTAGATCCCGGCACTTCATGATTGCATACCGAACATGCAACTGCGTGCAGGACAGATAAACGGAGTCCCTCAGTTTCTTGGTAACACAAGCGTTCGCAACTATAATTCTGAAATACGATCAGAAATCTGTGATAACAACCTTATTTACATGGAGGACACTAAAGTGATTCTATGAATATAAGGCTACAAATAACGAGATCATCATCGTGCAGAGACAAAATTGCCCTAATGGCAGAACTTAGAGTGCTTGAGGGCGTTTCTGCAATGAGTGGCTCACAGAAATAACTATATTAGGCTCGTTACTTACCGATTTCTATTGCATCTAAGGAATTTCGATTGTCTTCCAGGCGCACCACTTCCCTGGCAGGGTCTCAAGGTGGCCCGTCACCTGCCGCCCGTGTGTCCTCAGAAACTTCCCGACATCAGTGCGCAGGGCAGTGCCAAGATGTCCCGCGGCCGCTTCAAACAGCTGACACGCCTACTGCCCTACCTGAAAGCGGAGAGTGAGGACTGCCTATACCTGAATCTCTACGTACCGCGAGAAGGTCGTCTAGCAATATATTGAGTTGCACTACGTAACGCCCATTCCCTCTCACAGATGGTGCGGGACGATCCACGCTCTACCCAGTGCTGGTCTATGTACACGGTGAGTCCTTCGAGTGGAACAGCGGGAACCCCTACGATGGTTCGGTACTGGCCAGCTACGGCGAGGTCATTGTTGTCACGGTCAACTACAGGTTGGGTGTGATGGGTGAGTATTTAGTGGGGGAACAAGTTCTCTCTCATCTCACTGAATCCCAACTTCTCAGGTTTTCTGAAACCCAGCATCAATGAACGCACCGTCGCCAACTTCGCTCTTCTGGACCAAATCGCAGCGCTGCACTGGATCAAAGAGAACATCGGCTACTTCGGCGGTGATCGCGAGAGCGTCACGTTGATGGGTCACAGCACGGGAGCGGCGTGCGTCAATTATTTGATGGTCTCGCCAGTGGCATCGGGTGCGAATGAGTGCTGCATTTTGTATTATATAACTTCTCTCTATTCTCACTCTCTCTCGTATATTGAAGGACTCTTTCATCGCGCAATTCTGATGTCGGGTTCGGCGATGTCCGACTGGGCGGCGTCCAATCATTCGCTGCAGCTGACCATGCAGATCGCTCACAGTCTCGACTGCCCGCTGATGGATGACAAGGAGCAGATGATCGATTGTTTGCGTGGCAGGAGGTGAGAGGAAGTTTCCATTGCATACCTTCAGGCGGTGGGGATGTTTCGTGTTTAACTAAAGCTGAAGTGAATTGCTTTTTCGGCTCTTTGTTCTCTTATTCCTAATTAACTCAATGAATTCGTAATTAATTTGTTATTTCATTGCTCTTGTTTTCCATGAATGCAAAGTTTGTGTTTGAATTAGGATTTGAATATTTGAGTGTGTCGAGGAACGTTAAAAACTCCACCTTTCCACTCTCAGCCTTCCCGCGATGACATTTGCCGCAGGTCTTCACCTGAATTTTGTTCTCCTCTCTCGTGGGTGTGAATTTTCGCACGTTGTTTGCTTTGTGGTTGATTAATTGAGCGTTTGTTTTCCTCAACCAGTGGCGTAGTTGGAAAATTTCCATAACTTCTTTAAAGTCCCTTCCAATCCACAGAAGGAACATCCTGAAAGTTACAATTTCCAAGTATTGCTGGGTTTGAGCTCCCAAACTCTCCCGCTGTACTACGCCACTGATTTTAAATGCATAATTAATGCATTGACATTCGGCGCTTATCGATGGCGCTGCAATATTAATGCATGCAAATTAATGGCGGCAGCTGCACACAAGAGTGCAACGTAATCTGCAAACCGCGCAACGCATACAAATCTAATTTCTTGCATTTTCGGTCAACAAGCAAGGGAATTTATGCTGAAGGCGTAAAACTAAATTGGATTGGGGAAGGAGTTTAAAAAATGCAGCAAAAATAATGAATCTCAGAGGAAAATTCCTGCTGTAGGAACTCTCTTCATGAAAGAAATTTGTTGATTTTATTTACAGGAATTTATGAGTTTCGTACAGTTTAAATACACAACAGTTCCTTACATTTACGTTTTTGTATAATCTAGTTGAGAATTATAAACTGTTTGGTGGTTTTTAACATGTAATGCGTGATTTGCAATGTTCTGCTTGCAGTGGACACTAAAAATATGTCAACTGCGTTGTTTCGTTTAAAAGAAAAGGAATTTCAAAACGAAAAAGTTAGAGGGAAAATATTGTAGTTCGTAGCCAAGGATTCACAGAAGAATATTGAGAGAAAATCATAGATATTGAGAGCATATTGGGGAAAATGTATTTAAACAAAACGTTGCGGGATTTTTTGCTGTAGATTTTCAGAGCTTATCTGATGTCACAAACTTTGAAATGTGTTGGCAGGTGCTTAGTTTCGCATCTGAGCTGATTGTGGATTCAATGTTGGCGCTATTTCGCTGCTGTAGCAGATGACGTCGATGTAGTACCTGCTATAATGATGTCTTTCTCGTGGTTGCTGTCGTTGTTATCGTTGTTGTTGTTGTTGTTGTTGTTGCTGCTGCTGCTGCTGCTGCTACTGCCTGTGGGAGCAACACTGTTGACGTTGTTTCGTTACTCTTCCGGATGGAGTTGAATTTGTTCTCGAATATTTTGCGGCTGTTATCGTTGTTGCTGTTGTTGTTGCTGTTGAGAGCTTTCGTTTTTAATTTTGCTTTGCCATTTTCCTTCTCATTTCAGATACGTATTCCAATTTTCAAATTTTACGCAACTCGCAGCTTAAATGTTTTGTCATTTCTGACGCACGCAGCGCTGATTAATGAAGCCGTTGCACTTCACCGACTTCTTTCCACCACCGCACAACTACTTCGGCTGCTACCTCCGTCTCTGTTGCACTCGTTACTGTGTGCTTGTGGCTTCCCTTCTTTCATCTTCTTGTTGTTCTCTTCTGCACGCGCAACACAAGATGCTTCGCGAGAAAACACATTTCACGCCAAAGAATTGCTCCTCGTTCAACATTCAACACACGTTCAACGAAATCTCGATTGCTTTTGTTTTCTGCAGCATCGCAATTCGTGGTATGTGTGAAATGGATGCGTGTGTGTGTGTGCAACTTCGTATCTTTGATTTATTTAATATTTCGCTTACTTGATATTTTCACGTTCTCTAGTTATAAATTTCATTTCACATGCAACATGCAAATCCAACTGCGAAAATCACATGAAATCCTCACTTCAAATGCGAATGAACGCGATGCTTTTGCTGACTGATTGTTTTTTCAGCTATCAGGACATCTTACGAATATCCACAGCCCTCCCTCAGTTTTCGACGTCCTTGGGTCCCATCGTCGATGGCCACGTTATACCGAACCAACCGTACAAAGTTATGAGTCAGTACACGGAACTTTTCAGCAAGTAAGCATCCGTAGAAAGTGGAAAACTACAAATAAAATAAATACCAAAATATAAACCACGGATAAAACGCAGTTGTCAATGTTTATTTTTTTCTCGCATCTTGCAGATATGATTTGCTCTTCGGCATCACGGAGTCGGAGGCCTTCCACACGCTGGCTGCAGCCGCACTCGAGCAGGGATTCAGCGAAAGCGAACGAGATAATTTATTGCGCTTCTACATGCAGAGTCGCTTCGATGTGCGGCCCGACCTGGCGCTGGCAGCAACCATCAAAAAGTGAGTGGCAGTGTAGAGGTGTGTATGTGTGTTGGTGTGTGTTGGTGTGTGTTAGTGTGGAGTGCAAGTGTGAAGTGGGATTAAGTGGTGCGTGACGAGCAGGAGGCTCTCTAATGGAGGCTCGTTAGCAGGGATTTCATTGAATTGGCGAGCAAAGTTTGCGCTTCGTCTGGGTAAACGTTCTTCTCCCTCTCTCCCTCTCTCTCTCTCTCTCTACCTCTCTCTGCCCTCCCCTCTCCCCGTCTCTCTCTCTCTCTCTCTCTGCCCTCCCCTCTCCCCCTCTCTCTCTCTCCTTCTCTCCCTCTCCCTTTCACTACTTTATCTCAATTAATTTCATATGCTGGCTAATTTGTGACAACACGTGAGCACGTGTGTTTGTCACGAGTTATGAGTGCAGGCGGTTTTTAGCTGCCCTTGCCTGCCTGCAAGTGAGAAAAATTTTAAGTAATTAATCTCCAGCACTCCGACTGAAGTAATTAAATTAGCTGTCTTCATTCGACGAGCGAGTCTCACTCACACCGCACACACGCACACGTGCTGATGACACCCGAAATGTTACTTTCACTCGCTCAGCTCAGTGTGTTGTAGCAGCTACGAGGTGTACGTATGTGTGCACGTGTGTGTGTGTGTGAGTTGCCGTGATTATGCGTACCACTTAAAGTCTTAATATAAACGTGCCCGCGTTGAAATAATGAGACGCTTATAAATTTAAATCAAATGTTAGTGTGTGTTCTCTCTTCACATAAAATAATCCATTCACATTATATGTGTGTGTGTATCTGTGTGCAGTGGCGTAGCGAGGAAATAGTATCGTGAGGCAAACAGGGTTTCTCCCCCCCCCCACCCCCATTTTGAATGAAGTTGTTTTCCACTCAATATAATAAAATTTCTAAAAACTACCATTTCGAGGAAAGGTTTCGAAACTAGAAATATTACCCTGCCCCTCCACCCCCTTCACCCTTTGGACTGAGCGCCCTTGCTGGTGTGCATGTGTGTGTGAATTCTCTGCAATTCTCTGTACGAATGCCAAAAGTTTCCTTTAGCTCGAAACTGTGTGTTTGAATTTGTTTTACCTGCACAATTTCGGCAGATTCTCTCCACCTCACATGTTTCCCCTCTCCAGTCACTCTCTTTCGCTATCTCTCTCTCCCTCTCTCTCTCTCTCTCTCTCTCTTTCTGTTGTTGCCCCGTAAATCTGAATAACAATGAATTTCAGCTCACATTCAGCTGTGATTGTTTAAAGTCGTTTTTCGCCGCTTGCAGTTGATTCGAGCTCCAGCAATTAATTTGGCTGCTTTCATTTGCATAACTTACGAAGTTTAAATGTGGTGTAGCGAGATTTTTAACTTTTATTAATTGTATTTTTTATTATTTGCGTGCTTCCTTTTTAAATAACTGCATTGGAAATGTTGATGATCGGTGGCGTATGAGTGATTTTATTTCTCGTTTGAATGCATATTTCATGACGTGAGAGAAAGCCACACAAAGAGAAAAAGAGAGAGAGAGAGAGAGAGAGAGGGAGAGGGGGCGAGAGGTGGCCTCGCTCACTGTTAGGAAAACCTTCCGTCCAGTGATTTATTTTCGAGCTCTAAAACTCTAAATACTTTTTAATTTCCTCACATCGTTTTTAAAACAACTTAAAAACAATCAAACTTAAATTAAAATTTTTAACGGTAAAGTGAAAAGTTCCCACAAGTTTTTACACCTTCTAAACGTAACTGTAAACTATTCGCCATTCCGCTCTGCACTTTGCAAAGTCTCTTCAATGCAACGGAGGAGTTTTTTCTTCACACTCGTCCTTCTCGCTCTCTGGCAAACACGTACGGAATAAATAACTGAAGTTCCGCGCCGTGTAGAACTTTGAGGATGCTTGCGAAGGTTGCTGAAGAGCCACACACTCACACGCGCGTACAAGCTGCAATTCACGCACACACAGAAGGATGTCGTAATTTACATACGCACGCAAATATTTGAACGCAGCACCGCCGAAGTTTGCGTTCAGAGCTGCAAATTGAAACAGAAAACAAAGAGCAGGAGGAACGCACTCAATTTGCATGGAAGTGATAGAGTGACACAAGATGTGGCGGCGGTGGAAGCTAACGAAGGCAACGGTGTTGCAAGAAAAACGGCCAAAGTGGGTGCAGCAGGTTTTTAATTAAATCGAGAACTTTGAATGAGTTTATAAATGCGAAGCAGCGAAGGGAAGGCAGGGAGGGGAAGAAAATACGACCGAAGAACTGTGTAAGTTGCAGAAAAATTACTACTGCGCTACTTTTATTAACAGTTGACTGCTTTTATATGCATCCCCACATTGAAGACGATGAAAACTCTGAGATTTTTGATTCAGTTAGAAGCGCAATTCATTCAATTAAAAGCGAGCAATGAAAACAGTGAGAGAAGTTGTATTAAAAGCAAAAAACTACAGGAGGAAATGCTTTCGAAATGTTTTTAATTAATCAGATATAAAACAATGAAAGAAGTAGTAAACTGAAATTCTAGATAATTTTACAACTTTATCTGCAGACACCAAGACAGAATTGTTGTTTGTCTCTTTTCTAAAAGAGACAAACATAGAAAACTAAAAGAATCCTTCTGCAATAAAAAGACTCAAGGACTTCGCCATAATTAACTTTTATCAGCCAATCTGAGAGCGCACAGAAATCGCAGAAACCAAAGAAACCAACAGAACCCAATCAAAATAATGCAATTCCCGCAACAAGAAGTTAATTAAAAAGAGTTGCCAAAATGGCGAGAATATGAAACACCAAACGCGACTGTACGGACGACAACAACAACAACGATAACAACAACAACAACAACAACAACAACAACAACAACAACACATTAGAAGCGACACTACGAGAAAAACGAAAAGAAACAAAATAAACAAAAGTATGAGAAATAAAAAGTAAGAATAAACAAAAGTAGAAAAATAAAGCAATTAAAACGGGGGCAAAAAATCTACCAGCTGAGAAATACTAATAAAATCAACTAATTAAAGAAGAACGAGAGAGAGAGAGAGAGAAACCAAAAGAAAGCAACAGAATTGTTTGCGTATCCTTTTCACAAAATTACACCAAGTTAAGCCAAGAGCCACCCACTCATTGAACTCATTTATTTGTGCCAACTTCGTGCACACATACATTTGCACACACACACACACACACACACACACACACACACACACACACACACACACACACACACACACACTCACACACACTCACCACACATATCGCACCAGCGCAGCAATAACAACAACAATCCCCAAATGAATCCTTTTATGGACTCTTTTGCAGCTGCAGGCGCCAACTTGTAATGATGCACAGCAATAATTGCTGTCTTTTTGTGTTGTTATTGTTAGTGTTGTTGTTGCTGTTGTTGTCGACGTTGTTGGCATTGTTGCAGTTGATGTAATTTTTCCGTGAAAGTCAATCCTTTCCTCTTTTTCTTCTCGAAGTATAGACGTTTTCTTCTCTTTTCTTCGCATCTATACATCTGAAGACTTCGTTTAGCTACTCTGCTGCGATTGAAATGCACGTTTTAGTCTGTCGCTGTGTTTGTCTGACTGTCTGTCAGTCTGTTTGTCTGTCGTTTTGTTGGTCTGCTTGCCTTCCGTCAAGTGGGTATGAAGGACGAACATCCTATCAAACGAAGCAGAAGCAAGTTTAAATTGCAACAAGAAGTTGTATGGAACACAGCTGTTAATTATTATTACTTGTAGTTGCTGTTGTTGTTGTTGTTGTTGTCGGTTATTCATGTAAGTTCATTATTGCTTTAGCTGCCTAACACACTTTGCGGAGCGACAAAACAAAACACATGAAATCTCAACGACAGAAACACAAACACAAGGACACTTCGAAGTGCATGTGAAAGCAATGAGCAACTACAAGTAGGCGCCGGATGTCGCTTCTATGTGTGTGTGCGTGTGTGTGTGTGTGTGTGTGGGAGTGTCGAAGTGTCTGTGTGGTGCGTGCATTTAAAAATGTTGCTAAAACTAGAAAATAAATTAGAAAAATAAAAAATTGAAATAAAAATACAAATATAATAAAAATCTATCTAACAATACATTAAAAAAAGGAGAAATTAAAACAAAATTTAAATGGAAATCAAAGCTTTTATTTACTTAAATTACAATTTATTTAAATAAACTTCACTAGGAATCCTTGTTGGCATACAAAGATGACTCTGTTAAGCCACTGGATCCTGTGTGAGCCTACTTTGTTGTTCCCGAAAATAAGGCTCGTAAATTAACACACACACGCAAACTCACACACACACATACAACCAATCCACCCACCGACACACAATCTCAACTCCTACAACTTCTACACAACAAGCATCCAAAGAAGCAAACATCTGCTGACACTCGAGTTGAAAATAAGATTTTCTCATGATTTTGATTTTTTTTTCTTTTCAATGTAACCGTGCTGAATACCATTTTCCCAAGCACACATTCCTGCTGCAGCAAGTAAGCGCCAGGATATCTTGAAAGGATAACAGAACATAATAAAAGCCGCAAATAAATGCGAGGACGATGAAGACGACGACAACAACGTGTGGCGTACACATGCACAAGCACCACATATACGACTTCAAGTGTGTGTGTGCGTCTTCACGGTGTGTGTTTGCCGTTAATACTCTTGCATGCTTACACGTGCGTGTGAGTGCAAGTTTGCAAGTGTGCACGCTTGAAGAGCTCTCGACTAGAAAATCACATACGTTATCCTGCCGTAAGAGATTCCCACGAGCCGCGTGGTCGTTTTGAGTAGCTGGGAATGAAATGCAAGCCGCAGCATTCGCACCCAATTCTTTGCTCACCTGACCTCGGCAACCGGCTGAGGTGCGCACGCACACACACGCTTACATGTGAGCTGAGGCCACAGACGTGATGTCGGGATGTCCTTTGACTGTGCTGGCAGCTGCTGACGTCTGGATGCATTTATTTGTCCATGTAACGAGTTTTTCATGCTCGTGTTTAACATTTATTTCAGCTACGTGTCACGACCTGTGAGACTGTGTGCGTGCGCACGTGTGCGTGCACGTGTACGTGTGTATTTCGAGGATCTTACTTAGTGAGCAACTTCCGGTCAACCACAGCTGGCTGTTGAAATGACACCGAAGCGTTTTGAAAGTGTATCACCAACGCAAACACGACGAAGGACACTCCGCTGAGTAGATTCCTTTTTTATTTTTTTTGTGTGCTTTTGAATCTTTTCTTCCCTCTTTCCTCAATTCGCGCATTATCATGTTTTTGCCAGTAGAAGTGAGTTTGAGTTTTTAGGGTTTTCTTTTTTGTATTTTTTTAGTTTTAGTGAAGAAGGAAAGCCGAAATCCTTGAATATTTCGTAGCAACGGATTATTTTATTCTTCGCTAGAACTCTCTTATTTTCTTTTTCAAGTTTTTCTTGTCCAAAACAACCACAACAATTTTTATTCTCTAGTGGAACAGCATTTAAGTCGAAGCATTTTAAATGCCACCATTAAATGTGATTTATTAGCGGGTTAAGCATGGTGAAGATTTCCTGGTTTAGATTTTTCCTTCCCCATACATAAACTAAAACCAAGAACCTTTTTGGCAACTGATAACCATCTTTGAACAAATAAACAACAATAAATAATAGTAAACGATTTCACTTTCAAGAAATCAACAGAAACATAAAGTATTTCTTTAGAACATCCCAATGGGAAATCTATTAAATGTAGTTAAGGATGCAGAGATTTTAATGCAACCTTTCATTTAAATTCTGGAACAGGAATTTAGGTATAGGCCATTTCGATCTTTCGTACTACATCAACTAAAAACGACGTCCATTTTTTGATATCGCCTCGAGTGAAAAGGTTCCCTCAAGTGATGGTGATATCATTGATTTCCCTACTACGGATCTCTCGACGTTAATCGGCCCAAGTGATGGTGATATTATTGATTTCCCTACTACAGGTGTCACTATTACTGATTTGCCTGATCAATTGATGGTGACATTATGAATTTCCTACCTAGGATTACCTATTATGGATTTTAGTATTATGGATTTCCCTACTATGTTTTCCTCAATGAGTACTACGTATTTCACTTAATAAAGTTAATGAGAATTATATGCAATTTCAAAATACACTGAAACCGAAAGTAGGGAAATGAAAGGAATAGTAGAAAATTAACACAAACTACAAGAATCGCCATTTATTTACTATAACCTATGTTTATGTGTAAAATAATTTTTAGTTTTTCTTTCAATTTCCTTTTGAATTTTCCTCGAAAACATCTTATTCAAATTTTCCTCCTCGTTACCACGACAAGCCGCCGCACTAGAGGCGTTTTTAGAGCTGCCCATAGACGCACCCAACCTCATTATCATTTCCATTATGATTCCATATTATTTACCTTTTCTGTTTCCTTTTTTGCTATTCTCTCTTTCGCTTCTACTCCCGCAGATACATCGACATGTACAACAACCCGATCAAAGCCACCAACATGGAACATCGCGATGTGGTGCTCGACATTTTGTCGGACGCACGCATCGTCGGACCGCTCGTGCAGACGGGATTATTCCACGCCGATGTGAATCCGCATAATTACATGTATGTCTTCGGTCACAACAGCGCTGCAGGACCGCATGCAAGTGTAAGTAAAACGACGATGGCGGCTGTTGAGGTTGTGTGAAGTGTGAGTGAATGGATTGCAGTTCGTGTGTGTGTGTGGGTGTGTGTGGGTGTGTGTGGGTGTGTTGTGTGTGTGGTTTTAGGGAATATTTTGAGTTGTGGCGACTGAGTGTGGTTGTGTATGAAGCGCATGCCAGTGAAGTTATTATTTTGCAAATTATTTTCCTACAAAAAAGGACCAACACCGCGTAAAAGCAATCATTCATTCATTCTTCTGGCATTTTCATCATTTCAGTGTGCGTTATTTTCCCTGCCTCAGAGACCACATTTGCATGAACAAACGCAGGTTGTGATTGCAACTCGCACGGGTTATAATGCGAAAAAATATATCATTGCAGAGAATTTCTCTGAGAGATAACGCACTTTTCAGCACTGATTAAGAACGTGTGCAGTGTACGCATTATCAGGTTGTATTATCAATATTATCAATCACTTTAAAACAATGGAATTTTCCCAAAGCAATATGCAAAATGGCTTATATTTTAATAAAATGTAGAGAAATTAATAAGAAATAAATATTTTGATGCAGGATTCTTTCCTTCTTTCCTTCCTCCCTTCCTTCGTTCCTTCCTTCCCTCCTTCCTTCCTTCCTTCCTTCCTTACATCCTTTCATCCTTCATTCCTTCCTTCCCTCCTTCCATCCTTTCTTCTTTCCTTCCTTCCTTCCTTCCTTCGTTCCTTCGTTCCTTCCTTCCTTCCTTCCTTCCTTCCCTCCTTCCTTCTTTCCTTCCATCCTTCCTACCTTCGTTCGTTCCTTCTTTCCTTCCTTCCTTCCTTCCCTACTTTTTTATTTTCCATTTAACTACCAAATTGCAGTTTTATGTCAATTGCAGTCTACTGCATTCATTCTTGATTTCTGCTACGAGTTTTTGATTGCTTCTGCAACTACGAGTTGCAAACCAAAGATGTAACTGAATTTAACGAAACTTACGCAAGCAAATTTACGAAACTCTATATATAATAACATCGGAGCCATATCGACCGATACACAAAAACAAAAATCAAAACATAAACAAAAAACTTTGTTGAGTGATTTGCAGCAAAACTTCAAAACTTCAAATCGGTGGGTTGCCAAATCGGTTGAATCGGACAGGTTGATCAAACTTGGAGCGAATCACGGAGTGAAAAGTGAAAGAATAAAGGGAAAAAGATTGATGGAAAGATAATTATTACTTGTAAAAGTTCCTCGTATTCCTCTTGAAGATTTAGGAAATATTTCTATGCTGTTGATTTTCTTGCAGAAAGTTCAGATTTCAAACGGATGAATTTTGATTACAAGGTTTTCAAAGTAGGTTGCTGGGGCAATCATAAACTTTAGAAACATTGAAATGGTGCGGAATAACCTGAAATCGCGAACACTATAACTGCTGTGAAACATATATGTGAGCAATAAAAACCGTAGCTATTAAATAATGAATTTTTTTATAATTTTTTTTATGAACTTTTAATTTTGATGAATTGATGATGACTTCAGAAAATATCAAACGATGACTTCAGAAAATATCATCATGAGTGAAAATAATTATATGAATGAAATAACGTATGCGTGCTAATTTCATCAATTTCATCAAAATTATGTACAAGCTGATTTCATCAATTTGATTATGACAAATGAAAATTCATCATTTTAACTTTTTCAGTTACAATGTAGCTTCTAATTTCTTCGAATCTCTCATCACGAACATTTGCACTTCCAGTTGCCGCACAGCATCGCGGGCGAGGAACTGGCATTCGTATTCGGGGCACCACTAGCGCCATCTGGTCCATTCCACAACAGCTACAGCACGCAGGAGAAGCTGCTGTCGGAAGCCGTGATGACCTACTGGACGAACTTCGCCAAAACGGGGTGAGTATCGGGTGCAGGGCTGCGTGCGGAAACACGCCACAAACACACGCTGCAACAGGAAACGAAATCCAATATCATTCGGCGGACGCAATGATTATCTGTGTCACGGCGCTCGCTTCGAGAAGTCCAACTCGAGAGCTGACGCGTGACTGCAGCAAGCAGCTCAGCCGAAGTAAGCGTGGCAACGAGATCCACGGAACTCGCGGCAGATACCGCAGTCTGCCACCAGCCGCGGGGTGAGCTGACGCAACTCAGTAGTTGCTGCACGCGCGCGTTGCGCATAACGAGGCTGCTTCCGGCGATGAAGCGGAAGTTTAAATTGAATTCAGTAGAAAGTGAACGGATGTGTACAGCTATCCGTCGGTATGCGTGTCTGTGGGTGTGTGTATCTGTGTCTGTGTGTGTGTGTGGGTGTGCGAGGAAAGCGAGGCCACAATTTTGCTGAGTGCGGATCAGTAGCAATTTTAGTAAAACTTTATTACACCGAGTTTGCACGCTTTTCCACTTTGATGGCTCTTCTGCATTAGCAAACCGTTGCTTTGTTGTTGCGGAAAAAGCTTCTCAGTTGCCTGCGGGGGTGTCCTTGCAATCCTTTCGCATCTATTTTACTTCTCGTTAATAAAGTGGCAGATATTTGCCGCCATAACTCTAACTCAGCTTTACAGTTCAATCCCTTTTCAATTCAAAAATCCCACGCCTCCTCTCTGCAGGAACCCGAAGGCCCCCTGGAAGGGCACTTTCCTCAACCTGCACGCCATGGAGTGGGACCGCTACGACCTCGACTGGCCCGAGTTCAACAAACGCACGCAAGCCTACATCAACATCGGTGAGTCGCCACTTCGCAGCCCTCCGAAACTGAGTGGATTTCATTGCCCGCCTCCCCCGTGCTCCCTCCCACAGGTATTCCGCCCTCGATCGGCTACAAGTACCGCCAGATCTACATGAACTTCTGGAACAAGGAGCTGCCCGACGAACTCAATCAAATTGCCGCCATGCAGCAGCAGCCCTTCCTGCACGCCTACGGCGGCGGCCCCTCCGCCACCGCGCCCCACCACTCGCGACTGCCGGGCGACGTCACCACCGGTCACCTCAGCAAGTTCGGCAACCGCGACCGAGGCGCCGCTCAAGATCCCGTGCGCACGCTGAAGCTGCTGCTGCAGGAGCCAGACGCCGGTCAGGCCTCTCCGCTCGCTGCAGAAACGCTCGCCGAAAACATGTATAACGCGCCACCCACCTTCGGCAGCGCTAGGAAGCCGACCGACGAAGAGCTGCTGCATGCCGCCCACAACACGCAGCCGACGAACGCCGTTTGGGGTGTGCTGGGCGGTGTCGCCCCCTCAACTGCCGCCACCGTGCCCGCCGCTAAGGCCGACCTGCAGCCGTCCGAGGCCGAGCACGAGGTGGCCAAGTCGGAGTCCACCATGCAACTGCTGATCGGCTTGATTGTGGTCTTCATTGTGCTGAACGTCGCGATCTACGCCACGTTTCT
The DNA here is from genome assembly GCA_922984085.1 of Sicus ferrugineus. Lineage (NCBI taxonomy): Eukaryota > Metazoa > Arthropoda > Insecta > Diptera > Conopidae > Sicus > Sicus ferrugineus. The sequence continues at coordinate 1,835,718 of OV277352.1, forward strand.
GATGCAGAAGCGGCGCAAGAAGTCCGCCAGCTCTGTGATGCGCAAGCTGGGTGGCGCCGGCGGCATCCTCAGCTACGACGGCAACACTGATGACGAGCTCAAGCGCTCCAAGCGCACGGGCACGCTCGACACCGCGGGCGACGACAACAGTTACATTCTGGATCTGGTGCGCAAGTCGAACACCTACGAAGCCGTGAAGACGGAGCGCCTGCCCATCAACGGCTACCAGATCAAGCGGCAGCTGAGCTGCTCCACCGTGGACACGCACACGAAGGTGTGCGAGTGGATGGCGGCGGGCGGGGCCAACAAGGTGTGCGGCAGCCTCAATCGCCACACCTGCCGCCACAGTTCGTCGAAGAACTCGAAGCACTCCTCCACGTCGCCCACCTTCTCCACCCTCCGCGATGGCAGCAGCAGTGGTGGCGGCAGCGGCAGCTTCCACCAGCGGCCACACCAGGTAAACATCGGCATTGACGCCACGCCGCAGGCACGCGGACAAAGCATCCTCTGCCAGCAGCCGATTGAGCTGACGAAGCAGCATGCGGCACACGGGTCGCGCAACATAATCATCTGCCAGGAAGTGGAGGTGGAGGACCAGGAGCTGCTGATGCCGCAGCAGTCGCTGGACTCGGTGTGCTGCAGCAGCGGCACATTGCAGCGGCAGCACTCGGCCGCCACAGAGGCGTGCGACTGCGAGCTGCCGCAGCAGGAGTCGCGCGAAGCCCTGCTGCCCATCGTGCACAAGCATTCGCGCTCCGATCCCATCGAGCTGATGTACGACCTGCGCAAGCGCGACGAGCAAGTGACCAGTTTCATGCAGCCGCCGCCGGACATCAACGTCACCAGTCGCGACGACGATGTGGCGGGCGGCGCGTTGCCGCACTCGCTCTCCCCAGCCGAACAGCTGTCGCTCATTAAGCGCCGCAACTACCCGAAGGTGCTGCCGAGTTTGCAGCAGAAGCGTAACTCTTTGCCGCCGAACGGCCTCGTGCTGCATCAGATCATGGAATGCCGTCGGCAGGTGCCGCCAGTGCCTCCGCCGCGGACCATCTCGACGCTGGGACGCAAGCGCTCGCTGCTGGAGCGACGTTGCAGCGGCAGCATCACCACGTCGCCGGTGATGGTGGCGCAGGACTGCACCGTCGAGGAGGAGGAGCCGCACCAGGTAGCGGAGAACACTTTGATTGTCGGTCCCATTGTGCCGAAGATGGACTACACGATGTCGCTGCTGCGGCGCGGCAGAATGCAGGACTCGAAGGATGGCGCGGACGACGACGCGACTGCAAGGCGACAGCTGCCGCCTGCCGCAGCAGAAACGAGCCGCTGTAGGCCGCCCGCACTGCGCTTGCCCACGTTCTCGTTCGACAGCCGAGTGCTGCCGCATGACAGTCGCGTGTGGCCAACTTTGGCGCATCACACGGAGGCCGTTTACGCTGTTCAGGGGCCGAATTTGGCCGCCTCGCTGCCCATTATTCCGGTCGCAACGCCCACGACACCAGCGGGCCCGGCAAACTTCTTAACAGCGCCCAGCACGCCTGCGGTTGTTGCACCAACAGCAACAACAGCAACAACAACGCCGCCTGAGGTCATCTATGCACAGTCATCGAAGGTGACAGCGAGAGCGAACAGCAGCAGCTACAGCAACAGCAACAACATGATGGTGTCGACAACAACAACAACAACAGCAACAACAACAACAACAACATCTGTCATAGATAAAAAGCAAACAACGGCAGGAGGCAATCACTTGCCAACAACAACTACAACAAGTCCAGCTCCCACTGATGCGCTCTCACGTGTTCCTCAACAAAATGCAGAACGAAATACCTTCGAACAACAACAACAGCAACGTGATATAACTAACCAGCAGCCAACCGAAGGAACAACAGCAACAGCAACACTGATGACATCATCTGTGCCGAATTTACGAAGCCAGCTCGGACGTCCCACATTCTGTCACGCCAACGCATCCGATCCAGCATCGTCAACAAGCGCGTTTTGCTGTCCGCGGTCCTGCCACGTCCCCTCCTTCACACCACACTCTTCGTCTTCCCCTTCCGCTTCCTCCTCTTCCTCCTCCACGAATTCTTTGTCTCCACCGAACAACTCAAACTCATCCCTGCGCGCCTCTTTAAGCAGCAACAACTCAGCATCGCAATCCTCTTCAGCGTCATCGAGTTCCACTGGCACGGTGCGCACCGAACTTCAGCAAAAGTAGGCAACTCCGGGTTGCTGTTGTCGCCTTCACTGGTACTGCGTATTGTTTTTGGTACGATTTCACTCCATTCACTTTTTGTGGACTTGAGATGTTCATTCGGCTGCGAGCACAACTCCTGCCGCTGCTGCTTGACTTGGTGACGCCAAATCAGTGCCAGCGATTTAATTCCAGCAGCGTTAAGTTATTTTCTTAGCCTGTTTTTTTTCTTTCGACGGGATTTTTATGCGCCAGGAAATCCTCTTAAAGGATACAGCAAAAAAAAGGTCCTGCTTTCTGTATTCGGTAAACAGAGAAAATGCGGATTTTTATACTTGATGGATTTTGAGCTTTTTATTGAAGCTTTTAAGCAGGAATTCCATTCCTTTAAAATAAATGAACTCATTTTTACTGCAAAAAACTGTATTTCGCAAACGAAGAAATATATTTATTTTAAACACATTATATATTCACAATAATATTTCATATATTAAATAATATTAATATATAAATAATATTTTATATGTTATTTTGTATATTTTAAATAATTCTTCAGAATGTCACATCAACGTTTTTCAATAGTATTCAGTTTAAAAATCTATAATCAATTAATTACTTGCGTACTTAATTAAGAAAGAAGTAGTATTTAAATATTTAAACTAAGTTTAAGTTACAATAAATACGGAATTATCTTATTTTCATTACAATCTATACAATTAATTATTTATAAATTTAAGCGTTATTAAAAGTAAGTAAAATTCTTTACCATTAAAAAACAATTAAATGAAAATATGCATGTATTTTATGGCTTTGAATTAAATTATTTTCTACATATAAAAAACATTAATAAAATCTCAACAAAAGTATTAAATTTCATTCATATTCACAAAATTCCCGTGTTAAATGAACAACAAAACCATCGAAATGAGGAATTAAATTTAAATATTTCAATACAGTTACATTTGTTAAATATCACACATACACACAATGCATACACACACACATATACACGTGCGTGTGTGTACTTGCGTACGTTACTTTAAAAATTGATTAATTTTTCCCATCTGACCGCAGAGCAAAAAGACACAACGAACAATTTGTTTTTCGAAAGCACACACACATTCCAACAGTAAACAATACAAACAACAACTACAAGAACAATAACAACAAAACTAATAGCAATATTTATAATAATACAGGTCTTGCATTTCAATTCTAACTTTTGTTTTCTAATGTAATTTTAATAAAAACGCGCTATTAAATTGTTTTAGAAAATGAAACTATAAAATATCGCAACACATGCTAATTAGTTGTGATTTTGCTTGGATCAATATACTGTGTCAATATTATTGTATGTTAATTGAAAGGAAAAGAATTCTTCGGAATTTTGGCATTCCTGCCACAATCTGTGGATGCCAACATCATCAGCATGCAACGCATGCCAGCATTTTGAATCACGCCACCAATCATAGACGTTCGTGGACGAAAAGTGGTTTTTTCCTCATCACTGCAAGGATATTCGAAGCCTGCGAACATTGCTTTTGCGAAATAAGCAAAAAGTTTGAACCGAGGAATTTCTCTTCAATTTTAGTTTCACTCACTCAAACTTTAATTAAAGTTTCCTTCACTTATTTGAAGTTGAATGGGCTAATGGAAGGAATTAAAGAGGAAAATTCTTTTTACTGGCTTCTTGCAAGTGAATAGTTTCGCCTTCAAGTGCCACGCCTCTTTTTAAGTAGCTCTGCGACTTTAAAAAATAATTAAAGGAAGTCGTCATCATTAAAATGTTTCCAACTCAAGGGAAACTCTTACGAGACGAGCTCGAAAACACCGAGACATGATGTGCGCGCGTTTCTTTGCCTTTCGAATTTTTTTCCGGGAACTCTGGGAGGAGAAGGAGAGGAGGAGGAAGAAGAGGAATAAGAAGCCAACTTGAACAACAACAGCATTAGCAATTTAAGGCATTCAACAGCGCTTACATGATGTTGTTGTTGTTAATAGAGAAGCCTTTCCTCTTATTGTTGTGGTACTTGTTATTATTATTGTTTCTGTTGTTTTTGTTGTTGTTCTTAGAAGTACTATTTAACTTCGCAGTTATTGCAGTTAACAAGTCGGCAAGGCATTCGCAGTAAAAAGCTGAAAATAAGAAAAAATAATCTCAGGAGCAAAAATAAAAGAAAAGCAGAAACACTGAAAATGACGAGAGCTTACAAAAAATCAAAACAACTTTAAAATGGTTTTAATTGGCACACGTTTTCAGTTTCAAATTTTCTTAAAAAAACTTAAAAAAAATTTTAAATAAAAATCTTTAAAGTTAAACTTTTCAACTCATCAGGGATGATGACCATCTCCTTCTTCATCCACAGAAGCGATATAACGTCACCGTCATTCTTACAAGCATCCACAGCCTTCATAATTAACAGCAGCAACGTCTAACAACACCACCATCATCATCACCATCATCATGATCATCATCATTATCACCATCATTATCACCATCATCACCATCATCATCATCCCTTCATCAAGAGATTCATTATCACATCAACAAAAGCGCAAAAATTACAGGAAAACAATGACATCTGTGTCACTGGTAGAACTTGTCTGCAATTTTTTTTTATTCCATTTTTTTTATTTTATTATTTTTCTCCCTCGAAGTCCCCTCCTCACCAGCTGGCAACCTTCACTACTTTTTGTGTCGAGTGTCTTTTTTCGAGTGTCACGCAACTAAACATGCAACGTTCACCGGTTTTCACAGCGAAACGAAACTTATGTACGCTCTGAACAGCATTAAATGGTGGAGCAACAAAAACAACAATAGTAAATTTTACAAAACAAAATAAAGAAAAAACAAGAACAACTAGAACAACAACTCAAGACTGTAACCGCTAACAAAAAAGTCTACAGGAAACGTTGAATTTACGGACTTCGTTACATTTTAATTGCAGTGACGGAAAAAAATTGATGAAGTTGCTTTGTCACACACAAAAAAATGTATATTTTTTTATATTTTCACTTCTTTATATTTAATTTAAAGTTTAACTTTTATAAATAGAAGTGTTAAACTTTTTAGAAAGTTTCTTCATTTGAAAATTTCTAATTCGTTGTCTAATTAACTAAGTAGTTTTAATTAGTTAAAAGATAGCTTATTACACCACAGAAAACTGGTTATATTAACCACCAGGCACGCTATAGAACGAAGAACACTGCGAGAAATCATTTGCTCTGTACAACGCGACGTATGAGTAACTTTTTGATGCATTGAATGCTGATTCGAGGTTTCCCTGCATGAAGCGGATGAAAGATGTTTTAAATAGCAACTAAAACGCAAATACTCACACACGCACACACATACATAGATGCACACATACACGCATACGCATACAAACACTAATAAAACAGTAAAACACATGCAAATGCGAGATAAACTGAGGAAATGCTGAAATTTTCATGTTATTCTTGCAGAATTTTAATGCTCGCAGCACTCAGTCAAGCACGAAAACCAACTGGAAGCTGAGAAGAAGATATCAAAGAAAAGAAAGCAAAAAGTAGCGAATGCAATCAAGCGAAGTTCCACGAAGACAACGAAGAAACCGTAAAAACTTTCTTTTGCAGAAAATTCTTCGCATTTTCTTACCCACGAAATGTAAAAAAATTACAATAAAATTAAGTGCGCGCGTTTGTTTTAACAAATTCTGTTATTTTTCACTTCAGCTTGACGTTATTAATTTTCACACCCGTTTGTCTCATTTTAACTGCCATCATTCTGGGTGTGAATTTGATCGCTTTAATTTTCTTTCACTTATATAAATTTCCGCGGATTGTCCTCAGCAGGAGCGTGAAGTTGTGTAATAAAATGTTCTAAAAAAACGAATTTGCGTTTCCATCATGGAAAGTCATTAGCAGCGAGTCGCGCTCACCCTCATTTTAAAGTAATTAAAAGAAAAACAAAAAATTAATTAAAGATTTCCTTTTTTAATGTGCGCAATACACAAAAATCAGAAAAATGAGGACGGGAGTTTAATTGTGGCGAAGAAAACTTGATAAACTGGCAGAATGAGAAAGAAAAAATAGTTTTTTAAGGAACTACAACAACTGAAACAGCAACAACAACAACAACAACAAACACCGCCACCGCCAACAACCGCCGCCTTTTTGCAGTTTATAAAATTTGTTGCGCAGTAGACGGGCGGAAATTTAAATGGCGCACTTCCGGTGGCTGAGCAGACGGCAGACCAATAAAATAAAATTCCGCCGAAATCATTGACCGAAATTCAACAGCTTGCTCTGGAATAAATTAGGAGAAAATGAGAAACCAGAAAATTGAAATTAAAAAAATATTGTAATACGATAAAAATTACGAGGGTGAGTTTCGTTGAACTCAAAACAGCAAAAACGCAGTAAAACAAGATGCGAATTAAAAAAAATCCTGCTGTAAATAAGGAAAACAATTTTAAGTTTTTGACAGGCTAACAACAACAAAAAAAAGTTGTGGCTTTTAAAATATATTGCAAATTTTTCGCTCTGAAGTCAGAAGGACACGGAAAACTGAAAAAAGTTTAGGCGCAGATGGACGGAAAATATTTGCAACACATGCTGCAAATAAGTTTCGAAGTATCAAACAGATTCAGGCAGCAGATTTTTCCGTTAATTTTACCGTAATTCTTGTGAGGGGTTTGTAAGAGTAATTTCTGCAAATTTTTTAAAGTTTTCCTGTACATTTTTATATTAATTTTAAAGTACGTCTCACTATCTACTTCGTGTGAATGTATTTATATATGTATTTGCGTTTGTATGTATGTAGATATGTATGTGTTGTGTGTATGATTCATACAGACGTAAAACACTCGACTCGTTATTCACATTTCAATACGATTTCTGATGATGATTCTCTCGCATAAAATCTTTCTGTTTCAACAACTTCATTTGGCACTTCCAATTAATCTGCGCAAAATTAACATCTTTCAATTTAAATAATTAATTTTCGCATTAAATGGCGTTTAATGGAAAAGTTGAGAGTTTCTGTGATTTTATGCGGTCAGCTAACAGATGGTTGTCAGAGAAATAACCGAACAACGCATGAAATGAAGCGAAAAAACGAGATGTAGTGAGATATTTAAATAAATCATTCAGTTTAGATTAAAATTAAATTCAGAGTTTATAAATACAAATTCGCTCGAGAAGAGAAACCATTAAATTGATTCGATTAACTTTTATGGAGTGTAAATCGTAGCAATTTCAACGCAACATCTAGAAGAGTCTGAAAGAGAACAATTTTAACAGACGAGAATTCCTAGGAAGTAAACATTTTTTACGAGGATGGCGTCGAAAATATAGTGAACGCCACGACCTCTTAACAGGTCGAGTGAGCCAACGATTCTTCCGAAATTTCTCATAAAATGAAATAAAATGACTGGATTAATATCAACCATTCAATTGCACTCAGATAAGCAAATTAACGAAGATAAGAACGTTTTTATCTTTTACGAGTACTGATTACGTGAACGAGGAAGTGCAAGTTAATTAATTCGGCTTTATTGAATATTTCAACCGCCTTCGAGTACGAAACAGAATACGTAATTAAAATTTTAATGAGAAATTGTTATGATAAGATATTGCAGTTAATATAAAACTGAAAAAAGAAAGAGAAAATATAATTTTAATTTAAATACAAGTAGAAAACAAGAGTAAAAGTGAAATAAAAGTAAAAATCAGAGATAAGCAGGAGACGCAAGTTATTCCCGATTTAAAAATGGGATTTTTCATAACATAAAATAAGAAAATAACCTAAAAATACCCAAATTATGTGAAATACATTTTGTAAACGAAGAGAAAACATTAATTTAGACTTGGCAAGTCTTGAATTCTTCCAAATTCACAAATTTACTACTTTAAATGGTCTCGGACTTCATATGCAGTACCGAATACGCATCAGAAATTGAGTTGTTTTCCGACATCTGCGCCTCAGAATCGTATTGAAGTTGATAATTAAGCTGAAAGTGGACATCTACATTGCATCGGTTTGGTGCTGCGAAACACACACACACACACATTGTGTGCAATCATTATCTGCAAGTTTGTGTTGCTTTCATGCTTTCGAAATAACATTTCAATTTGCTTCCTACTTTAATTTGTCGCCTACTTTAATTTGCTCGAGTGCCAAGCAGCTGGAAGCTCTCACTTTGTGTCTTCATCTCAACACAAGTGTGAACATCTTGCTCGGAAGCCACAAGCATTTTCGGAATTTGCATGCTTATGCATTTACGTGTGTGTGTGTTGCGGTGTCTGTGTATGTGTGTGTGTGTGGATGCGCTCTTCGTTGATATGCAAATACAGACCGATGGAATTCCTTCTCGACGTATCAATTTATTTATCGTAAGTGCAGCGCATGAATATTTCATGAAAATCCTTTTCGAAAGCATCTCGTGTGCATGAAATTACGAATCGATGACGGCAAGCTATTGAGCGATCAAATTATTTAGACGTTTTGTGATGTCTTTTCTTTCCTAGCATCATCAAGTTTTCAGACGAGTGCGATGACGTGAAAAATAGGAAAAATACCTTCAAGGATCTGAAACGATCATTTTAATTTTAAGCACAAAAGGCAATCCAACGAAAGTACAAAATTTTGCATGAAATTTAAATGTGTAAATTATTTTCGTTAGATTTCCCTCATGCTCAACTGCGTCTGCAGCATTTTGTTGTGCAGCAACAGCAGCAGGAATCCGCTTAAAACAACATTCAGCGAACAACAAAAACATCACATATTCGGTTTTTCAGTTGAAACAAGGACGCTACTAAATTTCTACACATGTTTCGCAATCACAAAATCAACAACCACAAAAAGAACGCAGAAAACAGCAGCAACATCACAGCAAAACGAGTCCATTTTGCAGGATTCAGCTTATCCTCTCATCCTTGTTGACTGGTGTAGCCGGTGTTTGTGTTTTTGCGAAGATAATTTTTTTTCTAACTTGTTTCAGTGATAAACTAACTCATTTTTTATTTATGAAATTATTTATTTATTAATTTATTCATTAATTAATTTATTTATTTACTTATTTATTTATTTATTTATTTGTTTATTTATTTGTTTATTTATTTATTTATTTAATTATCTGGTTCGCGTTAAACAGTAATGAAATTTGAGAAGATCTTTTAAAATAAGTTTGATAAAACTGAAAGAAATCAATTTAAACCCGTCTTCCAGTTAACGTTTTAAATAGCAAATGATGTGGCAGCTGAAACTCGTTTAAAAGCGCATCCTTGTACAGCCAGCAACAGCTGCAACAACAACCGCCATCATAGCGGCAACAGCGAAACTTTTATCTTCTCAGTTTTAACTTCATGCGCCGAAAGTCAGTTCGGGCTCTTGCCTTCCCACCCTTCGAGGCAGTGAATTTTTATTGTTGCAGACACAACTCAGCCTCGTTCAGCATCGATGAGTTCTTAAATTTCTTTGGAAACTCAGCCCACCGCCTCGAGTGTACCGTAGAGACCGCAGCTCCGTATATCGCAGCTCGCCAAAAAACGTTTACGACTCTTCCAAGTAATCGATTTCAATTTGGTGGGCCGTTTATCACGGCTGCAGGCGTTTTTATGAACCGATGCTGGCCAGGGCATCGGTATCGGCAATACAAAGGAAACCCTTGATAGAAAACGATCTCGATATCTTTCAGAAACCTAAAGGAAGCGAGAATGATGAGCTTTTGAATCTGTATTCTTCTAATTCATGACTGTGCATGTCAAATCAAAGAGAAATCTAAGGATTCGGTTCACCATGACTAACTTATACGCTAACTTTTGTTGCAGAGTTCGATTCCACGATTATTGATTATCACAATTTCGGTATAAATTCAATAAGAATGAAAAGCAAAATTAAATAATCTCTCTCTTCAGCTAGCAAAATGTAATGAGCTGCATTATAAAATAAACTTTGATAAATGGGTAAAATCAACAACCTGCACTTCAAAAATAACCTCAATTTCCAAGTCTGCTTTTCTTTCTCCCTCCCTCCCCACTCCTCTTCCGATTTTGCGTCTTGCAACATTATTTACAACATCGCAATCCTCTGAAAGTGCACACTTACAACAGCAAATTACAACTTGGCTGGGTCGACGCTCGCCGATTGCAGTCAGAAGACTTCAACTGCACTCCTTGCTACGAAAAGTCAGCTACTTGCAAAGAGAGTGAGAGAGAGAGGCAGGGGGCAGCCAGCCGATGAACGCACCGAGGTACACTTAGAGGATACGCAATAAATCTCCTCTAGTCGAGCATTTGATGTTAAATTAAATGCAGTGTTTGTGCAAGAAGCGCAACCGAAGTGCAAGGAAGCGAAACGGAGAATAGAAGTAATAAAATGATGAAAACTGAAGGAAAGGAAAGAGAGAAGAAATTAAATATGTAATAAAAAACTGAAAAGAACAAAAAATATCTTAAGGAAAAAGCAAAAAATGTAATAAAGATAAAAGAAAAGAATAGAAAAAAGATAAGGAAGAGAAAAGAAAAACAGTAACGAAAAAGACATGAAAATCTGTCAGCTTAGAGGAAAAAAGAAAAGGCATGAAAAATTGTAGAAAGATGGCAGCATAAAAGGCACACATACGGGCACACACACACACACACACACACACACTTTCATTCCCAACCAGGCAAACAAGGGAATCCTTGTCGGACTGGAGCCTGAAACGAGCCACGAGAACGCTAAATTAAACACAGCTTGACAAATTTACGGTGCAGTCAGATTTACAGTTGTTTCCTAGGACGCGGGTGTGTGTGTTTGTGTGTGTACGTGGCTGAGTGTGTGCGTGCGTGTGGTTGCATGCGTGTGTGCTGGTTGTGCGTTTTAGGCTTCTAAAAAGAAAAATCTCACTTCGCATTAGTTTTCGACAGCAACTCATTTATTTGCTCGGCACTCTGAACTTTGTACCGCTGGTTGACCTTTTTTTCGAAGTCTAAGGAAAAAGGCAAAATTTTCACGAGAAGCTGTTTTTCTTTTTTCTAGTATTTATAGAGCAATTAAAGACAAATTAGTGCGAAAAGTAGTCGCTATAAATTACTAGCAATCACGTACTTCATAAGCAAGTTAGAAGCCGGTAATCACGTATGGCGATGCCACCTTTTCAAAGGCTGGAATTAAGTTTGTAGAGAAGTGTGGAGTTGGGACGGATGTGTGCGTGTTTAAATCGAAAGTGGTGTGCTAAATACGGAAATTGCTAGGCAAACCTTTTTGATAACTCAGATTTCAAGATCTTCTTTTTATCTTAATTATTTTCTGTAATAATAAAATGAATTTCATAATTTGCTTTTAACTTAAAAAAAGCGTTTAATTACATTCATCCCGCTTCTACAACTAGTTCGTGAAACTGACATGAATTTCTCTACGAATTTCTACAAACTTCCAATATTTCAAACTTATTAATAAGTTTTATATATAATTTTAAAAAAGATAATAAGATAAAAATATAAGAAATATTAAGGACTTTTAAAAATTTGTATTATTAACGAACAATTACATTAAATAAAAAAAAAACAACGACGCTCTCACTCGCCAGCAGCTCGTGAAGACTGACGAAAACCTCAGGCCAAAATATATCAGCAGCGAATACGTTATCAGCACCTGAAAGCTTCTTGCATTCGCTCTTAACGCTGCAAAAATCCTCAGAAAGCTTTCTGCAAAAGCTCTCTCTGCTACGCTCTATTCTACGCTCTCTTCTTAACTCTCTTCTCCTGCCAGAGGTGGACAGCAGATACTTGCTGTCCTTCACTAAACAGGACAGCAACTAAAAGGACGATTTTGGTTTCATCTCACTTTTTCACCTTAAATTCCATCGTCTGCCTACTGCACGCAACTGTGCAGTATGAAACCGGCAACAAAAGCTTTGCCATCCAAAAATGCGACCGCTTATGATTCAAATGACTCAAGTTGAGCTCAAGTGGGGCAGACATCAAGAAGTTTGGTGATAAGTAACTTAATGTGGCTTGATGTGTTTTTGGTTAGCTTAGTTGTATTAATCGTATCAGTGATGTGATGCAGAGAAAGCTTTCGGTGAAGAGAAAGAGCTTTCTTTATTACCAAATTACCAATTTACTGTGAAAAGTGGAAGGAGAAGGAGAAAAGCGAGGCGCGGACATGGGTACCCATTATCAATGGCAATGAAAACGCATTCGACGTGTTGACTCGATTTGATATGGAAAGGATTGCAATTAATTCGTCATCAATAGCGCATCCAATATCACCCAGACGATCCCAGGAAAATGAATACCGGGTATCAATTTTTTACGAATCACTGGGACAATAAAAGTGGCCAGAGGCAACAAAAACCTCTGGTTTTGGTGACCCATTTTCGCAGCTCTGTTGACCCGTATCGGCGTAGTTAACACTCAAATGTGTTTCTCTGCATTTCAATTTTAACCGCTTCTAAATCCCATTAACTATTATCACACCTGCCTCCCAAACATTCCATGACTGACATTCTGCTCGACCTCAGAACTCACGTCCACCATGGCGCCGAAATACCAACCAACATCACAGCATTCAAACAGATGTCATCTGACCGCAACACCAACCAGATTAGCACCTTCCAATTGGCCCGCAAGGCCACTCCAATCTGTTTCTAATTTAAACCCCATCACGTTAATCAATTCTAAAATTTAGCAATTTAGTAGCATCGTGAGCAAGTTGTGAAGCAACCCACTTGGAAAGCGTCTAACCACACGTTAGAGTAATGAAAAATTTATTAATTAAAATCAATTCATAAAAATCAGCGACGTTCTTTAATTTCACATATTTATTAATCATTGCTATTTATAATCAATTCTCAAAAATAGCGCTTACTAGTCATCAGAACAAATAAGCAAAATTACTGTGGATTCTTGCTTAGCATTTTCACTTGTCTTTAAATACTTCTGGATGATTTTTATTTTCTGGATTTCTGCATTTTCATTTAAATTACTGAATTTACTAGAATGTAATCAAAATTTCATTTCATTGTGTTGCGTTTTCATAAAGTAAAATACGATCACAGCTCAGGTTGTAACGTCATGAAATCTAATGCAATCTCACTATTAAATTCCTTCATCAAGAAATCGCTAATTCAACTAGTTGTGAAGACTACTATTAAAGTAGTTGACTGTAAATCAGGTTCGTCTTTTTACAGGGAATGTTAACGTAAATGACATTCGCAGTTAATTGAATTCGGCTTCGGTGTACCCCGAAAATTACTTAATGAATTCATTATAAATTACTTAATTGATTACTTTTTATCTGCAAAATGCACTAAGCATTTTTATGTAAAGCAAGAAGTTGAATTTCATTCATTTTCGTATCGTATTGTTTATAATAATATTGTTGATTTTGCTTGATTGTTGCTACTGTTATTAAATTTTTGCTAACAAATCTCCACTGACAGCTGTTCAGTGACAGAATATTTTGAATGAATTATTTATAAATCACATTGTTGGCGGAATAAAAAAACCAACGAAGCCCTCTATAAAAACGACGGAAATGTAACGATAAAAAGAAAAACCAATTCAATACCAAGCTACTGATATTTTTCCTGCTGCTACTTCATCTTCTGCATCAAAATACGTAGCAAATCATAACAGAAACAAAAAAAGTCTTGAAAACATCGCAAGAAAACACTCATGAAAACACGAAATCTACTTCGAAAAGAATCATAAAAGAAAAGCGAAGAAATAAGAAAAAACAAGATTTGCTTGCAGGAAGCTGAACGACATAAGAAATCCTTCGCGTAGCCGTCAACAGACCGAGAGTCTGACTCGAAATTCAGACAAGCAGACAGTAATTCACACACACACACGCGCAGACAATCAGTCATTCAGACAAAGGACGAGACACTCCACGCAATCGGACAGAAAACAGAGCGAATCCGAGCTGCTGAACGAGCAGACATCCTTCATCAACGCAGACAAACAGGCACCAACACCAGACAGAAGCACCAACAACAGACCGACACACCAATCAATCTACACAAACTACGTGAAAAAATAACCGAAAACTTTTTTAGTGTAAAAAGGTAGTAGAATTTTAGTACTATTTGAAAAAGTCTATAAAAAGTCCATAAAAAGCCAAGAAATTCCACGTTCGATGGCTGAAAGTTTTTAGTACTTTTTATATAAAAATGGCCACACTGGCTGAATTGAATACTCAAGGACATTCGACTCAATTGTCTTCGATCATAGTAAACAAAAAGAAGTCGATTTTTGGAAACGAAAATTAACTACAGTAGAAAACACAAACTGATTTTTTCAAATTTAAATTTTCAACTCTCTGTGTTTGAAAATTTAATCACAATAAAATCAAACAAAAAATATTAAAATAAAATTTTTCCAGATTGCATTTCTAACACACTCTCGCTTTCAAACACCGCCACACACACACACTCAAAACCACAACAGCAGCAGCATGTCACAAACCGAAGAAGTGATGAACGAAGCACCGGGAGACGAAGCACAGGCCGTCGAGGTGCCATTCATCCTACCCGAGCCATCGCCGCGTGAAGAGATTAAACTCACGGACTCGGAGTATAAAGAACTCCGACGCGTCATTAGCGAGGTCAACGCGAAGAAGCGAGTGTTCCCGGACTGGAATGATGACAGTCGACATCCCAGCTACACGCACTTCCAGATACCATAGTAAGTAGAAACGCCAGGGTGCAACTCGGCTAAGAATCGCGCTCTCATGTTTGCACTTCGATTTCGATTTCGATTTCGTTTTCGATCGAACCCGCCAGTCACATTCAGTGTCGCGATCGCTACGTACGCAAGCGCGCCCTGTACGAGGAACAGATCCAGGGTGAAATATCCGATATGCTGCGACATATGGGATCCGCTTACGAGGAGGCGCGCTTCCAACGGTTAGTAGAATGTCAGGCTTAACCGCGCTCTTCGTCATCAGCTCACGTTTTGTTGCAGCCACTTGTCAATCTCAACTATGTGGCCTCCGCTACACAATCGGAGTGAAATTGCGTTTGTTCAGCGCTTCTTCTTTCGCCTCACGCCACGGCAGCAAGATCACTTGAAGTACCTCAGGCGCTCGAAGATCACATAAAATGCTGTCTACATGTTGCGCACCAACCGTGGACATGTAGCGCCACAAACTGTCTGCATGTTGCGCTCCAACTGTCTACATGTTGCGCACCAACTATCTACATGTTGCGCTCCAACTGTCTACATGTTGCGCACCAACTGTCTACATATGTCGTCCACAACATGTCGTCCAATATGTTGATAAACGTACCGTGTTTTTAACAACCGTTTGGAAGAGAAAAAATTTAATAATAGAAAAATTGAAAATAGAAAAATTCAAATTAAAAAATCGTAAATTAAAGAAATGTTTAAAAATTACAAAAAAAAACTATAATAATTCTGTAAAAATATATCTGGAAGAATCTGTTGAAAAATTAAATCCAGACAAAAATGTAATATAAAATCGTAGGCGGTAAATAAAAACTTGGCAACACTCAAACGTAAGCGTTCTTCTTTCCAGGACGAGGTTAACGGTAACTCGATATTTACGAATACGATTAATTAAATTCATTTATTTTTATACGCCGTTTTAATTTGTTTTCGGTTTCTTCATAAACCTCACAAAATGAAACTTTATTACTTTATATAAAAAAAAAAACATTTTTTTCTCCTAGCGATTAGTTTTCTGTCAACAAAATTTCCGTTTCTTTATTCATAATTTTTGTACAGCTTTTGCAGTTCGGTGCTGTTTAGTTTCTATTTTGTCATATTTAAACCGTTCGGTTGAGTTTTGGCCTTAAAATTGAAACAGTTAAAATTCAATTAATTCGCGATGACAAACGAAACGAAAATCCGACCGATATTCGGCGTAAAACCGTCGGCAGTGAAAATGGAAAAGCTGTCGATCAGAAGTGACAAAATCAAGGCCAGCCTGCCGGGAACTCCGTCCAGCGCTTCGGTCATTTCGAGCACATCCACGCACAAGTCATCCTTCGCGTCAGTCAGACACAGCAAATCGACGAAATCCGCGAAATCCGCGAAATCAGCGAAATCGTCGAGATCAACGATCTCACAAAGGAAATCATCGAGGGTGCGAACAACGCCGGCACCGCTAAAATTGAGGCGTTCCGACAAACTGCAGTCCTTGAAGTCCATCAATTCGCAGGAGCAGGAGCAGGACATCCGCCGCATCCTCGCCGAGATCATGAGTGCCAAGTTCGCGCCGCAGGATTGGAAGGACTGCAGCACTCACCCGAGCTACTCGAGATTCGCGGATATCGCGTCGAGGTAGGACGCTCCGATTAACAAAACATTTGTGATTTCTGCCATTTGATTCTGCAGCTCCAGTGCGCCGCGTGAGCGAATTGTTGCTCCTCAACCGCGCAATCGGTACGCAGCGGCGCGGAAGAAGTACGAAAAGCAATTCCAACGCGAAATCCAGCAGATCGCCGCCCACCAGGATCGAGCCGGTGAAGCGATGCACTTCCTGGGGTGAGAAACTTTCATTTCCACTAGTTTCCCTCCCCTTTTTCCCCCCTTTCTACATTTCCATTCACTTCTTTTCGACTTCTCGCTTACATACGAATTCAATCGCAACGCATTTTCCTTCTGATCTCAACAGTTTCATGTACGTCACGTCTTTGTGGCCACCGTTGCACACCCATCGGGAAATCGGAATGCTGCGACGCTACTTTCCACAGCTCACGCCCACCGAGCAGCGGCGTCTAGAATATCTTCGCAGCAACTCAGTAACCTGAAGTGGAAACCGAAAGACACGAAAATTAACTGCTACAAATTTAACACAGAAATTTGCTAGCTTATGAAGAAAATTTAACAAAAATCTTTGTTAAAAAACCCCTTAAAATTAAAAGCATAAAGTGAAATGTTGAAAAAAAAATTTCAAAAATAAAGTCAACATTTTACAAAAAAAGTGTCGTCTACGTGTGTGTGTTCTGCAGACATACAATAACATTCAACACCTCAGGGTACCGTTAGTGGTGAACTTGTTCTTCTTCTTACTGAAGCTCCAGTTCAATCCAGCTGCCTGACATTCAATTTCTTCGCTACGATAATCGGCGCGACGTATGAGGAAATAGAAAATTGAAACAAAACTGAAGAGAAGAATAAATAAAAAGTATTTGAACTTCTTCGAAGAAACAAAGTAAAAGAAATTTGAATTGAACTGAGACGGAGAAGAAGAATAAGAGGAAGAAGAATAAGAAGTAAAAGAAGAAGATGAAGAAGATCTTTCCGAACGTCACAATTAAAGCCGAACGTCCGCGTTGTTTAATTTAAATAGAAAATCGTTCGTTGGTTGCCGTTGCATTGAATTCATGCCAATTCAGCACAAACGTCTGTAACCATAATTACCACGCCCACTTAGTGTACGCCCCCCCCCCCTCCTCCTCCTCTTCCTCAAACCACGCCTTTAATTCACTTAAATTATTGTTTGGATTCAATATCCTTCTCTCTCTCTCCCTCTTTCCCTCTCTCCCTCTCCCGCTTAGATTTATGATTACCAGCCATTAAATTCAACGATAGTCTTCGATTTTAATTAAACTCGTTAAGCTGAATAATTAAACATCGCAAGAATTTCTATTCAACGAGCTGCAAAGAGTTGCGGTTTTCCTTCTCCACCCGCTTCTCATTTCACTATAAATTACAACCAAGTATGAGTAGTCGAGTCAAGTGAGTCATAAATTTCAAAGCGAGTAAAATCAACGCACAATTTATTACTAAAATGCGTTTTTTCAGCGATGCGTAGAAGTTGGAAGAAGTTATATAAAAGTTTTAAAAAGTTTAAGGAATTTTATGGAAAAATTGTAGAAGTGTTCGGTGATTATTTTGGGGTAGCAGGAAATTTAAGGAAATAATTTTAACATAAAATTAATCCTAAATTTGTAGTTATTCAGGGTAAGAAAATTAATTTATTTTAATTATTATATTTACTATATTTTTTTTCTAGTTTTCTTTGATTTCTCTTCAGAAAAATCTTCTTTAAATTTGAAGACAAACAGTAGATTTCTTTTTCTTCCGGTCGAAGAATTCTCTAATTTGCTTCTTTTAGCATTTTCTCCGCAGGCTAAATTTCATTTAAGATGCTACAGACATCTAGAGACATCATTGTGCACGCTGCACTTGCAAAGGATGCTTAACCAACTCATTAACAGCAACAAAAACAACAACAACAACAACATTAAACCCTTTTAGTCCCCTTTGCACTTCTGTGAAGCGAGTTTTCTTAGCTGTGTCAAAACTAGTCAACGTCTCATTAAGCTTTCGTTTGGCTTCAGGCTGCCGCTGCTGCTACAAATTGTCGCTAAAGTGTAGCAAAAGCATGAAGTGCTGAAATTGTTTTATTGTTCTCCCTCGTTGCTGCCGTTTCTCTCAGACAAAATGTACTCAATGCTTTGACTTAATGAACGCGGAACTCATTATTTTATTGAATTTCATACAGGATACTTTTATTTCTTTCATTCCTCCCTCGCTCTCACAGAGAGTTTTTTCTTCATAAAAGAGGAACGAAGTAGAGTTATCAGTGTCTAGATATATCATTAATCTTAAAACCCAATAATTGTCACCTAATAACGTTATCTCTCCTTGCATAAATATTAAAATTAGTTGTCATGCTTTGGAAATGTAAAACCGCACTTGGGATTTTCCAAAATAAGTAGTTGTAGTCAGTTTTGTTGCTAGAATTGAGTGTGTGTGTTACTGTTATCTCTTTAAATCAGTTGCATTGATTTCAAATGACACCGCAAAAAAATATTTCAATGGAACCCGACACTCCATGGAATAAAATTTCTAGAGAATTGCTTTGAAAAGTTTAGAAATGAATTAACGTAAATTGCGTAGTTTATACATTTCTGTTTCTAACAATTTTTCCACTTTTCTTCTTGAACTCAATAATGAAATCTCAAGCTCAACACGTAGTTACGAAAAATCGAAAAATAGATCTACACAAACTAAAAGTTCAATATTCTGACTGCCGCTGCTGCTGCTTCATCGTCCACTGTAGACGAGAGCAACAATCACATAAATCACAACAACAAAAGCGAAAAACTTAATCTCAAAACGTGATTTCGACTGGAAGGAATTGTAAAAATCTGCGATAGGGTTAAAACGAAGCTTAGCAAGTCGCAGATGAGATTGAATTCAGTCTGAGACGAGTATTTAGCGGAAGAGGTCGGGATTCAATTTCAAAATTAAGTGGAAAGGAAATCGGAAGCAGTAAAAATTTGAATTCTAGTTTATTCGAAAAGTCATTGAAAATACAAAGGAAAATAAACACCACATAAAAAGTTGGAATACATACAGCAGAGTGTTAAAAAATCCTTTTAAAAATTAAAAATTACCATTAAAACATTAAAAAATTAATAAATTGCGATTAACTCATTCTCATCCTCCACTGAAAATGCAGGTGTTGAGAATTTTGGCGGTTGCGTGTTGTTTTCTACTGCAAATTGTCGCCGCTCAGTGTGAGTATCTGCAGGATTGCATTCGTGTTCACTGTTCGCCAAAACTGTGATCATGTTAAGAACTTATCAGTCATAAAAATCGCTGAAGAAAGCGAAATAACTTTACAAGCAGTGCATCTCTGCTTTAATGAAATCTGCCACAAACTGTTTTCGCAGCTTATCTCTCAATGTCATCATCATTGATTGCAGTTGCAATACCACTTTTTCTGCTCTGCTTTCAAAACAGTCTGTGTTTTAATCCCGCTCTCTCTCACTCTCTCTCTCTCTCTCTCTCTCTCTCTCTCTCTCTCTCTTTCTCTCATTCCTTTAGTGTGCTGCGTGAATCCCAACCTGAACAGCGGTTACTGTGTGTCCATCTACGAGTGTCCCAGTATAATCGAGGTCGTCTCGAAGTTTCAGCTGAAGAACAGCGAACTCCAATTCATTCAGAATTCACGCTGTCAGAATGGTTACGGAAAACCGCCTTTCGTCTGCTGCACCCCGGACAAGGATTACGTGAGTGCGGAGGAACCCGAGGTCACCACACGCCCAACAACTGTAGCTCAGCGTCCCAGTGTCAAGCCGACGCCTAGCAATGGCAACGGCAACGTGCTGCCAGAGCCGCCACAATGCGGTCAAAATACGCTGGATGATAAAATATTCAGCGGCAATGATACAGCACTGGATGAGTACCCGTGGATGGTGTTGCTGGAGTATATTACGAGTAAGTTTGTGGGCGGGTGAGGGGGAGGGTGGAGGGAGATGGAGAGGAGAAAGTAGAGTGCAAATGTGACCGCAAATGTGATTTCAGGGGAGTTAATTGTTGATCGAAATCGAAGAGTTAATTGTTGATCGAAATCGTATTTGTACTTCTGAAGGTGTGACAGAAATCGAATTAGTTTTGATTACTCAAAGTCTCTCGAGTTTCTCGAAATAGGAAACTTTGTCAAAGATATTATTCGATATGTCACACTTTCAGTAGTTTGATAAATGTTTTTGATTATTTCCTCCTCCATGGATGCCGGAATTACAATAACTTCCGTGCTGGGATCTTTGTATAACACACCATGTTGCAAGTAATAATCTTCACTTTAATTTCCGTACCCAGGAGATATACTCTCCACTTCTTGAGTGCTTCGATTGCTGCAAGTACTTCGAATTCGTAGGAATGGTATTTTTGTTCATCCGGTTTTGTTTTTCTACTCATATACTGGACAGGGTGGAACTCTTGATTCTCGCTGTCCTTTTGTAAGAGAATTGCACCATAACCATACATACTCGCACCTGTATGAACCTCTGTTAATGCAGTAGTTATCTTGTATTTGAAGTCTCATATCTTTACGCGGTAGACGTATAAAAATTTGTGGAATTATTTAAATTGCTTTCAGCAACTTGCTCACCACTATTACATAAAATGTAGATCTGTCGTGTACGATCTGAATGTAAATTACTACCGTCAATAAGACTCCTGCTGCTGGTCTCATACTTTTCAGCCGCTTTAAAGTCCACTTCCTCCTTGCTTTGCCTGGATCTGGACGAGGCGGTCCATAAGTGCACTTCTACGAGGTAGTCGCTTCTTCGACACAATATCACACTAGGCGCTCCAAACTGATAGGCGCTCCAAACTGATAGGCGCTCCAAATTGATGGACGTTCCAAATTAATAGGCGCTCCAAACTGATAGGGCGCTCCAAACTGATAGGCGCTCCAAATTGATAGGGCGCTCCAAATTGATAGGCGCTCCAAACTGATAGGCGCTCCAAATTGATGGGCGTTCCAAATTAATAGGCGCTCCAAACTGATAGGCGCTCCAACGTCATTAACGCTGCCACACAACACACACACACACACTCTCACTTCTCACCTATTCATATTCTTGCTCTCCTTCACAGAAGACGGCCGGCGCTCACTGAATTGCGGCGGCAGCTTGATCAATCAACGCTACGTCCTGACAGCGGCTGGCTGCGTCCAAGGCGCCATCGGGAGGGAAATTGGCAATTTGTAAGTTTACACTACAATTAATGCTAACGATACGTCCGTTACAGGCACACACACACACACATACGCACAACCTCCGCAATCATTAAAAATAATTAAAAATTTCACCGCTTTAATGCAGCTCGCGCGTGCGTCTGGGCGAATACGATATCAGCAGTGATATCGATTGCATTGAGGGCGACTGCAATGACGGACCCCTCGAGTTGGACTACGAAGACGTCATCGTGCATCCAGGGTTCTTCGACAGCAGTCAGAGTCGCCACCACGACATCGCGCTCATTCGTCTGGCGGCGGACGTGACGTACACGGATTTCATCAAGCCGGTCTGTTTGCCGATCGGCCAGGTGCGTTCGAATATCGAAGTGGGCGAGAATCTGGTGGTGGCCGGATGGGGACGGACACTGTTGGGTGAGTGCAGGCGTTTTGCCCTCACATCCTCGTTGCTTATTAAGCGATTCCTGTGTTGCTCTTCCCCTGCATGCAGCGCGGCAAAGTAACGTGAAGAAACAACTGGCGGTGCCGCTTAACGACCACGCCGAGTGTGCACGCAAATTCTCGACACGAAACATCCAGTTGCTGACCTCTCAGCTCTGCGCTGGTGGCGAGTTCGCCAGGGACAGCTGCGACGGTGACTCGGGCGGTCCTCTGATGCGACGCAGTCGGCAGCTGCGGTGGTACCTCGAGGGCATCGTGTCGTTCGGCAATCGCTGTGGCCTCGAGGGCTGGCCTGGCGTTTATACACGCGTGGCTGATTACACGGAATGGATTCAAAGCAACTTACGGCCCTGAGGGGCAGGAGGGTCTAAGGGGGTGGTAAGCACGCAGGGTGCGTAATTAATGTAAATATTTAGCGAGAAGTTGAAGACAAATAAAGTAAAATGAGAAACTTTAGTCAGTGAGAGGAAATAAAAAAGGACGATAACATGGAAGCAGCATTTTTTGATTTTAGGTTTCAATTTTAACGATGTTTACTCTTAGTTACGGGGAAGGACTTCGGTTAATCCTCCAGTTCTGCTCTTCACATTCGAAATCCTTAAACGTTGAAAGTTGAGAAGTTGATTTTGAATCTTCGTATCTTTTGCATCAACCAACTGTTGCCCTGAGCAGCCAGACAGGCTGCTAACTCACTCCCTCCACCACACCCACTTCACCCACACTTCCCCACCCCTTCCACAGTGCGGCGACACCCAACCCACCCAACCAATTCGAGGCGCATCGATTGGCAGCAAAGAGTTTCCGTTAAGGCAGCGCGCGGCTCTCCTGCGGCACCAATTTCAGCAGCATTTCTGTTCTAAGCACAAATTTCTGCCGGTTGGAGCCGGGAAGGTCAACAAGCGAAAAATAGCTTCCGGCGACGGCGGCTCGACTCGGCTTCGGCTGCCGCACTCTGCTGTGGCAGTGATTTATGTACGTAAGTTTGTCACACCCAATAAAATTTAAAGTATTCTGCGTTTAGTTGCTGCTGCTGGTGCTGCTGCTGCGAAGAAGTATCGGCTGGCAACGCTCACGTCACGCCGCACAGCAGCAGGTGCGCTTTCACGGTTTTGCCGGCTGGCATGGCGCGCAAAAACACTCCGAGTTTGAATTGCGAGCTGAGTTGAGTAGCTCGACGTGATGCAGTTAAGTAATGCAAGGAGTGTGGAAGGACTGATGAAGAGAGCGGGAGGGAGGAAAGTTGGGATGTATTTGCGTGGAGAAGTTTGACGAGTTGAGTTTTTTATTGACTGCAACTTCTTTTCTTGCAGTCATCAAGTTGTTCCATCAGCTTTTTGCGTTTAGCTGGCTGCAGCTCTCGCATTCCGCTCCACCAAGCAAGCATTCATTCAGCCATTCATTCATTCTTTCATTCACTCATCCATTCGCATCCGTCACTTTTTTCAAAAACAAACATTCAGCCAACGAGTCCATTAATGTATTTTTGTAGGCACCGTTCAGAACAAGTAGAAGTTTAGTGGGTCGCAATCGGCAGGGAGTCGGACCGAAGTCAGTGTTGTGTTGATAATTGTACTCAGCTCGAAGACTTATCTTTAAAATATAAAATCTTATAGAATTTCATACCTCAAAATACCCGAATACTTACTTCGGCGTCGTCATCCAAGACCTCTTGACTTACGTAGATATAACCGGACACACCATAGCAACCGCGGCGTATAACTTTCATAGATATTTTCATGGCTAAGTATTTTTCATCACTTGTCCAGGTATCAACACTCAGAATGATAAACTCGAGAGATCGAATCCTCGGCAACACGAAAAGCGTCCAGAGCACCAAACGAACGAACTGCATATCCAAGGTGAAAAGTACCGATTTGGGAAAATAAGTTCCAAAACATTGACTTATATAGGATTGTGGTGATGTAGATGTTACACAACAAGTTATGAATGCATTCGATCTCTGCATGTTTTGACACTTTGTTGCATGCTACAGCGTGCAATTAATGAAACAATCAGATCTGGTAGTTTTTGCACGAGCATTTGACACCTCTACTACTAAACTAATTAAACTAATTAAATTAACTAAACTTGAGCAATTAAATACTGATTTTCTGATATCCTGAAAAAATAGTTTGGTGTAAAAACCGTTTGATCATTTTTTCAAATCCAAATTACAAGAGAGAATAAAATCCACACTTGTCTCGTCGACAGTGCTAAATTACCAGACCTTAGATGTGGTTTTTACCACACTATCATCATTAAATATTATATATTTGACTTTTCGCAGGATTTCACATGCATTATATTTTTAAAAAACTAAATGTCGCATAAACACATATACAGTTATATGTGTAGTTGCCCAACACACACCTGGTAGCAACTACCGCTACAAGTTTTCAACACAAACAAAAAACAACTCACAAGTGTGCTATTTTATTGATAAGTTCAAAATTAACCTCTGAATTGTCGTCGTTGTTATTAATGTCTTGCTACCACAATCGGCGCGAAGTGTGAGGAAATAGAAAATTGAAACAAAACTGAAAAGAAGAACAAATAGAAAGTATTTTAACTTCTTCGAAGAAACCAAATAAGAGCAAAACTAAATTAAATGTAAAAATAGATTGGGAAGAGAAGGAAGAAAAAGGAGAAGAGGAAGAATAACAAGAAGAAGAAGAAGAATCACTTCCTTGAACGACACAATTAAAGCCGAACTTCCGCGTTGTTTAATTAGATAGAAAATCGTCCGTTGCCGTCCGTTGCCGTTGCATTGAATGCATGCCAATTCAGCACAAACGTCTGCAACCAGAATTACCACGCCCACTTAGTGTACGCCCCTCCTCCTCCTCCTCCTCCTCCTCCTCTTCATCTCACCGCGCCTTTAATTCACTTAAATTCTTGTGGACTCTTTTCTTCTTACCAACTTTAAGTTTCAGCGCGAAGTTCTCATGGTTTGCTGTTTCGTGTCTATCATTTAATTTCTTCACTCGAACTCCTACCGGTGAAGCAACTCTTGCATCGACGATGTGGAAGGCGTGCGATGCAGGCAAGGCATTCAGAGGAAGCACTTGCAGTCAAGCACACCGAGCAACTTTAGAGAAACTTTACACAAAACTTAAGCATGCAGCAACAATGACGGCGGCGTCATCCTCGTTACGGAATTGTTAACATCACACAAAGACGCAGGGGTGAGCGTGTGGTGGAGAGAGAAGGGCAACAGTGACCCCCTTTGGAATTTATGAATTTATGAATTTTTAGTACATCAATGCCTTTTTCTGCTCTCAAGACAGGCAATGAAAAGTTGCACCCCCAGAAAATTACTGCCTACGCCCGTGGAAAAACGCTTATTGCTGCTCTCGATGATGCTAATGCTGCTGTTGTTGTTGTAGTTGCCTTTGAGAAAAACTTGCAACTCACGTGAAATGCGCTAAAATTTAATTTAAGTTTTCCCTCAACCTGCCGACTGCTAAAGATTTCGATGGTGTTAAAAGCTATTCAAGGATTCAATATCCTTCTCTCTCTCTCTCTCTCTCTCTCTCTCTCTCTCTCCCTCTCTCTCTATCTATCTATCTATCTCTCTCCCGCTTAGTTTTATGATTACCAGCCATAAAAGTAAACGATAGTCTTCGATTTTAATTAAACTCGTTAAGCTGAATAATTAAACATCGCAAGAATTTCTATTCAACGAGCTGCAAAGAGTTGCGGTTTTCCTTCTCCGCCCGCTTCTCATTTCACTATAAATTACAACCAAATATGAGTAATCAAGTCAAGTGAGTCATAAATTTAAATCC
Source organism: Sicus ferrugineus (assembly GCA_922984085.1). NCBI lineage: Eukaryota > Metazoa > Arthropoda > Insecta > Diptera > Conopidae > Sicus > Sicus ferrugineus. The sequence continues at coordinate 1,861,579 of OV277352.1, forward strand.
TAGTAAAATCAACGTATAATTTATTACGTATTACATTTATTAAAACGCGAATTTTCAGCGATGCGGAGAAGTTGGGAAAGTTATTGAAAACTTCAAAGACTTTTATGGGAAAGTCTAGAATCTTTCGGTAATAATTTTGTGGTAGCAGAAAATTTAAGATACAATAATAATTTTATCATAAAATTAATCCCAATGTTTTAATTATTCATGTTAAGAAAAAAAAAAGTTATTTCAATTATTATAGTTACTATCTGTTTAAATTTGCTTTGAATTCTCTTGAAAATTTTCTATAAATTTAAAGTCAAACAATATATAATTTTGTCTTGAAAATTTTTGTCGGAAAATTTTTATTTTTCTGTGAGATTTTATTTTCATTTATCTGTGACGGACAAAATTGTCCATAGAAATTTAGACGCAAACACATTGTAAACGGCGGCGAGTGTGAGGGCGGCCTTAAAATGGCTTCATGCTAAAAGCTTCATGCCGAGAAAACCTCCGAAGGGATACAAAAGGACTCACCAGGAGGCTTCGGTCTCTTGCTTGGTAGTAACAGTCAAGTGAGATCAAGGTAAGAACTCGTGCTTCCACATATAAACCCAAACATAATCCTCTGAATTCCCTGGTTAAATCCCGGTGCCAGTATTCCCTACCAATCCAGATCAATCCCAGTTTCCACCTACCTGAGCATTCTATCTCTGACTTCAGCGGCCAAATCGCAGGGTCAGCTTATCTCCTTTTGTATCCTTTTTGCCCCCCTCTTCAAGAATATCAACCAACATCTTCACGGAGATCGATGCGCGACGATTTTGGAACAACCAGACCTCAAAATAAATATTTACCCGGCTCACAAAGGGCTCGTTAAGAAAAGTCGCGAAAACAAACTTCCTTTATTTACAAGGAATTTCGGCCAAACCCCGGCGCCGATATATCTACGCACTTAAAATTTTTCCATGCGCTTCTTGGCAAATTTATTTACAAACACATTTGCCGCCACTCCTATTCATTTTAAACGCTAACGCCGTCACAAAAACATTTTACAACCCAAAAATGAACCCTGGCTGAGAAAGTTCGTAACAAATCTTTAATTGTGCAATTTGTTTCTTTTAGCATTTTCTTCAAAGGTTAAATTTCATCTAAGATGCTACACGAGACACCCTTGTGCACGCCGCACTTGTAAAGGATGCTTAACTCCGACCAACTCCGAGTTTTCTTAGCAGTGTCTAAACTAGGAAAATATAATTTTCAAACAGATAATCATTTGGCTTTGGGATCCACTGACATCCTCTCAGTGGAGAGTCGATCTCATAGCTTTCTCTCATCTTCTTGCCGCTCTTTCCTCTTCTCTTGCTAATCTTTTATCAATCTTAGAAACAGAAAAATCAACTCAAAGAGTTTCTTCTTTAAAAAAGAAGAATGAAGTAGAGTTCTCATCACGGAAGTAGAGTTATCAATGTCTAAATATATCATTAATCTTAAAACCCGGTAATTGTCACCTAATAACGTTATCTTTTCTTGCATAAATATTAAAATTAATTGCCATGCTTTGGAAATGTAAAAACACCGAAAGTGGGAATTCGTAAATAAGTAATTGTAATTAGTTTTGTTGTTAGAATTCAGTAAGCGTTACGCCACGAAACGACGAAATTTTTCTATTTCTATTCTGGCGTTATCGAATTCTCTCTTTTCGCTCTCGAAATGTTGTCATATTGAAATGGATTCGTAATTATTAATATACGGAAGAACAGAGTTGAACTGGTAGTGAGGTACGTTTTAAAACACACAACGTACCAAAAAACGTGTAAAAGTGGAGTTTTTTCATAATAAGTACTATAAAAGGACTAAAAATGAGTAGAACTGTGCAAACCTGATTTTTTTGAAAGCCTAGGAGTGGAGCTTGACAACAACAAATCAAAGAAGAGACCAACACAGATGTCCACTAATCTCGACAAAGCAAAAGCCTTTATTGTAATTATTGTTTTAGTGATTTTCTCAATCGACAACGCCAAAGCTTGGTTCTGTTTTCAGCCTTACTTTTCTCTCTATAAATCAGCTACACTGATTTCAAATGACCCAGCAGGAAAATCTTTCAATGGAACCAGACAATCAATCAATGGAATAAAATTTCTAGGGAGCTGCTTTCAGTGAGAATTGGTATAAAAAGTTTCGAATTTAATTAACGTAATTTCCATAGTTTACAACTTATTATTTTTTAAAATTTGCCTACTTTCCTTCTTGAATTCAATGACGAAATCTCAAGATCAACACGTAGTTAAAAAGAATAAAAAAAGAGATCTAGACAAACTAAAAGTTCAATATTCTGACTGCCGCTGCTGCTGCTTCATCGTCCACTGTAGACTAAGAGCAACGAGAGCAACAATCGCAACGATCACAACAACAAAAGAGAGAATCATAATCTCAAAACGTGATTTCGACTGGAAGGAATTGTAAAAATCTGCGATAGGGTTAAAACGAAGCCTAACAAGTCGCAGATGAGATTGACTTCAGTCTGAGACGAGTATTTAGAAGAGGAGGGCAGAATTTAATTTAAAAGTTAAGAGGAAAGCAAATCGGAAGCAGTAAAAATTGAGTTCTAGATTATTCAAAAAGTCATTGAAAATAAATACAAAGTTAAAGGAAAATAAGAACCACATAAAAAGTTGAAATACACAAAACAGAGTGTTAAAATATCGTTTTAAAAACTTGAAATTACCTCACCTTCCACTGAAAATGCAAGTGTTGAGAATTTTGGCGGTTGCGTGCTGTTTTCTACTGCAAAATGTCGCCGCTCAGTGTGAGTATCTGCAGGATTGCATTCGTGTTCACTGGTCACGTAAACTGTTTTTAAAAAAAAAAAAAAATTAATTACTTAATTAAAATTTTTAAATTTTAGGATTTTATCAATCATAAAAATCGCTGAAGAAAGCGAAATAACTTTACAAATTCAGTTTCAGTCTTTAAACAACAAAGGAATTCACTTGAAAGAAATTATTCGACTTTTTTCAATATTTAATTTGAGTTTTTGGCTACACTGTGCGAATGACTCACAGCATTTCAAGTTAGCGTGCTGAAAAACCGGCTAAAATTACTATAATTTTTCTCATCAATTATAAGATCAGTCGAGAACTAATTTTCGTTTTTATTATTTAAATTTCACTAACTTAAATTGAATTAAATTCCCGTATAATTAACTGTTTCTACTCTAAACTTGCAAAAGTCATTCCTTTTTCTCTTCTCTCACTTCACTGCTCTCCATTTTCGCTTAATTTGCGAATGTTTTCGTGTTATTTTTTTTATATGTGAGCAAGTTCAGTGCGTCTCTGCTTTAATGACGTCTGCCTCAAGCTGTCTCCACAGCGTATCTCTCAATGTCATCATCATTGATCGCAGTTTCAATACCACTTTTTCTGCCCTGCTTTCAAAACAGTGTGTGTTATAATCCCGCTCTCTCTCTCTCTCATTCCTTTAGTTCGCTGCATGAATCCCAACCGGAACAGCGGTTACTGTGTGTCCATCTACGAGTGTCCCAGTATAATCGAGGTCGTCTCGAAGGTTCAACTGACGAACAGCGAACTCCAATTCATTCAGAATTCACGCTGTCAGAATGGTTACGGAAAACCGCCTTTCGTCTGCTGCACCCCGGACAAGGATTACACGAGTGCAGCGAGACCCGAAGCCACCAGACGCCCAACAATGCTTCCCCCACCTGCTGTCACCCCGCGTCCCAGAGACCGGCCTTCGCCCAGCAATGGCAACGGCAACGTCCTGCCAGAGCCGCCACAATGCGGTCCAAATACGCTGGCGGATAAAATATACAACGGCAATGATACAGCACTGGATGAGTACCCGTGGATGGTGTTGCTGGAGTATATTGAGAGTAAGTTAGTGTGGGAGGGCGGTGGCGAGGAGAAAGAGTGCAGTACTGGCGCAAATATGATTTCAGGGGAGTTAATTGTTGATCGAAATCGTATTTTTAAAAATATGCCACCGCATCAAAAGTCATTAACACTGACAGACAACAGAGACACACACTCTCACTTCTCACCTATTCATATCCTTGCTCTCCTTCACAGAAGACGGCCGGCGCTCACTGAACTGCGGCGGCAGCTTGATCAATCAACGCTACGTCCTGACAGCGGCCCACTGCGTCAAAGGCGCCATCGAGAGGGAAATCGGCTCGTTGTAAGTTTACACTACAATTAATGCTAACGATACGTCCGTTGCAGGCACACACACATATGCACACACACATACGCGCACACATCCCCTACGTCATCCTCTACAATCAATGAAAATAATTGAAAATTTCACCGCTTTAATGCAGCTCGCGCGTGCGTCTGGGCGAATACGACATCAGCAGTGATCGCGATTGCATTGAGGGCGACTGCAATGACGCACCCCTCGAGTTGGACTACGAGGACGTCATCGTGCATCCAGAGTTCGTCGACAGCAGTCAGAGTCGTCACCACGACATCGCGCTCATTCGTCTGGCGGCGGACGTGACGTACACGGATTTCATCAAGCCGGTGTGTTTGCCGATCGGCCAGGTGCGTTCGAATATCGAAGTGGGAGAGAATCTGGTGGTGGCCGGATGGGGACGGACACTGTTGGGTGAGTGCAGGCGTTTTGCCCTCACATCCTCGTTGCTTATTAAGCGATTCCTGTGTTGCTCTTCCCCTGCATGCAGCGCGGCAAAGTAACGTGAAGAAACAACTGGCGGTGCCGCTTAACGACCACGCCGAGTGTGCACGCAAATTCTCGACACGAAACATTCAGTTGCTCACCTCTCAGCTCTGCGCTGGTGGCGAGTTCGCCAGGGACAGCTGCGACGGTGACTCGGGCGGTCCTCTGATGCGACGCAGTCGGCAGCTGCGGTGGTACCTCGAGGGCATCGTGTCCTTCGGCAATCGCTGTGGCCTCGAGGGCTGGCCTGGCGTTTATACACGCGTGGCTGATTATACGGAATGGATTCAAAGCAGCTTACGGTCGTGAGGGGCAGGAGGGTCTAAGGGGGATGGTAAGCACGCAGGATGCGTAATTAATGTAAATATTTAGCGAGAAGTTGAAGACAAATAAAGTGAAATGAGAAACTTTAGTCAGTGAGAGGAAATAAAAAAGGACGAAAACATGAAAGCTGCATTTTTTCATTTTAGGTTTCAGTTTTAACGATGTTTACTCTTAGTTACGGGGAAGGACTTTGGTTAATCCTCCAGTTCTGCTCTTTACATTTGAAATCCTTAAACGTTGAAAGTTGAGAAGTTTGATTTTGAATCTTCCGTATCTTTTGCATCAACCAACTGTTGCTCCCGAGCAGTCAGACAGGCTGCTAACTCACTCCCTCCACCACACCCACTTCGCCCACACTTCCCCACCCCGTCCACAGTGCGGCGACACCCAACCATTTCGAGGCGCATCGATTGGCAGCAGAATGTTTCCGTTAAGTCGGCGCGCGACTCTCCTGCAGCACCAATGTGTGACAGCATTTCTGTTCTAAGCACAAATTTCTGCCGGTTGGAGCCGGGAAGGTCAACGAGCGGAAAATAGCTTCCGCTTCCGGCGGCTGCGGCTCGACTCGGCTTCGGCTGCCGCACTCTGCTGTGGCAGTGATTTATGTACGTAAGTTTGTTACACTCAATGAAATTTAAAGTATTCTGCGTGTAGTTGCTGCTGCTGGTGCTGCTGCTGCCAAGAAGTATCGGCTGGCAACGCTCACGTCACGTCTGCACAGCAGCAGGTGCGCTTTCACGGTTTTGCCGGCTGGCATGACGCGCAAAAACACTCCGAGTTTGAATTGCGAGCTGAGTTGAGTAGCTCGACGTGATGCAGTTAAATAATGCAAGGAGTGTGGAAGGACTGATGAAGAGAGCGGGAGGGGGGAAAGTTGGGATGTATTTGCGTGGAGAAGTTTGACGAGTTGAGTTTTTTATTGACTGCATCTTCTTTTCTTGCAGTCATCAAGTTGTTCTATCAGCTTTTTGCGTTTAGCTGGCTGCAGCTCCCGCATTCCGCTCCACCAAGCAAGCATTCATTCAGCCATTCATTCATTCATTCACTCATCCATCCGCATCCGTCACTCTTTTCAGTTGTCTTCAAATACAAAAGTTTATTTTTCACATAAACTTTTTTACATTGTGATGGGACAAATTTTTCCTCTTCTTCTTCAGTGTGTTTAAAATGGTTTCAATTTAAAAATTAAACTCCTAATGAAGTAATTAATGCTGATTTCAGTACTTAATGAGTTAAAGACGGAGGAGGACATTTTGCGGAAAACTGGGTCTTACTTTTTATCTGGAAATGAACGCATTTTCCACAAAATTAACCTCCAAATGGTCGTCGTTGTTATTATTGTGGTATGAAATATCAAAGTGGGTGTTAGCTACGACAACAATGTAAAAACACACGCACACGCACACACACACAAAGGACTGCCATATCCTGACACACAATCATGCAAACAAAACCGCAAAGTTTGCACTGCGGTTTGATTAAGTCGCCTCGAGCACCCCCACCTGCTCCAGAGGATCTTTACACCTCGTAAATGAATGTGGCACACACACACACAGGCTCACCCGGCACACACACACACACACACACACAGGCGCACCTACTCCTGCATGTGTGCATTCATACAATTTTATTCAAGCCACCACGTAACGTTGCAGTCGACACTTTAAGCACGCGATAGCTAAAATTCCGAGCGCTCAGCAAAATGTTGAGAAAGAAAAACATCGAAAAGCAACAAAATATTTTGTTCAAGTCAACTTAAATCCAGCAGTTTGGCAAATACGAGTAAATTGCACTAGAAATTAGTGGTGATGTGTACGAAATGAAACAAATCTCGCTATCGTGTTGAGTTCACGATGTAATTTCCCGTATTCGAGACGATAATCGAGACCGATGTAGCGTTTTCTTCGTCTTGAATCGGAGATCACGATGGAATCCGCAATCCATTGCGGACTCGTGCCAGTGTAAATCGTATCGTGATCATGACAAAATCGGTCTTCGTTTGTTTAAATCTGAAAATATGGAATGCAAGGTTTCATTTTTGATTACACTATCAATATCAAAACTTTCGAGGTTGACCGAGACCCAACTTTCTCCCAAAAAAAACCCTCCGTGACTGCATTTTAACAAAAAAACAATGCAATTTAGATCGAGAAAAATGCACCAAAAGAGAGAGGAAAGAAACCGAAATTGTTTTCGAAAAAACTTTTACAGCTTTAATAGCGTCAGAGTGGAATATAAAAAAGTAAAAAAACTTTTCCGTTGAAACTTTCAAGGTTTTGCGACTCCAACACTAACGCAGATTATAGAAATTCGAAATCCTTTTCACTTCCTGCTGCGTATATTTGGGAGCTTCAACAAGCCAAACAGACGCCAGCTGGGGAACAATAAAATTTAATGTTGTGTGAGTAGCAAAAATCTGCAAAGGCACCGCAACAACAACAACAACAACAATGATAACAACAACAACAACAACAACAACAACAACAACAATGACAACAACTCGGTATTAACTATCAAAGGCACAGAGATGGCAACTCTGGCAGCGTATCCGCACACCGATTTGGCAGCGAGTGCAAATATTTGTCTGTCATTGATGTACTCGTAGTTTCCTTGTTTGGACGAGTGTTTTGTAAGTTTGTGTATGTAAAAATACATCTGTGTGTGTGCGATTTTGTTGCCTAACGCGAGGGTCATCTCGCGAAACGATTACTAGACGAATGATGGATGCGACAGATGTCGAAAATGACAGATGACGAAGAAAACTTCACTTTCAACAGGAAACTCGAAGTGATTCCAACTCTTTGTTAATTCGAATTAAACAGCCCTGAAATTAACAATAACATAAACAATATTAGCAGTTCAATTAAACAAATTAATATTAAATTCGCTAGTCGCGAGGACAATTCATCGCGGTAGCAATTCGTCGAAAAAATAATTTATCGCCGCAGCAATTCTTCGCAGTAGCGATTTGTCACAAATGGCAGTTCAGCGCGCACCACAGGGAAACCACAAACATCCATCGCATAAAGTACAAATAATTTTACCATAAAGTGAATTTATATGTATTTTTAAAAATATGTATATAAATATTCTTCGATGTAAGTAAAAACTTCATCAGCCAGAAAGTTACGTTACCAAAAATTTAGATATCTTAAAGCTTTTTATGGTCCAAAAGCTTTTTATGGTTATCTGTTCTATAATAACAAATAAAATTCCCACTTCTGCTACAATTCTTAGTTAAAAAATGCCGTTATTTTTATAGCACTTCATCGTCCTAAATTAATCACTGTAAATTTTATAGGAATGTTTCGTACAAAATACACTGATTGTTAAACTTTCGTGATGTATTCCACTCAAGAACTACAAAGCTTTCAATTTACGTACTACAGTTTCCACACAATTGAATTCTTCTATTAAATTCTACAATTCATTCCTATAATCCATCCATCAGAAGAATTCCGTAATCTGAGTACAGTACAAAACAAAAGATATTAGCAAAGCAGAAACTGGATAAATAAAATTTAATTAATCAGTAAAACTCGTCCAACTCCAGGATTTCCAATAAATAATTTAATACAATAGAGTAAAATTATGAAACAAAGAATTTTCCTTCGTAATTACAATAAAGTATTTCTGATATTTTTCAATAACGTTGAAAACTTTGATTGTCGTACTGAAAACCAGCAGCTGAACTCAATGGTGGTGCCGATGGACTTGGTATATCGAACACAGGATAGAGGGGCGTAAAACCGCAAGGACCAAACTCAGGCTGCTCCTGTTTCTGATCGTCGCTGTTACTGACATCAACATCCGCTCGCACCGTATGCACAGATTCCTCATAAGATGGGGGAGCAGCTGCTTGAAGCAAGAAAGGATTTCATTACTTTCATGATAATTAAACTGTACTAAAATGACAGGTGGAACCCACCTAAATCGGAATAGATTGAGTGAGCTTCTGCTGATCCCAGCTGTAGCACCGCTACAGAGGACAGATCGTTCCTCTCACCCGTGTGCCCAATGTCACCGTCGGCTTTCTGACCATTTAAACTCTCTGCGAAAGCGCGACGGATGGGCTGCGTTTGTATAACGCTTCGTAACGGCACATTGCCGACTATAATAGGCATCGTGACCACCTGACAGCCATGCATGCCTTTCATCGCGGCCTCCACCTCGACTTGGTAGGCAATCTGAATGAGGTTGTCCGTCAAGCAAGTGGGGGGAGTGGCAGGTACATGCAACTGCTGTACAATGGAGCGCGTACAATTACGCAGCACCGATTCGCCTTTCGCCTGCCCGACCACAATTCGTTGTACGCGCGAATGGCGCTCCGGCCGTTGACTGAAATACCGCACCAGCATGACGAACGCGAACCTGAGCTCCGCCACCGGGATGTTGCTGTTGTTGATGACCAGCACCTGGACGGCTATATCCTGGCCGGGCACGAAACCGGTCTGCGGCACACTGAGTTCGATTTTAGTGGGATCCGTGGTACAGGGTCCGCAACAGAAGGTTTTGTACGTCTCCGTTGAAGAGGGTGTCTGTTACGGAAGAGAGAGAGTTTTGGCGGAGTGGAGGAACATCTGCATCTCCGAGCTACTTACGCTCACGGCAGGCATATCGTAATTTAAATCTACCAGCTTTAGAACGGTAAAGCCACGCACGAAACCAATATCCGCCTTTCTGAGACGCACCAGCGCTACCTTCACCATATAGCGGATGTAACCGAAACGTCCTTCAAACGAGGAGGGACAGTTAGCGGGTAGCTGACAAGAGAAGTTGTAGCTGTGAATGCCGGCATCCAGGGTGCGCTCGTGTGCTGATGATCAGTAAATAAGTTTGATTTAAAGAACGAAAATGATCTGGATGGCTTGCCTTCTTCTGAGCCAAGCAGATAATTGCTGGATGCCAAGTAATCCTCTCGTCCAGCAAAAAGGCAACGCCTTCGATATCTTCGTTCCCTCCAATGGGTCACCGAAAATCCTTGCAGCTTCAAAATAATCCCTACAGTAAAGGTATTAACAGGTCTGGTTAGTACCTTTTTCTGTACAGATTGGGCAGAATGGTCTTATTATTTTGATTGCATCGCTCTCTCTTTCTTATACTATTCTATGTGAATTCTTTCCGTGAAGGTTATCTACTAGTCGAGCTTTATTAGTACGTACCCTTAACATTGATCGCCTTGGGTACACTCAAAGTGACCATGCCATTGACCGGCTGGCCCACGAAGAAGGTTCCAGTAGGATTTTGATCGAACTTAATTTCGCACTTAATGGCCATTTTTTGTAAGGCAGTCTGTGCGCCAAACTTTAATTATAATATAATGTAATCAGCACATACGAAAACGAAGCTGGTATCGAAGGAACTGAAATGATAACAGGTACTGTCACTTTGCTGGCCAATTTTGGAATGTGGCCGATAACATGTGAAACACAAGGGACTCGAATGTTGTTTATCAAGTCAGCTAAATTGTTAAGTGGAGATTGCTTATCAAAAAGATATCAACGGACAACAACAGAGAGATAAAAAAGTTGGCGCTAAGTGGGGTGTGCAAATAAAATCTGTAATTTCTGCTCATGAAATTCTAAACGCTCATAAATATGTATTATTAATAATTATGAATTAATAATAATGACTCATTGGTGCTTACTTATTTAATTCATAAATTATATCCTCCTCATTGCTAAAAAGGAACTCGTTGACAGAAAAAGTTCGCCGCGAGGAACCCAAATATCATTAATACAATTTTCTCAAAATGAGTCATTAAATACAAAATTAATTTCAAGAATATACGTTTAGGGTGCGATCAATTCAATAAAATCCAAACGCCCCCCTTTTGATATGATCACACGATTCAAATTTTGCTTACGTGCCGCCGCAACGTAATCTATCAGCGCAGAGTTTTTAAGTACAAAGTTTACTAGCGTCAGAACAATACACACAGCATTTAGTTTTTTTGTGAAATTCGATTAACTTTATTGTGAAATTCCAGTAATATTGCATGTAAACATGCAATTCACACCAATATATACCGAAGCAAAAGCGCAATTGTCATTAGTCACTCGCAAATTGTGCAGTGGGGCAGCCGATTCACTAAATTTGCACTCAAAGGAAAGAGAAGCTTACTACAGCGCAAGTTTATCAGCCCAGTTCGTCAAGGAGTGCCCGTACATCAACAAAAGCAGGCGTAAACGTTAAGATCAATCGCCAAGTCAGTACAGGAGCCAATTTTGCGAAGTCCAGTACAATGTCCCGCAAGAACAAAAGCAGTAGCAAGGCTATCGCTACTGCATCTAATACTGCTATGAGCGAGGAGGAGAAACTCATGAGGGATCTTGAAGGCGCCTCGGACAGCTCAGCACAAATACGCACCGTGGCTCTACAAAACATTTGCGAGCTACTAATTCACCGTTTTGTACCCAGTATGGTAAAGAAACATAAGGAATCTCTTATTAGATGTATTGAGAAGTCGTTGAAACGAGGAAAGGGTGCGGAGCAGATACTGGGCGTCAAACTGGCGGGGCTGCTGGCACTGCAGTTGGGTCCTGAAGCCGAGTCCACGTCAGAGATGCTAGATCGATATTTGCTAACTACAATACAAGATAAAACTGTTTGTGTCGATGTGCGTGCCAAGTGCTGTAATTCGTTGGCTCTGATGTGTTTGGTAGGCAGTGACAATCGGAGCCGCATTACAACGACGATGCAGCTCTTTGAAGACATTTTTAGCCTCAGTTATTCACCTGCTAACAAGATGACGACCACTTCAGGGTCTGCGGAAGCTAGCCATCTGCAGTCAGAGGCGCTCTCTGCTTGGGCGCTGCTGCTCACCTTGACACCAGTTAATGGCGTCTTCACTCGGTTCATCACATCGTCATTCGTAACGGATTTAATTAGCCTTCTCCAGTCACCATACTTGGAAATGCGTATGACTGCCGGCGAAACGTTAGCACTAATCTGGGAATGCGGTCGCTCCAATGATGCGGATTTTCTTCCGGAAGTTGCGGACGATTTGATTGATGCCGTAAAGCAGTTGGCCACAGATTCGCAGAGATTTCGCTCTAAGCGCGATCGTAAGTCACAGAAAGCCAGCTTCCGTGATGTGCTCCAGTATTTGGAGGACGACATCTCACCACAAGTAAGGATTCTCTTTGGCACTGAAGAGCTTCTGCTTGATTCTTGGATCAAGAATTGTCAGTATTCCGCACTGTGTACCTTAATGGGATCCGGTTTAACAAATCATCTGCAAGAGAACCTCTTCATCCGCCAAATATTTAAACTAGAGCGCATAATTGGTGTAAATTCTGCAGCAAAAACCTTTGGTCCTCACACTGTTGAGCAGTTTTGCAAAAACAAAGTGATGTCTCGGCGGAAACTAGCAGAAAGATGTGGCAACATCGTCGACAAACGTAGCTCTGGTGAAAAAGGGACACAAAAGAATCAACTGGTAGCATGTGGAAAAAGCTTGGAGAGCCATTCAGTCCCTAAACAGTCATTGCAGGAAGGCAAAGTAGCGGATGAGTTCTGGGAATCTTTTGTGACGCCTCAAAGACGCAATTGTCAAAATACGGACAAACGTACTGCCACTGAGAAGTCGTTGCGTCATGGAAAGGGTGCAGAGCTTTTGTGGGAAACCAAAATATCGTCTCTGCTGGACGTGCTGTTGAATGGTGATAAGAACGCACGCAAAAAGTTGATGCAAGTTTTTGGTAAAACTGTATTTGATTGGCCGCAAACTCTTGAAGTCCGCGCTAAGAGCTGCCATGCTTTAAGTCTGCTGTATTTGCGCAGTGGAAATGATACCGATTCCCTGTTGAAAACAATGAGTAGCTTATATTTACTGTGCCACGGAAGCTGTCACATGGGTTACAGTCGAGAAGCAGGGATTGGTCAGCTTTATGCAAGTGTGCTTTCTGCTTGGGGGCTGCTGTTAACTTTGTTGCCCGCTTGTGAAGTTGTCTCAGGGATGACAAAAATAAGACACAATCGCTGGCACAGCGATTTAAATGGGAGAGATTTTATAAGACTGCTGAAAGCAGATTTTCTAGAAGTACGCGTGGTTGCCGCGGAGACGGTCGCCTTGGCCTTAGAATGCGGCCGTCCGCATGATAAGAAATTTCTTGCTGAATATATAGACGATTACATCATCGCTGTAAGACAACTGGAAAACGACCTGCAGAGTTCAGCTGTATCTGCAGCCAAAGGCGATCTGAATATTCGAAGAACAGTCTGCCGTGAAGTGCTAAAGTATTTGGAGCACAACAACTCCCCCGAAATCAGTGTCGGAACAGAAAGTGTTGTTCTGAACTCGTGGGCTTCCTATTGCCAGTATTCGGCTCTGAACGTTGAGATCGGTTCGGAGTTCACATCGTTTCTACAGAAAGAGAAGTTGTTACCAAATGATATTAAGATGGATGTCATTTCCAGGCTCACAAATGCGAAACAATCTAAATTGGAGTTGAATTTAATGAATGCCTCCGCCTTCAAGCAACGCTCACTGATTCGTGGCGAAAATCGGAACAAACGTTTTGCGCTCGTGACTTAAATTCATTATTTTGTAACATCATGCGGACTGAACAGAGCAGCCAGTAACTTTAAAAGCTATGACTTCAGGAAGTACGATCAACTTTTTAAATATTCACAATTATGGTGATGTGAAGCTGAATATCTGACCGATTTGAATTGGAAATTAGAATTTTATTGAAAGCAAGTTTTGTTCCCTCCACAAAATGTTCATCGAACACCACAAAAAGGCGATTGAAGTTTCACATATTTACTATATTATATAAAACAGTAAATATGAAATACTTTATGTTAAATTAAATTTGAAATACTTTAAATAAATACTTAAAACGTGAAAGGATTTCTGATTTATTATGTAAGGTCACACTAAAATAATAAAGGAAATTTCTGTGTTGAACAACTCAATATAGTAAAAGCACAAAATCATGCAATCCTCTTTTTTTGTCCGTCACACCCAAAAACATAGAAAAAAGATAAAAATGAAGCTGTAAGTAAAGTTTTAGTAGAATTTCTATGTTTAATAATTATTTGTTTGTATTTGCTGACCGTGCTCGTCGGGACCCGTCCTCTTCAACATACCGGCTTCACTCCCGACCAGGGCATAGAGTTCCAGCTAGAAGTGGACAATCAGTCACAGTACGAAGTGCGTGGCTACGAGTTGGAATTGTGGCAGTACTACGCCTTCGACGCAACTTACCCCAGCATGAAGAGAAAGGAAACAAAACACAAAATACGAGACACCCATGACCACACTGCATGATTGCGCCTCTCGAAGCGATGATATTGAGGACGAGGATGAGGATGAAAACGATAGTGAGAGTGGAAAGTGTAACCTTCTGTAAGGTTAAAGAAATTAAGATTGGCTGTAAGAAAATACAAAGATCATAGAGGAATCCATTATAAATGACGATTTCCAAATCATTTCAGTGGTCCCTTCTTTGGACGAAGGTACCGCTGGAGAACCTGTGACTGATAGGCTTAAAAACCGTCGAAAAGCGAAGTATGGCTGGACAAATGCGACCGAACCACCGCCGTATGCTGAAATCTCTTTACCTTATGCTGAAATCCCCGCACCTCTTGCCGAAATCCAAACAACACCTTCTGCTCCCCCACTCAGCACGCTGGAGTCAGAAGAGAAAATACCTCTCATGAAACCTCAGTGAACTCGATTCATCTACATCATAGAAAAATTTGTCTACAATAGCAGAAATTATTAGTAAAATTAACGAAAAATAATTAGCAGAAACCTCTAATAAAAACTTTGCAATAAACAAACGCTGAACAAACTACGTGTAGAAAAAATAAGAATAATTCTTGTAGTTTTGTTAAATCTGTAAAAAGTAAAGAAAACAGTCTCGCAAAACAATTTCAATTTCGTAAGCGAAAAGTAGTGCGAATTGCCAAAATATAACAAAACTGTCAAGAATTATTTCATAGCTGTAATAGAGAACTTTTCTCGGAGGCAACTATCGGCGAGTCTATGCCGCAGATGACGTCATCTTGCGAGCGAGAAACTATTCTCGTGCTCTTTCTATTCTCTGCCGCAATCTCTTTATCTATGAATTTTGTACGCATCCGACTGCTTCATAGACCATCAAAGCTTCTCTAGCGTTCATTGAGTGCACGTTGGATTCCATCGTTTGTTACTAATTTAGTTATCAGCGAAATGTCGACTAGCTCGCTCAAAACGCGTTAAATTTTGTAATTTCGTACAGCAAATTTCTATATTTAAAGTCTCAATACTCGCTTAAATTGAAAATGCCTTCAACGTGTACCTTTTTTTTTGACCGCCCGGAACCCGTTTACTACAGCGGCGAAGTCGTTAATGGACGCGTGGAGTTGAAGACCGCAAGCCAGTCTAATGTGGAGGGTCAGTAAGGGTTCACGACCGCCGCTTCTGCGGAAACTTTAATGTTGGTTTTCGAATTTCGATGTTGTAGCAATCGTTATTAAGATCACGGGTTTTGCCAACGTTCTCTGGGAGGAGGAGAAGAGAGTTCACGACAGTAAGACGGACACTTACAAAACAGATGTGGAAACCTTTAAAGGGAGTGACACATTTTTGAAATCCAAAATAGACGTTCCAAACTACACTACGACCGAGTTGCCGGCCGGTACTCACACCTTCGACTTCAACTTCACGCTGCCGTACGAGTGCCCCTCCACGTGCTGCCAAGAGTGCGGATCCATCGAGTACCAATTGAAGCTGAAAGTAAAACGGAAGTTTGCTTTCGATGACAATTTCACGCAGCCACTGACGGTCAAATACAGAAGAGATTTAAATTTGAAACCGGATTGCGCGGTAAGTTGTGCTTCAAGCGATGCCCACCACCTGCAACCTCCCACTCAATTGCAGCTACCTGTGCAACTCGAGGAGGTGAAGTATTTCTGCTGCTGGCCCTGCTCGTCGGGCCCCGTTCTCTTCACCCTGACCTTTCCCTATTCCGGGTACACTCCTGGCCAGAATATAGAGTTCCAGCTGGAGGTGGACAATCAGTCGCAGTACGAAGTGTGTGGCTACGAGCTGCACTTGTGGCAGTACTACACTTTCAAGGCGAGTTCTCCCCATTACAATACGGAGAAAAGGAAGCACAAGTTGCGAGGCACCGAGAACAACACTAAATGTTTGCGTCTCTCGAAGCGAATCTATAAAGGCCATCTGTCCCTGACTGGGCTCGATATACCAGCCACATGGGACTCGGAAGGCATCATCAATGTGTACTACAAGCTGGTGATGACCATATGGACGCCCTGTGGCCATACAGATGAGGAGTTGAAAGTGCCGATAACCATAGGCGTCGTTCCGTTGAAAGAGAGTTTAATGAATGAGGCTGAGGAGGAGATTGAGAGTGCGGATGAGAACAGGGTAGAGGATACTGAGAATGAAAATAAGAAAGATTGTGAGAGAATACGAAGACCATATCCATGGTGTGCATTAAAATTTGCTATTTCCATTTTAGTGCCTCCTTCATTCGTCGAAGCTACCGCGGGGGGACCTGCGACCCATACGACTGGAACCCAAAAAGCGCGGTATGGATGGATAGGTATGACCGAGTCACCGACGTGTACTGAAGCCCCGGCCCCTTCTGCTCCTCCGTTAAACATGGTGCAGTCAGAAGAGAAAATACCTCTCAACAAACCGCACTGAAGGCTATTAAATCTCAATATTAAACATACAGGAATATAATGCGGTTAAATTAATAAATAAGGAGCAACTCATCTACATCAGGAAATGCTCAGGAATTCTTAGAAGTATTATTAATATCTCACGTTAGATACATTAAAGATATAGAAAAGGATGAGACATAGTTTTCATCATCTCTTTGCAGTTATTTGCTTGCAATGCTCGTTGCCTCCGAGGGTTCCGCATCCAAATTGTAGTAGAGATATTTTGGTCTAAAGTTCTCCCCAACACCAGAGGACATACGATGCCTGAATTCTTCATTAAGATTTCTGGACGTCATGTAGTCGGCCTCCTTGAAGGAGGAAGCTGATAAATCATGAAAAATTTAGCACAGGACTAATGAATCAATGCAATTTACTCGTGAACTCACACAATGACGTCAGTGAAACACTCAGGTTTGCGTCCGCGCCGTTCTCGGTGCTCCCAAGTTGTGCTCCACAGAGGTCGGCTGGTGGTGCTGGGGCTTCAAATCTATTGCGTTCTGCCAACTCTTGCTTATCAGCGACACCTCCTCTAGGCCGCTGACGGTCGTGCAGTGAAATGGTTCCCACTACAATCGGTATGCGTGCACCGACTCCGGCGCGTTTAGCGTTGCTCGTGCGTACGCTCACCTCCAGCTCGTACGATTGCTGCAGGCAACGACAGAGCGATTGATGAAGTGATGGCGCTACTGCCGGAGGCAACTGTAACGATTCCAGATGTTCTATGACGCCATCGTTCTGACCGCGCAGGGAATGCGTCGAGGTGAGAAGATTCGTGGTGACCAGTTCCCTTTTCGATTTACGCCTCGTTCGGCTGTAGCCTGTGTAGGTGGTGACTGTGTTTAGTTTGTAAGTCAAGTCGTGCAGTCCCACTCGGCCATCGTTGAGCAGCTTCACGTATACGGATATCCTCTCGCTGGGTACGTAGCCGGTCTGCGGCATGTTGACGTGCAGCTGCAGTGGTCGCTGCCAGAATTTTGGGCGCCGTACCTGCTCGCTGCAATCTTGGTTGGCTGGTTCCAGGAGCGAGGCGTCTGCACGAAGGTCTAACGGCTGAGTGACGGTTATGCGGCGCGAGAGAAGGAGTTCGCTGGAATGTGGCCGCGTGAGACAGACGTCAATGTTGTAGCGAATGTGGCCGTATTCACCCTCAAAACTCCGCGCGCAGTGGGCGGGTAGGCGGACGGAGAAGGTGAACGCATAACGACCAGCATCGATGATATGTGGTAGGGCTATAAGATTTGGATGCAATACAATACAGTCAGTCAGTATTACTGATTTTGAATACCTGATTCGGATCCAATCATATAATTTGTGCTTGCTAAATAATCTTCACGATCTTCATAAAATTCAGTGTGTTCCTGAGCTGCTACAGAGTTGCAAAACTTTCGTTTCTTCATTATTGCTGACTTCTCCCAGCGCGTGCTTGCGTAGCCCGAAAATTTATAAGCAAATGCTGTAAGAAAAGATATAATCATAGCAAACACTCTCCAATCTATCCGTGAAAACGATTCAGATTCGACCTTTTCATTCAATATGTGAGATTTTGAGTGGGTAGCTGTTGCTCCGAAAGCGATAACCTGTCGAACATTCTTTGAATCCTGACGCTTAATACTCACATTTAACGAGAGTCCGCTCTTTAAGAGTCAATATCACGGTACCCGTCACTGCCTGACCAGGTCGGAAGACTCCACTTCCATTATCCAGCAGCAGTTGACACCAAGAATCTTCCTCTTCCATGGCTGGCACCCCGGATTGGAAGCTGAACTGCGACTCACTGCTGATGTCTGTTGCGGAAACTCAACTACTGAGAGGTAGAAAAACTAAGGTTTGCTTCAATCGCGACTTGCGAATCGATAAAAATTAAATACAAACACGGAAGTTTTTTATCTTATCAATTCGCAGTATCGTCGATGGGTCGAAAGGTGTGAATTTCGCAGACCTGTTCTTTCTTTTTATCGCAAAGAAACAGATTATTCTGTCGTTTGGCACTTATGTGATGAGTCACAATAGCTTTTTATTGAAGAAATAAGTTCTATTTTTATAGTCTAATCGCTCTAAATATTCTAAATATTAAAAAATAATTAGCTAATAACTACAAATACAAGTTAATAAATCATTAGTTAACTTAATCCCAGTTAATTAGGAATAACTGTCTTCTTCCTCCGAGTCAGCGCTTCGATTTAAACTCAGCCACTGCACGCCGGCAGCTGAATCCCAGGATTCCCCATCATAGTCATCATCATCATCATCTTTATCGTGGTTTCCACAATCATCGCCGTCATCCTCTTCATTTAGGTTTAAATCCACAGCCCTCGCCGGCTGACTTTCCACCTGCGCTCGGCTGACGAATGTGTTGTAGCACGGAAATGTGGGCAGATTTATGCGTTGTTGCTCCACGCCAGCCGAGTTCGTGCTGCCATCGAGCGTCTGCTGACTGCCCAGCGTGGCGAAACTGAAGGAAGGCGGCACTGAAAAGCGAGCGTTTGATTAGCATTTTCAAATGCAGCTCGCTGAACAGAAGTTCACAACTCACAGCAGCTGTCGTCATACGATGGCGGCTCATCGTTGGCATCAGCGCCGGCAGCGGCGTCAATCGATGTCGCCGCGCTACCGAAGTCACTGCTGGCATTTGTAGACGACGCAACCGTCGCCAGCGCTGACGACGACGACCTGGCCATTGGTTGCACTGTGGTGACGAGCGCCCCGCGACCCTGGCGCACACGTAGTGGCACCGTGCCAACGATCAGAGGCGCACGCAGTTTGGTGTCGAAGTGGAGCGGCCCTGTCTTCAGCTTCGCCTGCAGCGTGTAGTGCAGGAAGACGATGTAGTTGGCATTCAGCGTTGACCTTGGCGTCTCGGGCGGCACGCGGACGGAACCCTCGTAGAGGCGCTTCGTCAGACGCAGCGTGCCGTCGGTGAAGATGGTGCGCGCCAGTGTTTTGGTGAAGTAGTTGCGCTTGATCGGCTTGTGCGCCATGAAGATGAAGTGCTGCTTGAGCGAGACTTCGATGCTGCCGACGTCGTAGTGCGGCGACTGATTGTCCACCTCCAGGACGAACGGAACGTGCTGGCCGGCGACGAAACCGGTTTGTGGCACCAGGAGGCTGTAGAGGATGGGACCGGAGGTGCAAGGCCAACGGCAGAAGTATTTAATGTTCTCTTCCTGAATTGGGAGCTGGGGGTGGAGGAGGAAAGGTGGGAGAAAGTAGTAGATAACGGAGGGAGTGTGTCATGGGATGCAAACAGAGGGTAGTGAATGAGTTATAAAGTGTGTTGAAGGAGGAGGAGGAGAGAGGGAACAAAGGGGAGAATTAAAAATTATTAAAAGTTATTAATAAAAATTTAATCTAAAAGATAAGCTCTCTTTTTCTCTATCTCTTTCCCTCTCATTCTCTCTCTATCTCTCTCTCTCTGTTCTTTCTATCTCTCTCATTTCTCTCTCTCTCTCTCTCTCTCTCTTCCTTTTAGCTCTCTCCTTCTCTCTATCTCTCTCATTCTATCTTTCCTTCTCTCTATCTCTTCTTTCTCTCTATTTCCTCTCGTTCTCCCTCTCTTTTTTCAGTCTCTCTCTTATTTCTCTTTATCTCTCTCGCTCTCATTCTCTCTCTCTGTCGCTCTCCATCTCTCTGTCTCTCTCTTTCTCTCCCCTCACCATATACTCCGGATTGTAGTTCAAATCGAGAGCCTGTGTCACCATAACTGGTTTGCGGAAGACGTCGTCGAAACTCCACGGCTTTTCGATGACCAGCGAAATATTGTACGCTATATAGCCGTAGGGTCCTGAGCAGGAGCTCGGGCAGTCCGCTGGTATGCGCAGCATCAAAGTGTAGACGTGGGTGCCAGCCGGGAAGTCCGCATTTTCACAGACGTCCGTACGCGCGTGCAAATACTGCTGATGCCCGTAATAGTTGGCCGCCTCGCCCTTACCACTCATGGACCACTGAACTTTCGCCTCACCTTCCAGCGTCACATAAACCGCTACGGTGTTGTGGAGATATAAAAAGGTGTACAGAATCTCGTAGTGTAAGAATATTTAAATGAAAACCTTTGACGCGCTTCACTTTCTGCGTTCGCAGCAGGATGCGTCCCTCTATGTATTCGCCACTACTGTACGTAGCATCGGGACGATCCAATTGAAAAACGCACGTGGTGGGCATTGTTTTTGTTATTGTTATTGTTGCGGTTGCTTGAATTTTATTTATTTTGAATTTTAGCAAATAAACAACATAAATTCTAATTGAAATCTTATTCCCAGCAAAGAGAAACACCCTTTCAACACCCTAAACACTTGCAACACTTGAAACTTCAATGAAAATGTAGCAAAAAAAATTACAGTGAGCGATTCTCACAGCTTCCTTGGTTATTCTTACGCCACTCGATTGCTATTCGCTTCTAACAGCCAACACGGTCCGCACGATACTCAGCTTTCCGGCTTTGCTTTGATTTTATTGTTATTACAGTTGTGTTGACTTGCGATGACTATAATGTTGCTCGGCCTGAGTAGCCAAGGATCGATAAGTTGGCGCCATCAATTCGAAATCATCAGTCGCGAAAGGTTATCCTTTCAAACCAGCGTGAAGCAGCAAAAAGCAGCAGCTACAGACATTCAAACTATTAAAATTTTGTAATATACAACGTAATTCATATCTGAAGTGCGTCTGTATGTGTGTGTAGGAGTGTGTGTATGTGTGTTAATTACAGCAATGTATACGAGTATGTGTTTAAAATTACTAACTAGAGATTAATGATACGTTTTAAAATTAAAAAACAAACGGTGGCTTTGATATGATTTAAATTTAATTTTGAAATTTCGTTTTGATATATAAATTTGTTAATAATATTAGTAATTCATAATTATTTAGTGAATAACTCTCGAAATCAGGATATCGGGATATAAATATCGAAAAGTCTTCGAATACTTTATCAGCAATATTTTTTTTAAAAATATACGCAATATTTTTTAAAAAAATATTAATATTTTTTAAAAAAATATTAATATTTTTAAAAAAAATATTGCTGATACTTTTTAAAAAGATATTGCTGATGAAAATATTACTGAAGTGCTGACGAACTGCCTCGTCATCGCGTTTAAACCGAAAAATACAATCGCATACGCAAAATATCTCTTATTTGGCTGATAAAGCGCGATTTCGCATGCGATTTACTTGTCAACAAAGGACTGCGATCGGAGTTGAAGTTAAGGAATTCGAAGCTCTTCTCAGCTTCCGCCGTCTCCTCGCGATCCTTTATAAATTGGAATCTGGAGACAACTGAAATTCAATAGAAGATTAAAACTGCTTAACTGAAACGGTGCCAACAACCTTTTGGATTATCATAGCAATACGAAGTCTCTTGAGTGAGAGACGGCTGTTCGGGTCCCCTGAGTCCCCTGTGATCTCGTAAAGCTTCGGTGCCCACGGTAATGGGAAGGTAGAGCTTCGCCAGCAGCTTCATGCGTTTGTCGAACACCAGGGTCTCCAGATAGTAGAGAACCTGCATCACAGTGCAGGTTGGACGCGAAGTTGTAGGTGACAACAGTGGCAGCAGCAGAGAGTTTTCGAAACTGTGGTTGCTCCCACCACCACCACCGCCTAAATCGCCGCTTTTGATCGCGGCCAATTTCCCAATGACTTCCTTTCGTTTCTCGCGGGGCTGCTGTGATCTGAAGACCCATTTCCGACACAAACGCACGTTGACCTTTAGGGTTTTCGTTGGGCCGACTTCCTCGGATGCTCCCGCCGATAACTGTACCGAAACTGGTATACGTTGGCCGGGCACATAACCCGTGCGTGGCGTGGAGAAATGCACTGTGGTGCAGGGTGCGCCGTTTAAGCTGCAGCTGACGGTGCGCGGATGCTGAGGTGTATAATCGAGAACCGAAATTAAAGAAGCCCGGGAGCCTCAGCTACCCTCACCTTGCATTCCTCGCCATCTGCGTTGAGATCCAAACGACTTCGCACCACAAAACGCTGCTCGAAATTCTTGTCGAATTTCGTAGGCCGTTTAAGTGATAAACCTACACTGTAAGAAATCGCTCCATACTTCTGGTCACACGTCGCCGCGCACGTAAGGGGCAGTTTGAAGGCAAATGCGTACTCATGGCGTCCGGCGGCGATGGTTGTCTGACTTTCAACCAGCGAGATGCGGTCGTCCACGTACTTCTCTTGACCGCGATGAAGTATATCTTCGGAGGTCACATCGGCGCCGTCGTTATGTTGGATGAACTGCAGTTCGTTCGGCGAAGACTCAAGCCAGTGAACGGAGGCGCCTCCCTTGCACTGAATGAACATTTCTTGAAATGAAATAGGAAGAGATATAATTCATTAATCCAGCTTTTTTGGTATTTCCAGTTTTTTAATACGTTTTTATATTAGAAACATTTCAGAAAGTCTACTTTTCTCTCCAACTTTTCACGCTCACGTGTGTTTTTCCCACGAACTCACTCATTAAACAGCTGATAATCATAACGCGTTTCAATTATCATTATTTGAAGCAATGATAACTTCCACTCCACTCCGTATTTTCACTGCAAAACAATCTTCTTGTCAGAATCAAAGTTAAAAATTGTTAAAATTAATAATATTTTCAGTGCTACAGATTGAATTGGAAAATCCAATTCGTGTCGTGATTTCGTCGATTTTAGCAGCACTTAAAATAAAATTGAAAGTCATAAAAGGTTGTTACTTTGTATTTTTAATTAGACGCGTTTAGGAAAGCTACGTTCGAAAGTGCTAAAATTGAAATATTAAATTTGCGATAAAAATTTCAATTAGCACCACGTGCTATACGATATTTGCACTGATTCTTTTCGCAATAATGTATGTTAAGGGCAGTAAAAAAATATAAAATAATTTTAAGTTAGCAACTAATTTATTTTTATTTCAATTTTCTTTTTAAATCTTCATATAAATTTCGAAATTTCGGTTGTAAAAAAGACAAATTTCTAAATATCGCAGTCGAAATTTCTTTCCGCAACGGAAGCCGTTCCGTGACGGAATAAATCAATCGTAACTTCATTGAAACCACTCGACTCACTTCCCACTTTCAGATCCTTTCTCGTTGTCAGCGTAAGGTTGCCAGATATTTCTTCGCCGCCGTAGTAAATCGCTGGGAGACGATTGAATTGAAATTCGCAAGTTATTGGCATTTCATTAATTTTTGCGCTAATTGTTTTTCAATTTAATTTAATTTATTTATTATTGCTTCTAAAATTTTTTGAACAATTGATTTGAGAAGTTTTTCTTAGAGTTCTTGAAATTAAAACTTTCAAATAACGTTTCTGTTAATGAATCTCAGTAGGTGTGAAGCGGCGTCCAGTGCGGCGCAGTATTGCGAGGTGACTGAAGCTCTTAACAGGTAAAAATTGCGCTCTGCATCTGTTGGATTGCGCATCACGCGGTTGGTGCACGCAAACGCAGATAAAAAAAATCGATTTGGTAAGATCGTGACGTCGGTTTGTGTTCATGTAAACTTAAGAATTCGTAATTTAGGAAATATTAAAAAACAACGCATTGTTTTTTGTGTTTTAATTCTTTTTATTGAAACACATTCTTTTCACACATAAATTCTTTAAGGATTTATTGGAAAATTTTAACAACAAACAAAGAATTTTACAGCTGTTTCAATTGATTGACAATATCATGAAATGACATTCCATACATGCATACAAATTGCAATACTTAATAAAATATATATATTGAAAATTACAATGGTCTGTTACCTTATTCTTGAAGAGGCAGAAACTTTTCAAATATTCAAAGTCGAGAGTGATTATTAAATTGAAAGTTATTTCGTGTAAATGCAACAATGTGAAGATTTTTTCTTATTACTTATTAATTATTTGAGAATGAAAGTTAAGGCATTCGACAATTAATTTTAAAAATTAATTAACAGATTTATGTTAGCGAAGTTAACAGCTCTGCTAATAACAGAGATGCAGAGGAAAGGCCACAGTGGTGGCAGAACTATGTTTTCTTTAAACAATTGAGAAATACAATATAATGCTTTCCATATTGTTATCAGCAAAATTGTAGTAGGGCGATTCCCTTCACTTTACCTTTTATGTGCTCTTGTTTTTGAATTTTCTTATTAACACATCGGGATGTCTGTGAGTTTTTTCACCTTAATGCAGGAAACAATTGCATTTATCAGTTAGCAATTGTGATATATAATAAACAATTTATAAAAATTGCTTATTGCGTTAATAAAAATGGCAATTACTGGTAACTCAATGAAAATAAGATTAAAAATAGACTTTTAAAAATAATATTCCTTTCCAAATGAAATGTTTGTGTTACATTTCTTTTTACTTTAAATGTCACTTGAAGAAAACTTGTTATTAGTTTTAATATTTATTAGAGCGAGAGAGAGAGAGAGAGAGAGAGAGAGAGAGAGTTGTAAAGTTGAAAATGTTTTTAGAGAGTTGAAAACCAAATAGAAATAAAAATAAAAATAACTGTTAAAATATTGTATAAAACTAGAAAATTTCTAATTTTAGAATTTTATCTAATAAAATTAGTTATCTTAATCTGAAAATCATTTCCACATTTCTAACACAGTTTTCTAAATGCAAACAGTAATTGTTTTTAGGAAGCAATTTTAGAAAATTCTAAAAAAAAACAAATTTAAAAAATTCTAAATTTAAAAAAAATACAACAAATACAGATCTTTTCAGTTTTGTTTCTCAAACAAAACTTAGTTATTGTTACTTGTTTAGCAATTAATTAAATATTTTTACTTAAATGAACTCTGTAAATTGTAATTTTCTAAGCAGCACTGTATTGTTAACATTATTTTTATAATATAATTATAAAATAAAATAAGGTAGTGATTAGAAAACATCTTACAAATTAATGAATTCGATTCTAATTGCTTTCAAAGCTTCTATAAATATCTCAAGAGGGCAATACAGAAATTTATGTTTTCTTTTTTATTTTTACTACGAAGGAATCTTAATATTTTGAATTTTAAATATTGTTATTTTTTACTTTTAAACCGTGCAAATATTTCCATTACGATAGATTTTCTTTTCTGCTTTATAACATTTAAATTTAGGTGAACTAATTTTGGTTTACTCGTAATATGTGCGACATGAGAAGAAGTTTTGCGATACATTTTTAACTTGCTTTCGTGACAGACATTGAAAACGTCATCGAAATGCAATACCATCACTTTTGTTATTCAAACCCTCCCCTCAGTGGAGCCGGAAACTAAACCGTTTCCCAACTGTTTAAAATAAAAAGGTCGTGTTGAGACAGATATTTCTGGATTCTATATAAAACAGTTTTTTCCTCATTACACCGAACAGTAACACGTTTGCAATGTCTGCTCTTTGTGATGGCATGCAAATCAACGAGTTTATTTTAGATTGTGAAGGGTTTTCGTTATTAATTTCTTATACAAGCTCAAGTACGATAAATTTCGAGATCTTCTTAAATGTTCATATTCGCGCAGGTAATGGGAGGAAAAGTTATCAGATGTCGCTTTGTACTTCATTGTAAGACGCACGGTTTGATTTCTCGATAATTTAAGAAAAAACTTTAATTCTTAATTCCTAAATAGGTTCTAATATCGTTCGAATTCGTAGTAAACTGACGGCGTACATAAATTGTAAGAAGATTAGACGATCTTTGCGAAATTTTAGACGCGTTATATTCAAAATTTAATAGCTAAATCAGCTTTCGAGCTACGCTGAGCGCGTATGGTTGGTTGTTCCCGATCAGATCCTCATTGCAGCTTCTCCGGGTTCCTCAAAATACTCAGGTTGGCGACGCTGCTGTCGAGATCGATGCTAATGGTCTCTGTGGTCTCCGGTTCCAGAGCGATGCGCAGCTGTGACGGCGACTGGTCGTACAAATGCTCTACAAAGGATTTTAGAAGGACGAAAGAGTAAAATTCGTGTAAGGTAAGTCGGTTCGGGGCAGTGTAAAGGAGCGAAACGGCAATAGTTAACGAAAGAGAGTGACAACCATATGCAGCAGAGGAAAAAGAGGAAGACAGACAAGCAGAATTATTAGTTGTTGGCTTAAAAATACAAATATAAATTATTCTATTCTAAATATTACGAAATCGCAAATTAATGCGGTTACGTGCATTTTCGGTTTTTTCCAAAAAATGGTGCATGTTTGTGTGTCAAATTTGTTTTTTCTTAAATTGTAACATTATTTTTTTCAATCGAAATTTGTCTAGCATGCATAATTTTGTGTTTTTTCTTATAAATTTTGCATTCTTCTCGAATCGGTGACTGTTAGTATTTTATGTGATCGAATTTTATTAAACAAAATAGCAGCTTTCTTAACATAAAACGCATTCCCTCATTCGTCAAGATTTGCATTCTCAAAACGATAAACATTAACAACAGAAAACGCCCCGTATATTGTAATTATAATCGATTATTGTGCTCGGCTGCTCGATTAACTTTCGAAGCAAATATTGGAGGCAGAGTCTTCACTACCGGGCGGTATGGTCGGAGTCTCGTATTCGTAGTAGACGGGGTAGCGTGGCTTGTACGGCTCGGGCTTGGTGTTGCTCGTTATGCTGGACAGACTGACGTTCTGCAGGAACTCGGTGTCGTCGTAGAATTTGTCGCTCAGCGCCATGGCTTCCTCGTAGGACGGGGGCACTGAAAGAGCAAAGCGGTGATTATGTGAAATTCAAGTACCAATCTGTCGACATTTCAAAGTTGTCCGCCCCCAGAAGGATTGCAACCTCCATCTCCCCCAAGCCACTCCAGTTCCACCCCCAGAAACTTACTCATTGGTACGTATTCGGGTGGATTATCGGTGTCGCTGATCAAAATCGCTGGTGTGGACGTTACCTGTCGCTGAATTCGATTCTGATTGTTTTGTTGCTGTTCGTTTGGCGAGTGTTGCTGGCCTATGCTACGATTATAATGATTATTGTTGTTGTTGTTGCTGTTGTTGTTATTATTATTGCTGTTGTTGTTGTTGTTGTTGTTGTGATTGCTATCATTACTATTGGCCGGATGTTGTGGTGCCATATGATGATCGTTCGTTATCTCTGGCAGCGGTTGTGAATGCGGTGAGCGTCGCAGAGTACCGACGCCCAGGAAAGCCTCACCCGGCGATCTCTGAACTTCCTCCATTATGGGGATGCTGCCGATGGTCACGGGGACCTTCAGCTTCATCTTCCAGTGGAACTCCGAGGGGTTCACGATGATCTTGATCACGTAGTTGACCAGGATGGGGCACGACACGATCATCCTCGCGGATGTGGGTGGAATGGAGGGCAGATCGAGGTAGCCACGGTACACCTTGCGGCTCCAGCGCAGAACGTTGCCGAATTGCTTGCGTGCGATCAGATGCTTGTCGTGGCGATACTCGTGCTGTGGATCGTGCGACTCGTAGGTCACCTCCTGCTTGAGTTTCACCTCACAGGCGGTCACATCAATGGACGATTCGTTGTTGATGTACAGGACGAAATGGATCTTTTGGCCGGGCGCGTAGCCGCAGTAGGGTGTGGAGAACTTCACCGTTAGCGGGCCAGTGGGGCAGCAGAAGCTCCAGAAGCGTCTGCGGTTGAGGATCTCCAGAGGAACCTGAGAAATCGTTACAATTATGAGGATCTTGAAGTGGACTTGGAGATCTAGTGACGCACACAATGAAGATCCTCGAAAATAGGGACATCTCGACCTCTAATATTGTCTCGAATTCAAGATGAGGTCGAGAGGCTCCCGAGAATTTGCAGGCATAACCACTCACCCTGTACATGGCATCTGCATTCAAGTCCAGTGGATGAATGACGGTGAACGGCAGCTTGAAGACCTTCGCATAGCGCCCCGGCCGGTCGATGGTGGTTATGATCTCGTAGTGGATCTGGCCGTACTTGCCGTCGAAGGAGGTCGGCAGGTTGTCGGGCAATATGACGTGGAAGGTGTACGCGTACTCGCCGGCGTTCCAGTCGATGGCCGAGTTGTTGGAACAGGTGCCGAGCACGTAGGAGCGCGACGACAGGTACGAGCGGTAGGCGCGGCACATGGCGCGCTCGCTGTCGCGTGGGTAACCCTTTTTTATCCAGCGTATCTTGGCATAACCACTGACAGTGATGTGAATGGCTGGAAAAAGAGAAGGCAGGAGGATGGACTATTAAGGACAAGTTTTCATCGGGGTATTTGCTGCTGGCACATTACAACAAGCTGTCATGTGACCCTCTTCTTTGGTTGGAGCAACCCCTACTCTCTCACTCTACCCACGTTGAGGTAGTGCAAAATTATACAATGGCATGTGCGCGATGTTGTAAGAAGCAACAAGTCATTCCTCAACCTCAGGCATTGTGTCGGAAAAATGTATTGTCCTTGTGCCACATTGTAAGGACGAACAAAGTCTTTGGCACGAAAATGTATTTTTAGCGATTTCGAATGTAGCAGAGAAGAATTTAAAATGGCAAAAATAAAGTAATATTAAATTACCAATTGCAAGTTATAACATTGTTTTGGCACTCATCTCTTCGGTTAAGATTTTGATGGAATGCAAGATATCTCCACATGAAAGTGGGCGGTTTTTTATCGTAACGTATTTTATGGTAAGCAAGTTATAAATTGGGTATATAAGTGGGCGTGGCAAGACTTTATTCTTTGCTTTGAGCCCTCTTTTCTTTTAATTTCAAGAGGAATATCAAAAAACAAACGAAATCAAAAGAAAAGAAGAAAATATCCAATATAAAGCAACAGCTGGTTAAAAGTAGGGAGACCGAAAGTGGAAAATGACTGAACGACGTCCCACCTACACACCCCACCCAACAAAAGACTAACGTGGTTCAAAGTAACAACAATAAAAAACGGGCTGAGCAACCGGAATTTGATTGAAAGGAAACAAAAGCCTAGCAAGGTGGGGAGAAAAGAGAGAATGAAAAGTAGGAAAGCAGACAGCAGTAGGACCGGAAGAAGGAAAAAGAAGGCAGAAGGATAATAAAGCAGAAATTCGATGCTTAACATGGGCGGCAATTAATAACGACAACAACCGAAAACAACAAACAGCAAAGCAAAGCAAATAAACAAAGCTGCAGGATGCAAGGATATGAACAGGTAAGGCATAATGGCACCAATACATACACACACACACGGTTACGCACGCAGAAATTTACAGATAGAGTGCGAAAAAGCAACTCATTTAATATGCAGTTGTGTGGAAGAATGGAATAAAGGAAGGACGAGAGGAGGAGAAGGCGAAACAAGTGCGGTTGCCTGTTTATTTATAAAAGCTGTTTGTAAAAAATTTAAAAAGGAAAGGCGAAAATTATAACAACAACAGTCAGTTGAACTGTCCTTGCTTAGTAGTTTTAATTTGTTGTTTCCTTTTTTCATTCACTCAAGTTCATTTTATATGAGAAAAACACATTATAATTGTTATTTAATCACGAAAAGATAAGAATCAAGAAGTGAGTGAAACTCTAATGATCGCCAACTCCTTGTTTTTTAAATTTAATTTAGTTAATTGTCCTTTTTCAGTTTATTTATCAAACAAAAAAAAAACGGCTGTCCTCGTCGCTCCTGCTTACCTTTGATGCGTTTTGTTGCATCAACGCGTAGATCAACAACGCCGGAGAGTTCTTGACCTGCATAGTAGACACCTTGTGGATTGCTATCGAAGGATATAAGGCACTCGATTGGCATAGGCACGGAATCCTTTCAGAGTCTGACGTTCTATGTGTACGCGGACGCGGTTTCCCCGCTGGTTAATTTTGTTTATTTCGTTATCGATTTCTTGTTTATTTTTGATTAATTAATGTATTTTTGGTTTATTTATTTAAGTATGTATTTATTTATTTATGTTTGTTTAGTTATTTATCTATTTATTTATTTACTCATTAATTATCTGTTGATTATTTAAGTTTTCTTTTTTTTGAAACATTTATAATGTTCACTTGTAATTTCTGAACTTGCTTTTCACTGCCGTTTTTTCTTCGCTTTTCACTGCCCTACTTTTTATTTTAATTTTACTACACTTTTCGCTACCTTTTCCTCTACGTTCCTGAGATTTTGTGCTCTCTTTTTTAATTATTTTCTTCACTTTTTAAATTTTTCGCTTTCTTAATTTTAAATTAATCTTAGTTCTAATTTTTATAATATCTTTTTACTAATTCCTTAGTTTAACTTCATTTTTGACGTTTTCACTGAGATTTATGGTAAGTAAATTTTGCTCTAAGTAGTTACAACTTTTTTTTCCATTATATTGTATTATTGATGTTATTTTATCACTTTTTCGCTTTTTCAACTTTTAATTTGCTCATTTAGGATTGAAATATTACTCATTACCCTGATTTTCTTCGCACCACAAAGCCAAATTTTCATTAGTCAACTTCTTTCTTTTCTCATTCGCCAGATTTTCCTATATATACAAACAATTCTTTTTTTTCAGCATAAAATTCCGCTAACTACCGTAAAAACGTACCGCTCACACGAAGGACCAGCAGCCTTTTGTATCATTTTTGTGAGCTTCATTCTATTTTTGTCCATCGCTCTTTTATAATTTGTGCCATTTAATGTTTTCGTTCCTCCGCCCTCTAGCAAACCTCTGCGATCCAGCAACTCTTTACACTCCTTGATGTCCTTTTTGGCTAGCAAGCCAAGTTTTCATAGTCGGTTTTGTTTTCGTCATGATTCTGGTCATCCTTATGTCACTCGGCACCAGTTACTCGTTTGTTGTTTTTGTATTGTGACACATTTTTGTATGAACTTTTAAAAGTTCTGTATTTGTTTTCCTTTCCACAGACATTCGGTTAACGTCAAAAGCTTTGGTGGCAAGACATGCGCTGTGCTTGCTGAGGGTGATGGTGAAAACGAGTGGAGACAAAATGACAACGTCGTAGACATAACAATTAACAGCTAATTTTAAAAATTTAGTTAATAAAATTAAATTTAAATTTCTTAATCAAAACATTTAAGCTTGTAGGAGCTAGAGTTCCAATTTCTCCCTTTCGAAAACTTAACACTAGGCAACACTTTTCGAACGCAGTTGTGTACTGTCAAAATCACATGGGAGCGAATGAGGATGAAAAGAAAAGCAAAACAAAGCTTCCAACTACTAAGAGCCATGTAGGCAATCCTCCGATAACAAAGTAAATTTGTGCTTAAAGAGTTGAATGAATCAGAAGATTAGAAGGTGACCACATACGAGTAGAGAGCAACAGTAGATGACAGTATGAAACGCCAATCGTTTTAGTGCAACAACAACAGTGAAACTTAACAAACTTCATTTTTGTTCCGCAGTGAGGTACGAGCAACTAATACGGAGCATGTCGTCGTGCAGTGTGAGCCTTTCTTGTAAGAAACTACTAATAATTGTCGGAATTCCAATAACGGATTGCATCATCCTGCAGCGCTGCGTATGAAGTACCGCGAGAAGAAGGAAGTCTTTCTGGAAGCGAACATCAGAGTCAAAGAGCCCTTCAGCGTCTTTCGCGAATGGCTGGACGTGGCGCTCCGCACGAAGGAGATACTGGAGCCCAATGCTGCCTGTCTGGCTACCGTAAACAAGTAAGGAATGAGGTGGAGTACAAATGTAACCGCCGAAAAGTAATCTGCAACAATTAACACTCCTCCGCCCACCTGCTGTTCGCTCCTCGCTTGCCCAATCATCGCACCTCCTGCTCATCATCATCCATCGTCAACAGAGATGGCTTCCCTTCGAATCGTTTTGTGCTGCTCAAGGATGTCACGCCGCAAGGCTTCACCTTCTTCACCAACTACGGCAGTCGCAAAGCTGAGGACATTGCCAGCAATCCCAATGTAGCCATGACGCTCTACTGGTGTCCACTGCGTCGTTCGGTGCGCATCGAGGGTGTGGCAGAGAAGATTTCACGCGAGGAGTCACTAGCGTACTTTCATCAGCGACCGCGAGCCAGTCAAATCGGTGCACTGGCCAGTGAGCAGAGCTCACGGATACCCTCACGCGATCACCTGGATGCTATAGAGGCTGAAATCAAGGCAACGCTGGGCAGTGATGGCGAGGTGCCGCTGCCCAACTGGGGTGGATATATAATAAAACCTCGCTTGGTTGAGTTCTGGCAGGGCCAGACAGATCGGCTGCACGATCGTATACGTTTTCGACGGGGCGATGGTGCCGAGCAGGTGAGTACAGCGCGAGTGCTGTGGAGCAGATTTGAAAGGCGGTTTTTCTCTCCTTCCAGGAGGTCGACGGAAAACTGATACACAAGGGTAAGGATGGTTGGGTTTATGAACGCTTGGCCCCATAGAGCGGAGGATATCATCGATGAAACCGGACCGTGAGACAATTAATCATTTTAAAACTGTTATTACTCATTGTTGAAGTTGTTGTAGTTATTATGGTGGCGAACATTGTGGAGTAAGCGAAGTCTGCTTCACGATTGGGAATCGAAAATATATAAATTTGGCTAAACTGAGAAGAAATGTAATTGCTTCTAATTTTATTTTCTAAACATTTACGTAATCCTTTTACAAATGTTTTTAACTGAGTGCTGTGTAAACTTTTGTCGAGTTGCTTTTGAAATCAAAGTAATTTGATATTTCAGATAAACTTTAAATTCTTTGCAAAATAAACACATAATCACACAAAAAACTAAAATTTGTAGTTTTATTACCTTTGGAAAGAAATCGCCTTCAAATTCGCAGTATGTCGGCTGGCGTAAATGTAGAAAAATGTAGTAATGATATAGCAGAAAAGTAACCTCTTGATTCTTCCACCTTCCGAAGCTTAGACTCTCGCCAGATACCTGAAAGCAATACGACTGAAGTACTTCGAGCCGAAGAGGTCGCTGCTGGAGGACAATGTCATCGTTAAGGACCCCCTGGACATCTTCCACTACTGGTTGGACGACGCAAAGAAAGACGAAGACGTACAGGAACCACACGCGGCCTGTTTGGCCACAGTGAGCAAGTACATCTCGTGTGGTGCGCAATCTTCCTGCCCTTCTAACATTTGCTCGCTCCCCTCCAGAGACGGCTTCCCCTCGAATCGCTTTGTGATTCTACGCGAAATCACGTCGAACGGCTTCATCTTCTACACCAACTACGGCAGCCGAAAAGCTCTGGACATCGCCAGCAACCCGCATGTCGCCATGTCATTCTTCTGGGCGCCACTTCAGCGTTCCGTGCGCATCGAAGGCGTGGCGGAGAGAATTCCGCGCGAGCAGTCGCTGGAGTTCTTCTATCGGCGACCACGCGTCACACAGATCGCTACGCTGGCCAGTGACCAGAGCTCCAAAATAGCATCGCGCAACTTTATGTACAAATTCGAGGCCGGCATAAAGGCGACACTGGGGCCCACCGCTGAGGTGCC
The DNA here is from genome assembly GCA_922984085.1 of Sicus ferrugineus. Lineage (NCBI taxonomy): Eukaryota > Metazoa > Arthropoda > Insecta > Diptera > Conopidae > Sicus > Sicus ferrugineus. The sequence continues at coordinate 1,895,545 of OV277352.1, forward strand.
CATGCCCAACTGGGGCGGCTTTACGATCAAGCCGCACCTCATGGAGTTCTGGCAGGGCCAGGAGGACCTCATGCCCGATCGTCTGAGGTTTCGTCGTGGCGCCGATGTAAAGGCGGAGGTTTGTTGGTGGGGTTGGTCGGCCGCTGAGGGTGCTAATTACGCTTGACCTTCTGGTTACAGGATGTTGATGGCAATCTGGTGCATAAGGGATCCAACGGCTGGATTTACGAACGCTTGGCGCCCTGAGATTGGATAACAGACGTGTTTATCCGGTTGTATGTGTAATCTAAATTAACAGTGACATTTTTAATACCTATATTATTAAAGTGATTTAAGTATTAAAAAGGTTTTTTTTTTAAAAAAAATTATTTTTGTTCAACAGTTTAATTGAATTCGTTTATTCAGTTCAAGCTTCGTTTTTTCGTGCAGTCGCAGCGTAGTGACAGAAAAGACACTCAAATTAATCGAATCCACGTCAAGAATTCTACATTATTTTGCACTTAACAGTCGTGTTCACGGACCGCGCTAAAGTTCTCCCCACAAAATTGAATAAAACGAGTTTCCGCTGGGTGTGGAAAGTCAAATCGCTCTTTTATGCACAGCATATCAATGTTAATGAATTTAAAATAAAGTAGAAAATGAAATTACGTTTCGTTATAAGCGAGTTGGGAATGAATGCGGATTGACATGCAATTTCTGTTGCTCATACGACTCGGACTCGCGCTAACCAGTCACATTTATTCCGTGCTGCAAACACGTGCTGCAGACATGTGACATGCATGCGAAAAACCGTTATATATGCAAATCGAAGCAACCTTCTCACGTTTTTGCTGCACATCCTTTCAATTATCCTCTCGTTGCTCGCGGAGTAGCAGAAGAAGGAGAGAGTGGAAGACAAACTTTTGATATTTCGAGAGAGCTCTTTAGAGAGAATTTATTTAAACCTACAGTTGTGTGCAGCTCAAAGGATGGAAAACAAGAACCACGAAGGATCAAAAGCGTAGAGAATTCAATTTTTTCTAATATTCTTGCTTTCTTTTGTTTTTTTTTTTTTTTTTTTTGTAAAACTTTAGTACGCGTTTTGCTGCATATTCTCTGGTGTATTTTCATCCTACGAGATGTCAATTTAACAAACAGTTAATAATTTTTAATACTTTTAAATAATTTACTGCATTTTGTATTCAAGTTTTTAATTTAATTTTAAAATTGTTTATGTTAATATTTTAATATTTTAATTTTTAAGACACAACTTAAATTAAAAATACATTTAATATTTATATAAATCCAGATGCAACGTTGGCATCTCTGCTGAAATATATCCTCCTTCCGTTTTTTTACATCTCTGAATTTTGTTCTTATTTTGTCTTTATTTCTTTCTTCTCTCTTTTTCATTACACGTTCGGTGATTTGCCGCTCTCTGTTGTTGCTTTCACGGAACAATTGAATTTCTATTAAAAAATAAGAAAAAACGTCAGCCAGAGAGTTTGAAATTCAAAACAGGGATGAAGTTGGACGAGTGAGCGTTGAAGCGTTAACCGTTAAGAAAAAAGTACTTTTGCTGAATTTTTTAACTCTACAAACTTTATATATTTCTTTGTTAGTTTCTTCCTTTTTCCAGACTCATACACATGGTAATAAAAGAAACAACAACATCAAGGAAACTGGTGTTGCTGTGCTGCAAAAATTTTATAACCTGGTGTAAATAAGTAGTAAAAACTGGCAAGTTTTTTCAATACTGAAGGATAAACTGTGGAAAATTAAAGTTGAATATAAAAAATGAAATGAAAGTGAGAAAAATTTTTTCTTATGGTTTTTCTTAAAAAGCAAAAACGTACTACAAATTTTCTATAAAACTAAATTCAAAATAGAAGTGTGAAGATAATAAATTCTGTTACAACGGCAACTCTGTCTTGTAGTGAGTACAAATTATATCATAAATGTGTAGATGCATCTCCCTACATGTTTATGAGTATGTGTGTGTGCGTGTGTGTGTTTCTTTTCTGTGCTCCTTCATTGCGTACAACTGCAAAGTCAAAGCCTTGCGTTTTCCGCAGTGAGGATTCAGGATTCGCAGACTACGCGGCGGTGTTTCAGGAGAAAACATTTTTCTCTGCTAGTTCTGCGGTCATCTGACATTTTTATACAGTTATAAATGGTAGATTAGAATAAAAAAAATTAACGAATTCTAATCAAAGAACTAATTATAGGCGGTAATAATAAGAAAAATTAAGAGTTTTTAATTTTTCAAATAAAATTAACCAATAAAATTGATTTTAATACGTCGAAAACAATGCTAAGAATTTAAATTCCTCTTCGATACGCTTAATCAGAATTGTGTCGTATTATTTTGTGCTGATCTATTGAACGAATGGAGTTTTAAAGTAAAAAAATAAGGAAAATGTTCACGCCTTTAATGGAAGCCGAGAACGGTATCTCCACCCCAAAAGTGTGCTACGGATTCTGCAGTCCAGACTCGGCGAGAACTCGATAGAATTCGGCAAACAACAAGAGCGAGAAGCAGAAGAAGGAGGCAGCGAAAGGAAGTCGAAGTGGAGCAGAAATTCAACAGCTACAAACGCCTGCATGTAACCAGAAAATAAGAACTTTTTTCTTATTTACTTGCGAAGCACATTCGCAGGCACGCGACTTCGCACGCACACAACTGCAAAACGCGTGCGTGTTTCTACAATAAGAACGCAGAAAACCGCAGTAAAACGAAGACAACGAAGACAGCGAAGAAGAAGAGGCAGCTGGAAAAACAGCCACCTGAGGCTGGCAAAAATTTGTGTATTATAAATCAACGGATCCTTCAATTAGAAAACTTTTGCACCACCTGCAGTCATTAAATTTTATATTGAAATGTGAATAAAATGAAAAATTATGTGTTTCTTATGACAAAAAACTCATTTAGAAAGAAAAAAAGAGAACAAAAACAACTTTCAAAAAACGTTCTTTCCAAAAATATTTCTAAATTAAAATGTGCCTCAGAAGAAAGAATTTTGCACAAATAATTTAAGTAAAAAGAAAACCGAAAGTGATTAGTGAATTTTTTCAAAGTGCGCCTAAAAATATGCAGCGTTTTTTGGTCACTTGAATGCAAAGCCGCGAGTGGTGTGAGTGCGCTGTACAAAAAATCCAGCAGTGCAAACAAAACTAAAATTCCTAACTGTCAAAATGATGCCAAATCGTCGAGCCGAAGCGATGTTTGGCGGCCTGGAAGGCGCGGCTTTTACTGCCAGTGACAGCGGCGACGGCGGCGGCGGCGGCGGCGGCGGTGGTGGCGGCGGCGGAATCGGCGGAGGGCGTGACGCAGGCAGAAGCCGCAGTATTGCGCGCATTGGACGGAGCAGCGTGTGCAGCTCGGCCAGTGTGTCGCCCATTCCCATCATCTGCATCAGTCCCGGCGACGAGTCCTCCGAATCGGAAGTCGAAACGGAGCCGGCGAAAGTCTTTCATCGGCGTCTCTCCACCAAGCGAAATGTCAACACGTCGGTGGGTAGAGAAACAGCGAGACGAGAGGGTCGGTCGTGTGTGGCTTTTAATTTGACTTCTTTCTTGGTTTTTAATATTTTCAAACTACTTTCTGATGTTATTACCAGAATTAAAGGTGATTTTTTCGAATTGCTTTGCGGCGTGTTAATTGAAAAGCATTTCAATTGCTGTACTAAATTATTCAGCAAGACACGAATTGAAACAAATTTTAGAAATTGATTTTAAATCAAAATCGAGCAGCCGACACACTGTGTTCGCCGCCTTTGACGAGCAACCGTGCGTGGAACGGCGTTTTCATAATCGCTTCTTTTCCTGTTAATCATCGCTCATCGCTACGTTAAACTCGCTCACCTTCAACTTTAGCATTTCGTGAAGAGGCGCACAAACAAGAGCAAACAAAAACCAAGAATCAAAATGAAGAAAACAATTTAAGAAGTAAAAAGTCTTTATTCAGCAGTTTACGATAGAGAAGAAGGTGTCTCCGAAAAAGTTGTCTCTCAAAAGTAGCGGAATACAGTGGCGGAATACTACAACAAAAGTTTTATTGTGCTACTTTTCAGTCGATTGAATTTTTTAATTGATTTTTTAAATTACTCTCCTCAATATTTGCTCTTTTTTGCTGCTTTCATTCTTAAGTTAAAGAAACTCCACATGCGTTAAATCCCAACTTGTTGTGTATCTTCTGAGGGGTTCACGACTCTCATTATTTCCTCTTTGTAGACAACACTGAGACTCAGATGAGAAGAGAACACAAGTCACTCCCTGACTACATTCAGTACTTTGTTGCAAAGCACTTTGTTGTTGTTGTTTAATCTGTTGAATTTCTCCCTTTATTTCAGTCCTTTAATGTTTCATATTATTTTCTTAATTTTCTTTCTTTGATGAGAGTAAGAAATACATTGAGAGAGAATCTTTAAGAGAAAATTGTTAAGAGAAAATTGTTAAGAGAAAATTGTTAAGAGCATTTAGAAATCATAGCGAAAATAAGAGAGCGAACGCTTTATACAGAGTAATAGAAAGAGAGCAAAAGTGCCGAAGACCTTTTTACTCAGGCACTCAGGCACACTGAGAGAAATTCAACGAATTTTCTTTAATTAGATATTGAACATTTAGACACTCAGGCAGCTCTGACCCCAGGTTACTGCCGACTTATACACGATGGACTTGATGGACTTGGAGTTATTAAACTTGAGTAATCTCAATGGCTGATTACACTTCTGACCCCATATAGCGTGAGGAATTGAGGTGCTCCCAGTCAGGAAGGGCTACAACTTCATCAATTATCTGCACACGCAAGGGTCAATCGTGGTCTCGAACGTCATTCTAATGCCTCCATTGTCAGTTGCTGCATGTCATGCCTCCCTCATTGCTTACAAATTCACTAGCTTACAAATTCACTTGCTTCACTTCCGTCGCTACACTTGTAGCGCTCTGATTGGAATGCAGTGACGAAAGAATAACTAAATTACGCTGCTGATGACGTAGTTTCCATGACCTACTCACTCCTGCTTTATGCAGTCCTTGCGACCACTTTAAAGGTCTCAAACATAATGAGACCACAAAGCAAAACAGCGCACTCAACACGCTACTGAAGAGTGGGTTACGAAGATTTGTGTTTAACTGGTCCTGAAAGGCACTTCGTATTGTGGTTTTCGAGGAAGCGACTTAACTGAATTTCACAGCAACTAATTGAATTGCATACTTAAAATTCTGATACGATGGCTACCCGAATATCAGACACTCTACATGTGCAACCAAATTCAACCTTTTAAAGTTGAAATTCTTTTTTAATTCAAAACCCTAAACTTAAAACACTAAAAGTTTAGAAAAAATTGCTACTTGGAATCGCAATACATATCGAGCAAACCAACTGAAAAAGTAGAAAGAGAACGAGTAGAGTACTCGCTGCGAAACGTTAACTATTAGTTACTCTTCTGCACTCGTTATTAGGGATTCTCATTCCACATTACTCGGTGATTTCGATTAGAAACTTTTATTAGTTTTAATTTATTCAACTTTCTACTTTAATTAATGATTTTTTTTTTAATTTAAATTCCTCGTGTATCTTCCGAATAATGAGATTTTTTAACATTATTAATCGAGTTATTGCGTTTCACTTTCAGGTGGCCACCAAGGAAGGTTTTCTGCTCAAGCAAACCTGGTCATTCCAGCGTTGGCGGCGTCGTTATTTTCGTCTCAAGCGTAATAAATTGTACTACGCCAAGGATTCGAAGGTTAGTAGCCGCTTAGGACTGAGAAAAGACCACGTGTATACCGTTATTTATTAGGGGCATTAAAAAATGCAAAGTAATCCGAATTTCAGTCGAATTTTGTATTTAAGTTTACGCATAGAATGCTATTTTTTTCATTACAAGCTTAATTTAGTTATACATTTCGAAAACGTGTGGTTTTAATTTATGGTTGTTGTATTTTATTTATTTGCTTTAATTAAATTAACTGGAATTTGTTAATCTGGAAAACCGGTCCAGCATCAACGCTTTTCACTTTGTAAATATAAAATGAAGAAGCTCAACATGAAAAACTTTAATGCAGTAATTCATTATTAATTTTTCTAATTAGCTTAATCAATTATTCACCTTTTTTACAACTAAAAGTTTTAACTTGGACTTCAAAAACACCAAAAAGCTTTTCAACTTGAAAGAGGAGAGTTGGATTGCATTGATCTCGCACTGGAAACTGTAAAGAAGCGCTTAAAAAGCCTGCTGAGTGGAATTATTTTACAAAACCTTGTAAAGCTTTGCAATTCAAGGGTCGGTTTAAAGGTCAAGCGCTGGAAAAGTAATGCAATCCGGTACTTGAAACTTAAACAGACGATAAAGTTTACAACAGAACTTGATGCGTTGAGTCTTGAGGGTTAATTGAAGAACTTTTTAAAAACTTTCTGTGAAATAACGTTGTAAGCATGCAGTTCGGTCTAGTTTGTGGGTAGAACATCCTTCAGCTGAACCAAATAACATGAATAAAGTGATGCAATAATACTGACCACGAAATCTCGGCAACAATGGAAGCCGAAAAGGAAAAAACGAAACAACGAAATGCACTTTGTTTGAGTTTAACATGCTATAAACTATAAAAGTGGGGAAAACACAACTTTTCAAGTGTGCAAAATACAAGCTGAAAAGTGTTCAAGTGTTTTTAAGGCAGGTTCGTCCAAAAAAAAGGCTCGCGGACTGCACACCACACGGGAAGAAGTCCAGTGCAGTTCCGGTGAGCTAGAAGAGGTTGGACGTCCCTGCTTTGAGGCGAAAATCAACGAAAATCAGCAGTCAATGAAACTTTGAACCACAAAACAGAGAATTGAAAATAATGATGAGGATGTGAGGGTGAGGAAGAGCGGAAAACTAGGATTATTTAGGAATCCTAGTAGGAAAAGTATAAGTAAAAGCTGTCGGTTTTCATTTTGGTTAACATGTTGAAAGTGCTGCTGCGAATCCTTTAGATTGGATTGCTGTTCTCTTAATTAATGCAATCCTTCATTTTATAAGGTTCAAACCTAACTTCTGCAAAACTCAACTTCTGCAAAAACTCATGAATCAAACTAACTGCAGAAAATTGCACGAAATCCACGAATCGCGTAGCTACAAATGCTTGACGCAACTGTACTTGTATCCGTATAACGAGGTTGCCTAATATATCTGCTTCTTTTATGGTTTCTAGACACGTGCGAGCTGTTTACTTTCTTTACAGGCTTTTGGAAAATAAAAACAACGAGACCTCTGAGGTTTCTTTTAAAATCCCTTCCCTCTCCACCGCTTCTTCCTTTTTCGCTTAAACGCACGCCATGCCTGACTAATCACAGATTTTCTTTGAAGTCTCCGATTTTATTTACCTCTCGTTTCTTTTGATTTAATTATATTCTTCCATGGTATTGTTAAATTGCCGAGTATTTCAATTTTATATATTTATTGTTTCCAATTGTAGGCTTTCCTATTTTTCATTTTTCCTATTCAATAAAACTCAACTTTTACTCATGGAATTGAAAAACTAGATTTTATTTGATTTTCTTCAGAATCTGAGTGAAAATTCCTTTTTTAATTTTTTGTTTCTTTCGTTTTCACTTCATTGTCTGGAGAATTTGTTTTTCTCAAAAAACAGGGAATGAAAAAACAATTAATTCTTATTTGAGCTGAAAACCAAAATCGTTTTATAAAGCATAATTAATTTAAAATTAATTGATTGAGTAGCAGAAGGAACTCTAATTAAATTAATGATTTTGCGCTCAAAAAAGCTTTAGCGGCTGCACAATAATTTTATTTATATTGAAGTCCCAAATTTGAAGTCTGATTTTAGGCGCAACGCAGCGGGGCGAGATTAAATGCTTATAAATGAAAGCAAAGCAGGTGACTGGATGAGAAAATGTCAAGCTTATTAAGCGCATCTGACTGTTGTTAGTAACTTCAGTGTTTCTTCATACAGGCTACAACAGAACTTTTCAGTCATTGGGGCGCCTAAAAGTATGCCGGGCATTCCAGACCCTGTTTCACAACCTTAATAAGTAATTAATTAATTTTATAAGCACATAAAAACCATTTGGCGGCTGTTGTCCTCCTGTTTTCTGCTTTCTGTGTTACAACTAACTTTAACTGAAGGTTCTGAGAGTCCTAAAGGTAGATAATAAATAATGTATAATGTTGCCTTACTTACGGCTAATGAACCGTAAAATTCGTATAACGAAAATAAAAGCCAGGAAATTCTTGCCACAAATGTAACATGTTGACTAAGATTAAAAGATTAAAAGTCATCCGAAGGCCTGGGGGGGGGGATCAAATTTGGCGAAAGGCGCCTCCGCCGATGGAAGCTCATACAATTCTACTTTCTACGTGAGTCGCATTTTTTACCCATTTTATTCCCCAAATGTATTGCGAAAAGAAGCAACAATAATAAGAATAATAATTACAAATAAAAACAAACAACGCAAATCTTCACGAATACCCTACTGAGAGCTTCAACACACTTACACACACACACACACACACACACACACACACACACACATACCTACACGCACCTACACACACCTACACGCACCTACACACACACACTTCCAAGTAGAAAATGAGATGAAAGCACTTCCTGCTAAAACGTGACAATTCCGAATACAACAACAGCAACCTTGATAAGCAATAAGCAAAAACAACAACAATGGAAACTACGTAAAACAGTCAACCATTAAAAGTGTTGGTAGCTGTGTTGGTAAACAGAAGATGAAGGGACGATCGAGGAGTACGCAGAAGGTGAAAAAACGATGCTTTGGCCTGCTAACATTGAAAAGTGAAACTTGTAGTTGATACGTTTGCTCGTAATGGTAATAAATGCTCGCAATGTGCCAAAAATGTTACTCTGTGTTGATGTAGTCGTCTCTACAACTACAAAAACTCAACACATCAGCTACTTCTTACTACGCCAAAAAAAGTAGGTGAGAGCTTGAGAAAGAAAAGAGTGAATATTTAGTGAGAGCGTAAAAGAAAATCGCACATTTTGGAGAAGAGATTATTTTGTAGTGTTGGAAAGTAAACGAATACTAAATTAAATAAAATTAAATGAAATTAAATGCAATTAAATTAAATTAAATTAAGTTAAAGAAATTAAAGTAAATTAAATGTAACGAAATGAAGCGAAATTTAATTTAAATTAAATAAATTAAAAAATAACACTAATGGTTTGCTTCACAACTAAGAGTTTTACAACACTGTATAAAGAACAAAGCTCACAATTGCTCTCACAACAACAACATTTCACCAGACCTTCCTCCACTAACACTCTCTCAGCACACACAACGTGGTGAATTTGGAAGGATAACACGAACGACGAATTCTCACAGCTATAAAAGAAAAGCGGGAGCAGGATATGCGCGCAGTTCGACACCAGCAAGGAACGTCTAGCGTGGCTTAAAGACTTGCAAGCACAATTTACCTAAAATACAAATAAGCAACAAAAAGTGACAAGCAATCAATTTTTACTAGTATAAAATCAAAAACAAACATTTAAAATTATTCAAAAGTTATTAGAAACCCTCAACATTATAAAATATATAAAAATCAATATTAAAATCAAATTATATTTAATAAAACATAGAAAAATATAGAAAACCACGAAGAAACCACGAAGAAAACAAGGACTACATTGTTGTATCGATTGGTACAGGATGCCCCCAAACGTGGGAAGCCGAATTTGTTTTGTGTGAATTATTTAGGAAGGTGGGAACGTGTTAATGGTGACACCTTCGAAAGACTCGGTTAGGAATTCTATTGAATTTTCAAGTTGAACTTGTTGTCAAGGACTCAGTGCTGAAAATCCCCTGGTAAGCTTTAAATTTAGAAAGCAACTGCTTTGCAATGCCAGCAGTGAATTCGCTTTGCAAACAAATACTTATTAAGGCTTGAATTCAATTTAAAAAAGGTGTTGGGGAGAAAATCCTGCGTGTTTTCTTCCCTATCGTTTACCAATCTTCCGTGAAGAGTGTTATTGACCGAATTCTAGCGCGCTTCTCTGTCGATGTCAGTCACACGTTGAGTCCATCGGAAACGGTTGCTACTTCCTTCCTGCCTTCGGTGGCCGCTGCTTCAAGTGTCCTTTTTCGACGTGCTGTAAATGCTGATTGAGGTAGACAACGTGAGGAGCGTGTGCAGCCGTGCTTTCATTGTTTTTCGGTATTGAATCCCCCATCCGATTTCGTGCCGTCAATTTCTGATTCCTGTCCGGATCAGTGGCCAATTAGTTTTTATTGTTTGTGATGGCGTTAGTGCAGCTTACTCAACAATTAGAATCGGGAAATTAGAGTCACGAATCGCTTTAGTAGTTGACTAATTTTGCTTTATTATGATGTTATAAAAAAGTTAAAATTAGCAGCAGCAAAGATAAAGAAATCATTCTGAGCCTTCTAAAGAGTTAAAAAACTATTTAAATGAAAACTAATTGCATAATTTTTGGGGGGAGAATAAAAGTCATCTCAGTCCCTTAAGCTGAAAAGCGCTGAAACTCCCTTAAAAAACTGAACCCCAAGTAGCTTTAAATTAAAACCTGAAAAAATAAGGATTATAATTGAAAACTAGGGGAGATTGAAGGGAGAGTGCGGAAATTCTCATGTCTGACGGGATGATTGATGCGTCATCCAGATGGTGTCCTCGCTGTAACATTAAAATGATAAATTGTTGGCAAAAAATACGGAAAGAAAAATTAATTAAAATGATAAATTGTTGGCAAAAAATACGGAAAGAAAAAGTATTTGAAAGATGACAGATGTCGCTTTTCTCTTTTAAATGTGAGTGTGTGTGTGTGTGTGTGTGTGTGTGTGTGTGTGTGCGTGTCTGAAATGAGAGAGTGGAAAACTTCGTGAAAGCTCAATAAATAATCACCGAAATTATTAATGAAACGAAGTACAGAACGATGTTGCTTCCGTTGCCCATTTGAGCGGATTGTTTCCCATTTTTTCGCAGGAAACACTTGAAGCATTCATTAAAAATTAATTTTAATTGCTGAAACGAAACTCAAAGCTGGACTTTCAAGGAGAAACGGAGCGCAGGAGGAGAAACGGATGATTTACAGCATGTTTTTCGTTATAAAACTCAAATCATTCTACTGATATCAATGCGTAAAATCTTTCAATTAGAAATAAATAAAAAATAGTTAAAGAAAAGAATTGCATATCCTTCAGCATCACGAAGGACACCCTACTTCTATTTAAATCCACTTCCGTTGTGTTCCGTTACTCAAAAAGTTTCCCCGCAAAAAGGGTTTTTTATGGTTGCAACTTTACATTGAAAAAAAAACACACTACACGTGATGATTGCAGCTGCCATTAGGTATGCAACAGTCATGCATTGCAATTCCGGCTGCCATTTAAGTGCAACCTTGAAAGTTGCATTCGCTAGCTGGAAATTTTCATTGCAAACACACTGCATGCATTCGATTTTCCATGTTGCACTAATGAAGCAACCCGACATGAAGCTCGTCGCACACACTTGCTCAGCTCTGCCCTCTTCACATTCTGCAGTTTTGTGTTGTTTTTCCAATTGAATATCCTTGCGTTGAATCCTCTTCTGGCACGACATTCATATGAAAATAAATATTTGTTATTCGACTGAGGTTTTCAGCGAGAATGTCTAAGTGTGCGAATGTATGGTGTGTGTGTGTGTGTGTGTATGTGCGTGTGTGTGTGTGTGTGTGTGTGTGTGTTTTAGATGCTATTGCAGACTATTTTCTACACACTTCCTTGGTTATAAAAGCAGTTTATGTACGAGACACGTGAATTTTGTAAGCTAAAATCGATGAAATCTACATTTTTTATCATACTTTCTCATTTTCCATTCTCATTCATCAGTTGCCATGATGTTGCACGTCATGTTGCCTTGTCGACTAGACCTCGTCCTTCGCACACTCACGCATTTGGCGTGTGTTGGTGTTTAGTCATTCATTCGAATACAGGGTTGCTTGTGGTGAACAACTTACGATGGAGTTAAATAACCCAAAAGCTACGAGAGAGTTATTTTGCGAAGCAATATCGCCACACCAGCAAAATCATTTCGAATTAGCTGACCTCTACTGCCACCTGGTTTGACCTCAGACGTTTTTCGCATCGTCAGCTTGCCTCAAACTGACAGTAATTAATTAGTGTCTGTGGTGGACCTGCGTAGGTGTGAGAAAGGATGTTTTCCTCGGGGGGACATTTGAAACACTCGATAGTTTTGAAATAAACACTCGAGACATTTTAATTAAGAACTCATCTCGACACAGTATAAATTAATGACTATACTTCGCTAAAATATCAAGGACGTGGAGATACAAATTCACAGAGGAATGGAAATACAAGTAGATGAAGTGGAAAAAAAACACATTACAGAGAACGCGTAAGGTAAATTTCAAATGCATAAAGCGCCCACTTCAGGTCAGATTTCGAAGTTTTCTGTAATCTTTATGTTGATCTGGGGTTTGTTTTATATGTTGGCCAAGTTTCAACCAAATCGGTCAATCCGTTCTAGAGTTATAAAGTAACAAATATCTCCACGATTTCAAGCGCGTTTTTTATTAATTGAATTGAAGGATAAACAGAAAGAATGATTGAAGTCAATAATAATAATCTTGAAGTCAGCAAAGACAGGGAGAAATAATGACCGAATTTATAATAAGTAGAAAAGAGGAGCTAAAAATATTTCCTCAGGCAACCGTCTCCCTTTTTCTTCAAATATTTGCACTTAACTTGTCAGCTGCCAATCATAACAACTCATTATCTCAAATTATCATCACAGTTTACGCGAACTTTGACTTTCCTGGAAGAACTTTCTAATTGCCGAAGACCTCGTCTTATGTCGCCTTACCATCGCTAGTACCACCGCAAGGGTATTCGAAGGACACTCTAGCAGACTCCGCAAAATACTTAATAAGAGAAAAAACAAAAAAAAACATAAACGCCCGGAGCAACATTTGGAACTCGCAATCATTAAAATTTCATAAAACTCTAACCAAACACAAGAAAGGCTGTCTTGTTGTTTCTGTTCTTCCCTCTCTTCTCCTCCCACACATCGTCTTGATTTTGGCCAACTTTGTTCAGCTGTTGAGTCGAAAAGTTGCCCGCCATAAACGACGTCGAAGTGAAATAAAACGAGAAGTGTTACCGACCTCACGTGTCAAAAACGGCCATTCTTTCTGTTGAAGGAAACGCCTTTGGCTTTCTTATCGATTTCATTGTACTTCGTGTGAAGAACGCAAGGAGCGGCAACGCATATTAATGAAAACATCCTCGTATATTAGGGAAAAATAGAATTACGCTGAAGAATTCAGTGATGATTATGGCAGTCCCTTGAATGCTTATAAAACGTTTGTTGCCCTTAATAGAAGTCGTTGAATTTAGTTGGAAAGTAGTTGTTTTTTGGTTAAAGTCAAGAATAGATTCGTTTAATAAGCAAAAAGTGAAATTTACTTGCAAACATTTATTCAGAAAAATTATTTCGTTTAGTGTGAAGAGAATCACACTCACTACAAAAGGTTTCACTTAATACGAAAAAGGTTTAGCGAGGCTGCTGAGCTTCAAATTCTTTCCTCTCAAAGGAAACTTTTAAATTTAAATTTATTCTTTAATAGAGACGGGGGAAATCAATTTTTTGACATTCTATCCATTTTCAGTTCACATTTACATCAACACACACCACTACACATTAACACACACGCACACATACACTCAAGGACACTCGTAACCCGCTTAACACGCACACGTGCCTTCCAGAAATCTCAGCCAGCCATGACATTAAATCATTAATTCACTTTCAGCCAAAAACCACACTTCTTTCAATGAAAATTTAAGTGCTTTTCCAGCAAATAAATTTGATTAGTCGATTTTCTACGTGTCTGCGCAAGTGTGTGTGTGTGTGTGTGTGAATCGGGGATTGCAGCTGTCTGCGTGTCAGCAGAAAATTACCATCGCAGTTGAATCCAGACTTAAAAGCTTGTTTCCAAGCGAAAATGTCTGTATTTTTGCGTGTAATTTCGAGAGAATGCGAGGTTGAAATCTTAACAGAGTGACAGGAATAAATTTCGGCATTCTTTTTTAATGAATTCAATGCCAAAATCAAACCAGATGAAAGAAGGTCGGGTATTTTATGTAACTTGAGAAGAGGATTCAGTCTGGGTTATGAGAGACCTGAAGAGATTTTCAAATTCGAACCCAACACACACGTGTAAAACAAAGCGAACAAGAAAAAAATATCATGCTGGGATCTTTTATATAAATGCTGGGAGCAGTAAAAGGCAATTTAGGGAAAAATCTGATCCCAGCACATATTGTAGAAAATCAGGGTTACAAATATAAAAATAGCTAAGTAAAATTAAGGATTTGGAGGGCTCGGCGTGTGAATGTGTGCTGCTTACCGTAAAAACTGTAAGTTTGTCAGCGGTAAGTCAACGCTGTCGTCGGCTTAGCGTAGCCTCGCAAAAGCGGGACACGTGTTTGGTTTGCGGGTGCAAAAGTGTTTCTGTGCAAACGAGAAAACATCGCTAAGTGTCAACAGCTAAAAGGTTTGCCATTACTGGATTTTCCTTTCCCTTTTTTTGTCCATATCCTTTTTCACAATGCGAGCGTGAAGATATTTTCATCTATCCTGTGAAAAATGCTATTAAGCGTATTTTTTTCTGCTTTTTCCTCGGTATTCAAGGTGAGCGTGTGGTCTTCGCATTGCTTAGGCACAAATAATTTTGGGAATATAATTAATTTTGTTAATAATGTAGGTGTCATTTTCGTCTGTTGAATAATTAATGAGTTGGTCCGCAGCAGGGACGGAGTTTGGTCCGTCCGTCCGACGTGAATCTACAGGGATGGAAAATGTACGGCCTTCTTAGCCCTCTCGGATGGTTTCTCGCCTCACTAATGAGCTGGTCAGGCGATTTTCGGCAGCGTCGGAAGTTGTGTGGTCTTATTAGACCGACTTATAGTGTTTTATATGACCATTTTGATGATTTTCCAACTCGAATTTAAGTACTTTTATATTCAGATATCCTTCTTTAAAATGTCCATGCTTCTCATAGAAAAGAAATGTTTTAAAAGTTTTAATTCTACGTTTCTTCTTTTATAATTTCCATTTACAAATTTTTAAAGTGTTTCGTTTTGTGTGTTTTGTTCTTCACAAGGATTTCTTTTGTCTGCATCAGATTATTATTTTAGAGACAAAAAACTGCTTTTGTTTTCTCACAACTAATCAGCCGAATGTGAAGGGAAAATCTGAGTTTCTCACATTCCTTCCCTCACGCTATTCATTCATTCATTCATTGTTTTGCACTTGAATATAAAGACGAAAGAACGGAATCCTTGGGATGCCTAATGGAATAATAAATCATCAGTTTTGGAGGATTAACTATCGAGATTTTACATAATTTTTTATGCTCCTTTCATTTCCTCTCTCGCTAAACAATTAATTACTTCTTACTTTCTAAGTGATGGACACACACTTCGTATTCATTTCCACAAAGAAATCCTTGCAAAGAATGAATGACTTGCTTTCACACTTAAACTAGAGGAAGGAGTACCGCAAAAAGTTTAAGTTAACTGATGGAACATTTCACTCCAACCATTCATCACTCCGGCTTTGAAAAGCCGGACGATCCAATCTTCCATTTTTTTTTTCTTGTTCCTTTTCTTCGATTATTTATATTATAGAAATAGCCAAAAAAAGGATCCTTTCTAAATAATTACTTTTCAGGGCTTGCGATTCGCTTATTATTTGAAAATTTCACTTAAAATCGGAAGTTGAAATTGGAATTTATCAGGAAATTGCTTCTCGTCTCCTCTGCCCTTCACATCACCTCTTTCCTCCGCATCTCCTCTGCAATCCTCATCTCTTCTGCCTTTTCTCCAGCCTCCTCCACTCCACAACCCTCCCCTCCACACCACCCTCGTCCTCACCCACAACGTTCACCTCTCCACACACCCGGAAAATCGTATGGGCCAAAAATTCTGTGGAAATCCTTTAAAGGTCTTCTTACGATACCGAATTGCAAAATTGTATGTTGCACCTGCACTTTTGTTCAAAAATTCACTAAAATCTCCTCCAAATACTCTCGCACTCGTCCTTCCTCAAAATTGGCCTTTATTTGTGTTTCCATTTAGAATTCTCTTTGAGAAGAACAAAAATTATCAGATTGAAACTCGGCAACTTTTAGAAAAATTTAAAGCCTGCAGAATTGAAAATCATGTTAGGAAATTGAAAATTCTTTCTAGGGAAATTGAAAAGATTTTCCACAGATAACATCTAAAATGAATTATTGCAAAAAATTCTAACGACAATAGCAGATTTGACCTTCCAATAGCCATTACATTCGATGTAGCATTCTTTAGAAATTTATACAAAACATAAGTAAGAAATGTAGAGCAACCAACAATAGAATTCACCAAAATGTAGACGAAAAGTAAAATTTAGACGATGTAAAGAATGTCGAACAAAAGCATAGAATCGCAAAATAGAAAATAATAAAAATGAAATAGTAAAATACAAGATAAAAATGCCAGCTAAACGCTTAACAATTATTATTAATGATTCCATAGTTGTAATTTTGAATTTGAAATTTTTGTTTTTAAAGTAGTTATCAATTGTTTAAATTTACTTGAAACCAAATTAAATACATATCTGGGCGATGCTTCGGAGAAGCGTTTTTCTTGCCATTAATTATAGCTTTGAAACACAAACACGTGCAGCCGCCATCACAACATGAAGATAAAATAGTAAAATCCGAAATTAATGGGAAAAGTTTTAAGTGATTTGTGTTTAGCTCGCAACCTCGAGGCTTAAACGTCCCTTAAAAGTGCCTCAAATAACGCTTACACATACACACACACCCATACACACACTCACACACACTCACACACACACCCATACACACATTGAAAGAGAGACACATCGGTGAATGGGAAATCCAATCTTGTGTACACGGATCCAATCAGTATCCATTAACCAACACCGTGCTTGAGGCAGAAAAGTGAGCGAGAATAGAAAAAGCAAAAATCATGAAGTTGCTGTTGGTGTCGTTGTTGTTGTTGTTGTTGTTGTTGTTGTTGTTGTAGAGATCCTTCTTCTTTTTCATCCCGCAAAGGCAGCAAGTGTAGCTGCCAGAATTGCTACTGGTTGTTGGTCTTGGCACGATTTTATTAATGCTCGGTTCAGTTTCTTCGCTCGCAGCGGTGGTGCGTCTAAGAGGGCGTATTTGGGGTGTTCAAACCTCCCTCGTAACTGCAATTTTCAACTGTCTCCCCATATATAGTGACTACAAAGAAGTGGTTACGCCTCTGGTTCGCAGACCTCAACTATTTCCTTCGTTTAGCATGAAATATAAGGCAACGCGTATCGCTGCAGATGCCAGCGACTGTAATTACGAAATCAATCCAGCTGGTTTCCCTTGTATTTGTTGTTGTTGTTGTTGTTGTTGTTGACGCTAATGCTTCTGTTGCTGCTGTGTCGTGAAAGTTTTAAGTAAAGATTGCGGCCAAGATATTATTATCCGTACTTAACGTTAATGCAGAAGTTTTCTTCGACATCCTGCGTGGGAACCGAACGACATCTAATCGTTCGCGCTCACCAAAAGCACTCCCGCTCACCCTCCCTGAATTAAATGTCTTCACACCTTGAAACTCCCTCTCGCCAGCGCGTTATTTTTAGTCATTCGCATCTACTTTAATAAATTTCTCCTTTATATTTTCCTCATCATACGAAACGAAAACATTTTGTGGCCTATTTTTTTATACATCTTTTCATTTGGATTTCTTTTCAATTTAAACTTTGCAGAAAGTTTAAAATATTCACAAAGTCCTGCAAACAACTAAACTTTTTCTTCAAGTATCACAGAAATTTGAATGTAAAACTCATAATTTACTTTGTAAACATGTAAAATTTAAATTGACTTCAATGGAAAGTTGAGGACACTCAGTCACACCCACACACACTTGAGAAATGTATCTATAGATGGGTGTGTGTGCATGTTTTAGCAGCTGTCGAACTCTCAAAACTTTGCACAAAGTTATGGTGTTCCAATTAATGCAGAACAACTTGCTGTGTACTCGTCTCTGTGCGATTAAATGTATCTGATGCTGTGAAACAGCTTGTATTTTTAGCACAATTAATGGAGAATTAATGAAATCCTTAAGTTTAGAGTTAGCAATCGACTTCAGTTGTTCAATTGTTACTAAATACATTGACATCTAAAGCATTTTTATCTTTCAAATAACGCAAATCTCACTTTTTTCTCTATTTCAGTGTGATGTTTTCGATGAAATCGATTTATCTGATTTGTGTACCGCCGAGTGTAGCATCAAAAACGTAAATCACAGCTTTCAGGTGAGTTAACAGAATTTATTACGTTATTAATAACTTATTAACAATATCAGAGTTAATTGTGAAATAAGAAAAGAATTGAAACTGTAGAAAATGGTAGGTAAAATCTAATTTAAAGATTAGTTTGAGAGAAAATATAAATATAAATAAAATAAAAAAAAATATAAACGAAATTCAATTTAATTCAGACAACATAATTGTTTTTTCTTTCTTCTTCTCAAATATCAAGTGTTTCAATATTTGCAATTTCCTTCTGTTGACTTTCGGCGACAGCAATCAGTACTCAACAATCAGCACTCAGCTGTGAAGCAAATAAAATCAAAATAAAGCAATCAGTCGGTCTGAGTGACTGATAAATGAAGGAATTTCAATGTTGATTTATGACACGTTTTTCTTAAAGAAAAAGAAAAGAAAGAAATACTTTAAAGTGAGCTGGAAGTGGAGATGAAGAGAGTGAAGGACCAGCAGATACTTTTCATTGTCTAAAAACAACTACACACTTTCCTGATTCAATTCCACTGAATTTTATTCAATTTTAATGCATTTTTATTTTAATTTTAACCTTTAAATTAAAGCAGCTTTCAATGCAAAAGCACTTCGCCATCCATTCGCGCGTACAATTTTAACTTCCGTTTTCTTTTTCCGATTTGATGATTATTACAATTTTTTCTGAAAAGAACGAAATTGAAAAAATGATTGAAAATTGAAGAGAAGAATTAATAAAATGCTATTTTTTAACAAAGAAGGAAATAAAGGAATTATTTTCCACAAGAATCTTTAAATATTCAAGATAGAAATTACAGTACTCTCCCCTCTCCCTCTCTCTCCCCCTATCACTCTCTCACTATCTCTCTATCTCTCTCTCTCTTCCTTTCTCCGTCCCACCTCCTCTGTATCGCTTTCTCTTCCCCCCCCTCTTCCTCTTCACAAGGCTTCTCATTACTCTGAAGTGAAAAATTGTATTCAGTGTGCAGCGTGGCGTATGAGCGACATTTTAGGCAAACTGAAAAGTACGTGCAAAGAATTTTCGAACAAAAAGTAACTCATGCTTGCTTCCGCTTTTTAAGCTCAAATTTTCTACAGTTTATCTAACCTGCTATTTTTAATTTTCTATTTTTAATGAAATAGTGTAGAATTGTGCGATGAAATTGTGTGATGAAGTGAGAAGAAAGGTTTTCACTTACTAGAATAAAAAGGAGCTCGTTAAAAATTTCAAGTGAACTGCCTACTTGAAAATAAACTGTATTTCGTGTGGGGGAAATGTATACGTGTATGCGTGTGTGTGTATGTGTGAGTGTGTGTGTTTTTACGACAGCAGAAAATACCTGCTTTTGTTCAAACTGCTGGGTAATCCTCGCCTCGGGCAAGGTGAAGATTGAATTATTTACAATCGATATCCTTCCTGAAATATCCTTGCCGTATTCTCTTTTTTTTTGATATCTGTTAACATAAAAAATGTCACTTCCAACTAAAAGTTTCTGCTTTTTAATGATCATTTCTAATTTTCTTTAATTTTTATTAGTTTAAATTTGTTCTTCGCATTTTTCCGTTTTTCTAACTGCACGAAAATTATCTAAATTATCTAAATTCTAAATATTACAAAAATTTCATCTTATTTAAGAATTTCTGAAAACGGCTTTTAATGTCCATTTTCATTTCCATCGCTTTGCAAAACTTTTAATTGCAATTCTAGATTTTCAGATTGCATAGCGTGCAAGTTCGCCCTCGCCGTTAATGAGCAAATTTATTATAGTGGATGTTTAAATAACTTGCTGCCTGTTGATGGTATTAAAAACGCGACTCGGCAACATTGCCATGAACTGGCCTTGGCTGCTAATCGTTGTAACCGCGACTTAACTGGCTCATTTAACCGTGGAAATTCAACTGAAGGGTGTTTTTATAAAAAGAAAGTTTCTCCCTTTTTAATTATTTTAAAAAAAAAAGTTTGAAAGCTTTATAACTTTTATTTTTTATTAATTAAATTTTCTTTAATTTCATTTATTTTTAGTTAATTTTGTTGAAGCATTTTCAGATTTGGCATTTTCTACTTTTTATTTATATATGCTGTCGTGTTAAAATTTCTGTAATTACAAAACTTTACTTACTTAAAAATTAAAAATACAAGTTCGCTAAACTATTTCACTAAAAAAGGTTCCTTAAATATTGTAAGATGCGTTATAGAAAAAATATCTGACCCTGTTGTTCAGAAATCAAGACGAAGAAATCGGCACGCGATGAAAAATAAGGAAAACCAAGGAAAATCACGGAAGACTTAACGACTTAAAAGGGTTTTAAGCTGCAAAGGATGGCGTGAAAAACGTTTACTTCCACTTCATCTTCTTCTCATCCTCCCACCTTTTTCGACTCTCTCTCTCTCTCTCTCTCTCTCTCTCTCTCTCTCTCTCTCTCTCTCTCTCTCTCTCCATGACTCCCTCAATGCCGCCTTTCTACAGCAAACACAGAAATTTATTACCTGTAATGAAGCCCGCATATTTCAGCCCCAGAGAAATAAAAAAAGAAATCTGGGGGAAAAATTCAACTCACATTTCACAATTCTACGTTCAGCCATCAACGTCCGCATGAAGCAAAAGAAGCGAAGGAACTTCAATAAGCAAAAAATCCCTCAAGCAATAAAATCCCCGTGTGTAAACAATATAAAACGAGGAGCCATAAAAAATGCTGAAATTTAAAGCGTCTTCTGTTGCCGCAAACGTTTTCTCGAAATACAATATTTTCTATGCGTCCTACTAGCAAGTCAATTAAGCCAGTAACGCCGCCCTCTCCTCACCCGCCAGGCGTTTAATGTACGGTGTGTTTAAATTTCTACAATAAATTTGCTTCAACGTATAATAATAATAAAAACACCAGCGAACAAAACAGAAAATTGCATTGAAGTTTTAACAAAAACAGCAGTGGAAAGTCGAACACAATTTTCACTTACAGGCTTAGAAGTTTTCAGTTCGCGTTACCGACTTTGTTTGCAATTAATGTCACGGCTGTGTAAATAAGGAAAGACCGCAGATAGTATATTCAGTAAAAATAAATGTTATATTTAAAATCCTTAATGAAATTCAATTATCTTAAAGTTGGAAGTGCGGGGAGGAAATAATCGCATTAAAAACGAAAACATTTTAAGCCCTCGTCACGGCTTCGTGATGACAGTAATTTGATGATGAGTGAAAAACGATATCTGAAAAGCCTTCACTTGCATACAACAAAATCTGGAACATTTAGGTGGCACAGAGAGCTGCCAGCTGTGAAATTTTGTTCTAATTTGGTGACTTATTGTGGCTAATTTATTGTGACTTAGATAAGTTTCAATGTCACACCTGTGGAACAATTTGTTCTCACAACTTGTCGGATCACCTATTGAGTGGGAAAATAATAACTTTCTCTTGTTAAAACTCTATTTGCATCTATTTATAACCATCATAACACGAAGACTAGCAATTATTATGACCTCAATGACATATTGATTGTCATTAATGTTGTCAATCTGTATTGACGTGAACGTAATCTGAGTGAAATAAATTATCATGCTACAGATTTAATAGGTTGAAATTGCTTAAAATTGAGGCTACCGATTTATTAGACGATTGTGGTGCTTCCTACTCAAATCTAATTGAGGTTTCAGAAATTGAGAGCCATTGCAACTTATAATAGTTGATTTCTCGTAATTGCTTCGAAATGATATTTGGTGAAGAATCGAGCGCGAATTTAATAAATATGAATTTATGAATTTATTTGAATATGAATTTATTTAACTATGAATTTATAAAACTCGCTAAATATTTTGCAAATTTAAGTCAACAAACAAACTGCAAAAAAAGGCTTTTTTTAACTTAAAAATCCATTACTATTGATTCCACTCTACGTGGCTCGCTTTCAATTTGTTTGCTTTCGTGCTCCGGGTAACAAAAGAGCACAAAATTCCCACAACCAACGGGCAATCAATTTTTTATGCAGTTGTAAATTATCTGCCATGCCAACAACAAAGCCACAGACACAACAAGCAGCGGCAAGGAGGCGATAAAATGGTTGTTGCAGCTGCGACAACAGAATGCCTTCATTTCCGAATGTTGTGGCGACAAATGAAACCGAAAAAAAGAAGAGAAATCTTGATAAAATCCTCGGCCGCAATAAAAGGCAGCAACCAAAATAGAAGAGCACGTGAAACAACGACGTAATAGGAAAAAAAGCAAGGAACAAAATCATTGTTTTGTCTTTATCGTCCTTAGTGTGGAGCTGCTTGTTGCTGGCAGGATGTTGTGCTGGCGGTGGCAGCGATTGGAGCTTCTGATGGGATTCGAAATTCCAATGGGATTCGAAATGCTCATGAAATTCGAAACTCTTATGGAATTCGAAGTTGTGATGCCCACACATTATGCGAGGCGGCATCCATCCACAGCGAGAATAAAGCAACAATTTTAATAAGCATTAATTATCGAACAATCGAATTGCGTGGCTGTTAATTAAATTAAACGATTACTTTCTGATGTGTCAGTCACCCGAGAGGATAACGAAATGGCTGATATTTCAATTAACATCGAAACTGAACTGTGTATTTCAATTTCTTTTTCGTTTAATTAAACAAACCGCGAAGTGGACACTTAGTCGGGATTCCCCGCTTGCTTAGGGATTCCGTACGTCGGCTGTGTGCGGATGTGATTTTTCCGAGAGGACATCGCGATGAGGAGCTGCATGGAAATTTGAAATGATTGAGTTGCCAGGGACGAGGATGGCGCTGCATTTCAAGCAGCTGCCGATCAAGGCGTCGAGGGCAGAGAGTAAAAATCCCCCGTAGATATAAGCAACGCAACCTTCGCCACGAAGCAACAACAGAAGCGAACGTTGACGTTGCTGTCACTGCTGACGCTGTGCAACGTCACTCCACCGCCTGATGCACTCAGTGTGTCACAGCCGCTCCTCTAAATGCAAAAATTAATTGCGAGCGCTATTTTAAGTGTTTCTCAAGGATGACTTATTGGATTTGAATTGCTGCTTTTGCATTTTTAAAAGCATGCAATCGCGTCTTTCAGCTCTTTACGAGCTCGCAACAGGATTCCAGAGCCGTATCCGTCTCCGCTTTCATAACGCCGCCGAGTGGAGGAAACAAGTTTATTTTTAACGTGCTCAAATCGTCCCACTTGACGCTGCGGTGTGTCGTCGTCGTTGTGCTGTTGACAGGGTTGCCATCACATCGATGGTCAGCCACGTGTAAAAATCCGCTTATCGAAACCTAATCAATATCCCGATCCTTCAGTAGAGTCGAGTTGACAAGTACAGCCCGTTTTTTAGAGCGGCAGTAATTCGTGGCAACCGTGCGGGAAGTCGGAGCTACTTATAAAATTTAAGTTAATAGTGAAAAGTTAGAAAGTTGCACCAGACCCCGTTCTTCATCGCACTCCGAAGTAAATCTGATGAGATGAGTGTCCTCTCGACCTCTTTGTGGCTTGGGGAGCATTTTGCGAGGCGCTGATTAATACTCCAACTCACTGCCCCCCAATTATCACTGAAATGCATCCACTTGAGCTGCACCGAGTTCACCAACGAGGTGAGACCAGCCAGTAGGGATGCCGCACTCCAGATCTCATTAGCAGGCAGCAGAAGCTGAGGCTCGCGTCGAATGCACGTCGATGTCAGTCGGGTGAGATGTGAGTGCCATCCACTGGACGTTGAAAATGAAATCCTTGACGGAGCCGCCATCATCACTGGTGACGCCACAATAAAGGTGAGGCGTCAAGGATGTGGAAGGACGTGGTCACCGTTGGCAGCGTTGGTGTCGTTGCAGCAAAAATTAATGAGCTCGACCTTTGACTGAGCAGATGGAGCAGCAGCTGCTGCTGCTGATAAATAAAACGAACGACTTGGTCTCAAAATCAGGCTGAGGCGGCAAAATTTAATTAAGATTTTCAATGTTAGAGTGAAATTTGATTATCCTTTCCAGTTTATGGTTTCTCTTACTTGCATTTTTCACTTGCTTCTCTCTGCTTTCAGGTCATCACACCAACCCGCTCGCTCGTCTTGTGTGCCGAATCGCGCCGCGAAATGGAAGACTGGCTGGCAGCTCTGAAGTCCGCCTCGGCGCCCACTCGACCGCGCAACGACTCCTTCTTCGGCTCGTCGACCGGCCTCGACCAGCACGACATCCTCTCGAACCACCATCACTGGTACGCCACCTCGCACGCGCGCCCCACCTACTGCAACGTGTGCCGCGATGCCCTGTCGGGCGTCACGTCGCACGGCCTCTCGTGCGAGGTGTGCAAGTGCAAGGTGCACAAGCGCTGCGCCGCCAAGGCGATCGCCAACTGCAAGTGGACGACGCTGGCTTCCGTCGGCAAGGACATCATCGAGGAGCGCGACGGCAGCCTCGTCATGCCGCATCAATGGATGGAGGGCAACCTGCCGGTGTCGTCGACGTGCGCCGTCTGCAAGAAGACCTGCGGCTCGGTGTTGCGCCTGCAGGACTGGCGCTGCCTGTGGTGCCGCGAAACAGTGCACGTCGCGTGCCGGCCGCAGATGTCGGTCGCGTGCCCCATCGGCCCGGCCAAGTTGTCCGTGGTGCCGCCCACCAGCGTGCACTCGATCAGCAACGACGACGCCTGGGACGTGGTGAGTCCCAAGGGCAACTTCTCGCCGCTGCTCGTCTTCGTCAACTCCAAGTCGGGCGACAACCAGGGCGTGAAGTTCCTGCGCCGCTTCAAGCAGCTGCTGAACCCGGTGCAGGTGTTCGACCTCATTTCGACGGGACCAAGTTTGGGACTGCGGCTCTTCCGCCACTTCGAGATGTTCAGGATACTCGTGTGCTCGGGCGACGGCTCGGTCGGCTGGGTGCTCAGCGAGATCGACCGCTTCAACATGCATGTAAGTAGAACAGCGTGCCAGGCCTTGCGGGCTTCACCGATGTCCCTTCTTGACGTATTGCAGAAGCAGTGCCAAGTCGCTGTGTTGCCGCTCGGTACGGGCAACGATTTGGCGCGCGTGCTCGGCTGGGGCTCGTCCTGCGACGATGACGCGCATCTGCCGCAGATACTGGAGCGCTATGAGTCGGCCAGCACCAAGATGCTCGACCGCTGGAGCATCATGGTGTTCGAGAAGACGATCGCCGTGCAGCCCAAGACTCCGAAGATGTCGCTGACCAGCGCGCAGGAGGCTCTGCTCACCGGCATGGTCAGCTCGGCCAACCAACACCTGCGCAGCATCGTAGAAACCGACGACATGCAGACTTTGATCGCCTCCACCAAGACGCTGTGCGACACCATCGACGAGTTGTCGGTGCGCATCTTCGAGAACCGCAAGGAGGACGAGCAGCTGATCCTGAAGATCGACATCCTGCGGCAGAAGCTCGGCATGTTGCTGGACGCGCTCAAGGAGGAGGAGAGCGGCAACCACGACGGCGACGACCTGCTCTCGACCATCAGCAGCATTGCGGCGCGCAGCAGCTCGCCGTCGGTGTCGCCAACGTTGACGCCATCGCCCACCACATCATCTCTTTTGTAAGTTGATGGTTTCAAAACGAGGATCACCAGAAGCTGAATTAACCACCTCTCGCCCGCAGCAACTCCAACATCTCCATGGAGAAAACCGAGAAGGACCAGATCAACACCAAGGAGCGCCGCAACAGTCGCTCGCTGCGCTCCACCGAGAAGGAGGCGCTGCAGTGTCGCGCCAACAGCGTCAAGCGCGCCATCTACAGCGTCGTCGAGCACTCGGAGCCGGGGCGCCCCAAACGCTACCAGCGCAAGCTGTCCATCACGCCCTACGACACCCTGCAGCTGCCCACAACTACCTCGAGCGAGTCGACACCGTGCAGCTCGCCGCTGCCCACGATCATCATACCGCCCATCAACGTCATCTCGCCCAGCATGGAGACGTCGCGTCTGACTTGCATCTCCCCGCTGCCGGACACGCGGCGCGACTCCACCGACGAGTACTTCTTCAACGCCATCAGTTTGCCGGTGCCGCGCCAGTTCGCTGACAGTCGCCGGAGCTCTGGAGTCCCAGAAGTCATACAGGAGCAGGAAGAGAACAGTCAGGGGAGTGGCGGCAGCGGAGGCGCTGGTGGTGGTTGTGGTGACGATGTGATGCGTCGTGTGGCCCGATTATCGCTGAGCCACTGTAGCGGTGCAACACTGGCGGACGCGGCAAGCACTTTGTCGCCATTTGGAGCCGAAACGCCAACTGAAAAACGCCGCGACTTCCTCAGCGTGCCAATCACCACGACAGAGCAGATTGTGGACCCTCTATCGGACTTCAGACCCATCGAGGTGTTCGAACGCAACTATTACATGAGTCGCGAGCTGGACAGGGAGAAGAACTCGCCACAGCCGGAGCTGGAAGCTGCAGCTGCCGCTGAAAAGACGATGTCTCCTCAGAAGGAGACAACCGCTGCAGCCTCCTCCCCCACACAGCTTCAGGTGCCGCACATCGTGGTCTCTCCGAATGCCCCGAATGTGTACACGAGCGACACCATGACAATCATTGACACCGACATGACGACGGTACGCGGCACAGACGCCTCGCTCGTAGATCAGTTTTTGCTCACAGCACTTTTACTTTCTCATCGCAGGATCAGTCGTCCTCGGACGAGGTGCAGGGAGAAGCTAGTGATGTCTTGTCCGCTCTGAGCAACGAAGAGTGCAGCGTCGCGTCGGAAATCTTCGATAGACAGCTGGACACGCAGTCGGCGAGACGAGCGCTGCAGCTGAGCGATTTACTGCAGGTAAAATGGAGACACGAACGCTTTACTCTGAATCCCCATTACTGTGTTGCGTCTTTCTATTAATCAGAATCCCGAAATGGACTCCCTCACTCACATCGACTCCCCGGAGACCAGCGACGAAACGGAACAGATGCCGGGCGAGAGCCTAATGGACGACATCAGCTCTGTCCTGGGTCACGATATAACGAACGCACTGCAAGAAAACACCGACGACACCACAACTCTTTGCTCCGACACCGCTGCCGCATCGCCTGCAGCGGCGTCCGCCAGCAAGATGCAGCACCAGAAGTCCAGCAGACGACGACACTCGACGCCACCGCAGCGCTTGGCCCAACTCGGTCGCCTGGACAGCGACGAGAACGCGCAGCAGTTCGGTTTCGAGAATATAGTCTTCGAGATCGATAATCGGTGCGACGACCAGAAAATACGCGAGCCGCCGCGCTACTGCAGTCTGGCGCAGTTCGTCGAGGGCAACGACATCGCGCGTAAAAGTTTCAAGGTAGGCCGCGTGGGGAGTGAAGGGTGAAGAAGTTTGGATTTTCGTTTTGCTATTTGCTTTACTCTTGTTCTCTCTGTTTCTCTCCCTTTTTCTTGTCTTCTTCTTCTGGTTACCTGTCGCGTGTGTGTGGCGTGCCGTTCTGCTCGTTTCGTCTTTAAAGCGTTCAAAGAAACGCTCATCTCTGCAACACGCCACTCAAATATTTGTACCTCAGCAGCAAGATTCTAGCATTAAAACGACAACAACAACGACAACAACGGCAACAGCAACAACTATGTTACATCAACACTCAGAGGATGATTCCTCCTCGCAAAAAACCGCCATCACAATCGAAGTCGCGCCACCCACTTGCGATACTGTCGCATCTGCGACTACAATTGCACCACCAACAGCAGCACCAACCGCCCCCGCAACAACAACAACGCCAACAACGAACACAACAACCTCTTCGTTGTCTAGCAATATCTCACCCAAGAAATCGTTAGGAGCCGGCCAAGATGTAAAGCGCATTACTTTTGATGAGTCGTGTAAGAAAGAATCCTTTGATGATGTAAATCCCAACTATCCGCAGATAAGCGTAGTCGTCCGTCCACCGACGCCGTTACGCGGAGACGCCATCAAGCCGCTGACGGGGGTGGCTATACCGGCCGCCTTGAGCGGCAATCTGTTGTCGGCGAAAATGTTGCCCGAAATAAGGCGGCACTCAAGTCACACGGCGAGTTTAACTGTACGCGAATACGATCAGAAGGAGTTGGATCGTCGCCACTCGGGCTTTAATCCGAACCTACTGAGTTTGGACCCCGAACACGTGAAGTTTTTGAGTAGCTCACCGGCGGCCAGTCGACGAATTAGTTGCGGCAGCTTGTTTAAGGTATTGGCAAGGGCAAGGGCAAGGGCAAGGGCAAGGGCGAGGGCAAGGGCAAGGGCAAGGGCAAGGGCAAGGGCAAGGGCAAGGGCGAGAGCAAGGGCAAGGGCGAGGGCGAGAGCAAGGGCGAAGGCGAGGGCAAGGGTGGTACAAATGGAAGCGTGAAAGAATGGGGGGAACGATGAGAGAGTGGTAGTGGAAAGGATAGGAAGGGAGGGAGAAATAGAAAGGTGGAGGAAGAGAAGGGAAGGGGAAGGATAGGAAGAAGGAAAGGAGTGGAGAGGAAAAGGGGAAGGATAGGAAGAAGGAAAGGAGTGGAGAGGAAAAGGATAGAAAAGAGGGAAAGGAGCGGAAAAGGGTTAGGAGTGGAAAGAGGGAAAGTTGAAGAAAGACGGATGGAGTGGAAGGAGAGGAAAGGAAATGAAAGAGGCAAAGGAGAGGAAAGTAGGAAAGGAGAGGAAAGAGCGAAAGGAAGGGCAAAAGGCAAAGTTTAGAAAAAGAGAAAGGATTATGAAGAGGGAAGGAGTGGCAGGAGGGAAAGGAGAGAAATGATGGAAAGAGATCAAAAAGAGTGGGAGCGGAAGAAGGAAAGTGGTAAGGACGAAGGACGGATGGAGTGGACAAAGTGCTAAAAGGAAGGGTAAGAAGGAATGAAAGAAAGAAGAAATATTGGAAGGAATGAAAGAAAGTCAGGAGTGAAGAGAGGGAGAAAAGGCAGGAAAATTAGGAGAGAGGTTAAAAAGAAGAGTGGGAAGCACAGTAGAAGGTCGTTGAAGAATGGAAGAGAATGGAATAAAGGAGAGCGCAAATGGAAGGAAGAAAGACTGGCATGGATGTCTTTATTGTGAGGGGTTAATTCACTCAGTTTGTCTCAAATCACGTGTCCTTTTTTGAGCTTTCTGTTTTCCGTTCTCAGTTTTCGGCTTTTTATAGTCTTATAATTAAATTTTTAAAAGTTTAAACGAACGTTCTCGCTCCTCTGTTTCCTTTTTAATTCCTCCATCCATTCCTCCATTTTCAGCCCAATGAAACTCTCCCCAGTCTACAGACGCTGAAGGGCTCCAAAACGAGTCTCTTCATGGGCTCCACTCTCTTCGGCTTCGATCATTTTGGCGACAAGGAGTCGCTTGAGAAAGGATCAAAGGAGAAGGAGAAGCCATCAACCGACGATGGCAACAAGAAGTTGCCCATTATTAACCCGCTGGTCAGGCTGCCTAATTGGCCAAGTAGGTGTCGCTTTAACATCTCTGAGAAGACACGCAGTCACCTCCCTCTTATTTCTCGCCCACGCCCTTCAGATCTCACCAGCGGCACTGGATTCATTTCGAAGTGCTTGCTAGCCAACGCCGACACCCTGTGCGCCGCCGTCAGCCCACTCATGGATCCCGATGAAACGCTGCTCGAGGGCTACCACGAGAAGTGCGTGATGAACAACTACTTCGGCATCGGCATCGACGCCAAGATCTCGCTGGACTTCCACAACAAGCGCGAGGAGCACCCGGAGAAGTGCCGCTCGCGCGCCAAGAACTACATGTGGTACGGCGTGCTGGGTTCCAAGCAGCTGCTGCAGAAGACCTGCAAGAATCTGGAGCAGCGCGTGCAGTTGGAGTGCGACGGCCAACGCATACCGCTGCCCTCACTGCAGGGCATCGTCATCCTGAATATACCGAGGTACGACCAGCGACCACGGAATGGGTGGGGGAGTCCAATTAAATTGTTGAAATCATATTTAAACGCCAATTCAATTCACAATCCATTCAGTTTAATGAAAACAATCCCCTCCATCTCTTCCTCACTCTCTTCCTCTGACTGAATTGTACTCTCCTCCTCGCTGCAGCTTCATGGGCGGCACCAATTTCTGGGGCACCACCAAGAAGGACGACATCTTCCTGGCACCCAGCTTCGACGACCGAGTCCTCGAAGTCGTGGCCGTGTTCGGTTCGGTTCAGATGGCCGCCTCTCGCCTCATCAATCTGCAGCGCCATCGCATCGCCCAGTGCCAGAGCGTCCAGATCAACATTCTCGGCGACGAAGAGATCCCGATACAGGTGGACGGAGAGGCGTGGCTGCAGCCGCCCGGCATGATACGCATTCTGCACAAGAACCGCGTGCAGATGCTTTGCCGCAACCGCCACCTCGAGGTCTCTCTCAAGCAGTGGCAGGAGAAGCAGCGTCAGCACAGCATCTCCATTCAGCGCGATCAGAGCTCGATCGCCTCAGAGGCCGGTACGAGTGCCAGCGGCGAACCCGATGACGGCTTCATCTCCGAACGCGAGTGCTACGTGCTGCTGAACTTCATCGAGGCGGTCAGCTCGCTGATCAAGTGGGTGAAGTTCCTGATCATTTCGCATCCATCGGTGCAGCACGACCTGTACGTGGTCGCCTGCAAGGCCGCCGACGCGCTGGAGTCCATCCATCCCAAGGGCAAGCTGCTCGAGGGTCCCACTCTGCGCACCAAGCTGGTCGAGGTGATCGACACCTCGCGCCAGCTGTACGATGACGCGTGCGCGCTGCTGCGCGACCGCGACCGCGACCGCGCCCACAGCCTCATCCTGCGCGAAGACCTCGAGAGCAAGCTGAGTGCCGCACTCGCCAACATGGAGATGGAGCTGAAGAAGTGCTCGGTGCAGAAGGGCATCGACGGCAAGATACGAGCGTATTTCAACGTGTTGGCGCCGAACGAGGAGGTGAGTGCAGAAGAGGGGGTGGGGGGCGGGGGGGGGGATGACTGGAGGCGATGTTCATTGACTTGTGTGGACCTCTTTTACTAGACTGACGGCCGCCGCAAGTCGCGTACGTTCTGGGTGCGTCTGCGAAGCGGATCCACGGCGGGCCAACAGCAGCCGAAGCCAGCGCTGGCCAACGCACGCGAGGCGGTCAACAACTGGAGCGTCAACGAGGTGGTCACCTGGCTGGAGACCATGCAGCTGGCCGAGTACCGCGACAGCTTCCTGCGGAACGACATACGCGGCAAGGAGCTCCTGACGCTCGGCAGACGCGATCTCAAGGATTTGGGAGTCGTCAAGGTGGGACATGTGAAGCGCATACTGCAGGCCATCAAGGATTTGGGCGAGGATTGAAGGCCTTACAAGAGAATAACTGCGCGGAAATCAGTCGAAAGAGAGACGGAGAATTACTGTGAAAATTTTATGTGCATAAATTATGACGAAAATATTGTGACGAAAATATTACTATAAATTGCAAGTGAAGCGATGACGCCAAAGCAAAACTAATTTTAGGAGCAAAGTGCAGCAAGTTAGAGTTACCGTTATTTTCGCTTACTTCTCAATTTTTTTTATCGTATAAATAGTTATGATTTTAATTAATAAATAGGTGAAATTCTCGCTCACTCGCTCGCTCGTTAGTCAGTTATTGCCAGCACAGTATTTTAAATTATTTATAAGTTATATATAAGATTGCTTTGTATATATTGAGGACATGCCAACCTTTCATTTAATCCTGCCGCATTTCAATAATCGCCGAAAGTAATAATTTCACCGAATAACCCATAAAAAATTCAACGGAACTCTGCGGCTCTCTCACTCACCGCTCGAGAGAGAGAAGATGTTCGATAACTGAGAGAAATCAATGCTAAAACAATCATATGTACGAATATATATTCAAATATTGTATTAAGCTAAACGAATTAGGTTAAGAGGAATAAAACAACAACAGACTAGCGAGGTCAGGAAATCAATTCAATTTACAATTAAATTTAATTCACTTTTCGATCTACAAATAATTGCTAGTTTTCACTACTACTCGTAAAACGGAAGACACGCGGAGAGAGTGAGTGACACAAACATTTTTACTCTCTCATACTCTCAGAAAACTTAGTGCAGTCAGGAAGAGCAACAATTTTGCGACGAATTTAAATGTAGTTGATTTCAATCTCACTGAGAAGCTGAGAATAACTACAGCAACAATTTACAACAAAATGAACAATTTAATCACAGAAAAGAACAAAAATCACAAGCTGAAGACAAAAACACGAAATTATTCTAAATTTATAAGCAATTTAATTTAATTGCACTCAAAGTTTGCAATTAAATTTATTAGAACTGAAGTGAAAAACTTGTAAAACTCACACATCAAAAAGTTATTCATGTAAAGGCAACAACAACAACAACAACAACAACAACAACAACAGAGCAGCAAAAAGCTTCTATTTAGAAATTGTAATTACAGATGATTACAATTAAAATTACAAGTAAAATAACTAAAATTGAAATTAAAACTAAAATTAAAAACTAAATTGGAATTTCAAAACTGAAATTGATTTCCAAAACTGAAATTGAGTATAAAAACAGAAATTGAATTTAAAACTAAAATGGATCTAAAAATTAAACTTAATTTGAAGAAAACATAATTACAAGTCATCTCATTATATAAATGTAAACGTATTTTGTGTGTTTTAGAAGCAGCTGCATATTTAGGAGAAACTATTTTGCGTTAAATTTAGAGTTAAAACGACGAATTCCTGTTTTCTCTCGATATAAATGTGAAATTATTATTATTATATTGATGTAGGATTCCCTCTCTTGCACCCTCTTTTCGCCACCCCTCAGTATCAAATTGTTCACCGCTGTTATTAAGCAATTAAATTAGCATAAGTTGAGTGTTCGAACTTCGTATAACTTTCGCAGAATGTCCAAGTTGAAGAGAATCCCGAATTGTCTAAAACGGAGCCCGGGAATTGTGCGAGAGTTATTAGCTTCTGTTAACCATATCAAGTAGTTGAAAATTGCACGATAATCTTAGTGTAGAAATCTCATATAAAGCTGGAGATTCTCAGTTGGGGAGAGGAAATCGTTTTGTATTGGTGGAGAATTAATTTCTCTCCCCTTTTCCTGACCTATAGTCTCTTCTCCTCTCTAAGAGAGCATGAGAGACGAATGGATTTAGTTTATAAAATGTTAATAACTTAAGTGAGATACAAAAATTGAGTTTATTAATTCATTTTATGGTTCGAAACATTTTTTAGATATCAGAAACTATTGAAGTTCTCGCATATTTTTAATATATCTCCAAATTAATTAAAATTAATATTTAAAATATTACGTTTATTATAGCTTTTAATTCATTTTTTATAATTATTATATTTGAATCTTACTTATAATTGAACTATTCATCTATTTAAGTTCTTTTTCTGAAAGCTTTATTGGTTTTTTTACTAATCTTAAGTGTTTTAATTAGTAGAAGTAAATTAACTATTTTAATTTTCTTCCTTCTTTTTCAACTTGATAACTCTGAAGTAAATTATACGAGATCAAACTGTACGCTTACAAGAGACATGAATTAGAATTAAGCGTAGAAATTAAGAGATTACGAGATTAAGTAATTGCGGAATTTAGTAAGTACGTGATTGAGTACGCACGAAATTAATTGTTGTTTCACGTAGGAAAATTCGGAAATCCCCTTTTCAAGTGTTCAAACCTGTAAAGAAAACCTTTTGGAGAACTTTTGCAACTTATTGATGCCAAGTTTCTTTAATTAGAAGCAAAGAAATAATCAACTTAATTGGAAAAAACTAAATTAAATATTAAACAACAATTATTTGACGAAAATATCAACTTAACTATCGTATCAAAGCAATATAAATGGAGACGAAATAAAGTCTTAAAACGAACAGAAAAAGAAATTAATAAAATTTACATGAAAATTAAATAAATTAACTTACAATTTGGTGTTTAAATTAAAGCATATTTTCGTTCTGCAAAATCTGTAACGTAAATTTAAATAGAAGTTAATTAGTTCAGAATAAATCACAAAAAACTCTCACATCTTTCTCGTCTCCCTTTAAATACACTGAGCAAAAAAGCAACCTTGTTAAAAATTCTTTAAATGTTAAACTTTTTCCTTAACTTCAGTGTGAATTATTAGCAAAAACTGTGATATTTTTGCAGTCATCATTCTATTTATTTAATCAATATAAAAATCAATGCAAAATAACATTTGAAAATAATACAAAAATACAGACAGAAACAGAAAACAATGAAAAAAAACAATAAATTGATTTAAAGAACAATCAAAATTAATACTCACATCTATTTTAATTCAATAACAATGAAAACTGAACTCTTCTACGAAGTTAATTTGAAATCTAATTTCATTAGAATTCAATCTAAAAACTTATAAATTAGATTAGCAACCTCTAAAGACTCAAATCAATTAATTGAACTCAACGCTATACGCTTCAATTTAAATATTAATTATAAGAAATAAGATTAAATTTCTATTTGAGAATGAAATGCGTGAAAACATTCATTTCTGAAACGAAACGAAAACTGTAATTTTCTTCTCTAAATTCTGCTATTTGAATGTTGAAAACTGTCGCAGAGATATTCACGAATGTATTTAATTAAGAAACATATTTAACTAAATTGAAGAGCAAATAAATGTTTTTGTTTTTCCTTCAGAGAGGAAAAAGAAAAAACAAAACGCGAAACGCAAAAAAGTTTTTCATTCATTTTACAAGGAATCGCAGGTTGTGTCAGTAAATCGGATTCAACTTCAATCCGATGATTGATTAAATGGCAAGGGAAAATCAGGTAAATAATTAAGACTTTCAACGCACTTTTCCTGAAATTAATTCCTGATTTTTTTCCTGAAATTAATTCTTTCTATGGAAAAATTTCTGATGATTTTAGAATAGAAAATGTGAATAAAATTTCAGTGCTTATTCAGCTGCAAATAAGTAGTTTGAACTGAGTTCAAATGGCTTGAAAAGGATACAAGTGAGCATATGATGAATTAGTTGTGAGCCACTTATGAGCCACTTGTGAGCCACTTATGAGCCACTTGTTGAATGAACAACTTGTTGGAATTCAATGCTTACTTTGTTAAAAACTGAGCGCAAATTGCTTGTGTAATTTTGAGAAACCCAGACCAGTAAGTGTATGAATAATAAGCTATGAGCCACTTATGAGCCACTCATGAGCCACTTGAAATGAGCGAAAATTCCCATACCTACTCGTACTTTGTTTCCATTCGAAAATCTACTGCAAAAAGTAGCTGCAAAAAAGAAAAAAAGAAGCACAATTTTGTTTTTCCATTTTATTAAATAATTTTTATTACGCTTTTTAATAGTAATTTTTACTCAGTTTTCTTACTTTTGAATATAATGAGTGGTTTGAGTTGTTTGTTGTTCGCTTTTTAATCTCAGAAAACTATTTTTTCTGCAGCAGCTCGTGCTTTCTGAGTAGAAATTCTTTGTTTGTGTGGGTTTTTCTTCACTTTCTAGCAGCTTCTAATTTTTGTCGAAAATTTCTTTTTCTTTTATTTCTGAATTTAATTGTTTAGAGCAAAAATTAATTATTTGCGTGAAATGCTGCGTTTGACGAGAGTTTTTCTGTTTTAAGTATTGAATGCTAATGCAATTGTGTGTCTGTGTGTGTGTGTGTGTGTTTGTGTGTGTTTGTGTGTGTGTGTGTTTGTGTGTGTTTGTGTGTGTTTTTGTGTGTGTTTGTGTGTGTGAGTCTTGTGTTAGTTTAGGTTGTTGTTGTTGGAATTCTACACACAAACTCTCATCTTTTTTTATTATAAAATTTTGCAGTTTTATATGAATTTTCGTAATTAAATTCTAAAATTTCTTCATAATGAAGTTCATTCATTTTCTGTTTTCTTCTTGTTACGAATACTTTTTAGCTACAAAATTTTGTTTTAGACTGATAGAATCTGTTTTGGTTTTTTTCGTTTTTTGTTTCTACGAATTTTAAATAATATCGTCTAATTTTGGAGTTACAGATTGCAAAATTATTATTGTAAAATACCAAATGCTGTTGTTGTTGTTGTTGTTGTTGTTCTTGTTGTTGTTGTTATATATAGATAACAAGCACGAAGCTTGAAAGAAGCTCGCAAACATTTAGGAAACGTTTTTCACGTGCATGTGTGTGTGTGTCCGTGTGTGTATGAGTGTGTTAATTTATTGAAATGGTTTTATTTACGCTAGTTGTTGTTGTTGTTGTTGTTGTTTGTTGGAAAGCATCTTCTGATTTGTGCTTAAATATGTTGAATTAAAAGTTGAGTTTCAGCATTCCCATTCATTACTATCATTAATATTATTGTTATTGTTGTTGTTGTTATTATTACGGCTAAATTGTTTTTCCTATGTTGTGTTTTTAGATTAAATATTGAAGTATATAAATTTTAATAATACTTTTGTTTTATTTCTTCCTTTTCTCTTTTATATAGCGAGAATTTCGAATGTGTTTTTGTTTTCTTATTTCTGTTTTTTTTTTTTTTAATTACTTCGCGTACTTACGAGGTTTTCAGTTAATTTTCAAGTACTAACTACAGAAGTTTGACTTTAGATTTTGATGTTTCTTTCAACTGCGATCAATCGTGTTAAACAAGATTCACTTCACTATTTTTAACTATTTTGCAAAGCAACTCAAATTCAAAATTATGAACTCAATAAGGCTTTTTTTTCGTTTTCAACTAATAACAAGTATGTGTGAGGTAAGCAGAGAAGTGTGTGTGAGTGCGTGTGTATGCGTTATACGTATGCACACGGGGAAACTAAAGCTACGACTGCTCTCTGTCTCTCTCGCTCTCTTCATAACACACATGCACGAGTATTTTGCAGTTTGCAGTCGTTTTTCTCTTCTCAACATTACATTCAGTTCTAAACAGCGATTATATTTGCATGTATTTGTTGTAAATGATTTTAGTGTGTCTTTTTCAACATTTAGTTGCAAAAAAACTACCGTTTTTTCATCATAATCTTCTATAAACTTGAATTTAAGGCGTACATAAAATCGAGCGTCAATACATTTTTATTTTCAATTATTCTTGAGTTTTAGCAATAAAATGTTCAAATCAAAAGAATTTTTCCCAGTTTTACCCGTAAAATAAGCGTTATTTTCAATTTCCCTTGAAGTTTTGAAACGTTTAAAATCGTAAAAATTACTATTTTTCATAATTTCTTAATGGAAATCCTTTTTCCTCACAATTTATATAGTTTCTTCGCTCTTTATAAAAGTATTTGAAAAGCGAAATAAATACTGATGTCAATTTATATTGGAAAACTTCTATTTTAACCCAATTTATGCGCTTCTAACAGGTTGAACTTACTTGCTGAAGACTTTAAGCTTTTATTTTTAATTCTCCGACTCTCTTTCTCTTCTCCCATCCCTCTCTCCTCTTCTCTTTCTCCATCTCCTGCTTCATCTCAGTTATTTTTCTTTAGGTTTTATTTTCTGACAGCTTAAAAACTTTTAAATTCAATTTTTACTCTTTTATTTCTTCTTATTTACTTTCTTTACTCTCTTTCACTCTCCGCCCCCTCTTTCTGCTTCTGCTTCTAATTGCATTTATTTTTCTTCAGATTTCACAATTTTTCAGCTTTCAACAGCTTTAAGATTTCGTAAAATCAACGCGCGGAAATTTTATACCCCAAAATCCTCAAATTCTTATTAGTATTTCAAATAATTTGATCAAAAATATTTTCACATCTTTGTTTTAATGTCTTCAATGTCATTTCTCTCATTCTCTGCTTTCTTATTTGATTTTTCATCGTTCTTTTTCATACTTTACTGTAAATTCATCTGTTAGCGAAATTTTTCAAATCCTTTTTATTTTTTTGGAACAATTTTTCTGACTTCTTTACGAAAATCAGTTTTCTTTATTTTTGCCTACCTCGTGTATTTCCATTTATTATTCTGTCTTCCTTTCTCTCGATTTGGACGGGTTATTTTAATGACTATTTTTTTATTAAGAATTTATTAAGAAGTTTGAACAGCTTTAAAATTTTGAAAATAATTTAAATGACGAACTGAACTGAACTGAATCTGAACCTGAATTGAATTGAATTGAATTGAATTGAATTGAAATGTCAGGAAAACTAATGAAAGAATTTGAGGATGAAAAAAAAAATAAGTTTTAAATAAAAATCAAGTTAATTGAAAACAATGACAATTGAAAACAACAATAAACAGTTGCAGATTATTGCATTTATTATTCTATTATAAGTTATTGTAAGAAAAGAACTTCGCTGAAGCAATTGAATTAATATTAAAATTGAATTGGTAAAAAAACAGAAACCGTTTACTTTGTGTGGCGGCATTTTTATGGCGTGAGTTGTTAGCTATTTTATTGCAGGTTTTAATAGATTTAATTTCACCCCTTCTTCGAATTCTTCGTATTAATTAGTTTTCTGGCTGCCGCTGTTTTTAAGTTGCAGCTTCGGTTTAACTTTCAAAGTTTTTTTCAATTTGAAGACATCAAAGAGAATTTTAAAAAATGCAGCGGCAACCCTGTTTTTTAGAAGAGTTTTTACACTACGTTTTTATAAACGTGTGCGTGTGTGTGTGATTATTACAGCGAAGTACCCAGCGGTGAGAGAAGCAAGTGGTAACGACTTTTGGCGAAATAAAGACATTTTAAGCAAGAAGAGAGCTTCATTTTCTCTTTCTCTTTTCACTTTGCTCTCAACTTGTGCCTTGACTTCCTTCTGTCGCTTCAATAGAGAATTTTTAGCATTTGCAAAGCTCAAGATAATTCAGACTTTTTTTATCAACTGCTTCGCTCACCGCCGACAACGCTTACATTCCTCTATTTTTATTCTCTGATAGCTTGAAAGCTCGTTTAAAGTTTGAAGTTTTTTCTTGAGTTCTTTTTATTTTTCGCTGCTTCAGCCTAAAAAGTTTACATTTCACTAAATTTGGTTGAGTTTGTTTTCTTTTTTCGTTTTCAGTGCTTTTAAGCTTACATTTGTCGCTTGTTATAATGCGGAAATACTTTTTTCTATTGTTTTAGTTCATCGTAATCATTCGACATTCTCAGCACCTTCGCAGGTTTGTTTGAAAGTCATGAATGATTTGTGTAACAAAAAAAAGAGGGGAAAACTGCTGTTTAGACGCTCTCCTCCTTGCTGCCGCCCCAGAAGCGATCGAAGCGATCACGTGCGCGTTCCAAAACTTCGGCCGCAGCGCTGCGTGCTGTCGATGCCGTGGTGGTCGTGGCTGTGGTCGATGTGGACGCCGACGACGGTGAGCCTCCAGCGACGGCGGCCGCTGCGGTGGTCAGCGTGGCCTCCGCGTCGAACACCAACGACGGATCGTCGAGGCAACGCAGCGTCGAGCCAGGCACGGCTCGGCCTTGCCCTTGACCCTGACCTTGACCCTGACCTTGACCCTGCGCCAGTGGCGGTTGCGCTGTTATCGCCGCATTCATTTTGCCCTCGGCTGAAGTGGGGCTGCGAGTCGTTGGCGACTGGCGATCACTACGATCGACGGGCTTCCAGTCTGTTGTTTTCAACATTCGAGTTGTGTTGTTGTTGTTGTTGTTGTTGGAAGTGGTGATGGTGTTTGTGTGTGTGTGGAGCAGATTTGTTTAGCGGGGTGGGGGGAGGTAGAAAGTTAATGTTATGTCGGCAAAAAAAAGCTTGTTTTTATTCTCTTTTCTCTTATGATAATTTATGCATTGTTTTTTTTTTTCTTTTTTGTATTTTTTGTATTTTTTGTATTTTTTGTATTTTTTGTATTTTTTGTATTTTTTGTATTTTTTGTATTTTTGTCAGAGAGAGCGTGATAGTAAAAGCTTCGTTTTTGCGGTTTTAAAGCTTACCATCCATTTTAACTTGCTCGGTTAGCTCGGGCGGTGCTGATTGCGGCGGTGGCGGCGGCTTCTCAACGGGTGTGGAAGCCTTTATTTCACTCTGGGGTCGGCTGTAGTTCTCACCTGCAAAACGAGCGAGAAGAAACAACAATTCAGAGACAATTCGACGCGCTACCGAAAGCTCGCTCTTCGCTCGCTCTTGCGCTGCGGCGCTTGTTTACCCTCTTTGACGTTCTGCGTCACCGTGAACGTCTTGCCGGTGTCCAGTGGCACCGTCCAGTTGACCGGGTCGGGCGACCGCATGATCATCTGCTCCGGCGACTTGACGCGCGTGGGCTCGGGCGGCGACTTGACGAGTGGCTCGTCGGGCACCACAGGCGCGGGCTGCGGACTGCAGCTGGAGAACGAAACGACCGTCTCGCGACCATCTTCGGCATCATCTGGGGAGAGGAGGTGGTGGAGAAGAACAGTTAGAGCGAAAAACCGCTACAGAGAGGCAGCGGTGGGTGTCAGTGAAGCATTTAAACGTAATTTGAATGGTAGGCGGCTTAGTTAGTGTGAAAGCCAAAATTATAAGCTGTAGAAACTTTTGTAGATTTCCAAAAATTACATAAATTAACGTATTTTAGACAACCTTTTTATAATTTCCTAGTGTAAATTATAAAAAAGTTAAATACAAAAAGAAGCGCATTTAAATCAAAGCATTAAAAATATTATTGTCAATATTGTTCTTTAAATGTTTAAACTTTGAAAATGCTTTAAAAATCAAATGAAAATATGCTTACAACAACAATTTACAGCATGCCATCACACAATAGCAAACGCCAAAAGAGTGCAAAATTACAAAAACACCAACATACAGCAGTCTGTTAATGTAAAGACTCTGTTACTGCAAAGAGACTCTGTAAGTGTAGAGAGCGCTAAACACGGGGCAGCGGAGTCAGTTAGAAAGTAGATAAAGAGAGATAGATAGAGACAGAGAGAGAGAGTGGAGAGTGGATGGAATGAGAGAAAAGTGTTTTTTGTTTTTGCAATGCTGTTCTGGTTTATGAAAATTAGTGAGACTTCCACGCTTGGTATTGTAGTTGTTGTCACAAATGTGTTACTGTAAATATCACTAACGATGTGGTTGTTGTTGATTTTATAGTGGATTTTTAACATCTTAATTTGGTTATTTTTGTTTTGTTTAAGTGTGGAAATTAAAGTTTCCATTGTTACTGTTAAGTGCGTGAAGAGAATTTTAATCCTGTTTAGGCGGTATTCACACTACTGAAGCATTCAACTATTTTAGCTAACATTCGGACGGGTTGAGGAAATACTAGAAGGATTTCGGACGCAACACAAATTACAAGTCGATTTTTAACGAGAAAAAATCTGTTAATAATAAAACAAAATTCTTCTATAGATTCATTGACAGCAACAACAACTAACACAGATTTCTTTGTTTTTGTAGTATCCTAAAAATTGTGGTGTTTCGGATGTTTTGTGGGGATTAAAACGCGTAACAACTTTATTACACAGACTTTTAAATATGAGAGAAATTTTAACAGAATTTTCCATAACAGAGAAAAACTACACTGTTATGTACAGCACTGCGATGCTCAGTGCTCAGCGTGAACACTGTTATAATCTTTCCATAAAACATCCTAACATTCGCATAACATTCACTAACGTTCACTAAATACGATGCGTGACATTCAACATTTAATATTATTTATTGCCTCTGTTGTTACATCTGTACAGCTTTCATTGGTTAAAATGGCGCGTGTTGTAGCTACAGTTTGTCGCTTCGGACATCTACTCACTTTCCACTGCCAATGTTTCGTCCTGACCTGGCGCGCTTAAATGCGAGTTGGGCAGCGCAATCTGCGGCGGCGGCGGCGGCGGCTGCGGCGGCCCATGCGGTCTGCTGCCGCCCTCGACGCCAGTGCTGGCCGCGGACGCCGTGCCGGAGGTGGAGCGGGAGCGCGATTTGCGCGCCATCAAGCCGCCGCTCTGGCCACAACTATTTTCTTGGTCTTTGTCTCGCTTGCGCAGCGAGCGCGCAGCCGCCGACGACGAGCGACTCGACGATGCGTGCGACTGATTTGGATGAAGCAGAAGAACAGCGGCAGCGGGCACCGAATGAGCGCTGCGGTTGCGGTGGGGGGGTAGGGAACTATTTTTCGTACGGGGGTGGAAAGTTGCGGAAAGGGTGGCTAGAAACGTAAGCAGATGTAAGTCTGGATATCGATACAAGTCGTGTGTGAGAAAAAACAGCTTATTCGAGCACAACAAATTGGCATTTTTAACAAAAACGGGGAAAGGTTCAAATTTCTTTTAATTTGGGTTCCGAAAATAGCCAGTTAATATTTGAAGTAGGTTTTTGTGAAAAAAACAAAAGCAAAACACTGAACGAAAACGCACACAAAATAAGAGGTAGCAAGAGTTTCTTAGAATTCGATGGATCCACAGATTTAACATCTACTAAAAACCTTTACTTTCTCAAAAGGCACCGAAAAAGTACGAAGTCTTCTAGCTAGGGACCTAAATAAGGGCTACAGTGACCCCTGACCCCACCCTGGGGTCTACCTGGGCTGAGGTCGTGAGTCGAAGCGTGGTACTGAGGGCGAATCGGCCAAAACCGAAGCGCCTCTCGTCCAAAACCGAAACGCCTCTCGTCCAAAACCGAAGCGCCTCTCGTCCAAAACCGAAGCGCCTCTCGTCCAAAACCGAAACGCCTCTCGTCCAAAACCGAAGCGCCTCTCGTCCTTTCATCGGAGAGCTATAATTGAGCCTTCGCAAATTTTTAACACGTATATTCTCGTATTTCGCTTACAGGCAGTAGACTAGTCAGCTCGTCGCTGCGGCTTTCTTATGCACGCATTTTGGTATAAACCAGTCGAGAATTATATTCTCCATAAATTGTTCTTCGCGTCTAATGCGTAATTTGAATGTGTGCTCACTGGATACAACGAGTATTTATATATACTGACAAGAGATTTCATCCCAAGCTACTCGTTGAAAAAAAACATGAGATGGTGGCGGACTTAAGGTGGCGGAAAAAATCGACGCTGCTGCGGCGATCCAGTTTGGCCGCAGATCGGAATCAAAACAAACGACAGCAAAGCTTTTGGTTTTCTTTTGGATCTTCTGTTCCTTCTGAATCTGTTTCCCACCTCCGCACACCCCTGACAAGCTCATGACTTGATTTTTGAAATTGAATTCGAATGAGAAACACTTTTTGGTTTGGCTGTTGCTGAGTTGCTCAACCTTTGGATTTTCTCAACAGTACAAAATATGGAACTCTCTGGCATCTGCGGACTTTACCATCAACAGATTACGCTACATAATTCCGGAATTCCTTCCTGGGAACCCAACAAAAGCTGGATTAAACTTCTTCTTTTAAAAAGTCGGTGCACTATATTGCGATTTATGTTTCCTGAATGTTGATCCCAACCTTTTGTCGAGCCTCTTTTAAACGCAAAAATTTCAATAAAACAATTAATTGTCCGCAGTTCTTTTTATTCTTTATTGCTTACAGAAACTTATTCTTTATTATTTAATAAAAATTCGGTCTACTTGTTTGAGTGGGCCGGCGATCCTAGTTTTTGCATTCACCGCCATGAGCCAGTTGAATAATCACTCCCCTTGGGGCGAGTTTCTCTCTAAAGCAGTGGAAAATACACCTGTTGGCATAAGTGTAGCCATCATCGCCGCAAACGGGGGCGTAGGGCGAGTTGCAAACGCAACTGAAGCGATTCGGTCTTCTACGTACTACGGATCCCAAGCCAGAATCGAAGCTTGCAAAAGCGATGGCAGCAATCAGTGCGAGAGTGAGAACTCTAAAGGTCTTCATATTTTGAAGTTTCAATTGGAATGTCTGTCTGGTGCACCTGTACCCACCCTTTTTATACAGAATTCGTGCTGTGCGAAATTTTGTAGATAAGAATGCCCAGGTTTTTATCCCTGCCTAGATATCATCAGGAAGGTATTAAAGTTTTAATACAGATTAGAAGTAGTGCAGTGAAGTCTTCTTATATGACTGCACTAGTTTTATCTCTGCAGAGAGATAATAAACAGGAAGGTATTAAAGTGATAAAAGAGATTGGAAGTAGTGCAGTGAAGTCTTCTTATATTGCTTCCATTTGTATTTCTATTATCAAACTCGGCTGTGTGCCTCGTGCGAATGTCAAATCCAAGGTATTTGGAGATTTTATAATGCGTCCATGGCGAGGGAAGTTAGATAATCAAGTGGAAAGTTTGGAATCGCCATACTTTCAAGTTTCAAGTTTTTGAAGAACGTCAACAAGTGAGATTGTAGTTATTTTCCTTCTTTGAAGTCCTCACTTCAGAGTAAAAATTGTAACTAAACGTGGCTCAAACCCAAGGTTCTCAAGAGTTTTTATCCCGAATCCATTTGATCCTGAAGTATCATTTGTGATGATTGGAAGACTAAATCAGGATTCATTAGAAATGTT
Source organism: Sicus ferrugineus (assembly GCA_922984085.1). Taxonomy (NCBI): domain Eukaryota; kingdom Metazoa; phylum Arthropoda; class Insecta; order Diptera; family Conopidae; genus Sicus; species Sicus ferrugineus. The sequence continues at coordinate 1,939,970 of OV277352.1, forward strand.
TTTTTCCCATTTTAAGGGCGAGTTTAAACCGAAGTAAGAACACAGAGCAACTCAGCAACAGCCAAACCAAAAAGTGTTTCTCATTAGAATTCAATTTTAAAAATCAAGTCATGAGCTTCTTGATTTCCGTCCGCAGCCAGCGTCGATTTTTTTGCCACTTTAAGTGCGGCACCATCTCATGTTCTTTTTCAACGAGTAGCTTGGGATGAAATCTCTTGTCAGTCTTGCTTTGCCGAGACTAGCGAGTTTGTCTCTTCGTTATAACTTTGCACACTCTCCACATAAACGCTCTCTGGCATAGGAACGAAGTACAGTTAGAACTAAAAGCATTTGAGCGGAATGAAGTAGCGGCTACCAAAAGTTTACTTCCACGTTAGAATGTATTTTTAAATCGGAATTCATAACGAATTTATAAATTAAGCGGAAGAGAAGGATAAAGAATTATAGAATTAAAATGAAATCTATATTCTAGACTAAGCCTAAACCTAACATCAAACGCTAATAGAGCAAATTCTATCAACTATTTGAAACTACATATATACACGTCTATATAAGATTTTTCCTATAAGGAGCTTTTTACGAAAAACAACAACGCAAGCAGAAAATCTAACAAATAATGAAATTAGATATTTATTAAACATGCTGCGGCAATCTGAAGCCACCTTCAATAACCACAAAATCCATTAACTTCAGCACACCAAACACACGTCTTTCTACAAAACGAACCAACTCTAGTTTCGTACAAACGAGAAAAGTTCTGAAAATCAATCAGTAAACAGCAATGTAACGCGGCTTCTCTAACAGCTCTGCTAACAACAGACTGCGGTTAACATTAACAACTGACAGGTCTAGAAATGAATCTGTTAAATGAACTAGAAACACTAACAGAGAATTTTAACAGGAAACTTTGAAAACTCGCCGAATTGAAATGCTAAACACAGTTGAAATAAATTGTACAAAAAAAAACGAGACAAAACAATCTAATTGTAAAAAACTCATCCGCAATATGGAAACTTAAACTGGCTGTGCTGTGAATGACGATGACGTGTGAGCGACGAAAGAATGCATCGAAAACACAACAGAGAACGAATTAAATTAACTAAACACAAAACCAAAATGAATTAAATCGATGAAACTAAGGAATGAACGACGACATATCGGAAGAATGAATTGACGGAGGGAGTCGAGGAATCGAGGAAAACACAGAGCGTGAGAGAATGAGAGCGGGAGAGTGAAATGTGATGCCGTGCTTTACGCTTTCTTTCCCTTGGCACGAGAGAGATGAAATGCACGATGAACGATTGAGAACGAATGAGTTTTAGAGTTGAGGTTTCTTTTTCTTTGACTTGATTGTACTTACATGGCCGCGGCTTTCGCCCGCTTGTGAGCGCCGTTGCAGTGGAGGCAGTGGAGGCCGCCGCAGCCGCTGTGGCCGCCGGAGTCGGGGTCTTCTGGCCCGTGGTACCCGTTCGGGCAGCTGGTGCTGTGCTGGCGGAGCGCAGGCGACGCTTGGGCGACTCATTCACAAGATAGCCCGGACCAACGGATTGAGAGCGAGCTTTAGTGGTTTTTGATCGTTTTATTCGGTTGATTGCATGATTGCAACATTCAGTTCGTGGTAATTGTGGTTTCGTTGTTGTCGTTTCGTTGTTGTTGTTGGTGGTTGGTGGTTGTTGGTGGTTGGTGGTTGTTGGTTGTTGGTTGTTGTTGGTTGTTGGTTGTTGTTGGTTGTTGTTGGTTGTTGGTTGTTGTTGTTGTAATGCATTGATGAAAGGAATTTCGTTTTATTGCAGTGAAAACTCGTGGTTATTTTTATGTTACGATTGAGAGGAAATGTTTTTGATGGTTCATGGAAAATGGTGTGGAATGCTAATGTTTCGAGGCGTGATCTACTTGAGAAGAGGACACGACGACAGTATGTACAACAACAAAAGTACAAAATTTAACGCTTATTTTAAGACACTGAAAACTGTTGTAGGGGTTGTGAGGGGGCGGAGGCGGGGTTGTTATTGCAAAAAGGGAACATTTCAAGTTGTAAGAATGGGATTTCTCTGCAACAGAATTCTATAAACTAAATTACTCTGGATGCAAATGTATGCAATTCTAGGTGGTAAAACGATTTCGGTTACAGGTTTTCACAAGTTATTAAGTAGATTTTGTATTGTTCAGATACAAAATACTCCCAGTACAACATCTTCAAAACTCGAAGGATTGAAGCTTATCGAAGTTTTCTCATCAGAAAGCATTCTTTCCAAAGCACGAACGTAATTGTGGGTTTCAAAAGGCGACTGACTGTGTTTTTTTTTTTTTTTTTTTTTTTTTTTTTTTTTTTTTTTTGTTGAGTTAGATTTCATACAAATTCACAAATATTTTCCAATAGAATTCAGTTTAAAAATCATTAGCGGTAGAGGTTTCAATGCACACAAAAAACACACACCGTGAAAAACATGGCAAAGTGCAAAAACAAGCTCAGAACTGATTCACAACCTTCAAAAATTGGCAACTCTTTATAAAAAAATACTTTTGATATTTTGAAAATCCAAAAACCAATACAGAGTGCAAAAACAAACTCTGAAAACTCTTAACAATCATTTTAAAAAGAACGAGAAAAACTTATTGCAAAGTTAAAATATTTTAGGAAGATTAAATACTTAAAAAATGTATATTTGGAATAATAAATATCATAAAAAAAATATCTTGTCAGATTATATATCAAATTATAATCTCTAAACTTATGAAAATTGATTTGTGTTTCAAAAGCAAAATTTAAGAATAAAGAAAATCTCTGCATTTAAAAGAAATCAAATTTTCAACTCAAGCATTCTTATTTTCAGAAGCAAAAAATGTTTGTTTTTCAACCTAAATATTCAAGATTTCAAATGGAAAGCTGATTTTCAATTGATTTGTTCTAATTTTCAGTTGGAAGACTTCACTTTCAATTCCTTTCTTATATCCAAATATGGAATCCCTTTTTCATTTTAACTCTTGTTATTTGCAAATCCCATTTGTCCCATTTGTCCCATTTTCAAAAGGGAAATCTAATTATCAATTTTCACATCTCAAATGGAAATTCTCTTGTTAATAAATTTCTTTTCGTTTTTAATGCAAAACTTTAATTTTTAATATTTTCTTCATTTTTAAATTGAAAATTCAATTTTTAAATTAATCATTCCATTTTCAAAGAAAAAGTCTAATTTTAGAGAGTCCTATTCTCGTTTTCAAAGGGAGAACTAATTGTTCCTCTCCCATTTTCAAGTGGAAAATCTTGTTTTGAACTTATATTTTCTTAATTTGAGATGAAAAATCTAATTTCAACTGATTTCTTCTAATTTTCAAATGGAAGATTTCATTTTCAATTCTTTTGTTCGAATGGGCAATCCTATTGCTCACAGAGATTTAATTCCATTTTTAAATATAAACCTAATTTGTGGTTGTGCTTTTCTCATTTTGAAAGGGAAAATCTATTTATAAACTTATATAATCCGATTTTCAATGATAATCTGACTTTCAATGAAAATCTAATTTTCAATGAAAATCTAATTTTCAATGAAAATCTAATTTTCAATGAAAATCTAATTTTCAATGAAAATCTAATTTTCAATGAAAATCTGATTTTCAATGAAAATCTAATTTTCAACTGATCTATACGACTTTTAAAGGCTTTTTCTATGGAATTCTCAATTTAACTGAGGAAATAGTGTAGTTGGGCTCTCGTCTGCCTTCCTGTCCTTCTTTAACTTTAATCTCTATCTTTTTTTTTCTACAAAATAAAAATCTAGTGTAGAAAAACTGTAACTGCGAAAAAATATCTTTTTAGAAGCCTGCAAGAAAGGAAGGACAGCTAAAATCTTCGAACACAAAAATCAATAATCAGCAATCGAGAGAAATGCTTGCTAATCAACGGAAGGACTTTGAGCCTCGAGGATTCTAGCTGAAGTGTAGCTGAGCGGTGTGTAGCGCTGGTGGTGCTGCGCTGGTGCGCTGGTGCACTTTTGTGCTGCTCGAGTGCTGTTTGTTTCTGCGTTGTTTACGTGTGCGTGCTTGTGTGCTTTTAAGGGGCGAGGGAGGCAGTGGGCGCTGGGCGTTGGTGTTGGCCACAGCGACTTGCATTGTACGAGTAGTTGTACGAGTAGTTGTAGTTGTAGTTGTGGCAGTTGCTTGCATTCGAATTACAGAATTACAGAGAAACACGCACTCGCTTGCTACTCACATTTCAGCGTCTTCTTGGGACTGCCTTTCTGAGGACTGCTGCCCTTCTGCGGCGAGCCGTGACGCGAGGCGGCCGCCGTCTTCTTGGGGCTGCCGCGCTGCGACTCCGACTCGCGCTTCGTGATGGCCGGCAAGAGTTTCTCGCGCGTGGGCGACGGCAGCAGAGCGCCCTCCTCAACATCTGCTCGCGCATTCAGCGGATTCAGCGGATTCAGCGGGTTCAGCGCGTTCAGCGAATGAGTGGGAAGAGAGAGAGAGAGAAGAGTGCATTTTAGCAGGCGTCTTTCGAGGGCGATCTGGAGTGGATTGCTAGGCTGAACTGCTGTTTACCGGGACCAGTGGTGCGCTCCAGGTGATGGCGAATGTTGCTGAAGCGAGCTGGCAGTGCGGTCACCTCGTCGCCGCGGTTGTCGTGGTGGATCAACTGAGCTTGACCGGGAACACACGGCTTGGCTGTGGCTGCTGGCGTTGTGGCTGCAGCGGCGGCGTCGGTGGTGTCGGCGGCGGCGTCGGCGGCGGCGGCGGTTGGAGTCGCCTTCAGTGGTATCGACTTCTTGTTGTTCTCTTGCTCCTTCTCCTCCTTCGTGATGGGTCTGCGTGCACGCGTGCCACCAGAGAGAGAGAGGGAGAGAGAGAGAGTTAAAAACTTGAGAGAAAACAAAAGCAGAGGCGTACCTGTGCACGGAGGAGGCCAGCGAGAGGGCCGACAGCGAGCTTCGCTTGGAAACCTGATCCCAGAGCGCGCGTTGCTTCTTGTAGAGTTCCGGGTCGATTTCGACGCCCCAGCCGCGACTCTAGATGTGCGGAAGCAATTGCAAAGAGAGGAATTTTCAACAGTTTGAGCATGGATTCGGCGACAGCGTGCGCTCTGCGTTCACCTTGTACTCGCCCGCCTTCTTGCGCTGCTCGGCGACCTCCTTGAACCAGAGCTCCAGGTTGGGCTGCGAGTGCGGCGGCGCGCTGCCGTTGAGCAGCGGCGCCCTCTTGTTGTTCGGCTCGTAGGCGGCGCGCTGCTCGTCGAAGCCGAAGTTCTCCTTCTTCGTGACGAAGTGGTTGTTGCGCTCCAGATCGAATGTCTGCGAGAAGGGGCGCGCGGTGGGGGCGCACTTCTTGTCCATTATAATCAGCTGCCTGTACGTGACCGTGATGGTCGTCGTCGTCGTCGTCGTCGTCGTCGTCGTCGTCGTCGTCGTCGTCGTCGTCGTCGTCATCGTTGTTGTTTTGTATAGTTGTGTGTGTGTGTGTTCGTTTGTTGTTGGTGGGTTCAAGCAGGCAGAGAGCGTGATTTTGTTCAAGCAAACGGGAGTAACAAAGAGAGAGAGAGAGAGGGAAGAACAAAGAGAAAAAGGAAGGTGAAAAAACTTGAAATATCATCGTCTTCAATACTGAAGAAATTTCAAATAAAAAGTGTAATTGCGAAAAACCCTAAAAGAACCCAAAAGTAATAATAAATCAATCCAAAAATAAGATTGGTTAAGAATTGTTTAATTATTGAATATTTATCAACATAAACCAACCGACATAATTGTTAAATTGCTAAAATACGAACTTATTAAAAGTATTTAATTGTATAAAGTATATAAAAATAGCAAATTCTAGACAAAAATTTTGAAAACTCTCAAAACGAAACTTTAGAAAGTTTAAAACGTATTAAATTTAATATTTTGCATTATAAAAATCTTACTAACTTATTTAGAAAGTAAAAAAAGAATGAAAATAGAAAGATACTAAAAACGAAACTCTAAAAAAGTACAAAAAATTAGTAGATTTTCTCATACTTTTCTTGTGGTTTTCGATCTTCTGCATCGCTAACCAGCGGCTCCAACTCGTGAAGTGTAGCTGAAAGCAGTACAAAAATGGGAATTCGTTCCACTTGATTTGTTAGACATTTTTTATTTTGTTTTTTTTGTATGTATTACACTATTCTAACTAAGGAAAGTACTAAAAATTGTAGTGTTAGTAACAGCAGTAGTAGAATTGAAAGTGGAGTGAAAGAGAAGCGCTCTCAATTTTCAATACAACAACGGAAAAATGATGAGAGGAAAAATTAAAATGTGCAGTTCGAAGAAGCCGAAATTTGCAACCCTGATAGTAACGGTGATTATAAGCAACTCAACTCATTTTAATTGATCTACAAAATTTAATTACGGTGAATGTAAATGAATAAATTGTGAATGAGTAAATTGTGAATGAGTAAATTGTGAATGAGTAAATTGTGAATGAATAAATTGTGAATGAATAGATTGTGAATGGAGAAATTGTGAAAAATGAAAAAATGCGCAGAAAAGCTACAAACAGCAGAAAACGAATTCGGGTTAGCGTTGGGTATTCAAAATATTGAGAGAGAAATATTGACTCTAAAAGAATTGAGAGCCAAAATATAGAACGAAATTTAACCCAATTATTTTTTAAGGCTCGACACTTCCAGAATTCCTATTTATCTCTTCTACAAATAAATGATTCTTCCAGTTCTAGTTAGAAAAGTTAAATCAAGAAGGAAAAATGTTCGATCTAAAATATTTACAATAATTTTTGTGCCTTCCGTGTGTAACACAAGCGGAAAATAGAATGACTCTCGGTCGACTTGTGATCTCTCGCATCCAACAAATGACAACACATGCTGCCCACTAACTCGGGAAAATAACACGCGCTTCATATTTCAATATTTGCATTTGAATTTCATTCTAGAAATTCATTCCAATATTTCGAAAAATTCATGCTCGAACTAGTGAGTAACGCAATTCATTTCTAGAACTATAACTTCAACTAATTCCAACACTTACGCTTCTACTTTTCAACTATTTTTGAAAAAACTTACGAAAAACTTACTTTTCATTTTCGAAAAAATGTCTGCTAATCAGATTTTTCCTAAAAACTTCTTATAATTTCAAATAATTTCGTTTAATTTCAAATAATTTCGTTTAATTTCAAATAATTTCGTATAATTTCAAATAATTTCGTTCTATATATACTGAAAATCTGAGAAAAAATTATAAATATAAGAAATGCTTTGCAGAAAATTACACTAAAAGCAAAATAAAACTTTAGAATTTTGCAGCAATTAGTAGAGTAGAAAATAATAGCAGAGTCAATAGATTGAAAATAAAAACAAATACCTAATTTTTTAATTTTAATGGAACAGAGATTTTTCTCTGTAATTGTTATCAAAATAATTAGTGTTAATTATACTTTTTAATTACACTAAACTAACAACAACGTGTACATAAAAAACTTTTCATTAAAGAATTCCTAGAAGATTTGCGATTTTCTCATTAAAGACGCTTTTTTACTAATTTTCTTCTTTTGTGGCAGCGTTTTTGTCGAGATTTGCTAACCATTTTGAAGAATTGTGATTAAAAAAAATTGCTCTTCAAATGGAATTCAATTGTGTTAATTATCGTTTCTCTTTTTTTTGAATTGAATTCTTTGCTTTTCCAGCAACTTTGAGTGAACTGAAAATTTCTATAAATTAAATTACAAACCAAATTAATTAATAATCAAAATACGGAGTAGTAAAAATTTGAAGAACGAGTAAAATGGTTTTCTGTGGTAAGTTTGAGTTAGAGTTTGAGTTACTCAAGTGGTTACTCGAAGTTAGTGTTTCAACTTGAAATTTGAACTAATTTAAGCTAAAGATTTGGGCGTCGAGCGACAAATGATTGTCGCACCTTCTTTCTGATTGGCTGTTCGTTTTTTATGAACCGTTGGCATCGCCGTTTGTTGGTGCTGTTTTTGTTGTTGTTGTTGTTGTTGTTGTTGTTGTTGTTGCGCTTTGAGCGCGCCCATGGATTGCGACTTTTTGGGTTGATCGAGCGCGTCCGCATCGTTTGGCCGCTTCGGCCCTTGAATCGATCGACGGACGTTCGGCCAAACGAATTGCAAACGGTACTCGGTGCTCAGTTTAGCGAAGGTTTTTTTCAAAAGTCCATTTGACTCACCCGCCTGCAAAGAGAGGGAGAGAGAGAGAGAGAGAGGGAGAGAGAGAGAGAGATGGAGAAATAGTCAAAATCCGGGGCAGCAAGAGAGAAACCAAAGATCAAAAAGAGAGAAAGACAGAGAGAGAGAGAGCAAAATACAAGTAATTTTGTAGATTTCATGTTATCGATTTATTAACAAATTTAAATGCTTTCAATACGCTAACTAAAATAAGTAATAAAAATTTCATCTTCATACAAATTAATATCGTGTTAAAATACGTCGACGAGAAATACAAAAATACATACATACAAAAATTGATACATATATTGCACTGTACATGTATTGCATTATCGAATTAATGAACAAAAACAACTCGATTGCAGTGAATATTAAAATGTAATTTAAAAATAGAAAAATTTTCCATACAAAAAACGCAGAAGAAGAAGATTTTCCTTGGTCAGGACAAAATCTAGAGACCGAATTTTACAAACTACTGAGCGTCGTAATTCAGGGGTTCGGCTTTCTTATTGTTATTGCAATTAAAAGAATCAGAAATGCGGAGGAGCAATTTTGCTGAAATTCGAATTCCATGTCACGCATACGCGGTGGTGTACAATTTTTAGAACCCTCATTTGGAACGTTCAATCGCTTTAATATCGCATCGCCAAGCGCAAGCATGACGAAGGCACTCAACAAATTGACATCTTCAAATTGCAAAAAAAAGGAAAAGAAATTGAAACGCCTGAAAATACGCTAAACCAACACGAATCGGTGCTCGAATGTAGAAGAAACGAAAGATTAAAAATTTGTCCTCACATCGAGAAAACCTACTGAACGTAAAAAACGAAGAAAATTTTTTTTATTTTTTTTTTTTTTTTTTTTTTTTTTTTTTTTTTTTTTTTTTTTGTTGCGGAAGAATAGAGAAAACGGAGAGAAACGTGATAGATATCTACATATATCGTGCATTTCATAGAATTCCCCCCGATGAGGAAGAGGCTGCCCATCCTCAACAGAGATGGCGGACGACAAGGACTGAAATGGGACGACGGAGCGCCCGTGCAAATGATGAAGGAGGCGAAGAGTTGGCAAGGAAGATGCAGGGCATCAGTTATGCAGCTAAATAAAGGGGGCGGAGGGAGTGGCGGGCGTCGAAAGAGAACAGAAAGTAGAAAAAAAGACGACCAAAGAATGATTACAACGCTGTGAGAAATGTGAAAATTCGAGTGAAAATACTGTGAAATTGGAAATTTCTTGTGTTGGGGAAAAAATGTGTAATCTTCAACTCTGCACTCATATTGAAAATTGATATTGAAACGGATGGCCTGAGAAGCTGTAGAATGAAGAGTTTTTAATATATTTTCATACCACTTTCCACCCGCCCAACCACACAACCATGAATCGAAATGCATTTTCGACATCCAGAAGGAACGCGTTTTCGAACATCAGTAACGTAATCACAACATTTAAATGGGAAATAATTCAACCAGAATAATTAGAACCGAACAAACAACGAGAAATATTGCAAGAATTATTGCCAAAGAATGCTAGAAACGCACTACGAATTGCACTAATTGAAGAAACTAGAAGAACAACTTGACGAAAACATACTTGAACACTTTAGTTTTAATTAAATTTTACTTTTAATTAATTCAAAAGAGTGGCAAGAAGTACGGCAAACTGCAACAACAATTAATTGATTGATAATATAAATAGTTTGTCTTCATACTTGTCAATTTTCATGCTTTGGTTTGTGCTTAAAAATACTTATTAATATAAAGTAAAATCAATTTTAATCAATTTACAATATTATTTGAATATCAGTATTTAACTGAATATAAATTTTAACCTTTCGTATTATTAACTTTCTTTGTTTGTTTCCCTAAAAATTCTTCTGATCTAATTTAGTATTGTATTTTCGCATTTTTATTTAATTCGCTCTTTTAATTTTGATTGTCAAGCCAATATTTAAAAAACTTTTTATTTCGAAGATACTTAAATTTTGCTAAACATTTTCATTATTATTTACTTGAACGGAATTTCAATCTGTTGCGTTTATAAATTAATGCAGTTTGCAGTTTCGCTTTTCTATTTTACCTGTTTTGTCGCCACTCCATCGACTTCCGTTGCTAGGGGAAACGCTCGACCATTGGGCACCGCTGGAGGACCCTCAGATTTGCTGCGACGCGATGGTGTACCGCCACGTTCCTCAGACTGCAAGACGAAAATTGTGAAACATTTTGAATTCAATGAACAGCTCCACAAATCACACAAATCAAGAGAAACTTTTCACTCTTCAAAAACTGAGATATACAATATTAAAATAGTTCTATTAAAAAGTCTCCCCCTAAAATATTTCCCTATTAAAAATGTTTCCCTATTAAAAACTTTTCCCTATAGAAAACATTAACCAACCTCTTAGAATTCTCTATTTATTTCTCAAGAATGTTCGTTTGTTTAAATTAAAAAACCATTTCGAAAAGTTTCCTGCTCGTTAACTCAGACTAAACAATTATTTTCACGCTATTTTCACTTAAAACAGGGAATCAATCTGAAATCGCTTTCACGGTCACGGCCTTCAACGAGCACAATATATCACTCTACCCACTCAGAGAATTGTAATTTTTTAGCCTTCAATTTGTTAGGCGCTTTTTTTCCATTCTTTTTACTGTCTGCAGCATTTTAATTTTTTAGTTTTCTCGAAATACTATAAATCAACGTAATTTCGCCTCAAAGCCAAATTGGCTGCTTTCTGCTATGAAATCATCATCGCCATCGTCATCAACACAAACTATTTTTCTCTGGGTGGATGAAGGTTGCTGATATAGAAAATTATCAATAGATATAAAAATGATTGTGTACCGTATACGTAACAGAATAGAATACCAGAGTATTTTCATTGATTCCTAATGCATTTCCTATATAATTTCTGTCATATATTGTAGTTTTCCTTCATGAAAAGCATTTGAAAGAAATCATTTGAAAGAAATGATGTGGATTTTCTTACGCACCCTCGCACTACGATTAGCGGCCACATTATTACGCGCATCTGTATATCCGGAGCCTATAATGAACTCGTGCGATTTATACGCTAGTTCTGGACATTTTTTACGCCTGGGCATCGACGGTTCATTCGTTTGGCCTGAAAATGAGTGAGAAATTTGTGAAAATTCAGAAAATTTCTGAAGATTTCCTCCAATGAAAAGTGTTTACTCTACGTTTTCTTCTACAACGTTATCAAGTAAATAATTCGACTTACCAATGAACTGATTGGGATTGGGTACCGGTGCCCTACGCACCACCTCGGGCCGGGAATTTCCAGTGAACTCATGCCAGCGATAGGTGCTCCGATACTCCGAATGGAGCTGCTGAAACCAAGTTGATTGCAATTAATTTTATGCAAAGATTTCAATAGAAAATCAAAGATTTCTTTCAGATCAAAATTATAAAAATTAAGAATCTTTAAGTTCTCTAAATGATGTCATCACTGTGTTCTTGAAAATTGTGGTCAAGAAGCCATTCTCACAAATGCGCACCCACTGAGAAAACCTTTAGAAAAACACGTTATAGCGCTACAACAACAGGCGACCATTTAAAAATGTCCTTGTTGTTCAGATGGTCTGAGTGAAAAACTATTCGAAAATTGCGAGAGGAAGAGATTGTTATATTATTCTCGCGAGGAGCGAGGGGCAAATATTGTAGCGCATAACAATTCAATAGATTTCCTGGTATTTTTTCTATTTTTCTCTCCGATTTCTCATTCAGAGTTCGTTCCATTTTCCTGCGGCTGATAATGTCGGCTGAGTGTGGTGCTTCCTGGCGAATAAAACGTTAGCAAAACGAGTAGCAATTACAACAACAACAACACTGTAAGGTCCATAAAAATACAACAACAACAACAACGAAAACCACTTCAAAATGACTGCAGAAAAACTTGTTGGCGATTTTCCAGCATTTCTAGGTTGTCTGTGATGACTTTCGCGTTGGTTTGATATTGGATGTCAATTTCACATGATGGACACACGAATGTACGCCCCTCAATTTCATCCCCGCGTCAGTCTATTCGTCTGTCTATCTGTCTGTCTGTCTGTCTGTCTGTCCGTCTATCTGTCTGCTTGCTTGTATCTTGCATGTTGGCCTCGTTTTTCGGTCCCTTTGTCTGCAACTCCCTCGCTTGACTCGCCTGGCTGTCTGTCAGTCCCTGATTGCCGCTATGGACTTCAATGCGGTTTAAAATGCAGTCCGATTTTATCCGCAGCTACACGTGTGTCAGTCACTCTGATCTCGATTTTGATTCTGTTACTGCAGAAGCCACCAGTTAAGGAGAGCGGAAATTATATAACTTAAATTTGCTCAATGAAAAGAACTTTTCGGTCAAGAATTCAAAGAAATGTGGAACTTTAATTTCAAGTTTCACCCTTATCATCCCTCTTTAACCTCAATCGCAGTAGGGGAGGAATATTTCGACGTCACTTAGGATGTTCAAAGGAAGCGAACTTCCTGCTGTTAATTAATTAATTAATTCAGTTCAATTCAGTTGATTTCAGTTCAGTTGAGTTCAGTTTAATCGAATTCTGACTTCAGCTGATGGCGTGTCTAAGAAATAAAAGTCTTGCGACAGCAGCTGGCTTTCCTTTGCGTGCTGGACGGTGGTTATTTACAGAAAGGACATTTAGAAAAGCACACACATACACACACACACACACACACACACACGCACACAACAGCGGAAGTGCACACATGCGCTCCCACATGCAAAAAAAACTCGAAATGCTTTTCTTTGCTTCCAACTGGAGGAAAGTGGTTGTTGTTGTTGTTGTTGTTGTTGTTGTAAATAAATTGCTTCGACAACTAGGCTATAATTAATTTTGTCCTTCATCGTCCTTTGCGTCTAAAGCACAGACACACACACACACACACACAGACACATGTACAGGTTTTTTTTTACTGGATTTTTCAACTGCATTCCGCCGCATTGATGTCATGCAGTTGTAACTCTTCGTTGTTGTTGTTGTTGTTGTTCTCGTTACTGTTTCTATCGCTGTCGCTGTCGCTGTCACTGCTACCGCTGCTGCTGTTGTTGTTTTCTGTGTTTTATCAGCTTGTCATACGTTATTCAACTCTTCTTCGCGATTTTTAACCCACTTAAAGTGCAAATTTTGCTTGTTTGTAGAATATTAAAAATAATCGATCGATTGATTGTTCGAGTTCGAGTTCGAGTTCGAGTTTGTTAGCCAAGCGAACACTCCGGCCCTCGACGCGCCGTTTGTTAGTCGGTCACTCGTCGTTTAACTAACTTTTATTCATATAAAGCCGCGAGCTACTCCAAAATTGAGGACGATTCACACGAGAGACGTTTGTTGTGGCGTTCATGTTGCCACGAAGAAACTAAAATTTAGAAGCCTCCATTCGTTGCTGCCACCACCTCCATTACGTAACTTAAAAATGTGTTTCGTCTATTTGCTGTTCCGGTTTTTTTTTTTTTTTTTTTTTTTTTTTTTTTTTTTTTTTTTTTTTTTTTTTTTGTTGCAACGTTCAACAATACATTAACCCTCAGTCAACCGTTAACACTGCGGCAAACAACACGAAACACTTTGCAGTCTGTGTTGCGTTGTTCGTCGTGTAAACACAATAAAGACAAAAAAATGGTGAAGGAAAAGTTTTATTTATTGTTTTTGGCTGAGCAGAAAAATGGCCGACCGTCTGTCTGTTTTGTACCGTTTTTCGCGTAAGTAGCGCGCCTGAGTTTTCGCTTAACATTTTACAACTTTTTCGCTGTTTTTCTCTCTCTCTCTCTCTCTCTCTCTCTCTCTCTCTCTCTCTTTTCCTGTTACAATTAAACTTGCAAATTTGTGTTGCCAAGAAGTCTGCTGATGTCATCTGCAGCCAGCGTCCAATGGAGACAAAAATATAGGATTTGTTTTTTTATCCATCCTTGTCTTCTCCAGAAACATGCAAGCGACTGAGACCTGAGACTGTCTGTCTGTCTGTCACTTGAGCTGAGTAATTTTGTGGTAGTGACGTCGTCTCACTTCGTTGACGTCGTTGTTGTTGTTGTTGTTGTCGCAGCTCAGCACACACGAGATGAGAAGAATAACAACACAAATGTAGTTCACGGTTACTTGAGAGAGAGAGAGAGAGAGAGAGAGTTTAAAAGAGTGACAACCGTTAAAAAAATATTTCACTAAGTTGTTTTTGTTGTGATGGCCTTTTTTAGCATTATTTGCAAACTAAAGGAGTTTCTCTTCCCACCTACTTTTTGTCTTTCTTTCTTTTTTTCCACCTTACAAAGCACAATTTTCTTCCTATCATAAAATCCATCCACTCTCTTTAAAACATTCTTACTTATTTGAGAGAAACTCTCTCCCCTCTCCACCCTCCTCCCCACCCACACATTTTTCCTTACATTGAAGTTCCTTTTTTCTACCACTGGTTGACAGCCAACTGATACTTTTTAACTGCTGCATGGATTTGGCTTGAACCGCAGACTTTTATGGTTTCAGCTCGTAAGCCTTGGATTTTATTACGACTCCACAGTAGACAGCTGAACTGAGCTGAGCTGAGCAGAGCAGAGGGGAGCAGAGCGGAGCAGAGCAGAGTAGAGCAGAGCAGAGCAGAACAGAGGAGTACATAGCGAAGCAGAGCAGAGTAGAGGGGAGCAGAGCGCAGCAGAGCAGAGCAGAACAGAGCAGAGCGAAGCGGGATTTTCTTTTTACCTGTCTGAGCGCAAGAAGAGGAGAAAAGGTTGCTGAACTTTTATGGAGTTTCAGAGTTTAAAGTATCGAATTGTATTTTCAAGAAAAGCACGGTACGAAAAATTATTGAACTTTTTTCTCTGTTATTTACTAAAATTTAAAAAAAAAAAACAAGAATTACTATTGTAGATAGTTTTTATTTCATTTAAAAGTTAGTGAAAAGTGAAAATTTAAGAGTCCTTAAAAATATTCATGTAATTCCTCTGTTAGAAGTTGTTAAGTTTCCTCAAAGGAAAAACTGTATATTTTTCCTATTTTTATATATAGAACGACACACACGCACACACACACACACTCACAATTATCTCTTTCAATACAACAAAAGTTCGCTTTAAACAACAAAAGTTCGCTTCAGTTCGTTACTTTGTAATCTCGTTGATTCAAACAATAAAAAATGGCGACTGGCGACTTAAATTAAAAATGCAAGAATAACTAAAAAAACCTGAAAAGCAAGAGAATCTCATTAAAATAAATTATCTTCTCTCTTTTGGTGTTGTTGTTGTTGCTTCCTTTCGTTTGAGGTTGCCATCATTTTGCAACAAACGCGAGTATTTTAAAACGTCAAAAAGGGTAAGAAAAAACTCAACTGTCAACTTCGTTGCTGCTCGCTGAATTTTCAAAGCTTAACAAAATTAATTGAGCTTGCTAAAGTCGTTTTTAAGAGCTGCTTTTTTCTACTCAATTTACGGATTCGCAATCAGTTACGGATTTCCATAATTTCAGTTTTCCTGTTCAATATTTTCAAGTTAAAAAGTAACTGAATTTTTTTTGGTGCTGAATTTTGCTAACAAAAAGCTGTACAACAACAACACACACAACAACAACAACAACAACAACAACACAACCAACCACCACTTAAGTGAAAAATCTTCAGTGATTGAAAACCCAATCCGCGTCCTGACAACTCTTTGAAGTCTAGTGATGTTGTTGTTGTTGTTGTTTTTCTTGTTTTGCTTTGAAAACTCAAGACGAGAATAAAATCCTTAAAATTTTGCAGATTATATAAAATGATGAGTTTTCATAAAATATTCTTATTTTCGTGTTTTTTTCTTGTGTTTTCTTGAATTTCCTCGTTTTCCGGGTTTTTTTTTCTTGTATGTATTTTCTTTGCCTTTTCTTGCGTCTGTGATTTCAATTTAGCTATTTTCCTTCTTTTTAATAGAATATCGGCATCGCGTTCCCTTAACACGACGTCAACATCCTGTTGTCTCTGATACTGAAAATGAAGTTGTCGTCATTTAACGATGTCATGCAGTTAACGATGTCATTGATCGTCGTCGATAAGCAGCAAAATAATCTGCGTCAGAGATATAAATGTGATGAAATATTCTATTGAAATGTTTACTTTCTGCAAGCCATTGCAATTTTCCATTATACGAGTGAGGGATGAAAACGATTATTTTGCGGGATTTCTTTATCACACAAACTGATTATTATCTGAAACGCGTTTATAATGAGTTCCTGGTGCTTCACAGCATGCAGCACTTTCAAAATCAGCGAGGGGGAGGAAAAGAGGGGGAGAAAAACGGTTGTTGACCTTATTTTTACAAGCGAAAAACGCGTTCTTTTGCGTTAAAAATGAAATTCTCTCTCACAATTCTTGACGTGCTCTGCAAATCTCTCAAAAGTTTACACGTAAACTGTAAACAAAGAGCATATATACTCAAGAGATTGCATGTGAAAAAAGAGCGTAAAATTTTCTTGAGATCAGAACCGCGATTTTTAACCGAAGCACTACGCAGCCAACTGAGCTACGTCGGCAGAGCCGACCCAAGATATTCATTCATAACCTGTGACACGAAGTGAAGTGTAAATACGATGGCTAGCGAACCGAAGTTCGGGTGAGTAAGAAACAGGAATTTCTCACAAACAGTATATTTTGTTGTTGGAGAATTTTTCTGTTTCTGGATACAGCTTTTTTTGCCTTTCTGATCGGTATGTAGTGTTTTCACATTATTTCTGCGCAAGTGCAAGTGGATTTTGTTGTAGGCCAAATTTCTTGGCTTTGGCTTCGTTGCACTTAATCGCTTAATATTAATTCTAAATATGTACTGACTATGTAATTTTTCTAAATATGTTTTGCGAAACCTAAAAAATATATTACAAGATTTACAGCTATGTATATTTAATCTTGCAGACTTCGCATTTTTGCATTACCTCTTTTCAGCTTTGATAATAATTATACAACTAATTTTACGACTAATTTTTATAAAAAACTACAGTGACACTGACCTTTTTTTGAAAAATCCCACGGACGAATTTTTCGAAATATGTAAAAAACATTTCGAAATTTTTAAAAACATTTTCCAGAATTCTTGTCATCAAGAAAAACTAAAAAAAAAATTATTGATGAATGTCTCAGACAAAGTAAAGTTTTTAATTCTAGCTGGTTTGGCGAAAATTGTGCTTGCTTTGAGCATAGAAAATGTATTTTAGATTACCTGATAACGATTTTAATTAGAAAAAAATTCCAGATGGCTAGCAGAAAAATATGCTGCTGAAAATGCAAAAAAAAAAACTTGTAAAAGACTATTAAAGTTGAAAAAAGCGAATTCAAAAATACGAAGGCTACAAGAATAAAAATATGTCTTGTTGTATATTTTTTACATTTGGCAGGTATGATTCGCAAACTGTACTTGTCGTCTCTGAAAATTCAACTCTCTTACATATTGAACTGTATCTGAATCTGAATATAATGTAATAATAATAATGTAATATGTACATAGTAATTCATAAATAAATAAATATTTGTAAATCTTGTTGTATAATTATTATCAAAGCTGAAAAGAGGTAATGCAAAAATGCGAAGTCTGCAAGATTAAATATACATAGCTGTAAATCTTGTAATATATTTTTTAGGTTTCGCAAAACATATTTAGAAAAATTACATAGTCAGTACATATTTAGAATTAATATTAAGCGATTAAGTGCAACGAAGCCAAAGCCAAGAAATTTGGCCTACAACAAAATCCACTTGCACTTGCGCAGAAATAATGTGAAAACACTACATACCGATCAGAAAGGCAAAAAAAGCTGTATCCAGAAACAGAAAAATTCTCCAACAACAAAATATACTGTTTGTGAGAAATTCCTGTTTCTTACTCACCCGAACTTCGGTTCGCTAGCCATCGTATTTACACTTCACTTCGTGTCACAGGTTATGAATGAATATCTTGGGTCGGCTCTGCCGACGTAGCTCAGTTGGCTGCGTAGTGCTTCGGTTAAAAATCGCGGTTCTGATCTCAAGAAAATTTTACGCTCTTTTTTCACATGCAATCTCTTGAGTATATATGCTCTTTGCTGTAAATGGAAATTATTGCGAGAGAGGGGAAGCATTCAAGAAGAGATTAGAGTGGGGATAGAAGAAGTAAAACAGAGAGAGAGAGAGAGATTAATATTGTAGAGAGCATCAAACGGTAGAGTGTATTGTAACTAAAGTGGTTAAATTTTTTCTGCAAAGATTTCTCTCCCTCAACTTTTTAATTGCTTTTAAATTAGCTACACAAATTTTCCTTCGCTTTAATAACTTCCGCGTTAATTAAAACTGAGACGTCTACGCGCTCGACTAATGACGGCAACCTTTGAGATGTTTTGCGTGTCTGCATTTCCATTATTTTTATGGCAAAGAACAAGAAAACTCTTTGCATGAGCAGGAATTCAATTTTATAATTAACTTCAACTCTGTGAGGGAAACTTGTTTGCATATTTGTAGGTGTGCGCGTGTGTGTGTGACGGTGGACACGGTGGATGTTGAAGTGTAAGCGAATGTAAATTTCTACGTGTGTGTATTGTATATGTATGTGGGTTTGTATGTGTGCAAATAACATAATAAGAAAATGTTCTTTCAATTTATAATAAATGAGTCTCAAACTAATGAAATGCTCTTCTCCCTCCATGAGATTCGATTTCCCACTTTTAACTACTTTCGCACTCTTCGGTTCGACTGTAATTGTTCAACGAACCACAAACAATTTCATTATGTGTGCCGTTATCTGCGAACTGAAGCTGTGAGAGGCCCTCACGGAGAGCAAAAAGTTGACTCCGCTGAAGCGGCACTGAAATGGTGCAAAAAATGGCTTTCACACTCAACTGAAAAGAGTAAAAATGGCACAAAAAGTTTTGAAGGAACAAAAAAAAACTCGCCATAGAAACTGAATAACGATGACAGTTATGTGAGGAGAAAAAAATGAGTTTATTTTTCTGAAAAGAAAAGCGGAAAAATCTGCTCTAATGGTTTTAAATTCTGACGGAGGACGGAGAAATGAAAAGAGCGAGCAATCTTTTCAAAGCTTAAAACATTTCCAACAAACCCATTCGGGGTTCCAATTTATTTCAATCGAAAGTCAGAAGCCGTAGTTTGCATTACAAAGTTTTTAAGCAAGTTGAAAAATGCCTACTTTACGGTACTTCAGGCTTGAATTTTAATGCAAACCAGTACACTGCAGTGGCCTTCAAAAGCCTTGCGTACTTTTTTCGCCTTTTGCAAGCGTTCAGCAAAGCTTTCATATGTAATTTTTATTGCAAAAAGTGGAAATGCTCACGCATGGCTTTTAATTTTTTTATGTGTGTTTTTATATATGCATTTCTCTTATTTAAACACACATACACACTCACGCACATGCATGAATTTGTGTAGGCAACTTTGCGGTAAATCATCGCTACTGAGAGCGATGAGTGAGAGAGCGAAAAGTGGCCACAGGGCGCTCTTAAACTCAGGGGGCTCCAGGAGAAAGAATGAAATATTTTGCTCTGCATTTTATTTTTATAATATTTGATTTTTCATTATTTAACTACACAAAAAGTCATTGTTCGCTAAAATAAAGCTTAAAAACTCTTGATTTTTATTGTTCTTTTATGACTTACAAAATTTTTTACAACTTTTTTTACCCCCTCCACGAAATCCAAACACCTGAACCACCCTGTGTTTGGCAGAACATGCGGAACACGTTGCTGCTGCTGCTGCTGCTGCTGCACTGGTAATTCGCATGAAAAACGCAAACTTTTTTTTTCATAAAAGTGCGTTTTTATTTCTGCCGCCAGAAAACAAAGGAAGCAACAAAAAAGTCTTCCGTTATTCTATTGCGATTGCATGCATTTTAGTTGTTAAATTTCTAGCATTCATTTTAATGTTATGAAATCCGAAAAAAGCAAACTCGACTTTTTAGTTAGATTTTTGCAGTAAAACGTGAAACAGTTTTTACTGCGATTTTCATCTTTTACTCGCTTTCACAAGCTTTTGTATTGCTTTAAACTTCTTTTTTCCTTTTTATAGATTCTGTGTCAACAGAATTTCGCCCCCCTTTTTAATTTGTAATCAACTTTTAATCCTGCTTAAAATCCATGAAAATGTTTTACACGTGAGTGACAAAATCAATTAATTTTCAATCTCAGCCACACCTCGTTCATCGTTCATCAATCACGTTTGAGTTGATTTTTTGTTATGTAATACAAGTTTTTTTATTTGTTTCAATTAAAATTGCAATTTCAGGTTTTAACTTTTTTTTTCTCACATCAAATTTAAGGGAAAATTCTGCATAACTTTCTCAATCATAGCAAAAATTGAGAACAGATAGCAACACACACACGCCAGTATATCTTCACACACAGACACACACTCAGCGACATAAGAAGAAAGAAAATGTAAGAATAAAAAAAAACATCCATGCATCTCTAGAACGCGACGTCGGCAGCGCGCTTTTTGCGTGCGAGAGGGTGAAACTTTTTTCAATTCAGCTTCAATTTTCTGCCTAAAAACTGACGTTAATGAAATCGTTTCCGGCAGAAGCGCCAACACGTGGTAAGTTGACTCCTGTACCGCTAACTATCCGACTGTCGAGCTGTCTATCAGTGGAACAGCTTCTGTCAGCTTTCCTGGCGCTCTGCCTGCTTTCCTGTCTGCTTGCCTGCCTGCTTATCTATCTGCTTCACTGCCTCACTGCCTGCCTGCTGCTTTCCTGCTCGTTATCTGCTCGCTTTTCCCGCCTTCTCATCTTCTCCGCCTGCTTTCCAGCCTTCCTTCGTCAGCTTTTCAGTCTTCCAACGTCGACTAGGGTTCTCCGAACGACTTGGCTGGGTTGCTGAGCCACTTTTTGAAGGGTGCACCGGAGAGGTCGCTGGTCGCATCTGGGGCCGCTCGACCACTTGAGGGCGTCGAAGTGGTGCTCGTGGGGCGTGTGAGTCGCATGCGGCATCAAGTGAAATATGATTGGCTCGACAGTAATGCGGGCTGCATTAAATTGTCGAGTGGCGGCACGAGCATGAGACACTCAACTGATGAGACGCCTGCATCTGCCGGATTTCAATTTCGTCAAACTCTTCCAAGCGGAATTCAAGGAGGAAATGAAGGGGCAGAAGCACACAAATTGGAAGAGAAGAGCCTCAGAAGTACCTCAGGAAATCCTTTCCAAGCATCCTCTTCTCACCTTAAAAGTCGTGAGCTTCTTTTAATATCTTTTCAACTCTTTTGAGCTTTTTTAATCCTTTTTTTTAAAGTTTTCTCTTCATTTTTTTAAGGTTTTTCCGTTATTAAATTCAACGTTCGGGGGTGGGGGGGGGGGGGGGAAACGTGAAAATTCCGGACACAACATAAAAATCAATTATATGGAAACCCACATCAAGCAATCAGAAACTGTAATGAAGAGTAAAAATTAATAAAGGCAATAAAAAGCCACAACAACGAGGACACCAAAATGAAAAGAAGGTGGAAAAATTCATATTTAAGGGAAGAAGAGAGCGCAGCAGAGAGAATTCGCCTGACCCGCTGCATAAAAAAAAGCGAAAAGAGGCGAAAAGAGGCGAAAAGAGGCGAAAAGAGGCGAAAACAACGCATAAGAGGCGAAAAAAAGAAGACATTTCTGCGGGCGATAAATTTAAATTCCGCATGCAAGGATTCCCCGCACGATTTGCGGCCAACAAACTTGGCAACGCATCAACGTGAGCGCAGGAAGTCAAGTGGGGTCAGTCGTGGAAGTGGGGTCAGTCGTGGAAGTGGGGTCAGTCGTGGAAGTGGGGTCAGTCGTGGAAGTGGGGTCAGTCGGCTCCCTGCTGAGCGGAACGCAGAAACGCGCCGCCGGAAGGTGCTGCGGTGCCGAAAACGTCAACGACAGCAACGATAATTACGACGCAGATGAGAATGCCAACGATGATGACGACAGCGATGACGATATTTTAAGTTTTGCGTATTGTAATTCCTTACGAAGAAATAAAACAACGAAAATAAGGCCGGGAGGGGGAGGAGGGAAGGAGGGAGGGAGGGAGGGAGGGAGGGACGGAGGGAGGCGGAAACCACTGAGTTGGAAGACTTAGTTGTCATGCTGGAACTGCGTGTGTTACCAGTGCAGCAACGTTGCCGGCTTTTATGACATCCTGCAGCTGTTCTTGTTGTTGTTCGTGTTGTACTGCAGCGAGTTTCATTCAGGTCCTGCGCTTCGTTATGTCGTCCTTCTGCTGCTCCCTGTTAAGCAATCGCATGCTACACTCCTGCTGTTGCTAATGCAGTATCCTCGCTCGCAAAAACGTGAACGTTGAAATGCCACCACAACCACAACAACAACAACAACAACAACAAACAACGAAAGGTTGTCGAAAGCCGGTTGAAATCTTGTTTCTTCACATATTTTTCCCGTTAGATTTGCTACCGTACTCAGCTTTGCACTCTCTTTCTTGTCCTCACTTGCCCGCTCTACCACTCCCGTTATCTCTCTCTTCCTCTGTCTCCTCCGCTCTCTCCCCACATTCTCTCTCTCTCTATCTCTCTCTTTCTCTTTGTCTCTCGCTCTCTCTCTCGCTCTCTCTCTCAATCTCTCTCGCTCTCTCTCTCTCAATCTCCCTCGCTCCCTTTCTCTTTGTCTCTCTCTCTCTCTCTCGCTTGCACCCTTTCTCTGCCTCAATATTTCCATTCCTCATAATCTTTCTTTCCATTCTTCCAGTCGCTCAGCCTTTTCCAATCCTCTTCATTCCATTTCCAAAAACTCACTCGATTCCTTCACCTCTTCCTTCTCCTTCTTCTCCCAGTTTTGTTGGTGTCACAGTTTTTCCCCCGTTCCACAAGTCGTCGCGTCCATATGTTATCGATTTTTCAATCACCTGTTTTCCGTTTTTTCCCCTGTTTTTTTCTGTTAATTTTTTTATTCCCACTTCACCCAGTTTAATTGACTCTTTCCAAGTTTTGAAGTAAATTTGAATGAATATTTCTACCATGCTGTAGAAACACACAAAAGTTCGAATACACGATTGAAAAATCAATTATCCATCACCGTTGAAGAACTATTTTTCTCCGATGTAATTCTCCATAAATATTTTGCTCACAAACGATGACGAGTTCGAACAATAAGTTCCAAATGAGTTCCAAATAAGTTCCACTAGATGAAATCCCATTCAAGTAGGAACTCTACAGCAAAAAACAACAAAAACTAAGAAGGATATCTTGTGTAAAAATCCAAACAAGACAATAACAACAATTCAGATACACAACAACAACTGAAGCTACAATAACAATGAATGCAAGTGGAAAAGTGGATTCAAAGTTTTGCTAGCAGTTTTGTTGTATGTATTTTGTAGTCGAAAATACATACTAAACTGTGTTGTTGTTGTGTAAGCTGTTTGTGTGCCTGTAGTTGCACAAGTAGTTGTTGTTGCGTGTTTGTGTGAGTCTCGTGGGTCGTGGGGTTCCTTTATTTCTGCCGCAGTATGAAATCATTTTAATTATTTCATGCTGTCCTGCTGGCAGTGCGAAGTAATGAATTCAACGGAAGATAGAATGCGATGATGATTGTAATCAATTTATTGTAATGAAATACTTAAACGAAGTAGAAAACAGTGACACAATTTAACTGATAAATTTGAAAAATAAGTTCAAAATTAAAACCATAGAAATAAAAGAAGTTATTTAGCTTTATTTAGTTTTTAACTTTTCGGGACAAATTTTGCACTCACCTTGTCTACCGGCATTGATGGGCACGCTCTACACAGATTCCAAAATGATCCAATCATAAGGAAGTTTTATGCTGGCAATCCTGGCTTCACAGCTTGCGTCGCACACAAGCACAAGAAAACTATAAAAATGCCTGCAGTCTCACACACTCTGTCGCGTGAGCGTGAGCGCGCGAGAGAGGGAGGGGCGGCCGAGCGAGAGCGAGCGCGCGCGCGCGTGTGCGGAAGAGAGAAATCGAAGCCTCACAAAGCGATTAAGCAAACTGACGCAATCGACCACACAAGAGGTTCTTTCTAGTTGTTGTTGTTGTTGTTCTTATTGTTTTTGTTTTCGTTTTTCACTTTTATTTGTCTGCCTTCTTTTGTTCCTTTTTTTACAATGCGGTAATCGATTGTGTACTCGGTATTCGGTTCGTGAGCGGGGGGAAAAATAATGCGTAGTTTTTATTAGTTAATTAATCAATTACAACAACAAGAGGCACGCTGTAGCAACAGTCGCGGTCGCGGTGAGGGGGGGACGAGAGCGTGAAGCGTTTAAAGGATGAAACTTGAGTGTCAGCGCGAGAGTTCGAGCGAGAGAGAAGCGAGATGAAGACAGCGAGATGAAGACAGCGAGATGGAGACAACGAGATGGAGACGAGTTGGAGACAACGAGATGCAGCTGGTTGTCGAGAAAGTGTGAGCGGGGAGAAGGCGTGGCAGCGAGAGTGTGAATGTCCTTTGAGTGGGCGTGTATTGTATTTGGAAAAAGCGAATGTCTTTTTTTGTGGATTTTTGAGGGTCCTTGTTGAACTTCTTCTCTTTCCTTTGTTTTGCGGATGAATTTTCTCACGATTATTTTGAATGACGCTTTAATTATTTTTTATTGCAATTTCCCGTTAGTTTGATGATTAATGATATTTTTATTTGATGAATTTTTCAGCTGTGATATAAATTTAAAGTGAATTTTTACTTATCAAAGGAAAACGAAATAATAAAAAAATGAATAATAAAAAAATTCTGGCGTGAGAGTGGCAAGCGGAAAAATATTGTTGCATATTTTTAGGCGAATTTCGAAAGCTTAAACTGATGGAGAGTCAATCGATTTCGATGTTCGCTTCCTTGAAGAATTTGAGAAAACATTAAAGTGCTAAAAATTTACGCAATTCAGACTTCACATGCAATTTTTTTTAACTCGTACAATTTTTAAAATACTAGCGATTCATTATATGAACACATAAAACTATTTTGAATTTTTAAACTATAATAGATTCGACTTCTGATTCTAATTCTATATTGAATGACGTGAAAACGTTTCGATTTCAGTTGTGTGTTTCCAGTTTTGCGACCATGAATAAACTTAAATTGTTAAAAATTCGCGAATTGCAGTTTAATGTGCAGTAATAAAGTAGAAATTACTCTAAAACAGTTAAGCACGCTCAGTTTTTTTATTGTTTTCCAAACAAAAGTTCAGCAAGAATTATATTTTCGTAATTCTTTTACCCGAAATGTATTTTGTATAATTTTCGCCGCAAACGCACGTCGTTACTTGCGAAGAACTCGACCAAACTGCTGGCTGGTCGCTGGTCGCACGAAATTTCGCTCGCCGTCTTGGAATAGCCAAGCGAGTAGGTAAACGCAACAAAAAAGATACACCAAGAAGGAGACTGGAAACGTCGTTGAAAACGGTGAGTCCGGTTTCTGCTTTCTACTCTCTTTCCTTCTACGTTCTACACGCAACCAGCGACGAAGAGTAGCCGACTTGCTGCTCGTAGGAGACTCACTCTGGTGCACGAGTGCCAAGTATGATGATCTCACACGAAATACGTTAGTGCAGCACTTTTTCCACTGAGTTGTTTTTGCTCAGCCAAATCTATACTAGATGTGGAAGTGTGAAAACTGGGAGTCTTTACGATGAATCGATTTTATTCGATTGCTTGGAATGGGAAGCAATTTTCCAACACAAGAGCACCAATTTAGCGAAACCAAAAAAACAAAAAACGACAATTAAAACAACAATTAAAACAACAATTAAAACAACAATTAAAACAACAATTAAAACAAAATTAGTTGAGGTTTAAAAGGCGTGTTAAAGCGACCGCAATCTTGCTGTACAAATCGATATGCACGCAATTTTCTTGCTCCCAAAAATATGCAAAAACATTTCTCATTCACATCCACTTCACGCCAGCACCGAAAAACACACACACACACACACACAGGTTTTCTCAACCTGTAACAGTTTCGCTTTCGGTGAACGGAAGTCAACTAGCCAATTTTGCGTTTACTTTAATTAGTGGAAATTAATTTAATTTTTCCCCGAAGAAAAACTCAATTTTTCAACAATTTATCGCTTCGTGCTGCTGCTGCTGCTGAGTATCAAGGCGACGACACGAGGACAACACAGTTCGACGACGAAACGAACGCGACTGAACTCGCTGTGAGTCTGGCTCGCTATGACTGTAACTGCAGTTGAAGTTGTTGTTGGAGTCTCCGTCCGCCACGAGGAGGGAAATCGATGAATTGACGACGAGACTGCTTCGGTTGGAATGTTGCTGCTTCCTGCTGCTGATTGCTGGTATTTTGCGGATGCGGCCAAGCAATCACACGGACAAGCGAAGAGGAATGATTCTTCGTGTGGAAGAAGTTCTGGAGCTGCACTTCCCGGAAGTTCCAGCCACTTTCCAGAACATCCAGCTAGCAATGAAGATTGGATTGCAAGTGGAATTCAGGATTATAGTGAAAATAGCGCCGCGAACGGCTTTGAATTCTTCACTTTATGCGAAAACTAAGATCATCTCTAAATTGTACTAATTTTAAAATATAAAATGGGCGTAACTGAGCCGCTCCCACTATTAACATCTGAGTACAAATTTACAAAGAACCACTTTTACTCTCCTGAGATCATTTTCTGTGTTAGTTAGTAAATTCAATTATTGAAACATTTAAAATATAAACCAAAACGGTCTTGATAACTGCACGAACACCTTTTGAAAAAAAAAAAACTTTCGCTCCACTCTACTTTTTGAATTATAGTACGCAATTAAATTTCACTCATGTGGAAAAAACGTTTTCGTTTGATTTTCCTTCACAGAAGTTTAAATTTTCCGGCTGTGTAACATTTTTTGTTCCTGAAATTAAACATCAAAATTTGTCCCGATTTTCTTGTGTGTTACAAGTTGTACTTTGGACCGAACCAGAATTGTGTGAAATAGAATTCACTTTAGCCGCCATGTCTGCGTAAGTATCAATTTTTACTCACACGACTTTCTCTTCGCCGTCCTTTTTGCGATCCGACTTTTGCAATCGCCCTTCAAATTTTCTCACTTCAAGCCAAGTTGTATGCGAGGTTCCCGCAGAGTGCACAATGAATAACAACGGTTGCGGCGACGTGGACCCGCAGCAATGCGCCACGTACTGCCCCCCCTCCTGCGAGCCGTGCTATGTGCCGCCCGCCTACCCGCCCTGTCCGCCCGACAACTGCAACTGTCGATGCGACTGTGGCGACAGCCTGGGCTGCTGCTACCAGCAGCCCGCCCGCGTTCAGCCCATTTGCCCGCCGCCGAGCCAGCTGCGCTCCACGGCGCCCATGGAGACCGAGACCATATATAAGCGGTCCTACTACGCGAACTGCGGCGACTGCTACCGCGCCAAGCCGGTGAAGCCCACGGTGTGTCTCAAGACGCCGAACGCCCCGATGGAAAAGTGCACCGTGCAGAAGCTGTCGTTCATGCCGCCCTGCTGCGCCGTGCGTGCCACCCCAATACGCCCCAAGGACAATGGTCTGAAATTCAATGGCCCTCTCTACGCGATGACCTCACAGAAGCACGATTTCGTGCCGAAGGGCTATAGCAAGCGCGAAGCTATACACCCTGTAAACGGCATATGCCGTGTTTATGAGCCTTTCGATCGCTGCACCATCAACAGACTGTCCTACATGCCGGTGGACGTGTGTTGCAATCCGCCGCCGAAGCCAATTCTGCAGGAGAAGCACACCATAATGCCTACGGGACCGAGCGAGAAGTGCACCATCCAGAAGCTGAGCTACCTGCCGGTGTGCTTGCCCCAGAAGGAACCCATGCCGTGGGCGGAGAAGGTGCACTGCACACCTCCGCCCTTCCAGAACCTCTGCACCACGTACAACTTGAGTTACATGCCGAACTGCAACCCGGGTCGCATCGCGCCCATCTACCCCATGTCGGGCCTCAAGGCTCTCGGCACCGACTCCACCGATGGCAACACCGTCTACAAACTGAGTTATATGCCGGTGGATGGCAGGTGCTGCCGTCCGCAGGCTATAAGGCCGGTAGGTGGAATGGAGAAGCCGACGGGATCAATGGAGAAATGCACCGTGCATAAGGTAAGAAAAGGGAGGTGGGTGGGTATAGTGGAAGAGGTGGGGGGAGTGGTGTATCTCGTGTTAACAACCGGCTCACAATGCTTTCCAGCTATCGTATTTGCCGAACTGTGGCATCCAGCGCACCAGACCTATTAAGCCGAAACAGAATAAAATCCAGCCCTGCGGTCCCGTCTACTACATGACCACACAGAAACACGACTTCGTACCGAAGCCCATCTGCAAGCGAAATCCCATCAGGAACGAGGCCACCATAATGCGTCCCACGGCTCCCATGGAACGGTGTACCATCAACAAGCTATCTTACATGCCGGTCTGCAACTACAGACGCCCAGATCCAGTTAAGCCGCAGCCGGGTGTGTGCCGGGCAACCGGACCGGTCGAGAAGTGTACCACCTACAAACTCAGCTACCTGCCGAATTGTGTGCAGCCCAGACAGGAGACGCCATGGGCCCGTTACTCGGAGTACGTAAAGCCGACCGGACCGATGGAGAAGTGCACCATACAAAAACTGAGCTACGGACCACCGGGAACCTTTAACCGCTGTGGTGGTAAGTTACGACGACACATGCGGCACCAGGCTTCTCATTCCCGCTCCCTCTATTTCCAGCTTGCTGTACAGGAAATAACGACTCTGGGTACGCCAAAGCAGGAATTTGTAATTGAACGAAACTTGTGCTTTCCTTGTTTAAAATGTTAGCACCTACTTTTTATAGATATATACGTAATTTTTTTATCGTCTTTTGGAAATGTAAAATTTAAAACACTTTGTTGATTGTGAAGATCTTAACAACTTTATTATGAGTACCAACCTGGCCATACTGTAACTAAACAATAGAAAATAATAATAAAAATAAATGTTTCATGTACGATAATTCAATTTCATGCAATATTTTCTGCGAGATTGTATGGATCTTGCCTATGTCCACATTCTCGCTCTTGTACGATCGAGACAGAGACAACATTTTTCAATCGAGACGAAGACTGGGAACAGTTTTTTCAGTGGAGAACCGAGACAAGGTAACTTGCGTCAGTAGAATTCAAGAATCAAAATTAAAATCTGAACTTTTAGTCGGGACGACAGCTGAGATCGTGAAAGGTTTTTTCATGATCTCAGAACTGAGAGTCATTTCAGTTAGGATATAAAAATCTTCGAAGTCAAAGATTTAAAACTCTTCGAAGTCGAAGAACTATACGTTTTTGAACCGGAAGAACTAGAGCTCTTCAAGATCGAAGAGCTAGAGCTTTCGAAATCCTGAAGAGAGGACGCTACACCATCCTTAATTAACCGTAATAATTTCATTATTAAATGCCAAGTCCTACTAGGAAACTTCCTTTTATTCTACACTTAAATCCACAGTTGAAAAACTTACGAAAGTACATTACAAAATTATATCCTTAAATAAAACTGAGTGCGCAAACAGCCCCTCAGCTCATCTGTATATGCGTCCGTTTTACAGCGTCCTGTCGTTTTTTATGTCGCCGTTTTCGCTCCTTCGTTTCTTCGCGATACAATTGCTCTCCGCTTTGCTCTTCAATTTCTCGCTCGAGCATCTCCATGGCGAACAAATTCATGCCAATCATATCACGGTACTCGGTCATCTCTTTGGTTAGGCTTGCAACGACCTTCTGCAATAACGGTTTCATATGTTTGGCTCCAGTAATCGGCTTGAGGTGCACCTTGAAGAGGAATATCGTGACTTTGCAAATTAATTCCGTTTGATCGACACAGTTTTCGATGATTCTTGGCAGGCGTTCGAATATTTCGCACACACTCGAAAAGGGTAAAATGAGCAAAGAGTCCTGGAGATCCGAAGAGCGTATGCGAGCCAACACTTCCAGCAAAAACTCGTCCGAATCTTCAACTTCAAGAGCGCGCATAAGTGGATGCAAATCTGGTTTGTCGCCCTCAGCAACAGCTTCGTCATACTTTTTGCAAATCTCCAAACACTCCAATATCGACTCGGCACCCTTTTCCGAACCTACAGTTCTACGCGAGGGCATCTTGAAGCCTGGCATTAAAGGCACCGTGTTGTCATCGCCGGTCGCTAGCTGCTGCTCCTCTAATTCTTCGCGTTCTTCTTCCTGGATATCCTGCAACACAATCACTTCGTCGGTTCGTTCGAAGAGTCGCAAGGTACGATCGGAGCCACAACTGACGACATATTTGCCGTTACAGCTAACAGCCAAACTGTAAGCTTCTCCAATGTGACCTGTAAGAGAATAAAAAAGAATAAGAAGAATAAGTAATGGATTGGCCGACTAAAAAGTCGGCCTTCGATTATTCCACTAAGTGGGGTTTAAATAATCCATTAATTTTAATCAACTACAAAAATCTCTGCCTGTCTCCCCTTCTATTAATCGTTCTCTGCACTCACCTGGCAATGTCAGAATCTTTTCAAAAGTATCGGCATTCCACTGCTTGATTTTTCCATCTTTGCCGCAGGTGAAAAACATGTGTGTCTTTGGGACGAACTGCAACGCCATTACCGAGTCGTCGTGCGCAAAGATGGACCGATGACAGTCACCGAAGTCCAAGCCCCAAATCTTAACGTTACGATCAGCCGACCCAGTGGCTATTAATGTGGAGTCGTATGCGATGTCGAGGCACAGGACAGGCAACTTGTGACCATAAAGCGAGAGGAAGAATTTGAACGAATCCAAGAAGAAAACTTTAACGGTAGAGTCTAGCAGACCCACAGCCAGGTACTTCATGTCAGGACTGACGCATGCACAGAGCACGTTTTCTTCCAGTTTGAGGGTGTTTTTGTGGAGCAACGAGAGCACCCTGACGGAACTATCAACTTTAAACGCCGGCTCTTCCTCTTCTTCCATCTCTTGCATTTCTTCAATGGCTTGTTGTTGTTGTTCTTCTTCTTCTTCTCCTCCTTCTTTCGGCTCTTGATCTTCTTCCATCTCTTGATCTTCTTCCATCTCTTGCTCATCTTCGTTCAGCTTCCGCACTTCTTTCATTTCCTGCTCATCTTCTTCTTTCGGTTCTTCCCCTTCCACTTCCTCGCTTGGTAGCTGCTGGTCCACCAGCTCAAAAGTCCATATCTTTACCGTTGTGTCGCTGCTTCCAGTTAAGCAACCCTTTTTATCGGGCAGCAAGCTTATGGTCCACAGTTCGTTGTCGTGCGCCGGGATCTCTTCTATAATATCACCCGTGGTCGCGCTGACTATAAGCAGAACACCAGACTTCAGACCCAGCAACACGTAGCGGTCGCCCGGTACAAAGCAGGAACACAGCACGTAATCCGCACGAGTCGTCCGTAGGCATTGCATCGAACTGCGATTCCAAAACTTAAATGAGTCGCCAGCACCCGAGCCAATGACCAACGAATCCGAGCTGAAGCAGACTGTACGCACCTCTGACTGATGGCCCGCGCGAGTGAGATGGCGCACTAATTTCATAGAAGTTTCCGAAACGGCGCTTTGCTTTCGCTTAGTGGTGACATCGTCCAGGCTGAAAACCTTCAGGCTGTTGTTCGCCAGACCGGCCAGCACGCGTAGTTCGTTGTTGGCTCCCAGCAGCACATCTATGGACTTAATTTTCTGTTTGGTCCTGACGCTGTCCAAGCGTCTTATTTCATCAGAAAGACTCAAATCACTACTTAAGCCTTCTACGTTCTCTGCGGCATCACGCACACCTTCATCATCAGCCGCTGCTTTCTTTGCTTTTTTCAAACGTTTCGCCAGTCGGTGTTTAGCCTCCTCCTCATTACAAATGTAGAAATTCTCAATGAGGTCATTCGTGCCGTGGCAGCTCAACACTCTCTTCGTGCGATCAGCAACCAAAGACACGGTTCGCCCCGTTCCAGCGCGCTGTATTATTCCACAATTCGTCGCCGTCAACGGGCTGATGGTGTCTTCTTCGTCAATGGTAAGATTCTCTACAGCAGCTACAACCGACTTCTTGTCATCGCCACTGCTACCTTCAACATCCCTTCGTTTCAGGCGATATACACTCATGCGACTCTCGCCACTGCCAGCCACCATTAAGTCGCCTACGAAAGCCAACGCCCACACCTCGGTGCGATTATCCACGATGGACTTGAAGCAGTACTGGGTTTCCAAATTCCAGAATTTAATTTGGGTATCTTTAGAGCTGGAAACCAGCAGATCACTATCATCGAATATCTCCAGGAAGTGAGCGTCGGTAATTGGTGCATTGTGACCAACCAGTCGGTGTCGTCCTGCTTGTTCAATAATGTCAATCACCACTAACTCCGTATCAAAACCGCCTGACACGAGGCGAATGCCAGCACTGTCGTAACGCAGCACTGAGACGGCCGTCTTGTGTGCCGCCACCGAAAACACGGACTCTTTTGTGGATACATCAAAGACCTCAACAACGCCATCAGCGTAACCGACAGCGATGTGCGTGCGGTCAGGTGAGGCTCGCAGCGCTGTAACTTCCTGCTTATCGCGGTGCAGAGTCAACAGGCGCTCATCCAATCTGGAATTCATTAGAAGCAGTAAGGAATTAATGACTTCTACCTCGCATAAGGGTTTCGCTTACCTCAAATCCCAGATGACCACATTCTCCGCCGCTCCACAGGCAACATAACGTCCTTCGGTGTCGTTATAGATGATGAAATTTACGTTCGGACGCCCGCTGTTGATTATGTTGAAATTACCGACGGGACGGTAAGCTAGATATTGCTTCGTCAGACCCATATTAACATTTGAATCGAATTTGCTCAAAGTTATTTCACTTTACAGCCTGATAAACACACGTGTTTTTCTCTTCTATGTTCCGCTTTAGTTGGATTCCTTGTTTTTGTTAGTTCGCTTTGACGCCGTTCGTTTCGCAGGGTTGCAATGGCTGAAGAAGAAGTACTAAAATTTTGCCAAGTTTTTTTTTCGGGTTGTGAACAATCAAACCATTTAGCAAATGGTAGCGGTACGTAACGCTAACTACTTTCGTGTTTTAAAACACTTTTCTACCATAGGAATTTTTGCTATATTTTACTTCACACAGAGAATTGGGTATTCACATTCATCCATAAATATTTAGTATTGAGACTTAAAAGAATTCGAGACTCTTTTTGAATTAAATTTTTCCTTCTACTCTTTCTATTTGTCATCATATAAAAACTTATCCAAGAATCTTGAACAAGGTAGATAAAATTTAATATAATTATTTGAGAGCTAATTGATTTTTAATAAGGTGAAAACAGTATTTCATTAAATAGTTTATTTAAAACAACGTCATATTAAGCTAATAAGAAACTCAATATAACCGAATTTCTTAAAATATTGATATTCCCATTATGATTTTATAAATCGCCTCGCCTACAATTCTTCGTGTCGTGATGGAAATTTTTTCAATATTGCATGATACAAATTATAGAAGGCATAAACGGAAACCGTAATTATAACCAACAGTGCTCCACCGAAAGCCATGCTCAGGAAATTGCCATCAATAATACCAGCTGAGGTATGGCGTTTTGTTGACCAAATTTCTTCAGTGCTCGCAGGATTATGTTGCTGTTGAGCTGTTGTCCGTTCGGCCATCAGTCGTTTCATGGTGTTGAGACGCTCACGAAGCACTTCAACAGATTCTGTATTCAAGTCATCTGTTAATATGAATAAATAACTACTCAAATACTCATATTTATTTTGTATTTCATATATCAGCATTTTTATTTCCCATTTGTTAATAAGAATCACATTTATTTCTTACCTCCAGTTCCAGGAACACTCTGATAGTCAGCCATATTAAGTTTATATCTAATCGGGACTTAGTTTTTAGAATTTATTTATTTAAAATATATATTTATTGACACTACGATATAAAGCCTTAGTTTTGCCTGAAAAATATGCAACAGCATCCACTGCGCAGACGCTAAACCAAAAAAGTCTTTAGATACACGATTGCCATCTCGAGAAAAATCCCACAGAATATTTAAGGGTTAATTTCTGCAACTCATGAAAGTTCTAATACTGGTGATAAATATATTATCACATTATATTGAAGACCATGCGAACGAAGTCATTGGTAACAGCTAGTATAATATAAATAATCAAATACTAATTTTGCTTACTTCAGGCGTTTATTTCAATCAAAGCAAAAAACAATTACTTTGCTCAATTTTCACGGATAAGAGTAAAACTTCAAAATAAACGAAGCTACTATATCCATCTCATAATTTAGCTATCTTGTATGAAGTAAATAAATTATAACAATAATAAGCGAAAATGTTAATAATACATCGAAAGTACATATTCTTGTTGCTGATTTCTTTTCCCAACATAACAAAATTTTAAATTTTCCTTAGTAATAAATTAGCACTTGTAAAATAATATATTTTGATATACGAAAGCATGAAGGGAATTTTGAAATTATCTTTTCCACATTTATCTGTTCACATTAAACATTATAAATGGCGTTGCGAATACTTTAATATGTAAGTTTTTGTTGATTATGTATTGTATTATAATTCATGTGAAATTTCTAACAGTTACTCATTGGAATTATTACTTAAATCGTAAGATTTTAATAACAAATTGGTATTATGATATGAATTGAAAACATTCAGAGTGTAATACTTTATCTAATTTAGTTTTGCATACAAGGAATACAGGAGTTGCAAACTATTCAGCAGGCATTAAGCACAAACATGATTAGAAAAGCTTCAATAATTGTACAAAAATTTCGGTATACTATATAATATATATAAGCTAAGCTACTACAAAGCTGGAGTTCCTGTATATTTAAAAATTGCGAAAATTTGTCTGCATTATTATCGTGATTTGTATAATTGTATTTGTGTGGTGTAAATTGTATAAAAATGCTTAAAATATAACTCATTAAAGATGTTGTATAAGAATAATTAATACATTTAATTTACAATTGTTAGCACTTCAATAAACGAAATGTAGAAATTTTTAATTTAGTTTCTTCATAAATGTGCAATTTTCAATTTAAATATTTATAATTACAATTTTTCCATACAAGCAGCAATGAGACGAAGGAAAACCTGTGGACGCTTTCGATCGCATAAGTTTTGCTCAAGCAGAATCTTCTTCTAAAAAAATCTCCTTCTAAAAAATTCTTCTAAGGCATCGGTATATTGGCGGGAATGTATTCCAAAAAGTTTGCCGGAAACTGCCCTTGCCTTCCATCGACTTCACCAAAAAGCCAGTCTTCATTAATTTTATAGAGTATGGTGACCAAATCGTTTTCCTGCGGAAGAACATAATGAAAGGAAGTGGTTTGAGAAATATTAGTATAAGATTTTCTTCTACACGATTAAAAAAAAGGAAGTACAAAGTACTGCTGCAAATGTCGCTATTCAATTAAACGTTAAAATCGCATGAGCTCACCTTTAGTGCCAAGTCACCATCGACTTCTGCTGCAAAATTGTACAAACATCTAACTTTTGGGATTTCATAATGTGATGTGGTGGAGTGTGTTGCTGCCTGTGCGCTAAAATTGCTCGAATTGCTGGATGGAGCTGTCTGCAAGGACTCTGATACGGCCAAAGGAATCTTTATATCTATGTAGTTGGCAGGAAAGATGCCTTCGCAGCCGCTACGTGTGCGTCCGTAATACCACTCTTCACTAACCTGATTCAGCAGGTAAATCTTTTCATTTTCCTGTGGCAAACAAATATAGTTATTAAAATTTCCTATTTCTATTGGAAAATGTTTAAAATTCCTACCCGAAAACTTAGATCGCCATCTTCAACACCGTCAAAGTTATACAACGCAATACCGTAGGGTGGCGCCGGTGGTGCTTCCAAATCGTGGTAACCGCTCTGCGCCAACTGCAGCGCATCAGCTTTGCCCGAAATCACATCGAGCAAAGACACACTCGCAGCACCCGGTGGCGGCGGTGGTGGAGCACCAAGCGGCATCGGCGGTGATGGTGGAGTAGCCGCCACCGCGCCCGTTTCGAAGTAGAGTGATGAGTTGTCGGGAGTGCATAACGGGTTGTTGAGTGCCGGTGGCTTTGGTGCCTTCGGTTTTTGTGACACTTTGGGTTTGATGATGGTGGGCTTCGCCAGTGAGGGGGCCGGTGGCAATAAATTCTTGCCGTTGCAGAGTGGGTTATCACTGCTGCTCTGGATGCGCGTATTGATGATGCTGAGATTACGAACGGGTGCTGTGCCAATTGTCGTGCCTACAGCAGCACCAGAGTTGATGTAGTTGCTGACGTTGCCGTTGCTACTGAAGGCATCCGCCGTTTCCCAGGGATCGAGAGGACTTGTTGCTGAACGACTTCTAGCAGAGAAATCATCCTCGAAGCCACTTTCCGGCTGCGAGGCGTTGCCGTTGTTGGGTGAACTGAAGTTGGAATCAGAGCTGAAGCTGTCGACGCTAACACAATCGCTGTTTGACTTCTGGGTGAATGTCGGCGAGCTCGGTGGTGAGTCGAAACTGATCAGTTGAGGTTCTTGTTGAGGCAGCGCACTCGATGGTGCTGCATGTGTGGTGAGTGTAGAAAATGATGACGAGGAGGAATACGCTTTCGTGCTGCTGCTGCTGTTGTGCGTTGCCATTGACGAAGCTGTGATTACAGTCGAATTCGATGTTCCACTGCTGGCACCATAAACACCCGCCACTGTTAAACGCCCCGTTTTGTTCGGAGGCATCGTGGGTGCTTTACTTGATTTCTTGCGGTTGAATATATTGTTGAGTATATTGACGGACTGCGGCGGTGCAGGTGCGATTGTTTTCTTCTGATAGCTGAGCACTTTCGGCGGTGGCGGCCGAGGGGGTGGCACCTTCTTGCAGTTACCATTGTGATTGCTTGCACCGCTTGTGCTCGTACTTGCAGCTGCTGATGATTCGAAGGGCAAATCATCCCAGCTGGTTGCAGGCGTATAGCGTACGTTGGCTTGTGGAAATTTGCGTGTAATAGATGATCCGTTATTGACTTTGTTTATACTGTAGCTGTTGTTGTTATTCGTTTTTTTATGCAAGCTGTTTCCCAGAAGAGGCGTCACGTTGCTAGCGTTTCTGGCATTCGATGGTGGTGGTGGTAATTTTATTGTTAGCATTTGTACGCCCCCATTTTGTTGTTGCGTACGGTGCGGTTGTTGTTGCAATTGTTGACGAAGATGTTCCAGACTAGCGTTTGCACCAGCAGAACCACGTTGACCTGGTGGTGAAGGTGCTGGACGAGTTGGAACCGTCATCATTACAGTACAGGCTTTTAGAAGCTTTAAGAAAAAATTAAGGATTAGAAATTATTTGACAATATCGCAGTATCTATAAATGTCAAAATACACCCGAGAAACCTACAATCACTAAAAATATCAATTCATATCGAACAAAATCCCCAACAAAAGCTTCAAATTGCCATAGAATTTAACGCACCTGACATCTAATGTCAAATTTTATAACTTCTCAGTTCATATCGCTCTAATTTTCGATTCGAAATAACTCTCGAGTAAGAAAGTCCTGGTATGAAGATCGATGGATAAAACATTGCGAAGCTCAATACACGTATTTCCTTGTAAAAATAATGCAATCCATTCAAGATTTGAAGAATACGTACCAATATTCAAATAAGTTCTTCTTTTTCTTTTTAACAGGAAGCTATACTATATAGCAAACTCAAGGAAACACTCTTGCGATTCCGAAGTGAAGTGAAATAATAAATGTAAATACTTAAAATTTAAAAAACCGGAGCTTTAATTATAACGAAACACTGTAGCAAACAAAACACAACTGCGAAAACGGCTGATAACGCGTTTGTATATTAAATGGCTCTATCGTTGGTCCTCCGCTTTCGCTCCCGCTCTAGCTCTCTCTCTCTCTCTCTCTCTCTCTCTTCCTCTCTCACACTCAATTATATCTCTCATATTTTCTAAGAATAAGCTGCTGTGATTAAATAAAAAGCGCTAATTTAGTTCTCTGTATTTTTTCCAAATAAAAACAAATTAAACAAGTCATAAATAAGAAGACAATCTTAAAGAGCGAGCTAGAGAAGATAACTGAGAATAAAAATTCATGTTCTAAACCCAGAGTTTAACACACACACAATTATAAAAATTTGAAAAATTTTATAAAAAATTTTTAGAATTTTAGAAATCTCTTCAACATAATTTTATTCACATTTCGAAAATATAGTCATGCATTTCGAAAATATAGTCAACTTTAAAATTGGATATATCACTAGTTAAAATGTAAAAACAAATTGGGAAAATATTTGCGCAGCAGTTTTTCGTTTTTTCATGATTTAATTTTTAATCAACACGCTAAAGAAGGGGTGGAGGTTAACTGTAACACATCGTATTGAGAGTTCGAGTTCTTCAATTAATAATTTAAAATGTCTGTAGAGCATTCTTGAGAGTTACTCTCGAAGTTTTGTTAAAAACTAAAAAAAAAACTAATTTACATAAAAGTAAACAATTGAATTTTTCATATTCGCATCTTATGAGTATCCATTAACGATTCTGACCTCTTGATCACGTTTAGCAACAACGTATTTTCGCTGTAGGACCGACCATCTTAGAGAAACGATTTTATAACATTAAAAAAATTAATCAATCGCCTAAATTTATATATTTTAAGAAAGTTAAACCTACCTAAAGTAAAACCTGTTTTTATTTAAATTTAACTCGTACTCAAACTTTATTTAAGATATGGAGTAAATACTGAAACCAGTTTTTTATCGTATTCCTTAAAAAGTCTTTGACATGAATGAAACATCGCATTTAAACTACGATAAGCAGCCAGATATTAGAAGTTGTAGCACTGGAATATTATACATTTATATTTTTTTGTGGTATTTATAAGTCATAGTTAAATAGCAAAAAAATTTCTAACATTAATAAAGATACATTTTTGTTTTCTCCTAGAAATAAGGAGACGAATAAGATACAAATTTTCTGCCGGAATTTCGGCTAAAATGGTTTATATCATCGGATTACAGCCACAAAACTTTATTTTGTGTTTTTAAGAATTTGGTGGAAGTTTTTAAAATCTGTTTTTATTATTATTTAATTTTTTTCTGAACCTGTAAAGAGGTTTGCTATGCAGAAAAGGTTGTTTAAAGTTTGTTATTTAAACAGGGGAAATGTGAGCACAGAACGCGGCAGTTATGATTATTACTCACATTTCCATTGTTTATTTTCGTTTTTTTACTGTGTTTCTATGTTAAATAAGCATTAATTAATGAATGAATGACCTTGTAACTGTTCACTTAAACATATAACAATGATAATAAAGTTATAAATTCAGTAAAAATATCATATTTTTTTAATAAAAGAAAACGTAGAATGTGTATCCAAAATTGTGATTACAGACCTTTTATAAGCAGGTGGAAGCAGCTCCAACAAAAATGCAAAAAATAAAGTTTTGTGTTGAGTCAAAGTTACCATTTGGCCAAATTAAGACAGGTATTATGACTGACCATGGACAAAAGGACAAAAACTTTTAGATCACCTCCGCAGGTGTGGACATCCTGAGCTGAGAAAACCAGTTAATGACGACAGCTGCAACCAGAGCTCAGCGCCGACCACAACGCTTGCCAAAGCACTCAAAAAATTTGCGCCGATGGATGTTTAAGGAGAGATGGAGTTGGGAAACAGACCTATAGACTACGCAATAAATATAATTGTCCCATATTTTGTACTCAATAGCTAAATCTCGCCTCTTAGTACGCAAGTTTTGAATTTGTTGTTTCATTTATTTTGGAATAAGAAATTTAAGGGGCGGCTCCGCCGGAGGCCAATTAATGTGGCGCAATACTCTGGCTGCAAAATATATTAAACCACAGTCTGGACATCAAACAGCTCAAATTTCGTTCCTGGCTTTACACTCTTCCATATTTTATATATTTACAATTAAAAAGAGGTAATTTAAAGAAGTAATTTTTATATATTGTCTTAATTATTCAGCTTAATTATTTTAACACGCACACAATCACAAATTACGTAGTTGACATCAGAGAAAATTTCATTAGCTGGTCGCTCATTAGTTAAAAACTTAGCTTCGCTTTATTATTAATCGAATTCCTGTTACTAGTTTGCTCTTTAAATTCGGAATTATGAATGAAAATTAATGAAAGCAATACAAAATTATTAAAAGCTACACGCACAGATGACAACACCACTGCCAGAAAGACGTTCTTTTTTGAAAATTTCACAGGCAAACAAAAGACCATTATTTCAAAGGTGGTTCTCCATGTGTAAAAAAAGGACAGCTAGCAATTTTACAGAGAGAGTTTGGCGATATGAGCGCTAGTAGTGGTGAAAAGCTTAACTACAGGCTGTCAAAATCTTGTACACTACAAACAAATAAGTATAGGTGACTCATTGGCCCGTGTCAGATGTTCAGTTATTTAAAGGATTAATGGAAAATTTTGTTCATTGAAACTGCAGTGAAGCTGTGCAGAAAAGTAGCAAATCTGGGCTTCCGTTCACACCAACTGTTACTTGCTGTTAGTCAAACTGAAGAACAGTGAATAGAAGTAAATATGTCACTATAATTACTGATAATCCTACCAAAATTATAACCCTCTAACATCCAAAATACTTATATTATGCTTGATGTTAATTCCCCAGCGTGAAATAACTTGGCCAAACTCGGCAGAATATTTATTTTTTCCAAATAATTTTATTGCTTAAATCGTTTAAAAAAATTCTACAATATAAAGATGCTTTATACTTAAACTAAGAATGCAATTTAAAAATATACAAATTTGTGGCAAAAACATTTGCATTTAATTCGAATACAAGTTATAACTTATTTCTCTAAGAAATTCAACTTTAAGATTAGCTACTCAGACACAAAGATAACAGAACTAATTGTATTAATTTCTGGAATAAGACGAATCTACTTTTAGTGGGCAAATGAAGAATCTAATTAAAAATTATTCAGGTTACGTGCACTGGAACATTGTATGTTCGTATTCTATTTGTTCTCTATAATGCTTTGAATTATTGAGACACACGCTCAAATCCAATAGTTGACACCGCTTGGAATGCACGCAACAGCCAAGCAAGTGTGCAACGTCCCTCCATACCATTCTAGACTAACTGAGTGGTGATTATTTCACGATATGATGCATGAGCTTTTCTCTTGAGGATTTCCATTCTCGTTCTCAATCAGCATTAAAAGTTGATGAAAAATCTCAGCCACAGACTTAAAATAAAGAAAAACTAGAATTATGTGGTTTTTACATATTAAGACAGTTATTCAGCTATTATTAGTGGAACATTACAGAACTTGTTATTCGTATATAAAGCAAAATTATAAAAAAAACATTCCCTACCTCATTTTGCTTGGCTGAAGTTTCCAAGAATGAAGCTCGCCAGGATTCGGCCAACTTTTTGCCTTCCTCAGTTGAAACAGCTCGCTCTTGGTGCAAATCAGTTTTGTTTCCAACCAGGACCACAGGTACACTGTACCAAATAGAAGATGTACATGTAATTATGATTTCAACAGATAATTTTCCTTACTATTTCTTCCCCATCACATCAAGAAGCTTCTCGTAGATTATCTTAATAACTTCAAACGACTTCTGACTCGTTATGGAGTAGACAAGTACGTAGCCGTGGAAGTCCATGCTATATTGTGCGGGAAATATGCTATATTCATCCTGACCAGCTGTATCCACCAATTTAATGGTATAGTCTTGAGAATTCACCCGAGTGACTTTGGTAAAAGCTTAAAACAAAATTTGAACAAATAAGAAGTCAATGGCTTTAAACATGGATGTAATTTTAACTTTTAAATATATTTTAGATAGGTTTTCCCGAAACCAATTAAACGCTGAATTCCTTAAGTGGAACTTTTTCACTCTAAACTGGCAACTCGGGACTTAAAAGCTCGCCAGCTAACAGCGAGCTATCCGAAACCTGCCTGCCATCTTCAACTAAGTTTGGTAATTGGAGTTATTATTTATTTTTATTATATCTCTTATTGCTTCTCACTCACTGTTCTCGATAGTTGGGTCGTAGGAGTCTACAAACTGGCCCTCCACAAACTGAATACTTAGCGACGACTTGCCTAAAAGTACAAATGAACGACGCAAAATAATGAAATTGTTAGCATCAACTGCGGAGCGAAAAGAATGGCTTGCAAAGATTGTACCCACCCACGGAGCGATAACCCATCATGGCAATATTCCTTCCTTTCGGTGGCATTTTATTTAGACTTCAATTTAAGCTTCTTCAGCACTCGCTGATAAGGAATTCTTTCAATCTCAAGGTGATCTCTAAAACTACAACTCCTGCATAGGACTTTCTACTAAAACACTTATCACAGTTCTTTATGTTCTTTAATATTTAATTTCAATAATTCCCAAGAGATTCTATTTCTAAAAATTAAATCACTTTTGTGTACTTCCCGTTCACGTCTCAATTAAAGCTGACGAACCTGCCCATTATGGATGTATAATATATCGATAGTTGATTAATCGATGAATACCAACTAAGTAAACAAATTCCATTTGAGAATTTTTGTTCCCATATACTCTGGCAATCTCTAGTCGAATCCTGCCGGAATTTTTCAATAGGATCTCCGTAATAATAAGTCATTTCCACTAAAAACTTCATTTCCTTTTGGAAATCTCACAAAACCATCTTGTTATTAGAATTTTCCGAACAACTCGCCTTTTCATTAGTAAAACAATGAAAACAAGAGTTAATAACATATTGTATGTTAACAATTAAACATTGTATATTAATTCAAGTTTCATGGTACCGAAAAACTTAATTCTAATTTAAGCTTCTTGTTACCGAAAAACTTTTTCTTATTTTAACTTTTAGAATGCTAAGGATATTTATGGTATTTTACCATCTGCGTGGAACTTGTATTTTTAATGGAACAGTTCTGAAGAGTCAATTATTGCGTACTGTACTGTACTGTTCGTACTGTATTGGATTATTGTTCCTATTCAAGAAAGTTTTGACAACTGTTTGCGTTGATTTCCTCTGCTACGTACAAAAATTGGTCAGTATTTGTTTTATTGGATATACAAGTAAATTCTGGAAAAATGAAGGCAACTTTAAGTCTGGAACTCCTACTGGTTGGGCTTGCCACATTCTCAAGGATACAAACGACTTTTGGTAAGTTTTTTATTGATAAGTGAGTGGTATCGGTGACCTATGTGGCCTTCTGTGATTGGCCAAGCACGCCTCCCCTGTACTGTCTGCTGATTAGCTGTGTTCCGGTATTATTCCTTCGTAACCCATAAACTTATCTATATTATATTTTTACAGCAGCCAAGACCAATTTCGTCACCTGCGGTTCTATCATCAAATTGTTGAACTCTGACTACGGCTTCCGGTTGCACTCGCATGACGTTAAATACGGCTCGGGTTCCGGTCAGCAGTCGGTGACCGGTGTCGAGCAGAAGGAAGATGTCAACAGCCACTGGACGGTGAAGGCTGCCACAAACAAATTCTGTGAACGTGGCGAACCTATCAAGTGTGGCGACGTTATCCGTCTGGAGCACCTCAGCACAAAGAAAAACTTGCACTCCCATCACTTCTCTTCACCACTGTCCGGCGAACAGGAAGTCTCTGCTTATGGCGCTGAGGGTGTGGGTGATACAGGTGACCACTGGGAAGTGATCTGCAGCAACGACAAATGGGTGCGTGACGCTCATGTGCGTCTGAGACACGTCGACACAGGCAACTACTTGGGAATGTCTGGCCGCTCCTTCGGACGCCCCATTTCGGGTCAGATGGAAATCGTCGGCTTGAGTCACTCGGCGCATGGTACGCGGTGGGCAACTGCAGAGGGGTTATTCATTGTACCGAGAGAGAAGGAGACTGAATACGTGCATACGGAGCTGTAAGCCGAGCTCGGAAAGATTGGAATGTGCTATCGGTTTAATTTTTTATAAAAATTTTTTTAAGGAATTGAGTTACTATAAAATAGTCGCGATATTCTGGAAATTGTCTCGGATTTCTCAGGATAACCAAATGTGTTCCGTTTTGTGTCAAAAAAAAGTAAATACCAAACAAGATTTCTAAAACTTTCTTCTTTAGTTTCCTATCCGGCTTTTAACTTATTACTTCAATGAACGTAATATATTTTAATAAATGTTTGCTGAATTAATTAAATGTTATTATTTACTTGGTGTTAAAATTGTCTAAGCACAAAAATTTAAATCTGAAAGAAGGTCCTTATTTTTCTTAGTTCATTACTTCGCTCTAAGAGTACTCCGGACATTTTCGAACACTGTTATTGCTTTTGAGATGTTGAAGTTCGTTCTCCCTGCATCACAGTGAATAACTGAATTTAAAGCGAATCCGCCATTTCCAGTAAAGCACTAACGAAGCTGTCTTTCCTTATTTGTGATTTGCTATACTCAGCTTCACTTAGAGCTTTACTGCAGAAGATAGAAGTCGCTCTAAACTGTTACAACTTTTAATCAGTGTCGTTTCTCTTGCTTCCTCCACTACCCCCTGAACCACTTTGACTAGGTGCCACATCATCCGCTTTGCTTTCTAGGGAGAACGGAGGAATTTTGCAATCAAATGTGTGTCCATCTTCGCGCTCCAGACGAAATGTTCCCCACATGTGGCCACTGGGCGCTTGCAAACTAACATGACTGCTGTATTGGAAGGCAGGAAGACGGGGACTTAAAATCGGCTCCTGCCCCACAACGCCTCTACCGCGAACCGTCTCGAGGGTGCCCGAAAGAGAAAATATTCTCCAGTGTCTCTCTCGCAGCTGCACGCTTAACTCACCTAGATTTTCGAGACGTATGCAATATCGCCACTGAAATTAGACGTATCCTTTATTAAGGAGTCGATAAATAGACGGCGTGCACTCCATACTCACCCAGTAAACACTAGATGTGGGCATCTCTCGACATCCCATGTAGAAGGGAATT
This sequence comes from Sicus ferrugineus, assembly GCA_922984085.1. Lineage (NCBI taxonomy): Eukaryota > Metazoa > Arthropoda > Insecta > Diptera > Conopidae > Sicus > Sicus ferrugineus. The sequence goes on from OV277352.1 coordinate 1,984,926, forward strand.
ACGGTAACTCTAATTTTTTCCGTTGTTTCCTTATGCACATCGGACAGCTCTAGCCAAGGATGATTCTTTTCCTGCCAAGCCTTGAGAGTATCCTGGGCCTCAAACGGCGGGTCCTTGCCGGGCGCATGTGTCAAGAATTTGTCAAAGAGTTCGTGATGCAAAGGATGTTTCTCTCCTGAAGAATATGGCATTATATCGTCATGAGCCACATAGTCCAATCCAGGAATAGCATAAAGGCTGCGATTGGAATCCTGATTGCCCAGGAAGGTAACGGCTTCTGTTTGAGCGCGCTGTGTGTGCACGAAATGAAACATTTCTAACCAAATGCAAATGCAATTAAAGAACTTACAATATATGGACAGTCTCTAGAATCAATTAGCACTTGATAAAACGTGTGCGTTTTGCCCTTTACATCTCTGGAATCACTTTCACTTGACGCGGGCGTTGCGACGGTCTCCGTATCAGAAACACTTGCCACTGTGTTTGGTGTTTTGGGTTCGCTGGAGCTGCTCTCAGCAGCGCCCTCTTTTCCGCTGGCCGTTCCTGCTGGATCCACAGCCTTTTCCTCAACCCCCACATTAGTTGGCTTTTGTTTAGCATCTGTCACGCCTTTATTTTGAGTGTTGATGTCGCGATCGTACACCCGTGCCGTCCAGGGGAACAACACCACACCACGATAGCCAAAAACGCGATGTAGAAACAACTGCCCCGTGTCGTATTTACCTTCGAGCTTTGGTAGTTCCAGTCGGCCGACTTCTGCTAATCTGCGACGGGAGTGAAGAGCGATAACAAAGAATATAAAATAGGATCTTATTTCAAATTCTTTGGTGATAAGCTTTGTGAGATTATGCAATTTTATTAAAAGTATTTGCAGCTCCCCATTCCCCGCGCACAAATGAATAATATCACTCGCTTGATTGGCAGCACTCTTGTGCCGAAATGCATTTTTAAATCAGCTTACTTTGCTAAATTTGTTGATTGCCTGACCATGGAGCGCTTCACGTACAAATCCAAGTTGTACCAGGATGTTACCGTGCCTCTTCCCAAATGCCTCGAGCAGATTTTCAGAGTTTGTAGGCTCATTTTGATGAAATAAATACCAGTTCGAGTCTTCTTATTTCGCAAATTTTGCAGAAACCTCCGAAAGAACTTTTAAAATTTTAGAAGATGTAAATTATATGCTCTTGAAGGCATATAAACAAATTTTGCAGATTAAAAAGCCCTCATATTTTTCAGTTGTTATCTGCTTGGAAATTGCAAACCTACTTTGATATCGATATTAAATCTAGTCCACAGGTTGTTATTCTAGGGGCGAGCTAACATTATCAGACATCTGACTGTCAACTTGCTGTCCGTCATTCGATTGATACAAGGAAAAATATTTATACTCAATTCTCTGTTGTCGTTATGTGTAAAAAATTGGCTTCTCGACAAATAGAAAAAAATAGGCTTCTCATCAAAAGTTAAAAACGGTATTTCCGCCTTACTTTTGTTATAAAAAATCGTTTGCGTTTGTTAGGCTTTTAAGCGGACTTTTACCATTATAATCAATAAACCTGAAATTCATCGCAGTATTTATGTAAGGAAGCCAACACAGAACTGAGTATATGAACATAAATGCCTTCTGAGACACTTCAAAACTGTAGGTCACTGGGTAAACTAATGCCTTCACATATAATGTTTGTTGGAAATCGTTACAAAACCGTTTAAATGCCATTATTACGGCTAAAAGTTACTTGGGTCCTCAATCAATATCCGATAATATCGCTGTGAAATATTAGTTTAGTCTTCAACAGCCGAAGAAGTTGTCGTTCCACGTCTAAAACTAAACTTTTTTACTTTTTCTTGTTTAGAAAATTGGTCATTCCAGCGTTTTACTCTTTAGAGCCCTGAAGGTTTTCAGATACAATCAGTCCCTTAATACTTTTGTTGTTGTTGTTTGCCTAAATATTACATTCACTTTAAGCCGCTCCTCCTGATGCGAAATCCCTCTCATTCTTCCTAGTCTGCCAACAGTAGGTAAGCTTTGGAAGAGAGGCTCGTACTCGTAGGTTTTACACTTAAACATTCATGTTTATCCTCTCCAGTAGAATATCGTCATGTTGTGGCATTTGGGTACGGTTTGTATATTGTTGCTGTTCTTGTTGTTGTTGTTTCTTATCCTTCAAAATAATCTTATTGTGCTCATGCTTACATTAATAGCTCTGTTGTTATTTAGTTGTATTTGCTGTTGTTTAAAACATATGCCGTGTTTTATGTGGCTTAGTTTTCGTCTTTTGTTTGTTTTTCGGTACCTTGTGTGGAAAAAGGATCAATTGATATACAAAATCCTCTTCTGCCATCAAATCACTTCTCAGCAATTCCCCCCACCAAAGTTTAGGGTAACTCGGCTAAGGTTGTAGATACTTATTTTCGTTCTAACCGAGATCGGGTGCCTCTACTAATAGCAGGAGAGAAAAAGGATGATTTACTCGAATTTTTAATAACTAATATTTCCTTGAAAGTAACGTAAAAACGGGTAAACATCGTCCCCGCGTTGTTGTACAAAAATAAAAATTCTAAAATGCAGTGGAAATAATTGCCGAGAGATAGAAATCTCGATGCTCGCCATTAAAGCGGCGCAACACCGGAGAGCTGTTAACTTTACAGAGAGCTGTTAAATTTACTGGTGTCTGTTTACTCCTTACAAGGAGATTTTCGTCATGCGCATTTCTTTCGATCACATAAAACGTTCAAAGATAAGTTTTTCTCACTTTATTTTACTTTATATTTTGAGAAGGCAAAACTGCCGTACTTCTTCCTGAGCTTCAACTATTTGATAAGACAGGAGAGAAAGAGAAAACGAGACAAAGAGAAACAGGACATGCTTAGATGACAACAACAACAACAACAACAAATTAAACTGTTACCATAAGTAGATGTCTAAAAGATACAAAAACCGTTAGCAGTCAGTTCGAGACCGTTAAGCTTTACAGTTGTAATTTTTATAAACGCGGAGGAGTGTTTTTAATAACGAAAAAAAATTTCTAAGTGGAAAATATAATTTTAAATACATTTTTTCAACTACAAATTTTCATTTAAAACAAACAATTTTTTTTTGCATACATTTAGAAGTTAAAATGTGGATAACCAATATTTAGAAACTCACAATTTCATAAATATTATACAATTTGTGAAGTTTGGAAAAGGTTTTATCGAAATATAAATTGTAAAAACTATCAAGATCAATACCAAATAGCAGTTTCTTTCTTGCGTGAGAGCAGAACAATTCCTTTGCTGCGTAGTTGTTACATAAATCAGTGTTGCAGTGCATTCCATCGCGTCGCCAGACATTTCTTCTTTTCTCTCTCACCACCGTCGCACTTCTTGTTGAACTCTCACAGGTTTCACTTCTAACGGTTTTATCTCAGAATTTTACAGCTGAGGCAGTGAACGTCCTCGTCGCGACTCGTGCTTGCTTTTGTCCTGCCAACTTTTAATAATTGTTGTCAATTATAATGTATTTTGCGTGCGCGTGAGTTTTGTGTTAAAATTGTTATTGATCTTTTCTCACGCCATTCACATCGAATAAAAGGCAGGCTAGAGAATGCTTTACTCTCTCAATTTATGAAAATAATACGTAGCCAGCTAATTGTGAACACTTACGTGGGAGTAAACACTGAAACAAGGACTACAGCTACAACATTCAATTAATAATGTGAGTATGCAAGCACGCAGCGAGCGCATGTGGTCCCTACATGCATAAATTATCGATTTATATTTGTGTGGTTGGATTGCGGTAGGATTGTGTTGGTATTTCTATTTGGTTTTGTGCTTAACGATATTTAAGCATTGTTTCAAGGACACACTGTTATCCTTGAAATATCAGTTACATTGGTCCTCTACCCCCTCCCCTTCTCTACCCTTCTTTTGCTTCCCACACCTCTCACCACTCCCTTCCTTTTCGCTCTCTCTCTCTCTCATCCTTGCCTGGTATTCTATAAAAAATCCACATCATTCTAATTTTCGAATTCGTTTTATCCTTATGCGATATCTTACATTTAACTGATTAACAAGCCTTAGCAAATTTCAACATTTATTTAAAAATATAAGTTTATAACATCTTTACATTTTTAGCATTAACATTTTCTGTTAACAACATTCCGATTAAAACTTTTCCTTGAATTTTCCACAGTTACTTGGCGCATGCTTACATTGAGCTTGTGCAGTAAATATCTTCTCCCTCTCTTCTCTCTATCTCTCTCTCTCGCTCTCTCTCTCTCTCTGTCTCTTTCCACTCCTGCTAAAATTTTATTGTGATTGAAATTCTATTGTAAAGTACAAACGCACAGCTGATTGACTTACTCGCTGATATGTTTGTCCTTGAGAAGGTTTCTCCACTTCAGGAGGTGGTATTCTGCTCGCCGCTCCTTGCTAATTTTTTTTATTGCGCTCAATATTTTGCTGGTTTTCTTTGTGTGGAATACACATTTTGTATTTTTCTTTAGAAAGTGTAGGACTTTTTGTTGTAGATGTTGTAAATAAAGACGAAATATTTGACATTTGCATGACAACTTGCTGTAAAATGCAGATACATATTAAGGTTATGTTTTTAGTCTTTTTTTTTTATATTCTCTTTCTTAAGGTTTTCTTTTTTAATATATTTTTGCCTACATAATTAGAGTTATAAATCCTAGATTATTAGTCACTGATTACTACTTCGTTATTATTGATGGTTTGCCTTTTACATAATTACTTTTTATTAGAAAAAATTTCTCCATAAGAATTTGTTTCACGAGTTGAATTTACGGTGTGAATTTTTTTCCATTCCATTAAAATTTCTTTAATATATAGAGAAGTTTTATTTAGAGAAGTAATAAATAATTGATTTAGTAATTGCCCTTTAATTTTGCTTCTGATTAACATTTTCAACCATGTTTACGATTTAATCACTCAAATTCTTTCAGTTTAAGCTTATTATGCACGTTAAGCTTTTATTTGAGCCTTTCGTTGAATTTCTGTAGAAGATTTCAACGTGGTTTTCAAGAATGCATGCGAGAAAATAAGCTGCAAGGAAACGAATTAAAAGTCTAACAGGTGAGGACAGTTTGGTGTGAAAGCCGCCGTGAGGGATTAACTAGTTTTCATGCTCATGTTGCATGCTGTGGTTATGTAAGAAAAAAAGACATGCAATTTCTTCACATCTGACATGCTATCAGCTGATGTGAAACGACATTCCGTTACTTACTGAAGGGTTAATTAAAGTGATTATCCTTTTTTGCAGATGATTCTTGATCCCTTGCTCTCCCTCTCTCCCCCTCTCTCTTCATCATCTGTCACTCACTCTCTCACCATCCTCTATCTTCATCATCTGTCACTCACTCTCTCACCATCCTCTATCTTTCTCTCACTTCTCTCTCACTCTATCTTTCTCTCACTCTATCTTTCTCTCACTCTATCTTTCTTTCTCTCACTCTATCTTTCTCTCACTCTATCTTTCTCTCCCTCTATCTTTCTTTCTCTCTCACTCTATCTTTCTCTCTCTCTCTCTCTCTCGGTCTCTTTCTCTCTGTCTCTCTCTATCTCTATCCCTCTCTGTCTTCCTCTCTCTCTCTCTCCCCTCCCTCTCTCACTCTGGCACTCTCACTCCACACTCTGTTTCTCTCCCGCTCTTCCTCTCTCTCTCTCTCTCCCTCTCTCGCTATCACTATCCTCCTCTCTCTCCCTCTCTATTTCTCTCCCTTTCTCTCTCTCCCTCTCTCACTTTCTCCATCACTCTCTTTCTCTCCTATTTCCCCCCTCTCTCTCATTCTTCTTCACGCCCTCTTTGCCCTGTCGCCCTCTCGCTCACTTCCTCTCTCACCATTTCTCTGTCCATCCCTTTCTCTCTCTCTCTCTTTCTCTCTCTCTCTCTCTCTCTCTCTCTCTCTCTCTCTCTATAGAGATGCAGAGAAAGCGCTTCAATAAGAAGCCTTGAGGCTGAGTGAATGTTTTTGACTCACTTAGCAGGAGATCCTTGGATTAGTGCAAGGCAACAAGGAAAAAATAAATAAAAAAGTTCAAAGTCAAAAACAAAAACCTGTTAACAATAACAATGACAATAGCAAAAACAAAGCACAAGAACAACATTTCATAGCCTGAGTGAGCGGCTTTGTATTAAAATTGTTTGTTAGCGGACGTCCTTTCGCTAGAGTGGATAAAAAGCGATAAATACATAAAACTGATGTTACTGCAAGAGAATGGGTGCGTGTGAAGGGCTAACAAGGATATACGATGAGATCTCCTTGAAATACGTTTTAGTATTTTGAAGATTCGGTATTTCAGAGATAAATATTAACTGAAAAGCTATTCTTAAATTCACAATTCTTATCTGTTTATTCTCACAACATATTAAGATTAGCATTTAACAATATTTTCACTCAATCAAAACGAATGCCTAAAAGTATGCAATACTTTTTAAATATTTTATTCAATTCAATCAGTGACGTCTCGAGGAGCACAAGTCGACTTTCAGACGCCAACTATAATCATAATAAACTCAAAATTTTAATAATAAAAAATTTAAACAATTTTCTCTAATATGTCACGAACAGTTTTTAACATTTTTTAAATTTTGCTGGCTTATTTTGTTTTATTTTTTTACATAAAAAAACATTAGTAGTTCTTGTTATTGTTTCTGTTGTTGTTTATTCTTAATTGGTGCCTTTCATATCTGCAAAAAATCGTTAAAGAATGAGAGCTCTAGAAAGAAGTCACGCAAAACATGCTAGAAATGTAATAAAAAAAGTGCAAATAGTTACCTTACTTTATTGCATTAACAAAAATAAGACAAAATAAGCTCCTAATTTTTTTTAAAGGCAGTTCAAATTATTCGAGTTTCTGCTACGTCGAGCAGAAGATATTTAATTTTTCAGAGGGTTGCAATCTGCACACATGAAAAAGGGGACGAAACAACAACACAAACATATGTGTTTCCACATAAAGGGAAACATTTAATTAATATAAATCTAATTTTAGAGTTTCTATGACTGCTTTTTAATCACTTTTAGTTTTTTTAAAATTTATTTATATCAAGTTTTCATTGTTTATTTTTAATTGCAATTGTTGCATATTTTTCGTAGTAATTTAATGGTGAAAATTTTAATTAAATAAACAATATGAAGTGAAAAATTATGTCTGCAAATATGAATATATTAATATATGTATTTTTTTTTCTCTTCCAGGTTCGTGTTAATATCTTTTCACAGCATTTGCATTTTTTACAACTCTTACATTTTGAATGCATAAACAACGCTAAATTTTTTTGGCTTCGATTACACTTTTTTTTTCAAATCTAACAATATTTTATATTAAGGAAGTTCTGCAAATATTATGAATGAACATTAGAGTGATTGATACAATAACTTGTCGCCACACAAAATAAGAAAATCTTTTATCATATTTTCAGTTTGTTTCAGTGATTCTTTACTTTTTGCTTTAAAAATTTACTTAATTTACTAAGAAATTTTGTAGTTTCAAGATAAGTTATGATGCTTGTTTTCATTCTACATGGTTGTGACGGATATTTGCAAGCAATTTCTCGTATTTCCTGAGATTTAATTATTAAATTATGAACTCCTAACTTTCATCCTTTAATCCTTCGAAGAAACGCATGCAACAAAAGCACTCTAATGTTCATTCTTGTCCACACAATTTAGCAAAATAAATAGGTAAACATATAAATGTAAGCTATTAAATAACAAAGTCGGGTACGTAAGTAGAAGATGCTCCGATATATCTATATAGATGGCCATATTTTCACTGCTCATGTCATGTTTGTGTTACTGATAGATATAAAATACATATTTTCCTGAATTTTTCTCTCCTTTAGATTGATTTCGGGCTAGCATTTTTCATTATAGACTGAAAATTATTCATTTACATGCAGCTTCTGCTTAATTTATGCTTAACCTAACAGAAAATAGTTTCCTATTTTACTAAACACTAGTAAATTTTTCAATTTTTAAACTGAATGTCGTTTTTCTTTGAAAATTTGGAATTTCAAATATTATTATAATGTATTAAATTCGTATTTGATTTGAATTTTTATTACTCTGACTTGTGCTATAAATTTTTTGTAAAAATGTTCCTTTTAAAAATCAATAATTTGTATATCGTACTGAAAGTGAGGTTCAAAACGATTTCTAAATCATGTTTTTCACTACAAAAAGCAGCCCATCACACTAAATAATACTTTGAATATATAAGAAAAACAACAACAACCACAAATTAAACAGAAACCACCAGCTACAACAAACATTACGAACAGCAGCGGTAACAAAACATAAAACCAGAACACAACCAAACGCTGACACGAAACATTCAACAACAAGAACAGCAACTGAAGCCACCGATTATGGAACGCATGGAGCGCAGCAGCAGCGCTCAATCGAGCGGCTCCGAACCACCACCACCGCCATCAACAGCAACAATCAGCAATTCTGCCAGCAACATATCGTCGACCGTCATCGTTGATGAGGATGAGAATAACACGCTACCGCCGCTCAGTGGTTCGGGACCAAGTCGTCAGAGATCTTTACGTGATCGTCTAAAAGATGGCATCACCGGAAACTTCTCATGGCAGTAAGTGTTGTTGTTGTTGTGCTTTTTTCCAGGATCCAACTTGGACGAATTTTTATAGCAAATCTATTTTCTATAGCAAAGTTTTGTTTATGTAGTTCTGAGGGTTTTATTAGGATTTCACGAATTGCACCGAAATGAATCACTAAATTAAATGTAGAGTTCGAATTTTTAGCACAGAAACAAATTTTTCACAATAGAGCATTTTTGGTTTTTACAAACCTATAAAATAACATCACCATTTTGCCCCACTTCAGGCATCGTCACACATAATCCTTCTGGTAGAAACTTTTTATCAATAGTTCTCCTTCTCACATTTTAGAAAATGCACTTTCTTAGAGAATCTCATATATTAGAATTACATATGCTTTCTGGCACCTTTTATTAGCTTACAGAAGTTCCTTTAGATCTTCATCAGGTCTTAAATTATTCTAAAAAGAATCAAGGTTTCTTCGAGCATTGAACACAACATAAAAGCAAAAACCTAAAGATCACCAAATGATATTACCAGATAGGTAAGTATTGCATTAATAGAAGACCTATACAGCTTCCGAAGATTTAAATACTATGTTGCTATAATTATAACTTAAAAATGAAAAGTTTATATCATTATCTGCTTTTAATTATATTTTTATAAATCTCAAGATATTTTAAAGTGTTTTAACCGCAATTTTTTAATATATTCAACCTCGACATATTTTTCGATTCCTTACACTAAACATTGAAACGGATTTCAATTGAACATCAAAACAACAAAACTGAGGTCGGTGTAAATTATATAAATTACGGTTCCATTTCAAATTGCAGTTCCATTAAATATCCTTCCTGTCAAAGTGATTGATGGACAGATTAAGCAACCATTAATTTCTGCAAGGCTACATTTTAAGTGAACAAAGCGTTAATTTGCAACATAAATGAACAGTAAAAATTTTCAAGTTTACGCAAAAACCCTGCAGCATATTTTTTCCAATCGAGGTGACGACAGTAAATCACATCTTCGAATATGCTTATTATAAGCGAACAATTAAATGGAATTATAAATTATAGAGCGATTATATCGCGTGTCTAAGGGGATAAAACTGAAAGTTCTTAAAAGAAACTACGAAAACAAAACAGAAATAAAATCATGGAATGCGAATTTAAGACTTAAATTATTGCTCGATATGACGAAATGCGCTTATTATTGTATGTAACTTATAAGCGCATTTCGTCATATCGAGCAATAATTTAAGCCTTAAATTCGCATTCCATGATTTTTTTCTGTCTTGTTTTCGTAGCTTGATGTTCGTTATTTTAAGACTTTTATTGTTTTATTTGTTATTTCTATATTTATGAAAGTGTAATATTTTTGCAAAGTGTAACAAATGTTCGTAGCTGATACTCGTAGTAGGAAAAAATCAAGTAAGCTCCGAACGTGAAATAGTTATGTTTAGGAATTTGTCGTACTATATATCGAGCATCATATACCCCGCAAATCGTATTTGACTTTGAAAAAAAATTTATGATTTTATGGATTTTGATTTAATGGATTGAAAAATGTCAGAGAAATCTTTGGCTTATCTCGGTTTATATTAACAGAAAATTAGTAAAATTAAAGTAGTTCATATAGAAAAATATTTACTCACTTTCATTGCGATACGGTTTTAAAACCATTAAAGCTTCTTTAAAAGATTTTTTGATGATGACAACAGACGTTCTTCGGCATTCCATTCTACCTCGTATACAGTCTGTTGATCCGTTATTCCTTAAAAACCTTGATATCCTTGAAAACCTGCAATATATGACGGTAAAAAACAAGTTATCAGAAATGCGGATTTCAGAAATGATGTTTTTGTTTTCTTTTATTACGGAAATCTCGTGATAAAGTAAACTGATGTAATAATATATTCAGAACGAATACTTGCAGTTGAAGTGAAACAAGGTAAAAAAAACTATTAAATGTAAAGGAATTTATATAAAAAACGGCTGCTTAAACCGGAGCTGTGTGTCGTTAATTGTGGCTTACATACACTTGTATGCCGTCTTAAACTGAGTTCAATCAGTTAACGTGGTTTCAGCAGGGTATCTCTATCGAGAAAAAACTCCAAGCAACCGCAGAAAAATGTTTAAAAAACTTAAAATCCATTGTCGCGCATTCGTTTTTCATTAAAGTCTTTTATGTAGCTGCCCTGGCCGGTAATGAAATAAGTCAGTAACCTCTGACGGTAGTGATGGTAACAGGTTATGGTTACTCAACTCAACAATGATTTGCATCAAAAGTTTTTGTCTCTCTGCATCGCCATCCTTCCATCCGTCCTTCTAGTCGTGTGTATTTACGAATCTGTATCAAATTTGAGAATACTAAAAGCACTCGTAAAATTCATGGTCAACAATTTGGGAATAAAAAATCCAATTTAAAAACTTCACCGTTTTGCCAAATCTTCGCTTGACGCTCCCTTTATTCCCCTCCTTTACGCAGTTTTCGGCCGGCGAATGTTTACTGTAGCAACAATAAATAATTTAATGAATTTCATTATGAATGCTGAATAACATTTTAGTGTTTCATTTATTTCGTACAGGCTGATAACCTTGAATTAGCTTGAGTTGCGTTGCAAAAATCTGAGGTTACAGTTTTGAGTCAGCAGAAAAGCACTTTGTAAACGAACTCTGTGAAGTCACTTTATGTAGCTGACTGACTAAATTGGCCAAGTCAAGCATCCAAGCCGCTGCCAGACCCAGTCAGCCATCCATCATCACAGCCCACCATCCAGCCAACCAGGCCATTCCAATCGGTTATCTATGCGTGCCGCTGTGTTTTTTACTTTCCGTAAATATTTTCTGACCTTGAAGTCGTGTACTTTTTGCTTGCATGATTATCACTTGCAAGAGAACGGAGTGTACATTCGACGCACCGATAATTCGCTGCTGGTGGGTGAGAAGAACACAGCGAGCGTGAGTTAAACAGTCGGTACTTTAATCGTATTTACTTTGCTGCAGTACTGGAGTCTCTACGCAGCTTTGCAAAAGCCAGAACCCAACGCATTTACTCTTCTTTTTCTACATAAAATTATCTTGCTGCTGTTGTTGTTCTTTTTCAAGTTGTTTTGACGCTCTGGCAGCCACAGCCAAGTGAAAGTTAAATACAAACTTGCATGGCAGGCAGGCAGCCGCAGCCGCAGCGATGACAGCGAGTTCAGGGCCGCTCGAGTGCCTTTACGCAGCAAGGATATCATCAGGAGGCTGCACTTGTGACTGGCGTGATCCAGTGATGAACGAAGGGTCAGGTTGTCGAGGTGGCGGAGCGTGGAGAGGGAGAGGAAGAAGCCAGCCGCCAGCCTACCTATGCTGTCAACATTTGAAGGCCAACAGCGGCAAACAAGTTATGTTGATGCAACTGTTTTCTGTGATGTATGTAGATGATTGCCAGATTTCTGCGGTTATGTGTTGCACTAACGCGCACAGTGGGCCATTTAAGTGAAATAAGCAGAATATTTTATTATCTTAAAAATTTATTTTCCTTCGAAATTCATTCTTCAGCTTTTCAAATTAATTTCTTTTATTTTTAATTGAATTAATTGTTACTTTTATTGTAGTTTCTAGTTTTCTGCCTTCCCTGAAAAGATTTTATTAAATCTTTCTTCTAGTTTATTTATTTGCATTTTAACAAACTACTTGGAATTCCTGCGTAATTTGCTGACTTTTTTAAGCACCACCAAATATGCGTGTGACAAATGCAGCAGAAACTTTCAACGTGTTCGGAATATTTAACGGCCAGTCGCCCCTTTTATAAATTTACGAAGTTGTGTATCTTTATAGTGCTGCCTTGTAAAGACTAGAAAGAAATCCATATTGTTATTGCCGACAATAAACGTTATATTAATTATTATCCGCGTAGTTATTTTATTGTTTTAATCGCTGTACGTATCCCTTAAAAGGAATAACAATTTATATTTATTAAATGGTGTTTACGTAAAAGCTCTGAAGCGGCAAAATGTCAACTATGACGCTTCTTAGTATGAAAAAGGAATCTTTTTATGCGCAATAGTAATCAGTAAAAAAAACTAATTATTAAATAAAAACATCCCTGTTGCATATTTTATGTCATGTTAATTGATGACAATTAGCATGAATATTTTAGCGAAAATTTGGTATTTCATCTCCACTGCTCACATCTTTCCAATTTTATTCATGTGAGCGTGTTCTGCTTGCCATAAATTATAGTTTTCATTTTGTTGAAAGCTCGATTACTACATTTAATGATTTATTTAGCAATGCATTAATGTGTGACAAATTATTATTGTTTATTTCCAAATATCGTCAAATGATACGAAAAGCTGACATATTTTTAATTAAGATTATTTAATGCGCGTATTTTAACATGCGGAAATAAAATGCATTTTTAATGCAGATAGACAGACCGACAGAAGGACGGACGGGCAGGACTAAATCCATCCAGGAGATGAGGCTGAACAAGAACACGAGGAATGATATTTTCCTATGTCTATCTTGTCTCTCCTTCCCAAGAAGTCAGAAATAACTACGACTGCTGATAACGCTTTCTGAATGGGTTCGTGTAGCTGCAGGGTGCGCGTCTCGAAAACGCTCGTTCATTCCAGTTTTTTACGAACATTAAATAATTAAAAGTTCGTGGCAAAAATCACGTGCGCCACACATCACTTTTCAGAGCCCGCTTGTTGTTGTTTTTGTTTTTATTTCTTGCGTTTGCCAGCAACACCATTAATGAAATCGTTGAATCTGATTGCCATTTTATATTTTGCGGTTTTTACGTACCTTTCGCTTGCTTTTCAAATTCTGTAATTTTAGTTTTAACATTTTAAAACATTTTAATTAATTAAGTATTTCTAAATATAAACGTTTCAGTTTTTTAGACTTAAATGTTTATATTTATTTTCACGTTTGTTTGTTGATTTAAACTTTATACTTTGTCATTAATTTCATTTTTACTTCTCCACTGCTTTTATAATATTTACTTTTTAAAGTTCTTTTTCCTTCCTGTTTCTTTTAAATAGTCGATAATACCGGAAACGGATGTAGCGCGATTTTTAACTGTCTGTAAAAGTTGTTTTCCTCTCTTGTTTTTTACGCAATTAATTTATTCAATATTTTCCATTATTGATTGATCGTTGTGATGTAAAACGAAATTTAATTGCAGTCAGTCACCTTCATACGAGATTTAATCAGATTTTTTGCTTTTGGTACGCTTGAATTTTCTAAATAAATAAATAAATAAATAAATAAATAGAAAAATAAATAATATTTGTTGCAAGCAATTAATTAACATACAGATCAACAACGAAATTGTAACAACAACAGCAAGAGCAACAGCAACAGTAACAACAACTTCCTAATTTTTATTTTGTTGCCGCTAACTTCACACGATTTTGCGGTCCTTCGAAGTGAGTCATAAAATTGTTGCTCTCATCAAGTTCAGCCAACAGATTTCGCGCTTAATTTTTGCCTCACCGCCGCTGCTGTCTGCACCGTAAATAAGTTGTCAACATGTCCGGTGTTGCAATGCAATTTTTGCTGTAAATATGTATGGCTAAATTGTTGTTGCTGCAGTTGTAAATATTATTGTAAACATAAATGCTTTCGCAATTGAAGGCAACTTAAATAAAATTTGCTTGAGCAGCAACAGAAAAAAAACACAGCAACCGTAAACGTTCCTCGGTTGCAATGCGTCAGGGTTGCCAATGTAGCAGAAAATATATGTAATTCAATTACTAGCGACAGTTTAAATGAAAAGCAGCAATTGGATTTTGTAGCGACATTTTTTGTGGGGAATTTTTATTCGTTAGAACATTTTTAGGATTTTTCAAAAAGGTAACTTTTTTCTATGGAATTTATATTTGATTTTGATAATTCCTCCCTTGTGAAAAGTCACGATCAATAACAAACAACATTACGGTTCACGGTTATCCTTGTGGCACGAATTGCATTTTACGCTTTACGTATTTCGTATCTGTCTAAAAATTTTAGCTTTCACATCAATTCTATGCCTTAAATTGTGTGAATTCATGTGTGTAAATTTTTTCAACAATTACCTCTAAATCAGAACCGAACTCATAATTGACGACACACTTTAGCGACAACGACAGCAACACTGAAAATCCTTGGGTTTCCATTGCATTTTCGTGCACATGATTAACTATCGCTGTTTTCAGGCTGCGATTAAGTGAGTGAAATGAGATTTCAACATGGATATCCGGCTGAAAATCAAAGCTTATAACCAGCAATTAAAGTGCCACCAGTCGTCAAATTAAAATTAATCACAATAATTATATTTATGTTTTTACTGGTGCGCAACTAATAACTCGGAAAATAATTTATTATCTTAATCTTTATTAATAAATCAGGTCTCGCTGATCATTATCGAAATTAAATAATAGAAGATTAATGTTGCCAGTAAGGAAGCTTTTCTAAATGTTATTTAGATATGGCCTTTCTAAAAAACTGAGTGCTAGTAGAAACATTTTATTTTGGTTCCAAATCAATTTCTGTAAGCTTCTGAACAATTTTATTTTAGTGTTTTTAACTCTATTGTTGGAATTATTAGATAAAGATAAAAGATTTCATGTTACACAACAAATTAAATGAAAAAACAACTTCCGAAAAATTGTGTTTTAATTTTTAGTTTTACTGAAATTATTTTTAGTTTATCAGTTTAATCTATTATTCATCATCATCTATTATTTCATGACTAAATCGATAATTAATATTAAAAACAATGCATCTTTTATATAATATGTATCTTGTATCTGTTTAATTACTAAATGTTTCTGTTAAAATACAATATAATTATTGTATTTAAACAGATAAAAAAAGGCAAATTCTCAACGAAAACATCTGAGCAAATAGAACGAAATGAAGACACAGCTTAGTTTAATCTAATTGAATAAAAGACTTAACAAAAGAAAGCTTAAATAAAGAAACTGGAGCTGTATTATTTTATTTTGTGTTTTAAATAAACAATAATATCCTCAACCAGTCGTTTTATTGATCTCAATGCAATTAAACATCAATGGAATTACACTGAAAAAGTCCCCTCAAATTCTGCAAACACAGAAGTTTTCCATCACATGCTATTGAATTGTTGTTTTGCTTTCCTTGAAATACAACAAATGAGCTGTGAAAGATTTTGAGCTTTCAACTCCCTGAGAAAAATATGTGAACAACGTCTGACATCGTGTGTCAAGAGCGGAAAAGAAAATAATGTTGATGTTATTTGAGGGAAAGAGACTATTAAATGAAGAAAACAAGTAGCAGTGAAAACAATTTAATGAAAAACGTCTACTGAACTAAACTCAAGGATGACGAATGTAAACAAAATTATTCAATGCAGATAAAAGCTCGTTAAGCTCGTTTTTGCTACTGCTAGCCAAACAATTAAATTCTTTCAGCTCCTCTTTTTATTTTTTTAGTACTCGTATAACTAGAGGGATTTTTTTTTCTTTATTTTGCAATTCGAACTTATTTACTTTAATATTTTTATGATTCAACTAGCATTACTTTCAATTCATTGCCAAGAACAACGTAACAATTAAGACAAAATTTATTAATTCGGCAATCCCCCGCAAAAACGTTTAAAACGAGTGTCTAAATGAATCATCGAAATCAGTCCACACCTTAAAAGTGTCATAAACATTCGCAGTGAATGCTGAAAAAATAAATCTGAATCTCATCACTTTCCATCGTAAAAGCGAAAAACAATAAAAATAAGAAAATCAAAAAATTAATTTATGAGTTTTGAGTAGATTTTGAGGTTAAAACAACAAATCTTACAAGGAAATCCTAATGTAAACTCGTACGAAATTTTATTTAAATACGTAAACTTTGAGTAATGAAAAAGATAATGAATAAAAATGAAATTAAGATTAAAAAACTGTTATAAGATTGAACACAAACTTAATTTAATCGAACAGAAGAAGAATTGCCGACTGACTCTTCCCCCACTTCCTTCGTTTTTCCCCTCTCTTCCCCGACACCACCTTCCGGCGCAACCTTCTTCTACACCCTCCTGCATTCTCACTTTCATCTCTTCGCCTTTTCCTTCCTCCTTCTTCATCATCCTCCCCTTCTCAACCTTCCTCCTCCTTCATTTCTCCTGCACCTCTTTCAACTTTTCTCACACTCCTTCTCCTATTCCTCCTCCTCCTTCTACTCCTCATCTTCCTCGTCCTACTTCTCCTCCTGCTCCTTCTCCTATTCTTTCCTATTCCTTCTTTCCCTCCTTCCTTCTTTCCCCACTTTCCTCCATCGACTACTTTCGCTCCTTCATAAGATGCTGCTGCCGCTCTTATTATTTTTATTAAAAGTCAATTTAACCTCATTTTAGTGGCAGCGATTGGATTTGTTAATTTACGGTTAAAAGTATTATATGGCTTCATTTTCAAAAAGAGGTTTTCAGGTTATGCGATTTTGCAATAAAATCAAGCAAGATGTTCTCCATACCGAGTTGCGTTGTCGAAATCTTCTTTAATCCTTGCATACCAATTAAAATATCACTTCACTAGATTTGTTTTTTTTCGCTTTTTCGGTTCAGGAAAACATAAATTAATAAAAAACACAGTCTAAAACTGTATAAATTTAGAAGTGTGTCTTTTTATATCTAAATTTTTCACCGCTGCATTCTTCGCACTTCGCTTCAAACTTCTTGCTTTTAATTAACTAAAAATGTTGAGTAATAAAAGCAAGGTTAAAAACGTCGCAACGTGACTTGCATTGAAGATTCCGAGACGGCGAAAATGCTGCAGAAAACAGCAAAATCAATTAAAATATTGTTTCTCTTTTTTTTTCAATTCAGCCATTCGAGTCTCCGCTTCGATTAAATCTGTCTTTTGCATTAGAAATTTTATAGAAAAAAGCAAGCAACAAGTTCTAATTTTTCTACAAATTTTAACTTAATTTAAAAACTAAGAATATACGATAAATGCTAAAAATAAATATTAGAAACAGGTAATAGTAATATAAATTATAATATAAATAATACAATATAATAATAATAATAACAATAAACAATAAAATTTTTGTTACAATTTCAAATTTCATTCCTTTCAGAAATCTTTGTTGTTTTTTTACTTCCGTTTTCCTGATATTGACCTGCTTTACTTTTGTTCGCTTTCTTGTTCTCTCTGCGTATAATAACTGTTATTTTTTTTATACCTCAAACACTTCCGGTTAAAGTCTGACCTTCTTTACATGAAAAAACGATTTATCGAAATTTATTGGAAACGTTTAAATTTGAAGTTTATCTAGAGGAATGACAAAATATTCGGATCGTCAAGTAAATAATAAAATTGTAACCAACGGAACAACAACAAAAATAACAACAACAAAAGCAGCAGCAACAGCAAATACTCTTGTCTAAAAAAACAAGAGAATTTTAATTTTTACTGTAACCGAATTTATTCAGGTTGATGGATAAAAATTCAAACTTTTAGTTTAAACTAATTTTGCTTCTCAATGCATGATATCATACAGTAGATCACATGTGAATGTGAATGTGTTTCAAAGAGAGTAAAAGAGAGAAAATATAAAAGTCAACTAAACCAGTCACGTTTTTAATATGAAACGATTTCTTTTAATATCAGTTGAATTAAACGTTTACGAAGAGAAGCACTCAAGGAGGTGCAGAAAATGAGAGAGAGAGAGAGAGAGAGAGAGAGAGAGAGAGATCGAGAGCGAGAGCTAGAGCGAGAGAGAGTGGGAAAGAGAGAGCGAAGAAACACTTACTCGAAGCTGGTTGCTCTTAATCGAAGCTTAAACTAAATCGAGTTAATAAAATTAAGCAAAGTACTAACTAAAATAAAATTTCGACAGCAACATAATTATTATGAGAGTAAAAATGTTGGCTTGTAGAAGACCCAACACGACAAAAACTTGCTGCAGAGATAACAAACACGAGAATGAGAGTGAGGAGAACAAAAACGAATACATTCGCTCACAATTGAAAGCATAATTTACGGCCACCACGGGAGAATCACAGGTAAATCGAACTAACACGCACCCACTTCCAACAACCACAACAATTTACATTGTGCCGACTCTTGCTCTTTAGCGGCGTCACAAACCGATGACGGTCGCCACCATCACCACCACCGACCACCGACCACCGGCCACTGACTACCGATTAACCGATTGTAAGAGCAAAAAACACAATAAGCTAGGAATTATGAACCATCGTCTCGATCACCTGCCGGCCGCCCCCCTACCCCACCCTTGGTCAATCAACACCGGCCTGACCACGACAACGACTGTCTGACTGCTTGGCTGACTGGTTGGTCGGTCGGGCGGTTGGTTGGTTGGTCGGTTGCTTGGTCGGCTGACTGATTTGCCGACTGATCAAGCTGATCGGCTTCACCGACTGTTTTATGGTTTGCTAGTGTATTGTTGCGTCTCTTGTGTGGTTGTTGCTGTTGTTTGTGAGGTTTCTTGCTACCTCCATCGCGCGGAGACTTTCTGAGACGATAACGGAGAAATTTTCGATCAGTTTAAGTTTTTCATTTGCAACGAGCGCAGGCGAGGAAAATCCGTGCGAGCATAAATTTTTGAAAAGCAAAAACAACGCAAATAACATATATAGTATATTTATTAACAACAACAAAGTCGACAAAATTACCAACGTTCGAAAACGCGTTCTTAATTTATTTCGTTAATTAAACGTTAATTCCTTTAATTTTTGCGCAAATTAAATTTGCACGGTTGAATCGTTTTTTTCGATTGCGAACGCGATTGTGAAAATTGAAGTGACGAATATATTTGGGGCTGCAATAGATATTAACGAAATTATTAACAATTGGTAAAAAAAGTAAATACAAAATAAAGTTGAACAAAATAACAAAAACGATAAACGCAAAATTGTGCCATAAATATTTTCCAAAATTTTTAAAACCAGCTGAAAAATGAAACATTAAGAAATCTCTTAATTTTGCAGTTTGGTTACTTACTTTCGTAGGGTAAAAGTTAGTTAATTGGAGCGAAAAAAACTACAAATTTATTTACAGAAATATTTGAACAAAAGAATAACTAAAATATTTTTTAATTTTGATTTCTCGTTAAATACCAACGAATGATGAATGAATTTTGGATAACTTTAACTTTTTTGAAATCCTAAGCACAAAATTCCAAGTTCTTCTAAATTGAAATGTACCGCGTTGTTAGATGCAATCCAGATTAATTTAGGTTAATTTTAGAAGTAAATATTTGCCAGATTCATCAAACAGACTGAAATTGATTTTATTATAATTTGACAGACTGAAATTGATTTTGTCATAACTTGAAAGATTGTTTCAAAGATTAGTTCGAAGAGAAAAGATCAAGTTTATTTAAATATGATTAACGTTAGGATTTTAAATGTAATTCCTAGATTAACCGTAAGGGAAATAATAAGGTGTTATAATTTGAGATCAAGATTGAATTTGATTGAATCAAAAGCTTATTAAGAAAACTTAACTCTGCAATACAATCCAGTCTTCTTGCTATGCCAACTTAAGCCGAACACAGACCCGAAGTCCCATGAAAGTTCCAAGAAATCAACTTGATTTCAACTTGAACTCACTCTCAAGCTGTAAGATTAATTACAATATTCCCAAATTAAGTCTAATTTTCTCAATTCCACAATTAGTTGCAAGAGATAATAAAAGAAGTAGCAAGCTAATTCGATGATAAATTTCATTAATACATCTGTATAATTTATACAATCTGCACAGCTATACAAAAAACTGTTGGAAGTTTCAGAAGAAACGGAATATCGCGCTTTCCAGAAATTATATACATTTAGTGTAAAAATTTTAAATTTAAAACTTGAAGAATTTAATTTCTTTCCTGTTCTCCATTTTATTCCGTACTTTAAAATTTATTGTTTCTTTTAATTCTCTTGTTTTTTTACAATTTTTAATAATTGGTTTTTGTTTCTTATTTAGTTTAGTTTAATTTTTAGCTTCCATATCTAGTTGCCAGGTACTTTTACCCTATTTTCTTCACTCCACCCTAATTTTTTTACATAAAACTTTTTCACCGTTACTGTTAATTTGCAAGAATTGCAATTAAAACAAACATCTTAATTACATTTAAACAATGTTAAAAATAAATAAAGTTGA
Source organism: Sicus ferrugineus (assembly GCA_922984085.1). Classification (NCBI taxonomy): domain Eukaryota; kingdom Metazoa; phylum Arthropoda; class Insecta; order Diptera; family Conopidae; genus Sicus; species Sicus ferrugineus. Next base: position 2,005,622 of record OV277352.1, read on the forward strand.
TTTTAAATTCTCTAAAAAAGAGCGCGACTGCAAATTAAATTTTTTTAATTCAGTTATAAATTCACAAACTGCGAAAAATACAACTACAAATTTTAGACAAAACTTAATTTAATCTCTTTTAATGTCTAAATTCAAGGAGTTTTAAACGAAAAATTAACGAAAAAATAAAGCTTCTCGAAAGATTAAAACGCACCCGTGTTTGTGTTTTTTTTTTGTGTTCAGTTTTCAATATTATATAGTATTCGAAATAAATTCAGCTTAATTTAGCCAATAAAAGAAAATAATTTTGAAATGTGACTGCAGTTGTTTGTGAAGTTCAAGAGACAAAAAACATTTTTGTCTGTTTAATAAGTGCAATTTTTGGAGACGTTTGATAAAAAGAAGAACAAAGCAGCAACTAATTGAGACAAAAAGGTTTGTTTTAGGAAATTTATATTTAAATATAAAAATTTTAGTTTAAAAAGTAAATTTAAATTTAAAGAAATTCGCCAAAAAGTTTTTATTTCTTTAATAAATGATTATCAAATTAAAGAGTCTTTTATTTTCTTAATTCAGTTATTTCTTTATTTATTATCATTAGTTTTAAGTATTTCTTTGAGAGTATTATAATTGTTTCTGGTTCACTGGTTACGCCATTTCATAAATCACGCTCAGTTTTTTCTCCTTCTCACCTGAACTCGTTTTTACTTTCCCTTTTGTTGCTTGAGGCACAACAGGGTTACCAGGCTCCTAACGAGAAATTCGGATTTTTTAAAACTTTAGATTTCAACGATTTACTCTTACTTTAACCTTAACATTTGAAATGTTTCATGATTTTTTGTTTAGGTCAAACAGAGATTTTATCTAAATTCTCAAAAAATAAAATTATTTGAAGATTGAAGATTTAATTTCCCAACTTCGCCCTTTTTAAACTTTTAATTAGTTAATTAACTTTATTTGAATTATATTGATTTTATCGTCTCTAATTCTTTACATTAAACATTTTAGGCTTTTTGAAATAATATAATATAATATCAAAAAATCGTAATCGTAACAAAAATTAAAAACATCTGAAATATTTACAGAAATTTAAAATCCTTACATAACTTTTGGTCTGTGAAATGTTTCTAACATTCATATCTTCTCAACATACAAATTATACATTTGAAAAACTTACCATAATTGTTCAAAATCTCAACTCAAAATGCTTTTCTAAAAATATGAAATATTTATTTTTTTCTACAAAAATATTGTTACTTTTAAATAACAAAATATCGTTAACATTATATAAAACCGTTATTTTAAAATGTCTTTCTTGTGAAGTTTATTTTAGAATTGCTAGGAAAACTGAAATCAACTTTTCGAATCTGAGTGTCGCACATCTAAATTTCTTCTTTTAATGGGAGTTGGCAATCAGTGCTTACAAGCTTTACTTATTGTTGGTTTTCCTCCTTCCTCATTTCCTTCTTTCCATCTTTTCCTTCTTTCCATCTTTTCCGTCTTCTCTTTCTTATTGATTTTATGCTTCCTCTGCACTCAAATCGTGTGGTTTCTTTGGCCTGAAGAGCTCGCTCCGGTTGTTGGTTGCTTTGTTGCTTCGTTGCAACTTTTCGTGATGATGGCTTTCAACACCGTTTTAGGCCTCCAGCTGAATTTTTTTTTCGCGTTACTTCATTATTAACGTGTACTTGTTTTCTACATATGAAAGCCTCCCCCTTCCGTCGCTCTCCCCGCTGCGACATTTCATGAAAACTAAAATTATGACTGTTGCTTGGCACAAATAAAAACTTTTTTCTTTCTTTATGCTGCTGCTTCTTCTATCTTTATTCTCTCACTCCACATTTTTACAATTTTTTTTTAAATTTTGAAGTGCCTTTTTTTCTGAGGTCATCGCCATTGTTCGGATATTCTATATATACGTACTGGAAAAGATTTTTTTACTTTGCCTTTTCCAAGTTATATCCATGAATATGAATTCTCCAAAAATCTCCCTTTTTTTCTTAGTTTCCTTGCGTATCCACGCTTGAAACGTAAGCATTCCAGCTAAAGTTGAATGCAATTTTATAAATATATCCTTAAAATCCATGACTTTGTTTCCATTTCAAGAGTAATAAAATTTTCCAGTCCAATAAGGTTGTTGTCCTCTCTTGAGGAACTCATAAAATGCATGAATTTTATAGCTAGGAAATCAATTTGCAAGCAAAGTGACGCAAGCAGTAAAAAAAAAAATAGCAATTCGTAATACGTTGCAGATCGAAAAACTCATTAAAATTTCTTTCTGCTCGAATACTACATAGAATGAGATTATTTTAGCACCCACAATCTGCTCTTTAAAGGCGTTTTAAGTCCGTATTATTTCGCTACTTTCTTACTTTATTAATTTGTTGGTTTAAACGAACGTGAAACAAAGGAAAAGAAAATAGTTAAAAGTGAAGAAATCGCAGACGTAAGGAATCATCATGGATTTCCAGACTTCTTTTCTCAAAAATTCTCAGGCTAATAAATAAAATCACACTCAGATGCACGTGGCTTCCTGCACAGATACTGTATCTGCAACTGGGGAGCGCCTTCTTCACTTACATTTGCTGGATTAATTTAAAATTTAAAATTCTTTCGTTATTTACTCGAGCCGCATATCAATAAAGGAAGCAATTTTTGCAAATAAAACGATTTTTCTTCATTTTTTAATCGCTTTATTATTTTCAATAAAATCAACAATTATGGAAATTTATCACGTAGCCAGTTATTATCATTGCTTCTGTCGCCGTTTTTATACATTGATTACGGCGGCACAGATGGATGGATGGACGGATGGATGGATAGATTCATGGATGGATGGATAGATGCATGGATGGATGGCTGCACGGCCTTCGCGATGCTTGCGTAGATCTTGAAATTCGTTTTCCAATCTAAGGGACGGCATCGTACGCGCGCCTCCCTGTTTACATTGTAAACATTTCGGGCATCACCACGGGAACCGATTTTGCAGTTCGAATTTTTTCGATAAGCTCAGCTGTGCGTCCATCAGCTTTCTGTAATCTCGCCAGATTTGAATTTATAGATGGGCAATAATTAAATTGATTTTTCTGCATGTGATGTTATTGAGATTCTGCGATTGCTAAATTTTAATTGCAACTTAAATTTCACGAAATGTTTTTCACCGCACAATTTATTAATTATTTAAATTTATTTTTTTTTAAACAGTTTTTCTAAGCTGTCTATTAATAGTAATAAATGACGTAAATCCCAAATTAAATAGCTAAAATAACTTCATTTGCAATCGTCGCATTTAAATTGCTTACAATTAATATTATAATTAATTTTACATTCTCCGGATGCACATTATTGGTGCAGGTATTGTTGTTGTTGTCGTTGTTGTTGCTGTTGTTGCCGCTATCGTTACTGTTGTTGGTGTTGTTGATGTTGTTGATGGTTTTTGTTGTTGTTGGTGGTTGTTTTTGTATGCATTAAATGTTGAAATTAATTGCTTTGACATTGCAAACATTTTCATTTTCAAATGCTGAAATTTGTGCGCAGTTAATAAATTTTCTTTTATTTCGGCTTTTCTTATTCTACCGAATTTCATATATTTTTCTCTTTTTTTTTCTTGTGCGGATACTTTTGTAAAATCAGCAGATGTGTGAGATTCGATAAATTCTTTATTTGCAGAACGCAGTAGCGAGTTTTCTGTATTTAAATTTATGCAGTTAATATTTTTAGTAAACATCAGCATCGGCAGCAAAGTAATGCATTTTGAGAGAAAAGAAACGCCTCATTAAATTTTGCTTTCCTTTTTTTTCGTTATTTTTGCTTATTTTTTCTCCTCTTTTTGTGTTTTCCTGTTTCATTTTTAAAATGTAAACAAATTTGAACCTCTCAAGCGAAAAGTAAGTCCGAAAGATGCTTTTATATAGTTTAATTAATTGCAAAATAGCAATTTTTCTCAATTAAAAGAAAGAAAAAACAGAATTTCTTGGTTATCGCCTGTAAACAACATTTTTTTTAATGCTGCACCCAACTGAGGATTTTTTCTTTTGCTTTTTATTTTTTGTAAAGCAACAGATAACTAGATTTGTTGTATTTCAAGGAGAACCATTCAATAGCGGTGGGTGATAACAACAACAACACTTACTCAGTTTTCAATCTACTTTTGTACAAATAAATACAATTCAGTTTTAATAAATAACAATTTAATATCAATCGTATAGGAAAAGTAGCAACAAAAAATAGCAATAAAAAATTCTACGCTTTGTTACCTACATTTCAAGTTTATATACAAAAGAATTTTTGCCTATAAAGTGCTATAAATTGCAACAATAAAGAATAAATTCAATCATACATTATAATTGCAGGAAAATGTCTCGATCTTCGAGCACCCGCTATTATTCAATATGCTGCGCCCATTAAAAGCAGTCAGCGATTAATTAGCCGCTCGTATAACCAACTCTAGAGGCGGCGACGCCCCTAACAGAGCGTTACGAGTATTTTAATTCCAATAACTACAATCGCTGAAGTGTAAAATAATCATAAGCATTCGAAAGAACAACCGTAACACGTTGGAGCAGACTTGGATGCAGTTTAATTGAGTTTTTATGGCTTGTTACCTGTTTTCGGGCTGGGAAGGTGCAGTGGGTGTGCTGAGGACCTCCTAAAAAGTTGCGCCTCCTCGTCATCTTCTTATATTCTCATTATAGTAGCTTCCACATGAAACTGATAAGCTGCAACTGATAAAATGAACTGATCAAGTCAAACTGATAAACTAAAACTGATAAACTGAAGTTAAAGAGAAACAGAAGTTCCATCAATCTCTACCGTGATCTATTATTTCGATTAAAATGCAAAACATGTTTCTGCCAATGGAATTCCTATGACAAGAAGTTGTTTGGAACGAAGATTGTCTAGAATTTTAAAATACCTTCGTGTTCGGCAGCATAATAGAAAAAAAGAACGTTTATTCTATCTGTTTGAAAAAGATGAATTTATTGAACAGTATTTTATTAAACTTTATTGCACTTTATTCCATTGAAGATGGCAACATTTTGTGCGAAAAGACGATACAAGAATAATAAATGAGATCTTTTAGTTTAAATAAACTGAAACTCTTTCATCACTTTTTTATCTAACAACAACTGTATTTAAAAAAATTTGTAGTTCTTTTGGTTTAAAAATGCATTTATGGCTAAATGCCAGATTTTCCTATTTTAGCTTTCGTTTTGTTTGATTGAAAGAAGGAAAGTGTTGCATAAACGTATCAGAAAAGGGGAACATAAACTTGAGAGCTTTCGGAACCCCCTCACTTTCACACAACTAACATTTTATCTGTCTAAATCGTCTTTTTGCCCGCTTTCAAATTTTTCAAACTGCGCCACTGCATCGAATACGATTTGTCGTCATTATATTGAAGCAGCTTGTGTGTGTATGCGTTTCTTTTTCTTTTCGGTGGGGTGTGTCAGTGTATACGTTTGGCATGGCCAACATTTAGTTGAATTTTTACTAACGTTTCTACTTTTCTCTAGTTTTTGTTTATATTTATTGTGGTGAAAATAATTAATGTTTTTTCTTCTTTTTTCCTTGTGAAATTTGTTTATCTTTCAAATTAACGATGCGTTAGAAAAATGTTTGCTTGAATTAAATAAATTGCGATGAATGAAATATCCTTTCTTGCATTTCAAAATATTAAAAATCATCAAAAGTTCAACGACTTTTCGAAGTAAAAAAATACACAAATTCCACAAATTTTTAGATTTATTTATATTTTTATTCAGATTTATTCATATTTTACATATTGTATATTTAAATTTAGAAACTAAAAATGTGAAAAAATAAATAAATATGAGTTTTCACGTGCCAAACGATTGCTGGCAATTTTTATAGTTAAAACTAACAACTCACAACTAAGACGATTAATTATCTTAATCGAATTTTAGCCACCACAAGCTACCGAATACCGATTACGTAGCCAGCAAGTCAGGTAATTGCAACCGGTTTCACTCTAACCGGATTCGACGTGTCATGCGTGGACAAAATAATTTGAGCGAACTTGTGATTTTGATTGATGGTGTTTCTTAATTAGTTTGAATAAGTTTGCGTTTGTTTTTTTATAATAGTTTTCCATTTTTTGTATTTGTTATTATTGCGTTTTATTAATAAGATTTGTTGTTATTTCTCTATTTACACGTTTATATGTTTTTTATTTTATTTCTTATTAGTTTCTGTAGCATTCAAATCGCTGTTTATCTTCTTTATTTTCACAATTCAACATTTTTAGCCATAAATTTCGTTTTACAAGTATTGCTACCGCATTTGTTAAGTTTTTAATGACTTGTTATATGATTTTTATAGTTTTTGTAAAAGTAGTTGGTCTTTTATATCTACCCTACCAACTGAGCAGAGGCAACCTGAGTTCCGTATCGAGCTGGTGCTTTGAACTTTAATTAGCGCAAACATTTTTTCCAGGTTGTTTGTTTATTCGAAATATTTTATTTTACACCGCGTCTCCTCTAGCGAAATGCAGTGCACAGTGTTAACGAACGCTGTGGAGGAAACAAAGCAACTCGAAACCACTGAAGCTTAAAGTGATGATTACTCACATTAAGCATTTGGTGCTGTTGTTTGTTACTCACGGAAAACCGGCTTTAAGTTGTGTAATATTTTGTTATTTCGTTACGTTGAAATGCTAATTTATAAAAACTAAAAAAGCTACCTGATTTTACTTCTGTTCGAGATTTTCCGCTTTTCTATAGAAACAGAGAATCTAAAATTTGGAAATCCAAGACGAATTCCATTCGTACGCAACTTCGTACACTTCACATACTAACACAAAAAACTCATCGAAATTCATATAATAGCTTCTTCTTGCTTGTGAAATAGTGAAAAGTAGCCATCGTAGCGATTTCATAAAAACTTTAAAAATAAATGTATTTATAATAATAATAAAAGCGAAAAATTAATAAAATTTGTGCCTGATAATATTTTTCTCAATAAAGGCCTACCAATCGGTTTAAACAAACATTTTAAATTTATTATTTGTTGCTATTGTTGGTTTTGTGCGTTCCTTCAATAAACAATCGATAATAAATATCTGGAAATAATGGAAAATTTTCCTGACATTCTCTTTCTGTTGTTATGTCAAAAGTTTATCAACTTAACGCAACTTCATACAACTCAACTCGACACAACTGGACGCGATTTAACTTGAAAGGAATTCGCAGGCAGCAACAAAAGTTGCAATTTTACAATTTCACACTTGCAAATTCAATACATCGCATTTGCTATTTAATTAATTATTACAATCAGTGTATTTTATTACAGCAATAATAGCATTAAAAATAGCTGCAACAACAGCAACAACAACAACTGCCACAGTGTTGTAATTATTGTTATTATTAATAAATTTAAAAATAATACGAATAACAATTCGTTCAGTCCAAAACGTGCGTTGCACTCGTTTGTCAGTCGGTTTTATCATAAATCTGTAATGCTGCTTTCAGTCGTTCGTTTTATTTTTTCGATTTAATATTTGCCTTATTAATTTATAAGTTATCGCACGATATGTATTGCAACCAAAATAATCGCATTACATGACTACTTGAAATGTTTCAAACTTGACAAACGTTTTCCGTAACATTTCTATTATAAAAGAAGTTAGTATTTTCAAAGCAAGACGAAAATACAGCAAACCGTTTCGTCTTCGGATATCAAAATGTTGGCAATTTCCCAGGAATGGAAGGAAGTTTTTTTGATGTCTACAATTTATGTTTTGAGTTGAAAATGTATGTTTTGAGTTCAATGATCAGATCGTTCTAGAGATTTACTGCAAACAGTAACAAAATTCTGCAGCAATAAATCAAAACACACAAGGCAATACTTGAGTAGGCTTGTCGCGATATATAACGAGCATCATCTGTAGCATTTTTGTAACAGCTGCTGCTTGTGTTTTTCTATTGCGTGTCCTTATCACGTGTTATTTAATTGTTTATAGCGATAGTAACAATAATAATAATATAGAGAAATGAAACAACAACAACAATAACACCAACTAACTTAGCAACGGCGACAATTAAAACAAAAGCAGTAACAATGAAAAGAACAAATAATTTCACATTTTCTTTTGGATTCATTTGAGCTTTTGAAGTGTATGAAAAGAACTCACTTGTTGATAGCTTCAACGATATGCAACAACAACAAAAACAACAACAACCACAACAAAAAGAACGACAGCATTGTTTCACGACCTTTGATCAGTTTTCTTGAAGAAAAAATGTATTTTTAATATAAAATAAATCAATAAATCTCACTCCTCAAGGCAGTAAAGAGTAAAAATACTCTTTCAATGCAGTAGAAGAAGAAGAAAAAGAAGAAGAACGCGATGAAAGATGAAGCATTCTGCGCTTTAAGCGAGCCATGACCGTTCTTTGTTCTTGAGGTTTGCAGCGCAGATTCCATTCCAAGGACATCGACGACAATGCTTGCTTTACATTTTATAGCGTACGTGAACTTTGATCTTGAACTGATGAGAAATAAAGACTCGCTTTAAATTATAAGAACTTTTTTTAATGATTTTCAAGTATTTTCCGTTTCAAGTCATAGAATTCGAAGTATTTACAGCTTTTAAGCTTTCATTATATTTCATAAATTGAGTTCTTATCGAACTACATTAAATTTTACTTTTATAATCAGGAAAAAAGAGGTCTAAAAGAAGAATTCTGATCTCAGACAATAGAATTGACGATACAAATAAACAGAGCTATAAATTCAATTCTCTTATCTCAAATAGATTTTTGATAATGATTCTTGCTTTTTACGATAACTTCATGGAAGTAAACAATCCAATTCGGGTTGTAATAAATTTTGTTGTTAAAATAAGCATTTCAACAACGCTCGAACTATTTTTAGCAAATATTTTAATAGTTTAATAAGTCAAAATAAGAATTTCAAGATATAAAAAATAATTCACTAATTTTTAAGGTTATATTGAACCTCAAATATGTTGAGATTCGAAATGATTTCAAGGATTGACATTCATTAAGTATAAAAATATAAATTTATCGATATGAACACAAAAAAGAAAATGCTAGCTGACTGGTGAAACTGTTCGCCTGAGATGTCGAAGTCGCAGTTTCGAATCTCGAGAGTGACGAAATGGAACTCCACATTTTCTTGGTTCTCGTAGTTACCGGCATCCAATCCGAAGCACACGTGAGTGAGTTTCAATAAATGTCGAATAAACTGTGGATCTCATCTGATAAAGCAGATATTTATTAATTAAAACAAACAATCGAAAGAAGAAAAAAGAACACCGAAAAGAAACGCGAAAGTGAAAGAAGAATCACAACATCTAAAATTCAAATTGTTTACAAGCTCGAATTAAACTCAAACAAAACTGAATCTACATAACGCGAAATAAATTACAGGCAATTAAGTACAATCAATCAAGCATGAAATAGAGTTTCTAAAAATAAAATTCATTCATAAAATTAATAAGTCTTTGGACTCAAGTCAGCATTGAGTGCAAAAACCCGAATGGCTCGAACACGTGTTGAAAATAACAATCTAAACAGAGTCAAAGTTGAATTGATAAGCATATTTTACTTGCAGACGATAAAAAAACACGAATACGTAAATTAGAAAACGTGTTTGTTTCTCTCTTCTGAATTTCTTCGAAACGAAAACCTAACTTTTTATTCAATCATCATAACCTTCAATCTACAGATATCAACGCTCTTCACTTCACAACAGTTCATTATCCTCTTCTATATTTCATAATTCTCGTTTTTATACAATATTAATTGTGTGAATTTCAAATAAATCTCTTCGCAACAATATGAATTCATAATTTCTACTGATGTACTAAGCAGGCGAAGTTTTCTTGCTTTCTGAAATTTAACTGAAAAATTACTGCGTTACATGCAATCTTATTGTTTGACATACTAAGCTGTGTCTAGCTGGCGGTTAATTTTCCTTCTTTACAACTCCATTCTATCATCTCATCTTCTCATCTCAATCTTGCTCAATCTTTTCATCTAGCAATTTTTCCATCTATTCGCTTGCAGAGACAAAACTTCACAATAAAGCGCCAGTGTTCAGAGATCAATGGAATCACGTCAAATAGTTAGAAATAACTGCAATAATAACACTTTCGATTTCCATGCACTTAAAATTGTACGGTGGGTCGGAGTTTCTAAAGGAGTTTAAAAATTCTATATAGAATATTTTATCTATTATTTTATGTAAAAATAGTGAAACTTGTGAGTCTCTAAAACTCACAATTCAATAAAATTAGCTTAATTTTGTTAAATTTCTATGAGAGTTTTGGGTGTTTTTTTAATTTCTATGAAATTTCAGAGGTATTTCTATATCTCTATGAGATTTTGTATGATTAATAAATTTTTATGGGATTTTTCTGTAGCTTTTAAATTTCTATTAGCTTTCCGTGAGATTTTTAAACTTCTGCGAGATTTTTAAAATTCTCGAAAGAAATAAGATTCTTAAATTTCTATGAGTTTTTTGTAAAATTTTTAAAATTCTGTGAGATTCTTAAATTTCTATGAGATTTTTGTGGGATTTTTAAAATTTTGTAAGATTTTTGTAAGATTTTTAAATTTCTGCGAGATAATTGTGAGATTTTTAACTTTCAATGAGGTTTTTGTGAGATTTTTTTGAAGTCTATGAGATTTCGGTGAGATTTTTGAATATTCATAAAATATTTGTGAGTTTTTTAGATTTCAAAGAGATTCTTATGTTTTCCAAATCTTTGTGAGATTTTTCAATTTCCTGCGTGATTTTTGTGAGTTATTTTAATTTTGACGAATTTTTGAGATTTTTAGGAATTTTCTTTTGAATTTTCTTCCCCAAAAAGGAGGAATTTTTCCAGATTTCTATCCCCAATTTATTTAGTCCCACTGTGCAATATATCACCAAGTGTTCGACTTTATATCTAAACATCTGCACTGTACCTGCAACAATATTTTGTAAGAAATGAGCTGAAGTACAGCGTCTTGTCGTGCGAAGATGCAACTAATTGAATTTATTAACACGATAGACACACGCCAAGTGGACGGACAGACAGACAGCTAAGATGTTGTACAGACAGTCTGCTGTTAGACTTAAGTGTGGATGAGGCAGCGATTATCAACAATTGCTGAAGCAATTTTCGCAAAGTGGAGAAACATTTGTAGAAGCATGTAAAACAATGTGAGAATCTGCACAAAAATGCTAATAGAATTTTAGTTATTTTTGTGAAATTGTAATGAAATTAAGTAAAATTATCTGTACTTGCCGCAAAAAATTTACGTTTAGTTTAAACACTAAATTAGCGGTTTTTATTACTCCTAACAAGTTTTAATAGCCATGTTAAGTTATAGTTAACCATGAACCGATAAAAATTGAAATTGGTGAATTTCTCACTTTAAACTTTGGCGAATTTCTGTCTTTAGTTATGTTCAATTTATTTCTATTATTTTATCATTTGTATTGTTTTCATTTTCTATTATTTTATGCTTTCACTTTTAAGATTTGACCCTTCAAACCAAAGACGAATTAACGCAATTTTAACGTACAAACGAACGCGCTTCAAAGTGCTCGCGATTCGGAGTTCCTTATATCGACGACTTATAGAAAGCTTAAGCAAGCTCAAAGTTTCTTCATCCTAAAGCTTCCTCGTCCCTAAGCATCCTCATTCGAGATGAGTATCATTGACAGTGGAAGATACCGCTTGCGCAAGGATTGGGCCAGCGCTTCAATACCCTCGCTGGTCGACATTGACGAGCACTGTGGCGACGATAGCATCTCAAAGCCGCATATTGAGGATCTGAATGTCACGGAACCGCTACCGCCGCCTCCCCCACCGTTGGCTGAAAAGCCACCCAGACGGAGCTCGTTAGCGCTCAGCTTTTTCTCCAGCAAGGCGGACAAGGGTCAGAAGAGACGCAGCTCCATAGCGGTATCATTTCTGCGACGTGACAATAATAAGGTGAGAAAGTCTTCTAAATTTCATGTCTTGCAATATTACAATTCCTTCCTTTCTACTTTTGTTCTCCCTTTCCGCAGAATGCTTCAAAAGATTCGTACGAGTCGGCTGTACGTCAAGAAAAATCGGACGGCTCAAACACGTCCATAAGTCCGGAAATACCTTTCGGCTCCAATGAAAATATAAGCGCCTCTTCACCCAAAGAGCCCGGCAAACTAACCTATTTCGACGATGGAACCGGTTTGCGTCCCATGGTCAAAACTATGGCCGGCAATGCGCCATATGAAACGCCCACCGATAAGGAACGTAATCGTCGTCGTCGCAGTTCATTGCAAACTAAACTTGATCGTCGTCGTCGCAAGAATTTCGAAGTCAGCCAGTTGGGCAGCGAAACGAGTTTACAGAATGGTTCCCAATCTGACTTGAGTAACGGCAATGGCTTGGAGACGAACTCGAACTTGTCGAGCGCCGACTTGCACTACGACGATGTGGAGGTCAATCATGCGGCGTATTTTCCACGTCAGAAACGTCATTCATGGTGGAATATTTTTGTGCCTGAAAGTGTTAAGAGCAGGTGAAGTTTTGTTTTCTTTCGTTTGACAATTTTTGTGTTTTTACCAAAATTAACTTTTGTTTGTCTGTTTTCCATTTATTTGCCTTCGTGTTTTTGTGATACTAACTGAAACTAAAAAAACGATCTAAAATTTTGAACTAAAACAGTTTTTGGAGGCTTCTTTCTCTCCAAAAAGAGAAAATTATGGAATGCTGCAGTTTTTTTAATTAACAAATACTAAAAGTTAGTAAATAACAAAGGTTCGTGTCTGTGCTAAGTGCAGTAATTCTGAGTGGGACGTTGCACGTGACTAAAGGACACATAAAATGGGCATAAAATATCAACTTTTCTTAATTCTCTTTACTTATCTTTTTTTTGCGTTATGAGGGGAAATCTTCTGAAGATACCGGACAGCCAATTCCAACAAGCATGCACGATTTACACCGCTGTTGAGGTTACTAGTAACTCAAAACACCGGCCCCCGTGGGCTTCTTATCTAGAAATTGTGGGGGGATAATCGAAGTAGACCGCCTCAATTTGTGTCCTTTTTTGCCCCTCCTTAGTCCTTAAGGGTAAGACCACCAACCTCGTCGTCCTCTATATAGGGACGATTCAGGATGACAACTCTTTTTCTTGCCAATGCTGAACATTGGCACATTATTTGTCTCATCCATTTGCAGACACAGTCTACAGACGCCATCCTGAGTAAGTCCCATCTTTTTTAGGTGATACCTGAAATTGCCATGTCCGGTCACAAGTAAGGTTAACCAAATGAGGTTCCTCCTCTTAAGTTGAAGAGCCTACCTCGCTGAACCGACCACCGGCTTGGGCAGTATAGCCCTCGACTGACTGCAACTTGGTCAGCTCCTTCCATCTCTTCAGATGAGAACTTTGCATTCACCTATCGACCATCGATTCCACCATTCAAGTGCCCAAATTCCGGCCCAAGAAATTCGACAGTTGATCCTTGTTTCGCAGCTGATCCAGTGTCTATATAACGACATACTGACTTCTATATAACGTCATACTGACTTCTACGGGCAATTTACCACCCACTTGGAAATATCCTTCGCGTAGGACTTCTGTGACACCCATGAGGTCTCCCATGAGGTCTCCTCTCGCCACTTTTGCGAAGAATATCCTCTCGCGGAATGGTTCACGACTGCAGTTTCTTCCACCAGCCTTTCAAGAAGCTTTCGATTTTGAGAGCTTGTGGTCAGCCGTGTATCCACTGCCTCCGGTTAGTTAGCCTGACTCGCAGCCACCGATGTGGGCGCTCATCCAGCCTACTAAATCCTTTCTTTCGCATTTTTAATTCAAGCAGCAATATAAAATTTCTTTATCACAGACTCAAACCCTTTAACCCCAATGAATGCTTTATAATTATATTTATAACGATAAATAGCTTTAATTTCTCCTTTCCTTCGTTTGAAAATTTCATTATCTTAGTTCAGGAAAAAGATACGAAATTTTTTGATTTATTTTTCACAACAGAATCTCATTTCCTTTGCGCTTGTTTTCGCGCTTTTTCGAGATTAATCACTTGTTAAACATGCGGTAAAAAAGTACAATAAAAGCGGGAACAACAAAATTGTTTTCTGCGCAAATAAAACTGTCACATTCTGTGTTCTGCTCAAATTACCATTTTTTTTTATCATATTCAAGTTTCTCAAAAACGACGACTTTTTGTGTTGCTCTTTGTTGTCGTTTTTATTGTAAAACATGTTTCTCGCTTTAAAAAAAAAAGATCTTTATTGATTTTTTACAAGTTTCAGCTTTAAAATGAGTCTTAAGTGACCCATTCATCAAATGACAGATGTGGCAACACATCAGTTTTCTGTTCAGCTGTCACCGATTTTTAAATGAACAAAAGATGATTGTTATTTCTATATATATTTCTGCGAGTTCCTTCTAGAATATTAATGTTCAGGGTGGAGGAAGGAATGCTTTTGTTTTTATCTGAAATATATACAACAACAACAACAACAACAGAAACAAAAGTGAAATATAGTTTTTTTTATTTTTATTTCGATTATTGTATCAAACTTTAATATAAAAACTTGGGAGGGGGTTACATCCTCCCTAGTTAAAAAGAAGGGTTAATTGAATTAAAGAACTTTAACATGGTGACATTAACAATAATATATATATATATATATATAACAACAACAACCAGCAGCGGCAACAATAACATTTACAACGTTAGAAGTAACGAAACACAAAGCAAAAAATTAACATTTCAACTCAAACACGTTTTGAGGGCACGCGATTGTTTGTAGCTATTGTTTTTGTTGTTTTTTGTTGTTGTCTTGCTTTTAAATGCAAATTTCACTTACGCTGATACACACAAAGACGCAGAGAGGGGGAAGTTGCATTGTTTCGAGTGATTATTCAATAGAGGTCAAAAAAGTAGGTTTGCAAATCTGTTTCTTTCTTTCGCTAATATTTCAAATAGTTTTTCCCCCATTTTTCTATAGCTATAATAATTAAAAGCAATTTCTAGTCTTATCTGCATTTGTATCTAGTGTTTTGCGTTTTTTGAATCAATTTCTCAAAGAATTTTTAACTATTTCAACATAATTTTCAATAAATTTCTCTTTAAAAAGCGCAATATTTTCTTTATTGATTTGTTAATAATTTTAGTGGTCATTAATTCTGAAACAGCAGCAAGAATTAGTAATAAAAATAAGCAAAACAATAAAAGAGAAACAGCAAGCAGTTAAAATATCGATTAAATAACAATAAAGAGAAGACGAAGCTTAAACTCAAGAATTTAAATCAACTAATTAAATCTTCATTAAATTGGAATTTTTCAAATAAATTCGTTTCTAAAGAGTCGACAGCGCAAATAAAATGAAAAAAAATAATTTTTTTTATATTTGAGTGTTGAGAAGAATAAATTTTCGTAAAATCCAAACAATTTTTACCAAAGTTTCCAAATACAAAGAGAACAATTTAAAAACCGGCGTGGAAAGGTTTTCTATAAAAGAAATAATAACTTAAAAATTAAATCACCACTTAGTTATTTTAATAACCGTTTTCTTCAGTCACGCGTTTTGTTAACTGTTGCAACTAAAATTGTATTTTCACCTTCATTAAATAAAAGTAATTCATTTTTGTTGTCTTTTGTTATCTCAACTAGTTAAGTAGGTATTGATTTATAGACAAAAAGCGAAGAAAAGACAAGACGGCCACTTTATTGACAGTTTTATTTTTTAATTGCATCAATTTGTCATCAGTTTTATTTGCGTGTTGCTTCCTCCAGCATTTGCGACAGCCAATAAATTCAACTTTATCTTTCAACAGTTAGAAGAAGTTAACTCGATACTGCTACCAAAAATTAATTACTTGCCAAAAAACTTGCTATTTGATGTAAAAGAAAAGATCGCTGTCAACATTTTGAAAAAGTAGAAGTTAAAAAATTATTAGAAAATTGATGGTTTTTGAAGAGTTTCTTGAATTCTTGACAATATTATTATTGATTGACTTGTACACTGAGTGATTTATCATTATATCTGCTCACATTATAACTGCTCATCGATTTTATACCGTTTCTTAGCACCGATTTTTTTTTTCTTAAATTAGTTAAGTAGCAATCTTAGCCTTTGATATTTCATATTATTAGAGTGGAAACGTTTTGAAGTTACTGATTTATTGATATGATCGTAAAAATCTATCTAATCTGCTGTCATAATCAAAAATATTGTGTGTGTGACACAAATACGGTGTCACAATCAAAAATATTCATGTTGAAAAACAACACGTAATCAATACTTCGCGTATCTGGTAAGCGATAAACGGGAATTGTTAAGAAAAACAATTAATAGAAACTTTTTTAGAACCTAACGACGATACTCTTGAAATTCTTTTCGAAGAGATTCGGTCGCAGAAAACTATTGAGATTCTTTTACGTTTTCACTAATAATTAAAAATAATAATATTAAGAAAGTGAATATTTAATTTTTCACAGGATTTTTCTCCCTCCACTCTGTGACATGCGATGAAATATCCGGTTTTATCTATTTTTAACAATTACTTTACGATTCTACGAAGGTGAAGTGTTAAGTTTTGTCACTTTTAATGTTGTTTACTAATTACAACACAATTTATACAAACGTAAAATTTTTCATTCTATAAGTTGATACTTCAGAAAGTTGATAATTATCGTTTTCTTTTCCCCATATTTTATGTTTTGCATTATTTATTTTTAGTATTTTTCGATGTGTTGTTTTAAATTACATCAAATTTTGAGTTGTAGGCCTTTTTTCTTGTTTTCGCAGATTTTCTGCATATATTTTGTGGAAGAAATCTGTATTAAGCAATAAGAACTCCTCATTTTTATCGTTTCTCTGCTGAACTTTACATAAAATTTAGCGTATATGTTCTCGAAAATTTATTTCAAAAACTTCGACATTCCAACCAAACACGAAAACGCATTACTCGGTATGAACAAATAAAAAGTGAAGTAATTTAAACAATTTTTAAAATACAGAAATATTTAAATCCTTATAATTTATAAATTAAAAAATTATAAATTAATTCTATAGGAATTTCACTACTTTTCACGGTATGAAGTTGACGTCTCGCAAACAAGAACGCACACACACACACGCAATTCAACTCTTCCTCTTAATTTGTTGTGTTGTTCTGCGTTGTGCATGACGAACACCGAAAAGTGCATCAGGGTTTGAGAGAAAATCTCCAGCTCTCAACTCTTGATGCGCTTTTCAGTGTTCCTCATGCACAACGCAGAACAACAACAAATTAGAAAGATGTATACAAGAGTATATGGAAAAATCTCAACTTGTTTTCCGTACAGTAAAGCGTACACCAACAAAAGCACTCATATCGTACAGCTTCAAATAATGATAAAAGAGTGAGATGGGTATAAAAGAACAACAATAACAACAGGAAAACAGTAGCCCGTCGTCTCTTCAAAATAACGTTAACAACATCAGCACTTTAATTTATTCCACAGGCATGTCACAGAACGGAGTAAACACATATTTAAATATTTAAAAAAAAAATACAATTAAAATTAAATTGTAGCTCAGTGCTGAACTGAAAGGCAAGAGCCGACGACAGGGACTCTTCAGATACACGTTAGCAATGAGAGAGCGAACATTCACGGGGTAACAATTTTGAGAAAACGCTAGTGAGAAAACAGTAGTGAGAAAACAGTAGTGAGAAAACCAGCTTCAAATAATAATAAAATCTAAATGAATAAAAATAAAGACAAGAAGCATTTATCTAATTTAAAGAGACTTAAGAGAATAAAATTGTGTTTTGCGTGGAAACACAAATAAGTGAATTTTTAAGGGAAAAGTTTTGATTTTCCCCAAAAGTTTTCATTGTAATCAAAAGTGTGTTTTTTTTACCTAAAAGTGCTAAAAAACTAAATTAATTCCAATAAGTTATTTTCAAGATTTAGCAATTTCGAAAAGATATTTTAAAAGATACCTTAAACCTTCAAGAAAATGTAATACCTGCGTTTAAGAAGAGTTTCTCCATTTAGTTTCTGCTTAAACAAACAATTTTCCTGTTCCAAAGTTTCTTAAAACTGTCGGCATGAATGATCATCTGCGTGCGATGAGGGATCACATAACGTTAGCTACCAACAGGTCAGAGGGCAAAAATTTCAATCTATTTTGGTTTTTTTATTCCAATCATGTGTCTTGTTTAAGAACTATTTATTGTTTTCCTTTATTAAACTTTTTTAAACCTTTAAAATTCACACAGAAGTTGTATTCTCCCTCTACTTTGCTAAATTTAAACTATTTTTCTTTTTAAACTTCTGACAACATAAATTGACATTCAATATTGAAGCTAATAAATTGAATGGAAACATTTAAGAAAGACAAAAATCAATAAATCTCAATTAGTAAGCAAATGCTAATTTTTTCTCTAAATATTAAAACATCTCAATGCGACGCGGATACACCTGGAAAGGCACAAGATAATCCAAATGCAGAAATAATGCTATTTTTTATGGGGGGAAAAATTAAATATAATTTTAATTAGCACTTTTTTTTGAATGATCCGCATTGAAAGAAAACATTTGCAAGCATGTCACACGTTTCCTTCTTCTGTTAGTTATTTCTGTGGTTACTTTCATTGTTGATGGTACGAGTATAAATAACATCAGATATTTAATAAATTCAGGAATAGGCAACTAATTAAAATTCATTCTCCCTGAATTTTGGTGGACACTTAAAAACTTCCGCATATTTTAAACCAAAAAATTTACTTTTACTGAGTTTTTAATGATAAAAAGCTTATCAACGGAGATTCACTAATACATGAAAACTTGCTAATTTTAATACACGATTCTATGGAAAAACTAATAGTGAAATTTCACTTGTCTTGATTAAATAAGATATTAAATTGCTTCCTTACTTACGTTAAAATAACGCCAACTTCACGTGATTTTCTTCGTAATCTATATAAAGTCGCCTAATCTTCACTTCTGTTATTGTAATCATATTTCTATCTTGAAGTGTAGAAATAAAAGTATGGAAAGCTCGTCCTATCTTAACTTTTACGTTTAGTATCCAATTTTATAGCATCCCTGAGTATAATGAGAACCATCATTTTCTCTGAGGAATTCCTTCAACTCACTCCTCTCTCTCACTCATTTCTCCAGCTGTGAGAGGGGAGTCCTCTCTCTTACTTACTTTAAATTATTTAACTCTTAAATAATCACCAAGAGTTGCCATCAAAAACTCCTCGGATTCTTTTACGAATTCTAGCAAGAAATTATTTCAGCCATGGAAGGTCGTTGAGAAGCAGAAGGAAGCCTGATGTTTCCTAGCTGAATTTAGCAGTGAAATAAGAACAAAATTCAGGTTTTGCTCTTTAGAAATAGAAAATGGCTGTGTGGTGTGAAAGTGTTCGCCTCGCATGCCGGAGTTCCACGTTCGAATCACTCTTTGTTTTTTCTTCTTTCTGTAATTCAATCACAACATTGACACTCATTGCAACATTTAGAATAGATATTATTATCACACAACACTGGCCAACACTTAAACGGTGACAAACTCGTGCACCGCACCGCGCATTGTTATCGAGTCCGAATAATCGATTTTAGTTACTCGAAAAGCAGCTACTAGAAGTCAAACGTTTTGCGATAAGATAGGAAAACTACGGCAAAGATAAGGTGACGCCTGAGAAGATTTGATTAAATAAAATTTGTAGAAATGAAAATGAAATAACTTTTTGCGTTGAAATGTATTAACATTAATTTCTCAGTTTTTAGAATTTCCATTTAAATAATATATTGGAGAAAATTTTGGATTGCAGAAAAACACCTCCGAATTTTCTTTCCCTTCACGTAATTTTATATTATTTTTTTTATTTTATCCATGACAGTCCGAGTAGAATTATTGACGCGCTCACATGACATGCTGTGCATCACGTATGCATGTTTTTCCGTCACCACTTCTTCTTCTTCTTCTTCTTCCTTTTCACTGAGTCATATTGATATTTAGTCACGTAATAATTTCCTTATAATCAATTTCACCCCACAAGCCTTCAATAAATTAAGAAATAATTAATTGTCTGCAGTGAAAGGCATTGTAAAGCCGAGGATAGCAGAAGAAACAATCACACGATAATGAGGAAGTCTGATGAAGAAGAGGAGAAGAAAAGGGAGCGGAATGTTCAAAAATCAAAATTAAACTGAGAACTCCAAGAAACTCTTTTGATGTTGATGAGAACGAATTCTGCATAAATAAAACCACAAAACATTATTTTTAAAATTCAACTTTGAGAAAAATTCGATACTTTGCTGAATGTTAAATTAAATATCTGCAGTACTATTTTTTTGCAATTAGAGAAAACATTTTCCCTTTTTTTCTAAAATATCTCAACATTTTGAGAAAAAAATCAACTACTTTGAAAGAATGAATCCTTTCCATTAATTAGTTTTAAATACAATAAATACAAAAATTGACAATAAAAACATTTCAAGCTTTAAGCCAATTAAATCTTGTGAATTTCTTAATTGGTAGTCATTTATAATTATAGCAACAGCCTTTAATTAGAGCAACGCCATTATATAGCAATGCAATCAATGGAATTACTTAATTTTATAGGCCAACGTATGACCGAAGTCTACTGTGATTTTATTCGAATCCTTCTTTTTTCCCAACTCTGTCCTCAAGTTTCGTTTCTACTTTTTATTTGGAGAAATTCAATTCTTGTATTTTAAGTTTCATTTTCATTTGATTTGTGATTTTCATTTTAACCCTTATGTAGGTCACGTAGGGCTAGTCAAGATGTAACACTTTTGTCACGCAGTGTTGACAATCTTTCCGTGCCAGTTAAAAGGTAAGCCAACGAAATCTATTTACTTACATATTTATCGCAATAGCAATGTATTTTGTATATATATTTGGAATGTTTAGATAATTAGATGAAAATTTATATGGAATTTTTTGAAGCATGAAAAGTTTGGGTGGCTTTTTTGCACTGCATTTTGTGAGCATGAGACATTTTCGCACTCTAGTGTTTGTATAGAAGTATTTATCGCATATGTGTGTGTGTGTGTGTGTGTGTGTGAACGTATGTATATGTGCGTGATATAAATAACTGCACTTTAATCCTATTTTATACGTTAAGAAAAACAAGTTCAAATTTAACTTGTAAAAATAACCGTCTCTCTTACCGATAAAAGAATGAAAAATACAAGCGGTTTTCTCCAGGTAAGAAATGAAATTAGTTGAAAAATACTTAATTACTCAAAAGAATTATTCAAAAAATAAGAAATTAAATAGAAATAATCAATACAAATACATATAAAGGTTCACAATCAATTCGCGTAAAATTGCTTCCCTCTTCTTGCTGTAAAATCAATCAAGCATTCAATAAAATTTCCATTTACAACTACAACTTCTAGCGCGTGTGATGCAAACGCATACAATTCTGCACACGTTGAACACATGAAACCCACGTCATGTTTGGCCACCGCACTCAAGTGTGGGATTTTTTAAACCCCGTCTATTAACAACTTAAAGTGTTAAAGAGAGTAACAGCGCAGCTTAACTCGAAATAAAAACAGACAAGCCAACAATCAAATAGACCGACAGTCAGGCAGTCAGTATGACGGTGACATCGTCACATCAGAAGCCCGCAAGTCAACAAAACATTCCAACATTTAGTCCAACATTCAGCTAGTTAATGCAAATTCTGAGATAACTCAGTGCGCAGTGGTGAGCTTATCAGACACTTCAGTTAATTTGATGATAAAAGCGATATGGAAAAACATATGAATCTCAGTTACAGCGAACCGGTTATACTGAACCGGTTATGTTTACACCAATTAACAGAAATCTCGATGATCGCAATGCATTCTCATATATAGCTGCTTTTTCATGTGAACTACAATGTCAACAACCTTCGTTGAATTGTTGGAGTTTTCATTTCAAAGTATAAAAATGTGCCTTCCTTTCCCTTTCCTTTCTACTAAACGCTGTTTGAACTTTGGTTGATTTAATTGCATCGTTTCAAGAACGTGCTAAATGCGACAAATATTTGTCGTCAGCATTTGAAAGTCTTGGTTTTGAATTAAAAAATCCATTTTTAGAAACAGGAAAAAACACATTTAACTTGTTATGTTTAACTGAGTTTAGCTATCAATTTTATCAAGCGCGCTTAATTTCAACAAATGCTGCGAATTCATTTTATTATTTTTCAAAATATTTAAGTTGACATCGTCGTGTGGATAACTTAAAAATTTCGATTAGTTCGCCTTGTAAAATCATAATCAAAAAACGGATTTAATTGCATTGTTATTATTTTTAGTTGTTTAGTTTTAAAGGAAAATGAAACTCTTAATTTCGTTTGAAATGCTTATCTTAATAAGAATTTCAAACGAAATTAAGCCTATTTATTTTCCTTTAAAACTCAGAAACTAAAAATAATAACTATGCAGTTAAAAACGTTTTCTGATTATGATTTAGAGTAGAAATTTTCCAAGGCGAACTATTCGAATTTTCTAAGTTCTCCACACTTTCAAGTGCTTTGATAACAATTTTTAAAGGTTGTCTGTTATTAAATGTGTTCTGCTATAACTGTACTTGTTTATTTGGAAACAAATCGAACTATCAGTGTTAATCAAAAGATTATCATTAAATAAACTGCGTAGTTTTCATTCCTGCCTCTTTCCATCGTACAGCTAGAAGGCGTAACTTATTGCGAAAGTATGTCATGACATTTATTTCAGATTAACTGACTCTGAAAAAACAATAAATTTTAGTCTGTAAAATCCACCACTTCACCTTTTTTCTTCAACTACTGTAAAATAACAGTAAAATGTGTTTTTTAACTACCAACTATTATAAAATAATAATAAAAGCTGTTATTTCTACTAATGAAATCTTGTAAATTTCAGTAGAAAAACTATAGATCGCATTTAATTGAAATTTTTATTTATATTAATTTCATTCTTGTGTTTTTTGTTTTCATTGAACAAAAAAAGAAAAAATATTTCGTTCAACAATATTTTGTTTTTTTTTCGTCGATTTGACGATCAGTGGTGGATCGTCGTATTATATAACAACACGTTGTGTGTCATACGAACCACTTTTCAGCTGTCAGAAGTCAAACAAACAAAAAATCATGTGAATGTTTTGTTAGCTGCATTGAAAAGTTGAAAAAAATTAATATTTCATGAAGTCAAATTAACACAGCTGCAAGCGAAAAAGAAGCAAAAACAAACTCGTCGCCAAACAAAATAATTATTTGAATTAAACAAAAGCAGGCCGTTAAAGAAACAATGCTGTTTTTTAAAAAACACACTAAAGAATCTCATGTGATCTCGAGAAATACTGCAGTCTTCGATAAGATATAACAAATAGTAAATTAACAAGGAAACTAACTTTAATTTCTATATTACAAATATGACAAAAGTTTTCCCTCATATCTGAATTTTTCATAATAAACTTTTAGTCAACTAGAAGTCGTCGTCAAAGGCTAAAATAGCTCTTCCTCTTCTTTTTATTTTCGTTAACACAACTAAGTAAATACAGTTGCAATAATGTTGGAAAACAGAACAGAAATTATAAAATAAGAGATATTTAACCTTATTTTCAATGAAACAACAAGAAAATATAAATAGTATAAATTTTGTAAGACAGAAAATATTCGTTTTTCAAAGTCATTTCAACAATTACACGAATCAAACGCAAACTAACAAAAACTAATCTTTTGAACAGCTGAAAAAGTCTATTTTATTCTTAAGGAAACACAGCTGAATAAGCACAGATGAAAATATATTGAAGATAGGAAATATTTATTAAAAACTCATTTTTAATAAAAGAATTATATTAAAAGTTTCCTTTAAATTACTCGGTAAATAAACGCGAATATTTACTTCCTCTTAAACAGGAAATTGAAGTCATTTCATTAAATAGAAATGCAAACTTTTTATTGATGAACTCGAAGAAAAAAGTTATAAATAAACAATTTCTTTGTCATTTCAATGCTGCGCTTCGATAGAGCGATAAGCAAACATTTAACTGATACTTGCGGAAATTGAAGTTGCCAATCAAGCCAATCAGCTGATGTGACTTCAACAAACAAGTTGAATTGCGTAAAAAAAACCCAACCAACGCAGATCTAATAACGCAGAAAAGAAAAATGATAACTTAGAAGAGAAAAGAAGAGAGAAGGAGAGAAAGAAACGAGGAAACACACAAATAAAAATATTAACAGAAATATAGGAATATGTAAAATATTTAAAAAAAGGAAATTTTAAAAATTTCTGCAATTGTCGGTTTCGAAAAATCCTTTTCTTCCCTTTTTAGTTCTCTTGGTCAAATTTTTATACTGGCAACGCTTCCCGGCTTTGGTGGAGTATTGCCATGTTCAATCAAAAGGAAATTCAAGATGGTCTCATTGTAATTTTTACTGTTTTTTCTAATAATGGCAATTCTATATTCTCGGTTTCGTAATGAATTACTACATTGAATTTCTTAGGAAAATTTAAAAATAATGTTTGCAACATGTGAAACAGTTTTCAACAGGTGTGTGAAACAAGTTCATTTACAACAAAAATGAAGTGGTTAATAGGAAAATTATTTAAATTAAGATTTATTCTTGTTTCATTCATGCGTATAACTGAGATTCTATTAACTCTTAAAAATTATAAAAGTAGCTAAAAAACAGAAAAAAAATTAAATAATGAAAACAAATTCAAAACTAAAACAAAAATGCATAAAATAAAAACAAAACTTTAATACTTGTGGGAATTCAACTACTGTTAAAAGTGTTGCACGATCAAGGTAAAAATTTTAAGGACAATCTGAATCACATTCAACGTTCGTCTGAGCGAATATCGAACGATGACTAAAAACTAGCATTGAACTTGTAACGACAAATATCATCCATAAAAGGCAACAATAACAATAGCAATAAAAAAACACCAGTAAACTGCTGTGCGAGTCGGCATAAATAAAACAAACCTGCTTCCAGTTTAAAGGCTAAAGATATTTTAACAAAATTTTAAAATAAAACTGATCAATTGCAAGCAAACCAATTAAAAAAACAATGAAAATGTCATATTATTTGACAGTTACAAATTCAAAAAACTACACATTTTCAAACACAAAGAAAGTAGTGACGGTTATTTTTACAAGGATATAAGTAAATTCTAATTCCCATAATTCTGTTTCTCTTGAATTGATTGTATACGTATTTTTGCCCTCGTTTACACAGGAGCAAATCACGCAGCGTTGATCATGGCCTTGCCACACCTTTCGATCTGGAATCGTTGCGTTCGAAGGTGGAGGGACGCTTCGAAAGCGTTGACAGATTGTCAAGTAAGTCCTAAAAGAGTCAATAATAACTACATATTTACACTAATAAATAATAATTACGGTCTTTTTATAAATCATACCAATTAGTTTCATATATAAATCATACAAAGTGGACCAGGATTTTTAAATTCGTATTATTCAAGTTAAAATGTGAACACATTTTGTTGATTTTGTGAATAAAAAAGAAAAGCAATTGTATTGCAGCATAATTGTAAGGCAGCGAAAATATTGCGAGTCTACTTTTAGGCGTTCTTATAATAAAGTTTCTGCTCTCAAATAGAGTGAAAACCTCAATTGATTCGCTTCAGCACCACGCGAGTGAGTTGCACCGTATATTACCACGTGAGGTCTCACACTCACCACACGTTATTCAAAAGCATGAGCGACGCGTTTTTTCAAAAGATCTGAAACTTTTAAAAAAAATTAACTTTTTATAAGAATGCCGTCAAAACAAGAAAATCAAATACATTGTTCGGTTTGTGTGCGAAATTTTGCCAATTGCACAAATTTTCGCCAACGACCGACGACACACAAAGTTGCTTTTTACAATAATTAAGAATAAATTCAATCTAAAGCATTAATATAATTTGTTATTAAGAATTGTATTAGTTAATTTATGCAAAGCTTTTCATGCGAAGTTTTTTTAAAGGTCGTTCGTTTATTTCATATTGTTTGGAGTTTTACAATTTTTGTAACTTTCTTCAATGTCTGTAGTTTTTATCTTGCGTTCTTAACATTTTATGTTATTCCACTTTGTTCACAACGATAAAAAGAATAAATATGTAATATATTTTTTGATCGCTTGCCTCATATATTAGTCATGGTAGGCAATCGTTATTTATACCCTACACCCGAAGGGAGAAGGAATATTAACTTTGTTCTTCCGTGTTGTCCAAACTGCCCGTACATCGAAATCACGATTACGGGAGAACGCAGTGAAATTTGGCACAGTTATTCTTTGTTATCGTATATAGGTAAGTTTGAGATTGTGAGCGGTAGGGCGAAATCGGTAAACAATCACGTTTTAAAAAATGTTATAAGGTGAATAACATCTCGCAAACATTGCGAGATATTGGGGCATAATTCTATTCCGCAACATATTGCGCCATTACTAAAACTTTTGCTAAAAATTGGCGTGTGTTACTTATATTTTCACATCGCATTTGACATTTTTTGCCTTACATATGACGTCAGTCAGACTTCAAAATATCGAATATAGAGTAAAACAAATACTAAAAGCTAACATGACCGATTCAAGTTTAATCGTCAAGTTGTTAATCGGTTCGCGAAGTTTTGCGTGCGATTATGACGGCTAGTCACAGTGAAGCAATTGCAAAAACTCACTGCTCTGTACGCCACTTTGCTCAACTTTGAGTGACTTTAACTCAAGATATTTTATCTTAAAACCTCACGGAATTCAATTTAATGACGGTTTTTTCTGTTTTCAGTAGTGTTCGCAAAGCGCACTGAAACACATAAATCGAAGTGACTGCGAAGAGTGTTTTATTATTCCGAAATAGGAGTTGTAACAAAAAACCCTTTTGCTGAGCTTGCCGGTTTCTGTTGAGATTTTGTGTTTACATTTCGCAAATATCAAAACATACTTTCATAGAATGAATATACCACCTACATACATATAATCGAGTGTCTAGCTTGGCTGGACTTTAGAAGTGTTGCAGCACTTTAGACAGCCGGCTGCGATATTTTGAAGTGTTCTAGTGGGGAAAAGTTAAATTTATAAAATGGAAATTGTTAAAATCTATCGCTGCAACGGCGATTTCATTGTGGTGTATCTCGTAAATGAATTGAAAGATGATGTCAATTTTCTGTTGAAGTCGCATTTATTAACAGCAGCCGATCAGTTGAAGATATTTCAGCAGTCGCCTGTAAAAACAACATGTAATTCATTTAATTAAAATATTTGACAAGAAGCACGTTTTCTACGCGTTAGATCATAAATTTTTTTAATTAAAATATTTTTTTCCCCAGATGAGCGCAAAAAATCGTCGCTGCCAACAATTCCTACCAAGTCTTACACTGTCGGCAATCGTGATACACTGACTTCGGTTGCTGCCCATTTCGATACGACACCCTCGGAGTTGACCCATTTGAATCGTCTTAACAGTTCATTTATTTATCCTGGGCAGCAGCTGCTCGTGCCGGATAAGAACGCCAAAGATGAGGCATCGACCACGTCGTCGATTGCCACCACCGACGAGAAGGCCGGAGGTGGATGTCCTTCAGGCAAGTCCAGTCCGGTAGAACGGAAACTCTCCACCGATGAGCAGAACGATGAAAAGGGTAAGTAAATGGTTACGTCTGCATATTTTCAATTGCTTCGATTTCTCAACCACTGTTGCTTTTTTCCCAATTATCTCCATTTTAGTAACGGCTTCTACGTTGTTTAAATATTCCACATATATTTCTTTGCATATAGTTAAATGCTTTGTTATATAAATAGAAATTAATAGGAAAAACCCCAGGTACCGTGTATTTAAGAGTATCCTTAAAGACTAATGAAATCATACCAAAAAGACAAAATTTTTTTAGCCAATTTAACAGTGCAGCAACCCTGTTTTTAAGATATTGCGTATTATGAGTTGACGTCCCTGCTCTCCTATGATGCCAACTTCGAAATTTCCCATGTTGATAATCTTAAATCGCGCGAAAAATGATAGTTCCTGCAGTATTTTTTAATTATTTCTTAATTAATAATTACCAAATATAATTTTCTTAAACATAACTGCTCTTAAAAGCTGTGCTAATAATTTTCTTAAACAAAACTGGTAAAAAGTATTCTTTTGGAAAAATAAGAAGTTGGCAACTACGGGTCTCCTCTGTGCATATATGTTTCACTCTTTCTATAGCACGTATTTAGATACCACCACTAATGGAGCGAGTACAATAAATAAAACTGAAGGTTGCTGTCATGACTTTGTTGTTGTTTTCTTATTGTCATTCGCTGACGCTTCTGAAGTTCTTGTTGTGCAGTTCGAAATTGCAGTGTTTGTTTTGGCAATATAATTTCGAAGAAATAGTTTTTAACAAATTTCAAGTTGAAAAAAAGTGGAAGGAACAACATTAGCTGATAAAAAAGTGATTTATTTATAGAAAAACTCATTTCCTGAAAGAGTATTACGAGAACCAAATAAGAACAACAACAAAAGGCATGCATACAGCGGTTTTCTGGCGAAACGGAGGTGATTTTTTGGCTAAGAAGTTTTTCCATTATTTTTATTCAAAATTTCAATTTAACAAGTTCTTTAAGCGGCATTTGCATACTTCCTCCGATGCCTCTGTCGCTAGAACCGATTTCAACGTGCTGACTACTGGAGTTGGTTGACTGCCGAAACTCTGAATTAGTTTTGTGTTTAATACAACTTCAACTGAGCCTGAAAATTTTAAACAGTAGCTGCCGGCTGTTCTGAGAATCTGTAGAAAATCTACTCCATACCGAAGTTAGGGCTTTCAGGTTCATAATTCTGAAAGAATTTTCTTATGCTCTCAGAAGTGCTTTTAAACCCTCTTGAAATTCTTAATCTTACAGCTTTCTTGGCACTAAATTCAAAAAAAGCTTCGCTTGTCCATTTTTGGAGAAAATTCCTCCACGAAATTTCAACATTTGAAATATATTTCACGTCCATTTCTCACAATAAATTCGTTGCTTATTTTCTTTATCTAATCTTATTAGTTATCTTATAATTTGTTGAAATCAACAACAATACAAAAACAAAATACTACAGTATAAGAAAATCTTAATTTCCCTTTTTCTACAACAAGTTTTATATGAAATAGTAGAACTCAAAGTAAAATCCAATTCGCTTTCTCCTTTTTAGACCTCCTTGATGGCCTTCGTCCTGGCTCGCCAAAACCTGGTCACATTGAACGCATCGATGCTGCCGACTCTGGTATTGAAACTAATAAAGCCGATGATCCGGTGATTACGCAACGTTTCCTTAAAATAAACGTACGCCACATTACGGACGGCCAGGGTGTGGTCGGCGGTGTACTGCTGGTCACACCCAACGCCGTCATGTTCGATCCGAATGTCTCTGATCCTCTTGTGATTGAGCATGGACCAGAGAGCTATGGCGTCATAGCTCCCATGGAGCTGGTGGTTAATGCTGCTATATTCCACGATATTGCGCACATGCGCGTTTCCGGTGGCATTACGGACTTGACGACGAATGAAGCAGAGAAGGCAGAAATATATTATCCGAAGGCAGTATTAGAAGCGCAAAAAGCAATGAATGACAACAAAGCAACCACAGATGCAGATGTCGTTGATGGGCAGGGAAGCCGGGTGGAAGGTAAAGGTTTCAGATATTTTTGAATATTTTAAACTGGAATCCTTTGATTAATTATTCTTTAAAAAGTTTGTACTTTAACAATTGAATATTTTCTGTTTAGGTTCGGAGCAATTGAGCTCACTGGAAGCTTGCGACGATCAGGAATCGTTTTGTTCAGGCTCTGGACGTGAAGGCGACGCCAGTAGCGAAGTAAACAGCTTCCTCAATGAAATGTCGAACATTTTATTTTAATTTTTCAACTCTTTCCTTAGAAGGATCAAGTCAAAACTGGAGCTACAGCCAAAGATAGCATAAAGACTGATGTTCACGGCGTTGATGATGAGGAATCTAAAAAATTGTGTGTTTCCGACACACGTAGCACTTTGGAGGAGCGTCGCAAGAGCCTTTTGGATCATCACTGGGCCATTCCAAGCAAAGATCGGTGAGTGTTTCTCTAACAAACTTTTCGATTTGTGCATTTACTTTCTTTACCTTACCAATTTTTTAACTGATTATTTTATAAATAATGTATTCACGCACGAGCTATCTAACATTCTTCAGTCATTATAAAACTAACATTTTCTATTCGTTGCTATTTTTGTTTGAGAAATCCATCTTTTAACACATATTCAACATTTAGGTAATTTCTTAACAAACGATTGAATTTTGCAGTATTCGTCTTTCTGAATTCCAAAACAGGCCTTCATAAATCTTCATATTTATTAGAAAACTTTTCACTTATTTCTAAATGCATTTCACTAAAATCTCTTCGCATGCAAAGTCACGTATTCTCTTCTCTATGCCAACAATTCTACGACAAATAATTGAAATGTAACAATTTTCTTTTTCATTTTATATTTTCATATCTGCTCGAAATTCATAATTCCCTTGCAAACGATGCTGCCGATCCGTCGACATTTACATGTTGCGACTCCACGTTGTTTTATTAACGTTAATTTTTCAAAACACTCATACACATTTTACACACATCCACACTTCAACCACCACCAAAACCACCAACATTTTAATTTCATGAAATATCATCATCTAAAACCCGATCTCAGACTATGCTTATCTAATTCTCGAAGATCATCGGAAGACGAGGGTGATAATGAGTCCAACCTTACCGTCGATAGCGGAGCTGCACGTGGTCAAGAGCCACA
Source organism: Sicus ferrugineus (assembly GCA_922984085.1). Lineage (NCBI taxonomy): Eukaryota > Metazoa > Arthropoda > Insecta > Diptera > Conopidae > Sicus > Sicus ferrugineus. The sequence continues at coordinate 2,036,389 of OV277352.1, forward strand.
TTCCTCAGCCACCTCCTCGATCAGCGGCGTTGGTGCTCTAGCTAGCGGCTTAGCAGCTATGGATCTCGAGCACTTGGAACAGCTGTCGAAGCAATCTTGCTACGACTCGGGCATCGATATACGCGATCTTCCACTACCGCAGGTGCAACCTATACCAAAGAAAACCGTCTACAGCGACGCCGACATTGTGCTCAGCTCTGACTGGGTACCACCGAAGAATATCTCGCCGACACACTTCAGCGAGAGTCCGCCACGCAGTACAATTCTAGGCCTAGATGCACCACCCACAGCAGCGGGTGGTGGGTCTCGCAAGAAGACCTCCAGCGTTAGTTTTAGTGTAGATGATAATGCAGAAGTCCAGACGGCGACGGTGGCAGCAACAACGGTGCCAACCGCTACAGAAAGGGGGACTGAAAAGAAGAATAAAGTGAGTTAGGGGAACTCAAGAGGAAGGATTAATTTTGTGAAACTTTCTTTTAAGATGCTGAAACGCTTGTCATACCCACTGACATGGGTGGAGGGCCTTGCTGGCGAGAGTGTGACCGCGGGACCTGGCAGCACAGGCAAGTCGGCGGCTGACACTGACTCGGCTCCCAACACTGGAGATTCGAATCAGAGTGTATTTTCGAAAGTATTTTCTAGGTGAGCGTTTGCTTCATTCACTATATTGGGCTTATTTAATGAAATAATATTTACTTTGCTAAATAGAATTAAGATTTTATTGTATTTTATAAGAAGCCTGAAAAAGCAATTAATTGGATGAATTTGTATTCTTTTGATTTTCTTTTCCTATTCTGGAAATTTAATGCTCTCAAATCTGGAATCTAAATATTTGTGCGAAAAATATTCAAAAACTAACCAAACAATATTGAAACTCACCACACTTCGAATACATCTTCTACTTTATTAACATAATTAATAACACCGAACTTCCTTGAAATACTTCTTCACTCGTGTACCTCACTCCTTTCCTCCCACACATAAACACATACACCTTTACCTTCACCCCGTACTCGCTGACAGTTCACCCATCACTTTGGTCTCAGAGTTGGGTGGTAACCTATTTTCGAAAACGCCGTCTGAAGATTCTGGCGGGTCTCCCGTTCCACCGCTAACTCCGCATTCAACTCATTCCGAAGGTCATGGTACAGCCGGGTAAGGGTTGATTGTTTTTTACGGCAGTGTTGGCTACTTTTTATTGTTTGTATTGAAAAGTTTGTTTTCAGAAAAGTAAACTTTCACTTTCTGTGGTAAAAGCTAAACACTAATTGCTGCTGTTTAATGTGTTGGACTTTTTCTGTCTGTATTCTCTCCTGTTTATTTTATCCGACTATAAATATGTAAATAAATTGTGAATATAGTTTTTCCACAAGTTGCGTTCTTTACTTTCCAAATCACCGTTTTTCCAATTGTAGCAGACGTGAATTGATTATTTATGTTTAAACAACTAGAAAAAAAAAGAATTGTTTTACGATTATCGGTTCAGTATTTTAAATATCTTTTCGCTGTCCTATTTTACGCCTATTTTCACATTTAGTTTTCCTTCTAAAGCTTCCGCTGAATTCCACCATTTGTCACATTTTGCACCTTAAAATTAAACCTAATTAAGAATTCAAACTGTATTAATCTAGTTTTGTAGCAGTTTCTAAGTTGAAAGTTAAAGAAAATTATATTTTTAGCAAAGCTTTTGTATTTGGCGCGGTGTTGCTGAGGAAGTTCTTGTATTCTAAACTGTATTATTAGATGTTTTATAATGTTTCCTAAACTTTGCAAGCAAATTTGTTTAACTATTACTAATAATTTCCAACAGACGTTCCTCTATCGGCACTTTTATGCGTCCACATTCATCTGAAGGCACCTCATCAACTACAAAGCTAAATAAGGAATCAAAACAGCAGCAGCAGCAACCGAAACTGGACTATCGTTCCATGGTATCGGTGGATGACAAACCTGAACTCTTCATTAGTGTTGACAGTAAGTTGTGATTTTCTAGTTGCTATGCATTGTTGAAAATTGTTACAATAAATAACTTTAAAAGTAGTATTTTGAATAGTTAAAGAATCCGAGTTTCTACTAAATCCAGTTAACTATTAGAAAAAATATGCAATTAAATTAAAAGTAATAGAATTCAGTGGCAATTTAATTTTATTTATTAAAGCACTTTTTAACCTGTTTCTCTACATTTATTATTGAATTTCTTTTAAAATCACTTAACAAAAATCACATATCTGAAAACATTTATAGTTCGAGCACCATTCTTTCCATGCATTGCTACACTTGGTAGGTGATATTCATTGGTTTTCTACAATGTTGTATAACCAAAGTGTAAAAAAAGGTGTCCCCTTTTTTTTCCTCTTTGAAGTTTGATTACATTTGCTTATCGCTGTGGGTGTTGTATCTATATAATATTTAAGTCTCCGGAATGGTTTTATAGCTTTAAGAAAGCGTGTTTCTTGTGTTGCTAAGTTTCCTTTATAGTTTTCACGTTCACGCTTCACATGCTTTAAATTTGAAACTATTAGTTATGTTCTTTAAGAAATAATAATAGTTTTTACTAACTTACGGCACGATATGGTATTTGTATCGATTTGAAGGCCGTATTTTAAAGAATTATCGGTTTAGATATTTTTAATTTATTACAGGTTTTATACAATTTTAAGTTTTTAAGCTTTTATATACATATAATGGCACTTTTAGAATTGTAAGTTTTCTTATATAAACTAAAGCCTCCTAAATATAATCAATTTTCAGTTATTATAATTTCTGTAAGTGTTGTCCTCCCATTTGTAAAATATGTATGAATAGTTTTTTTTACTGTGTTGTTAATTATCTTTACATTGTCCCTTCTTCTTAACAAAACTATTTCTAATTCTATTTTCATAGAGCTCATACCACGCCCTGCCAGAGCCTGTCCAGACCCGCCACTGTATTTACGCCTGCGCATGGGTAAGCCGATCGGTAAAGCTGTACAGCTGCCTACCTCCGTAATGTCGTATGGCAAAAATAAACTGAGACCTGAATATTGGTTTAGTGTACCTAAAAATCGGTGAATACATTATTATTTTAATTCCTATATAGCAGATATAGCAGATTTAAACTTTCTAATTTAATTGCAGCGTTGATGAATTATATCGCTTTATAAATACTTGGGTTCAACATCTATATGGCGAGCTGGATGAAGAACAGATTAAAGTACGTGGTTTTGAGTTAATTCAGGATGACACCGAATGGACTAAAAGCGGCACCACTAAAACTGGTCATGGTAGCGGCAGTCAGGAGGGTGAAGATATAAGCGATTTGACGCGTGAATCCTGGGAGGTGAGTTTTTGTAAATAATTAAATACAATACTATTACTATTAATAATACTTAATAATGCAACATTTTAGCGAAATTAATATTTTATTAAGAATATTTTAAATCGAAATTATATATTTCATCATTATTTTCTATATTTTTTCCAAATGCTTCTCAACATTCCATTTCGCAAAAATGAACAAAAATTAAATTCTATTCAAAATCCAACAAAATCGGTAATTAACAGCTTATCAAGGCGCCCTTCGCCAAGACCTACAGCATTATTAAAACGGCCTCACATGCCGCATCGCACGATTTGGATTTGTTGGGTGGTGAGGTTAGGATGAAAGAAAATTTTAAGACAAAACAAAAAACACCAAAAAAACTTACATTTATTTGTTACGAAATTGATGCTCACTTCGTTGTTTATAATTTGTAGTTGATTTTAAAATTTAGAAATAGACAACTGAATTTTAGAATTACAAAAACACCCAATAACTGTTTCGAAACCCTTTTATTTTGGATTAGTTTATTGATTTTGAAATTTGTCACAAAATTTTATGGATGCTACACCGGCACCTTGTTAGCTATTAATTTTCGCACTTTATATAAAATTTTTATGTACATTATTTGAGGTTTGTGTGTATTTATTTTTTAGTTTATGTTTTTGCTTTATTTTTAATTTGAATATTTACTGTAAACATACGAAAACTCGTATCGTTTTTACTATAAAAAAGAAAAATCGTTTTTACTATAAAAAAGAAAAAAGCGGGGTGTCTAAATGCTTCGTCTTGAATTCCAAGTAAATTTAGTAATGATGTCCGTTTTCAAATGCAAAATTAATGCAAATTTGAAATGTATGATGAATAAATCGTTCTCTTCCTTTTTTAAATACTTTCAAATTTGAGATGATTTCTTCACAAAAAGCACTGAAGAATAGAGATTTAAGGTCGAAAATGTCTACAGAAACTATCCCGATCACTAATTGTGGTCAGTATTTACTTCCGAGAAGAGCCTTCATCCGAACAAATTTAAATCTAACTTATTTTTAAGCTTTGCTTGTCTCCTTTCTTCATAATAAAGTTTGGGAAACTCTGTCGTTCGGAAGATCTTTACTGTTTTATTAATAAGCTAGAAAAGTGTCAACTGCATTTTTGTTTACTTCACATAAATTACATTTTTGAGATGCAAACAGAGGAGAATTTGCATTACAAAATTGTGCAAACTGCTTTTCCCTTTTTTCTTTGAATTTGAATTTACACGGAGAGAATTTTAAATATATCCATACGTTTGAGGAATATTAAATTCATGGCATGTTGCCATTTTGCAATCAATATTGATGGTTGTTATTGTTGCACCAGTGCGCAATTATTAACGGCAAAACAACATAAATAAAAGCAAACGTTTGATTTGTGAGTTATTTTGTATTGTAGTTATAAAAGTGACGATCTGAAAGTTTAATATAATTTACTAATCTTTTGCTTTCTTTTTTAGCTAAAATTTTGTAAAAGGTTGTTTGTGTCTTGAGTACCCAAAAAAATTACTCTGTTCTCTAAATATTTGCAATGAAAGAAAGTTTTTAACTCCAAACCTTAAATTTTTATTTAAACCCTAAATTAACCTCATTTTAGCTTGAAAACGGTATGCAAATGATGGTATTTTATTAACCTTCTGCACAAAGTAAACAAAGTAAACTGCACAAAGTTTATTTGTTTACTTAAGTTATGAAATAATCTTAATTTTGCTTCAACAGTCAATTAGCATTTCTGTGTCATGACTGCGTCCTTTAAATTTAGACTACAAGAAGTTAAGTTGGTTTTAAAAACCGATATTCGTCGCCTCGTATTCGCTTCACGCTGTATTCCCTCATACTTACACTTTCTTACCATTAAAAACGGATTTTTAGATGGACCTTTTTCTGAGTCTTTTTTTTTAAGAGTAAAAATTCTACACTTTATGTTCAAATTGCATGTTATTTGCATTAATTTGCAACAGGATTATTATTGTCTGTTAATTTCTATTGCCAGGTAGAAATGTTTATATTACTATAATTTAGAGCATTTTAATGACTTCACTATTGCTGTCACTGATGACATTTTAAATGCTGATATCTTAAATGAAAGTAATAGCGCTATTTGTCTACTTTACATGTTTCTAACCAATTAATTGATAATTAAACTTAATTAAATGATATTTATTATTTGTTCACATCAAAAAAATCGATAAAGAAAATGAATAAAAGAAACTTAATGGTGGAAAAAATAATATTAGCGATAAAAAAAATCAAAAATTAAATATATTAATCTCTGCATTTTTTTACATGGTAATGCAAAATAAGTCTTCAAGAATCTGCTTAATATTGTTTATTTGTCGTACTTATTTGCTATGGATTTCTGGTTGTTGTTGTTATTTATTGCTGTCAACAGAAATAAAGCAGCGATTACCACAATTGATGCGCAAGTTCAAGTTGCGCATTCAAGCTGCCGGTATTGATAAGAAATACAAAATCAATACACTTTCACGCAATCTAGTTGCATATTACACATACATAATCTTTTTTCTTCCTTATCAAAAATATTAAATTCCTACTAGCTAATGGAAAATATATAAAAAAGAATTAATAAAAGTAAATAATTTTAATAATGCAATATGTGATTAATTGATTGTTGATAAGGCCTGACGACAAATTGATTTCCGTCAAGAATTTTCGTACCTTGTATTGAAATGCATAAACAACAGAACAAAACATCCTACCAATCAATAAAAACACTTAATAAATAAGGATATTTATAACAATTAATAGAAAATAGTTCTCAATATAAATATGAAATACTTCAAACATATAACAATTTTTATAGTACCTAATTTGCTTATAAAATTTGAATTAATTTTAAAGATCCCACCAAAAAAGGGAAGGAAAATTGTAGTTACTTTTCTGATCTCCTGATACCAGGAGTTATTACTTATTCGTGATTCAAAAATAAGTCGATTCACTTTTACGTTTACGAATTACATTTTCTAGGAGTTCTTCAAGAAAATATGTATGGAAATGTGATTATCAGTTAAATTATCATCCTGCATTATCAGTCTACGAAATTTTTCCATTACGTTTATTACAAAATTTGTTTTTTAAATCCGATTGTGTTATGTAACCGAATTTGATTTGATGTTTGACCTTATTGTGAAAAACCTTACAATACTTAGCACGAGGTAAAAAACAATAGACGTGGATCCGATTCTCGATAGAGGAGTAGCTGGACCACCATACACGACGATCACCTCATCCATTTGAGAATTGTTTGTTCTTTTGTAGACGATCGTTTGGTCCATGGTGGACGATCGTTTGGTCCATGGTGGACGATCGCTTGATCCTCGATAGACAATCTTCTGATAGTTGATTGTGTAGACGATCGTTTGATCCCCCTTAGAAGATTGTGTAAACCTTGATAGATGATCGTTTGATTCTTGATAAATTATTGTCTGATCGTAAATAGATAGAAGAGGGAGATCCTCTTTAGACGATTGCATTACACGATAGACGATCGTTTGATTTTCCATGGAAGATTATCTGATCCCCAGTACACCTCGACAAACGATCTTGTACTCGTGGATATATGATCGTCTGATCGTTGATAGGTGATTGTTTGATCCTTGGTAGACGATGGACTGATCATTGATTGACGTACGTGTGTCTACTATGACGTACAGTCAATTGAACCGCGACAGAAGATGAAGATAGATATAAAATTGGCGGACCATTACGAATTGTTTGCCATTAGCTTTTAATCTAAAGCTAATTTTCGGCGGCTGGTTAAGATTTTATTACGATCTCTTCTACCAGTTCACCTTTTTCATTCCATCTCTAGAAATAAGCGTTGGAAAGAAATAGTTGTTATCTTTGACATGTTCGGGCCAAATAAACATGGTAAATCAATTACTAACATTTGTTTGACGTGTATCCTCTTCGTTGCAACTGATCGTTATTTATCATAGCCTCACTTAATTAAACACGAACAGTGTTCGTTAACATCAACACCAATCGGTATCATCAATTACGATCGCATCCATAAGGCGTTCGTTTTTTATTTTAACTGATATTGAAGTTTGATGATCTAAGATCAATGGACGACAAAAAGTAAAGCTCGTCACTGTAGTAAAAATTGTCCAACTGCTGCTACCAGTTATAAAAATTATGTATTTCTTTTATCTTATTGAAAACTATTTTTAAATTTCTCTTCTGTCAATCGATAACGGACACAAACAACGATTGTCGTCCTCAATGGTTGATTGTTGATTAATTTAAATTGAATTGCACTGAATTTTTAATCAATTTGTCTTCGAATCGGCGCAACAGCAGTGCGTATTGGTAATGAGAAGAGAAATTAACTCGCTCAAAGCGATCGATGACGGCGTTACATGGCTGAAACGGCAGCGAAGTCTGAAGTGAACCGCGCGATACTTCAAGTGGACGTTTAAACGGTTCCTTCACCAGTCACAATTTGAGCTTCTTAAATGATCGAACGGTGTTGCTCAGAGCGCAAGAGATATTTTGAAATTAAAAGACATTGAATTGAACATCAAAAAGGAATTTGAATAAACAACATTCGAATATTTTGATTTTGAAGTTTATTAACGTTAAAACTGAGGAAAAATAAATATACAATAAATTTAGTAAATTAAATTGAAAAGTTGATTTAACTTTGAAAAAAAAAAACACTATATGTGGCTGAAACGCAATTTGGTCAGAATGTAAATTTTTTACCTCTGACTTTATACAGCTTTTAGCGAAAAATACGAAGTTTTTGCTTTTAGTGTCAAGTATTTTGTTGACAAAATAAATACGAACTTGAAAATCAAGAAAACACGGGTCTACAAATATTTCAGTCAATATTAAACTTGAACATTCTCGACAGTTGTTAGTTTCTGCAGCTGTTTTTAAGAAGAAAAAACCTTTAAACCAAAAATTTTCGTTTTAAAACAACGTTACTCGGCGCTGTTAAGATAGTCCGATACAGTCACTCCTTCACAGCAGTATCCACATCTACAGAAACCTGTGCAAAATGAGTGCCAGAGCGATGAAATTGGCAAAAATAGCCAAATATATAAAGAAAAAGGTAAAGATTTTTGCTCTACATTCACATGAATTACTTTTGCAATTCTCATTTGAGAATTTTCATGTTTCGCTTCTTTCTAGTCCATCCTTTCACATTTACAGATATAGTTGGGAAAATTTTGTATAGGTTGGTAGATACATTCTTGTGACTTAAATAGTAATGTAACCTGAAATTTTCAAGTGAAAGTTTATTCGTTGATGTGCTTGTTGGGTCTTCTTCGACTTTCCACTGTTTAGTGTACAGAAATCAATTTAAAAGTTCCAAAACAAGTTGTTGAACCTCTCTTTCAATTTAGTACAGTAACTAAATTTTTATGCAAAGCAAAGCCAACAAAAATCTAACTGCAGACACAAGTATGAAGCTCGTATTTAACCAGTTTGGCTTGCACGTAGACAGCTTGACTTATTCGACAAGCTACTTGCTGGAAGACTCTCTGTCACATTTATGTAAATTTGGTTGGCTTCTTTCTTGTTTTTAGCTTTTAGTTTTCATGTTTGCTGTTGCTTTGTCGTCTGTTGCTTATTTCATGAATTCGCCTTATTTGCTGCTTGCAGCTGCTTTTTTTTTTGTAATTTATCACCGTTACTATGTCGAAATAGCGACATTCTGTTAAATTAAACAACTTTTCCGAAATAACTCAGGTCGGGAGAGACTTGATTCCCCTATTCCACTGAAAATAACTCATCCTCACAATCAGATTCTTCCTGTTTACCTATTAGAAATAATTCAGTTATAAATAGAAATGTATAAATTATTTACGTAGTTATTCTCTGAATTCCAAAATGTTGCTATATCAAGATATTTGCTGTATTTCATGCAGAACAATTTAGCACTACAAATATTTACTTATTATTTATCAACATTATTGTTTCTTAATTGATGTTTTCGATAAAAATGATCTGCTTATTCTATTAATATTTAAGCAAAATGAATTGATTACAAATGATTTCTTAATTCCGGATTTTTAAACTCCGAAGAATGTGGTATTGACATTTTTGTGTACTTTTTCCCTTTCATTTTCTTCTATTTATTTTACAGAGAAAAGAGGTTTAGCAGGTAAAATTTGCGTAGCTTTTTATTTATAAATACATTAAGTTAAACGATTATTTCAGTTATTAATTTCGAATTTTTTATTATTAATTCCAAACTATATTCACCCGTATTTTGTTTTCTGAAGATTTTTCCTTATGAAATTTTAAATTTTAAAACTTCTAGCTTTTTTTAAAAATTTATCGCATTAATAGAAACTTGCAAAATTGTAATAATATTTTTCACATTTAAATTTCTGTTTTTATATTAATTAGTTTTAAGATTTTATTATCATCCAACGTCGTGATTTTCAAACAATTGTAATAATTTTCTATATAATCTCCTGAAACTTCGTGTGGTCATAAAAATTAGATACTGCCTTATATAACTCGAACAAATACTGCTATTTTTTCTTCATTCCGTTGTATAATGCTAATTTTTAAAATAAAATTTTTATTTTCACCACCCTGCGTTGACACTTCGTCATCGTACGAAACTTGAGACCTGCATATACGATCACCTTTCATGACCCACCCAACAACAGCGAAGAGGTTCTCTTTGTTGTTCTGTTGACTAGCATGACATTCATTGCAAAACACCAAAAAATAAAAAGATTTGTAAAAAAACTGGGCACGTCTAGGTAACAATATAGCTCGACTTGAATAAAACGTGTGTTTTAAAAGCGGTTACATGTTGGTAACGTAATAGCTATTCTTGCCTTTCATTCTTCTTTTCTTTTCTCTTCTTTCTCTGGCTTCGCATTTATTTAGTTTAATTGTTGGCAGTTTTATTTTAACGATTTTATTGTATTTGTTAAATTTATAAACTCTACTCTGTAGTTTTCGATACAAAGAGGATGAAATTTAGAGCGTTCCAATGAAAATCGTTGAACAACTGAAACAAGGTTATATAAAAGTTCAAACAAATTCGATGAAATAAATGCCTTTTTTGTGAAAATCAACAACAATCTGCGCACCGACTAGAACATCCGAGGGTTTCTCTCGGTTTCAATCTCGCTAAAAATACACATCTACTTTAATTTCTATAAATACTTCCTGCAGCTTAATTTCCGCCTTCAAGAACTCTCTAAACAAATATTTCGCTATTGATAATCATCGGTGTTATTGTTTACTAAAAGTGATTGAATGTTAAGTCTTAAAAAATGAATGCGTTTATGTACTCAAGCACTGATAAAAACCAAGTATTTCATCAGTAAGCTCAATCTAGCAAAATGCTAAATTCTTCTACGGTAATAAGTTTCTTAAAGTTTCTTGAATATGCTTTCCGATCTATATGTTATTTTTGCAGAGCTATTTTAGTATTTCAGTTATAATTACGTTTTTCGTATAAATAAGTTTAAAATTATCACGTCGAGCCTTATCAGGATCCGATGACGTGTTGTAATTAAAATAATGACGTTGCTCAAGGCGACGTTGTTGTCTGCGGTCTGACAATCGAGTAAACATCTTCAGCAAAAAACGCCCGAAAACAATTATATTTTTGCATTCGGTTGTTATTACATTGAAAGTTTAGTTTTCTTTTTATCGTTGATGACGAAATTTGTCGTCATTTTTCTTATATAACGAATTCTTTTAGCCTTTTTCAGCCACAAACTTTCATTGTGTCAGATTTTTCAGATCTAATTTTAGGTCTTCAAATTCCACATTTTGTAACTGGAGATCAATGCGTTCAATTTCTGTGTATTGTTTCAATTTCAAGATAGTGTACAATATCTTATATAATAAATACTGTACAGTGTAATAGATACCATATGATAAATTATAACGTCATTTTTAAATACTACTAAAACATTAGAGAGTTTAAAGTTAATAAGTTGAGTTGCTCCGACTAACCTACAAATTTCGCAGGATTATAAAAACGCACTGAACAAATTAACATAAAAATTCAACTGCAACAAGTTTACCTTGACATTTCTGTAAATAAAAAGCGGTTTTTGCTAATTGGATTGAATTAAGTAAAATGTTAATATAATCTCAGCCAAAACTTAATCCAAGCTAAACCAGTTACTTAACTAAAGCTTTTTGAGTGCGTGCAATATAATTCATGAATTAAGACCTTTTGTATGTTTAAATAGCGTCTGAAAGATTTTGGAACTCTTGTTTTTGAGAAATCCGATGTTTTTGCTCTAACTAATAGTTTAAAATAATTTTCCTTTTGTTCCAAACTCGTGCAGTTTTCATTGAGTTTTTAAGAGTTTCTTTCAAGACCGCTGTAAATTTGGACTTCTAGGTCCGTTCCAGTTCTACGTCTAGTTTACCGCTTGTGACCCGTGCTTTCTAAAGCCAAATGGGGCACATCATGGTTTTGTCTTCCTAAAGCAGCCCACAAAATTGGTTTCTCGTTTGCAAAACAACCGAAAAATCTATAATTTAAAATAACTAAGGTCATTGAAGGTCTTCGGGATATACAGACGCCTGAATATATATTTTGTTTTCGTACAGTAAGATTTTTTGGTTTTTAATTTTCAAAATCATTTTTTATGGTCGATTATAACGAAACCGGATTTAAGGAATTTTAATCATATATCATTAAATGAAGGAGAAGAAAAAAGGAGAGAAGCACGAACTCTCTTTTAATTCGTTATTTTTGAATATTTAATTTTCTCAGTCTTTAATAATTTCAGTATCATTTCAGAAATATAAATTTTAAAAATATTCGGGTTTTTAGTTTTTTTACCAAATTTATAAACTAATTTTCAATTAATTGTTTTCATTGTTTTTCATTATATTAAAATTTGCTTACGTGGACTGAACAAGACATTCTGTTATCGGAAAAATGAAGTTTCCCATTACAAAACTGGTTTAACTAGATAACCAGTTACCAGTTTCCAGTAGTGATCAACTAGAGTTCAAAGAAAAAGTCAACCTAGCTTTTTAGTTACCATTTTTCACTCTGCACTTCTTGCTTTTCTCATTAAATACATTCCAGACTCTTATTGAATGAGAATGAGAGGCCTCTCTCATTCTCTGCTCGCAATCCATTCGATTTGGTTTTGGTCAACAGCAACCTTCCACAAGAGAGTTTCAACTCCAAAGCTTATTTTAGTTCACTCCGGCATTCTCAGTGCGCAAGCATTTGACAGTTCGGTGCAGCCCATGTGTTCAGAATTAATAAGAAATTTAATTTTTTGAGGAAAAGTGTCAAAATTCGATTTATAAGTGTCAGAATTACATTTCAAAATAAAATTTGGTGAAGAAATTACTAAAATTAAAACTAAAAGTGTTGAGTAAGTTAGTAAAACAATACAAACGTGAAGTAGAAAAAGCTTCAAAAATAAAACTTGAATCACAAGACTGAGAAAAAAAATCATAGCAGAAAATCTATACAAAGATAAGGAACAAAAATTAAGGAGAGCCGGACATAAATGAGAGAGCAAGCTGAAAAGAGAAAGAGAGAGAGAGAGAGAGAGAGAGAGAGAGTGAGAGCGAACCAAAATAAACTGAATTAAAATTGCTTTTATTAAGAAGTAGAAAAAAAGCAAAATATATTAAAAGCTTGCATTTTTTGCACACTTGTTGAACGCTCAAGAGAGTTGACGTTCACAGTCCTCTCTCTACACATTCCCCTCGTATAATTCGTTCCAAACCAATCGTCTGCAATCGTCCACTTCACCCCACACCATGTGGTTCATCGTCTCACTGTTTGCTTGTGCAGCCGCTTTGGGTTTGGCTGGGCGCAGATGGGGCCGCTGGCTTTATTTGCGTTACGGCCGCTTCGTGCTGCCGCGCTACATGTTGACTTCGGTGCGAAATCGAGCACCAACGCCGCCGCTGCCAACGTCATCTGCCAACGAGGAGAATCTCGAGGGGCTGCTCGATGAGAGCGGTGAAATGCATGAGACGGTGAGTGTGTTGCATTTCAAGCCGGTTTCTCTGGCTGCGAGAACCACAATTGAGTTGGCAGAAATCGAACTTCTTGTGCCTCAGTGTGTTAAAAACCAATTCTAATCATAATGACTGCATGACAAATTTGTTATTCGAGGTGTTTTATTTTTCAACTCATTTGAAAGTTGTAAAATAAAAACTTAGTTCTGTTTTCTTTTTCTCTATTTTTACAATAAAAATTTAGTTGCATCGTACCTTCGCTTTTCAACACACATCATGCAAAATATTCTTTTTTTTTTAAGATTCTTCTTCTCTCACATTTTGTGTGTTTGTGTTCACTTTAGTTCAATTTAAATTCTTGTCAATAGCCAGAAATGCAGTGAGTATATAAATTAATTGAATTTTTCATTATTTCATTTTGCAAACAGAAAAAGCTCAAAAATCATATAAACAAAAATTAGGGCGCAGTATTTGCAGACAGTAAAAATTCTAATACAAACCTGTTAATGTTTAAATTGTCGCTCACAAATGAAATGTTTGATCCTCGTACCGACTCATTCGACAATGAAACGTTTCTCGAATAAGTTCTCATTGCACAAAAGTTTCACTCAACAGAACACGACAAAATATCATTGTAAATCAGAAAATTGAAATCCGGAAAAACAAAAAATGTTTGCTTTCGAAAATGAAAACAAGGTAATGTGAGAATAGTTTTCCGAACCTTACTAAGTAAGAAAAAAACCTTAATAACCGCTTTTAAAAACGTTAAATACAATAAAATTTTACTGTATAAATTTTCATTTTTCTTTGAGTGCTTAGCTCTTGCTAAGCAACAACAACAACAACAACAGCAGCAGCAGCAAAACAGCAACAGTAATTAGCCGGCTATAAATTAGTTGGTAACTCCAAGCAGTTTCACTCATTTAATGCCGTCATGAATAAAAATCCCAAAATAAAATGCAACAGAAAAATCTGGCAAATCTGACTGAGAGTGAAGTTTTGAATGAAGCGAATGCATTCGCTTAGTATGAATTCAAGCCTGGAGTGGAGCGTGTCGATTGTGTCCTCAAATACTTATTGAATACTTAATAATTACTTAAATATTATAATTCTCAAGTGTTTTCTTCTTATTTAAACAGGAAAACAAACATTGAAATTAACTGCAGATTTAAAAAACCAATTATTTCTGTGAAATTTCCATCCTTTTCACATTGTAACTAAATTAATAATTAAATAAATATTAAATTAAAAACAAGTCAGTGTAAATAAAACTCTTGCAATTTTAACTTATACGGAAACAAATTTCTACCTGTGCTAAAATTAAAACTTAATTTGATCAGTGCATGATTAACATTAAATTTTGCTGCATCGAATTTAAACTGCAAAACTAACAAAATGTGCGAATTAATTCTAAATTCGTCATTGGAATGCGAGGTAATTATTTGTGTTTGAAGAAAATGCACTTGAGGGGTTCGTGAGTGATTTTGACGACTTCTATCCAAGCTGCTTAAATACTTGTAAATTTTTGCATTTTAAAAGAACTTGATAATATTTTGTATGAACAACAAAAACACGTGCCTTTCGAAATTCAATTAATACATCTGTATCTGCAACTCTCTAGCCGCTTCTTCATCTCTCAAACGGTCTCGGGTTGTCTGCGTCTTTCTATTTGTCCGTCTGTCGGTCTGCTGATTCATAAAGTGTTACGGGAGCTTAATCAGCCCCTCGAATCCGCTCAATGTTGCCGTTTTACGGTAGCACTGAACTTGCTAGAAGCGAGTAGAAGTAATTAATTGCGGCTTTGTTTTGTCTACAATAACTTTACGTCTCGTCGTCGAAAAGATTTCCACTTGACAAATTGTTATCTTATCTCTGGTGTGGAAATTAGCAAGTAGAAGCTTCGGCTTCTGGTATTTTGTTGCATCACCATCGTCTCGCGATTATCAGCGCCATTTAAGACTTTCTGATTATCAAAAACATGATGATGACCACCTCCGTTGTTATCAGTATTGTCAGTCAGCTGATTTATCTTGATTTCTGCAGTATTTCTGTTTTAATATTGTCATTACTATCGCCATATTATTTCCGCAATCTACTACATTATCATGAACAACTATGTTGAAGTCTCTCATATTTAAAAAATTGATTGAATTCATTAAGAAATAATAGTGGTGGAAATGAAAATAATTTATTGCAAGGTTAAAACGTTTATAATATTTATGATTGCATTGTAAACAGTTTTCAATAAACGGATCATTTAAATACATCAGCTTACGCTTTGTAGGCTGCTTTAAAAATAGACTTAAATTCTTTCTGAAGCAATTTTGAATAAATTTTAACTATTTACTGCATCTGTATTATGTACCTGTTAACTTTAAATCTATTTTACCTGCATTTGAAGGTTCAGTTAGTGCAAAGAAATATTTCATTTTCATTTAGAATTTATGAGTGATTCTGTTAAAAGCTTAAACAACAATAGAATAAAACAAACTAGATTTACTTAACTAATCGAGATAAAGCTCTTTCAAGTGCTCTCCTTTTCATCGCTGCATTTAATGACAAATCCCATCCTATTGTACTTTCATTCCTGATTTCTCCTAAAATCCAGAAGCTTTTTAGTATTACCGAATAATAAGAATCTACGGAATCTCTGAAAATCGAGCCTGTGACTCCGGGATTAGCGGATCAACACTAATTTTCAGTCATTTCCTACTAAAGTTATAATTTTCTATAAACGTTAAGCAGTACAAATTTAACGGATAGAAAGTTTATATCTTAGTTTACGCTGCGCGTTGAGCTGCTTTTAGAATAGCATTATTTTTATATGCTATATTTATACCGTTTTTCATAGAAAACTAGATTTCTAATTTATCTGTGCGGCCTTTCCTGGCGCCAGTGAACTTGTTGCTCGCCCAACTCAATCATTGTTGCAATGAAGCATATTTGCAGTTTTTTACTACTATTTCTCTAGCAATTCAATGCATACTGCATTTATAACATCGTAAATTGACAGGCACGAATTAGGAGAATGCAAATTTGAATTCATTAAAGTCATTTAAAGATCACAAATGGTGTTTAGTAAAACTTTGGCGGACTTGAAGCCTTCGAAATTAAAACATTATGTGGTTTAATTTCCACATAGCAGACGGCCGAAATTGACTGGGCCATTTTCCAAAATTCAGTTTTATCCAGTTCATACTTCGAGTGAAGTGTTATAAGTACACTTCGCCACTTTTTCAACAGAAACTTAGTTTGTTGCCTCGTATCACCGATGGTGCCCCGCATTTAATTATGCTAATTTCAATTAGATATATAAATTTGCAATTTTAATGCGTTATTTCTGCTACAACATGTTCGTCGCTTTCTAGCATGATAAAAATTTAGACCGAAAACTAAAACTGGATACTTGAGCAGTGAAGGTTACAAAAATTATTAGCTTTTTAGCAATTGCTGGTCGAACAGGAAATTTCTTTCTTGTCTTACGAGTTTCGATTTAACCAAATGATGAAATTCATTTTAACCACTCAGGCAAAATGTTTGTTTTCTTCGATTTATCATGTTGTCGTCTATTGTGTTTTTAATCTAACGAAAATGAACAGATTAAGACCTTTTCATTTGTATTCTCTCTTCAAAACAGTAAAACTTAATTTTAAATAGGTCGTCGAGGACCCCAGTACACGTTTAATATTGCTTTTCAAATCATTTAATTAAAAATTTATCACTTTGCAAGTGCAAAATAATAAATTTCAATTATTTAAAACCGATAAGAGTTAAAAATAGTTCAATCGAGCTAATTTCGGCGACAATAAGGCAACAATCACCCAAAAATGGTTAACCGATTTATGGTTCAAGTAACAATACCACGTTACACCTACCTGAGCTATTTTTCCAAATGTTTCCAGTACAGAAGTCCCAGAAGTTATTGTTATCACCTTGTTGACGCATTGATTAGGTTACCGAAAAGAAGTAGCAAGTGGTTGGATCTTAATCGAAACACGATTGGTATCGCGCGAATGGCACAAATATATTGCGCAGATACCGCTTCATTTGAGCCGCAAAAACGTGCAATTGCTTTATATTGCCTTGTGTACAGTTATTTTATAGTTAGTCCGTCAATTATTCAGTGCGCAAACATAATGGTGAAAGAAATGCTTGCAGAAAAACGATTTCGTCGACTTTCATGGTGGTCACGACGGCGTCGTTCGGAGGTAAGTGAATGGAACGCATTAAAAAGTTAAAGGAAAGTTAAAGGAGTGCAGTTGGCGGAATTAACATTACTGAAAAATTTAATTGTCAAATTGTGTAGAAGTTCTATAAGTCTGTTTTGGGATAAAATTGATAACTAAGCTTTCGAACACGGAACTCAAATTAAAAATTGCTAAGATCAATAAATAAATGTATAATCAAGTGATAAATAGTTCTTTTAATTAAAGTTAATGAATAATAATAATAAAAATAGCTATAAATTTAAATATATAAAAAGTTAAGCGTGAAAGATAAAAAGTTATAACTTGTCTGTCTGTAGCTCTTTGCAAATTAATGAAATTTTAATGACTCCGCTTAGAGAGGAAATGTGTGCGTCTTGTTGTTCCACATGTCTATTACCACGTTACCACTTTTGGGAAGAGACCACCTCATCCATTAATTGTCATAATGACAACTGTATTCGTCGAAAAAGCTGATAAAGTGAAGTGGATAAAATTGCTCATCACTTCAATGCAATGTTTGCAGTTCTCATTGACAACAGAAAAAGAGCAACTTTCGAGTTTTGTTTTATTTAATGTTTTACTTATTAATTTACTTATTTAGCTACTTATGCTTCGATTTTGAAAACTAATATTTTTATTGAATTTAAAATCCTTTTAGCACAGTTTTTAGCACCTTCGACCTTTTTTCAAATCACTTAGTTTTAATAATTCAGAAATTGCACACGCTATAATAGCTGTAATTTAACCAAATATACTTGAAATTTCACAAGTTCCAAAACTACACTTTTCTCAAAAACAATCACCGAGTTGTTGTTACGTGTAGTGATTTTTATATAAATTTGAACTTAAATGTGACACCCCACCACCTTTTCAGTTTCAATCCTAGTTGTATAGCTAATAACTGTTTTTAGTGTTTACACTGTATAAATTAAATTCTTTAGTTGAAGAAACTTCATAAAATAATTTCTGTTCTCTATTTCTTCCCCCTTCATCACATCAGGTTCTGTCGATGAGCAATGATGAGTACAGGAAAGCGTCACTTTTCGCTACCGGCTCATTTGATCTTGAGTTCCCTATACCAGATTTGATTGGTACAACGGAAATTCTGACGGAGGAACATCGGTGAGTTTTTTTTCGGCGACTTGTTTTTGCTCAATCGTTCGTTTCAGGATACAAATCAAGCTATTAATGTTAAAATGAGCTTCCTCTCCTCCGTGATTTCTTTATATTATCACATATTTAAATCAAATATTTTCATCTTCCTTTCGCAGTGAAAAACTTTGCGGACATTTACCTGCACGTGCCGAAGGCTACTCTTGGTCTCTGGTTTTCAGTACCTCACAGCATGGGTTCTCACTGAATTCTCTGTACCGAAAAATGCAACGACTAGAAAGTCCTATACTGATTGTTATTGAGGATACGGATCACAATGTAAGATTTGATCAACATAATCCATAGAAACAGTAGAAATACCATTATTGATTTCCTACTCTAGGTTTTCGGAGCTCTCACATCTTGTTCCCTGCATGTATCCGACCATTTCTACGGCACCGGCGAGTCACTGCTATACAAGTTCAATCCCAGTTTCAAGGTCTTCCACTGGACGGGCGAGAATCTATACTTCATCAAGGGCAACGTGGAAAGTCTGTCCATTGGCGCGGGAGAGTGAGTATAACCGCAACAAGTTCTTCAAAAACATTCTTAAAACCTCATTCATCTTTTCCCTTTATTACAACAGCGGTCGCTTCGGTCTCTGGTTGGATGGTGACCTCAACCAGGGACGCTCGCAATCCTGCAGCACGTACGGCAACGAGCCGTTGGCACCACAAGAAGACTTTGTCATCAAAACTCTCGAATGCTGGGCATTTGTTTAAGAATTTCTTTGCTTTTAATTTAAGTATAACATTATTTTCATTATTCTCCTAACGTTATCATTACTATTAATATAATCATTACTCTTAATATTATGCGATTAATCATTTTATGTTATCGATATTGTGTTTGATGTCTGTATTTACGCTAAATAATCATCCGCAAGCATTGCTTAGTGTTAAAAAGAATTTGCTGGCATCTTTTCAACTAAATTAAGAAACTTTTGTTGTCTTTATTTGAAGCGAAAAACAAACATACAAAACGCAGAAAGAAGTTTTGAAAATTTAGAATATTTGGACAAAGAAAACGATTGACAAAAGAATTTAAAGCAAAGTAGAGAAAACATGAACGAATGAAATATATATAATTTAAGTTGTTATTGTAACGAAAAATGGTGTAAAACTTTATAAAGTTTTTCTTTAGAACGACACTGATATAAAAGAGAAGGAAACTGACTTGAGTAGAAACAAGAAACGCAAAACTGATGCGAACGTAAATAAATATCTGATTGTTTTAGAATTTGTGGATTCAATTAAAATAGAAAATAATTTTGTTTAGTTTGTTTAATTTATTTTAAGGAAGAACATTATTATTTAAACCCTATAACATGAGAAAAATAAATATAATGTTTAATTTTAATATTGAATGTTTTAATTTAGTTTATTATTTTTGTGTTAAATAAAACAAAAATTGATGTTAATTGCGGAATTTTATTTAATATGATTTCTTTTAATTTTCTGTGAATTTACGTTAAAGATAATGTAATGGGAATTCAGAATTGCTTTTAAAAGTTAAACAGTTAATGTTAATAAAACCATTTTATTTGTTATTCTAATAATACAATTTTTATGAGTTTTAATGTAATTAACAGTTGATTGCTGGGGGAAATACTTTCAGATGAGTTGTTGGTAATGATTTATCGTTGTAATGGAAGGCGTTGCGTTCGATTATGAAGATCACTGATCATATGATGAGTTCTTCAGCTATTTGTCTGCTTATAAAAGTGCCAGTTTAGTTCTTGTAGCTGATAATAACTAAGGTCATTCAACGCCTTCATTACTAACTGAAATCTGAATTTAACGGAAGTCTAGACAATTTTCATTTGCACGGCACTTTAAAAGATATTTAAATTTTAATTTATCCGTTTTACTGTTTTCCGTTTATCTTTTAAAGTACGAATTTAATCTGTACCAAACTGAATTCACAGTTTAAACTATTTTTTCTTTAAGTTCAATAAATTTTAAAGGCGGAAATACTGAAATATAAATCTTGCAAACTGTTAGAAGTTGAAAAATATTCAAATTAACAAATATTTCTCTCGGAAAGACAAACAATTTTTGAACCCATACATATGAGCAGTAGAAATTTGAAATTCTGTATTTGCATGAATTTCGTGAATATTTCAAGCTTGCAGTACGCTTTGCTAGTAAAGAAATAATTTTAAAGATAAATGAGAAACAAAAAAATTAGAATTAAAAAATTTGTAGCTGTTGTGTATGGAATGTACTAACAATAATGAAAAAACAAAATATTAAACTGCATACACAACAAAAAACCCATATTCTAAATTACTATAAATATATAAAATGAAATAAAGAACTTGTATAGAACTCAGATTTTTTGATATATGGAATGTAAATTGTAAAACAGGAATTTTATATACACAATATATTAACACATACATATTTACAGACAAACATACATGCATACATACATAATAACAAATTAGTCAATTAGTTTCCAATAATTGAATTAAGTCTCAAGTAATTGAAATAAATCCTCCTTCCAAACAATTCTTAACGGTTCGTTTCGTATTTCAAATTTGTTTAAATCTCTTTTTAAACGTTAGCACGCTTAAAAGAATTTATTATTCTAAAAAGAAACACCAATAACACTGTAATCGTTATGGAAAAAGCGATTACATTCAAAATTATTTGTTTTTCATTTGAAAAGTGTTTTTTTATAATAAAAACCACAATTTTTGTTAATTTTTTCACTTTTCCTTTTTTAACACCGTTTTAAAAAACACCAAGACATTAAAAAACAAATCCGATTGAATACATTGATTGGCAACCTCAAATTATAGTAAACTTAAAATCAAAAAGAATATTAAAGTCAAGAGCAAAATTTAGCTTTAAGAAAAACGTTTGAGGAAAACAATGAAGAAAATACTAGAAAATACATTAAAAAATCTGTAGAATGATTTTTGTAGTGTTGATAGATATTTTGCACCTCAAAAAATTAGAAAAAAACAAAACACCGTCGCACACAATCGCTGTTGTATTTATAAAGTGAAATCTTAGATTTCGGAATTTTATTGGTATTTTGAAACCACAATTTCTATTGACAATGAAGTTTAGAGGTTGTTAACCAGCAAAATAGGAACTCAGAAGCTTAAATAAATTCAAAGACTTAAATGCAAGGAAAACTTAAAAGCTTTCGCGCCACAAAAGATCGCTCTCAGCAATGAGGATTTTGTGAAAATTTATAAATTTATAACAAGAAAAATCAGAAATTATGTGTAAAGTCAACCAACACAATTTTCAGCCGTACTCTATGCTTAGTAAAACGACCAACTTTAAAAGATATTCTTGGAAGAAGGCAAGAAAATCCCTTCGAACTCCGCGATATTCAATTTTATCGTGAGATATCGTGATTTATGTGAAGATATACTACCAAGCAACCAATTTTCAGGTTCGAACTACATCTTTTTAATTAAATTTATGGCGGTTTCTTGTTATAGCATTTTCGTTTTAAATAGAAGTTTTAGGATGTCATAACTAAAATTATTTCTTAACATAATTTGTTGCTGATTTTATAAAGTGGTTATTTTTAAATATTTTGTTAATAACTCAATGCTATCAAACTTACAATGAATCAGCATCAATAAAAAGCAAGTTTAAATTGCATTAAAAATAAAAAGAAAGATTTTTCTATCATTGAGTGGTAGGAACTTTTAACACAAGTTATGATTGGAAATATCACATGCGAAAGCTAATTTTTGCAAAAAAAAACTATATTATAAATCAGTCAATTATGAGCGTTAAATGGGTTAATAAATACAATAATTGTTTGTGAAGAATTCTTGTAAAGAAAATAAAGACAAACGGAAAGCATTTTAAATAACTGAGAAAATCTTTGGAATTAAAAGAAACATTAAATGAAATTTATCGATTAAGGTCTACGTTCCGCATATTTTCTTTTTGTTACTTCAAATATGCTTATTTTTTTAATCAAAATAATTAGATTGCAACTTCTGTCAATTAAATTGTAGACTGGATCTTTTCACAAGCGAAAAACAAAAGCAGACAAATTAATATCATTTTTTGCAATACAAAAGGAAAAAGAAACCAAAAAACGAAATTTAGATTAAATTTTGAAAATTGAAAATGACAAATTAAAAAAAATAAAATCGAACATTAAATTCAAATTGTAGAGAATGCAGTGTTATTGCCTCAGCTTACATGGTTTTTGTGTTATCTACAATATATTACATATATGTATGTACGTAAAGGCGTTGCGGCTTCGTAGTGGTAGTTGTTTGAAATACTTACATGTTAATATACAATATATATAGCTGAATATATACACTCTGTACTTGTAAGTATATTTACACACGAGCCATATAAAAACATATGATATTGAGGAATGCTGTCGCCTTTATCGTAAGTAAAGAAATTTATTAATAAAACTGGAAAACGTTAAAGAAATAGTTACAACATACTTGAATATGTAGCGAAAAACTATTAAAATACAAAACTTCATTAATGTGCAGTTACCATAAATATTAAGTTAAATCAAGTACAGAAGCAACATATATAAAAACACGCCTCTGTAAAATACATACTTACATAATCTATACTTACATGACAGCTCCCTCTCCACCCTCAAACGCTTAATGTAATCGTTGTTGGCAATATTAAAACAAAAAATTGTCTTCACTATTGTAATTTAAAAGTAAGCAATTAGAAAAAGCATACAGCAACAGTAACAACAACATCAATAAGTAAATGTTTTTTGTGAATGATTTCCAATGCAACGGAAGAAAAATGTTATGCAAATAAAGAAGCCTCTATTATATGTTAAACAGAACTGATCGTTTTCCAAAAGGTTTTGCGCTTTTCTATAGTTAGTCGTTAGGTAATGAACAATCCGCCTGGCGACACGATTCTTCTTTTCTTCATTCTACAAAAGTTCATTAGAAAAAGAGGGCTTGAGAGAAAAGTCTCCACACATTCTTCAAATGTAGAGATTTTTTTTAAGCCAAAATTCTGTCAGATTCTCGGTTCTTTTTAAGCACACAATTAAACAGTTGCCCGCACGACGACTTTTTCAACGCTGTTTGCCGAACTTGAATTTCACTCACACACATTGAGCACGTATACGACTTTTAACATCAAAGAAGAAACTACGTGTAGCCACGCTTTCTTCAAGAAGCCGCGTCAAGAATCGTGTAGCCAGCGCCAAAAGGAGTCGTCAAAGGCAAGCAACTCGAAGATGGTATTAGAGTATTATAATATCGAAAGCTGCCTGAGAAAAGCATCGTTTTCTAGCAAATTCCTTGTTAAATCCCGCTGGCGAGCGTTCCTTAGAGCACCGCATGAACGTGATTTAGACCCATTTAATACCAAAAGCGTGATTTATGCTCCAATAAAATTAGAAATACAAAAATATGTTTTGGTTTCAACGCATAGCTGGATTTATTTTTTCACAAATTCTTGCTGATAAAACTTTTGTTGTCTGGATGCGAACGACTTAACGTTTTAGTTCTTGATTTAAATTTTGAGTCGCCGGTTTAATTTGCTTGCAGCGGCAAATTGCAAATAATAACAGCCTATTCATTTCGAGGACTGATGAGAGTGAAATGTTTCGCGGTCTTTTAATTATAGTAAGTTCAACAATTTACAGAATACAGTAAGCACCATTTAAGGAACAAGGAAGATTGATTTATCTCAATTCTTCAATTCATATGTACTTATGCTATGCTTGTTATGTTATAAAAAATAGTTGCATTGTTTGAAAGTGCGATTTCGTTTAGTTCTTTGATTTAGATAAAAATGTCTAACTTATGACTGCCTGTATTCACTTGTTTCCAATAAATATTCTAATTTAATACTTCTAGCTATGTGTACGATATATACATTTTACCTTTTCTTTAAGTTTTCAATCCCATCCTAACCAAAATTAGTTTTGCTTATATTTAAACGAAAATTAAACTTAAAATTAATACTTTACATTTAATTACACATACACACATTTGCATGCCTCTATGAATTTATAGATAAAAAGGTACGATGGCTTTAATATTCTGTTATTTTTTTTGTTTAGCTTTAATCCTTGCATGTTATGTGCAAATATCACTGATTGTGGCTGTTGTATTTGTGATAGTTGTATTTGCATTCGCGGGTCGCACTGTATTACTGGCGTTGGCTTTACTTTTGCCCAGCCTGCATTGATTGAGGGCGGCTTCACGTTCGTTTGCATCGAAATACCACACCGTGATGGCATATCGGGTGCGATGGGCGGGTTGCACCTCGTGAGGATTGCGCATGTCTGACCAGAAAAATATTAGCCTATCGAATTTTGGTTCAATATCAGCTACAGAGCCGCCGTGCTCGGGAAAAATTCTAGAGAACAATTTAAAGGATTTAAAGGTTAAAATTTATGGTATAACATAACGAAATTGAAAATTGAAAAAATTAAAATCAAGCACACCTTAACATGCCGCCACTACGATTTGCATCCCAATTCATATTCAGATAGTAGATGGCGGTAATGACACGCCCATCATGATTGGGATTATCGACGTGCATGACGTAATGTGAGCCGGAGCCGGGATAACAAGCGACCATCGCCTAGTGGAGGGGGAAAATTAAAACACACAATTAAATAATTTAGAATTCTAAACAACATTTCGAGCCGCTTTTTTACCTTCGTTCGCTCTCGTATACTGTAGTTTCCTAATATACCATTATTTTTCATGGTATTCGCTCTGCAAATCACTGCATCAATCTAGGAAATATTTGTATTTTTGTTAAGAAATTCTGTTCCATAAGCGCATTGCATGAACTCACCTGATTAATTAAGTACCCTATACTGGAGCAACCAGACTCTACACCCTTCACCCAAGTGATTTTATCACCACGTATTGTACGCAAATCTTCCTCGGCAATCGATTTTGAGGCTAACTGTCCGTCCTAGAAGAGTTTTAAACTAAGCAATTATTGTTTCTATTACTATAATTGGCTTACTTTGAATACACCAGTGCCATACATATTATGGACTTCTCTCAGAATTTCCAAGCCCTTTTCCATGCCGAGGAAATCGTCCAGCACCGACAAACCGTATTGATTCATATCGCTGATTATAATGCGACAGATTTCCTCATAACGACGTTCGCTGCATATGACGTGAAGAGAGTTAAATTAGAAAATTAATGTTTATAAGCCAAATCTCTTAATGCTATCTAGCCGTGTGTCTGTTCTTCTGTTTTTCAGAAATTAACGGTTACTTCTAACTCAGATAAGATGAAAATGTATATCGCTTACTTCTGGTCAGTTATACTGTGTTTGGTTAAAAATAAGTAACTTTGGTGTGAAGACCTCCTACTTTTTTGAATTGTAATTTTACTTTGAATTCTTAATTTTATAAAAAATCAAAGCTGTAAATTACTGATTTTAATGGGTGCAGCGAAGAGGTAGACGAGAGGGTGCAGTTGCCCTCCTGTCTGTATTAAAGGGCTTTTAATTACAAATTCAAAGCATTTAAAAATACAAATGCGAATTCACATTATAGTAATTGTAATTGGAGACGTCAATTGCGATTACCTTTAGATAGCAATTACCTTTATTAATGCAGTTACTTTCAAATACCTGCAGATACTGTTAATTCCTTCAAATACTCTAAATACAATATTTTCGAATAAAATAAATACCCGAGTATTTAAAGGCATTTACAGTATTTAAAAGTATTTGGTTTTTATAATGAAGGTATTTGCAGTATTTCAAGGACTATTTAAAGATAATTATAACTGGCTAAGTGCAAGCTGTAATAATACGTATTTGCCTTCGTTACTTATTTTCAAAATGCTTGTTATTTCTAATAGCATTTGTACTTGGATTCTAAATTACATAACTAATTTCTTAAATTTTGTTTATCACGACGACATTTAAGTAAAAAACACAAACTGAATTATTACCAATTCTCGACTTCCTTGCGCAAGTATTGCTCGGCATTTGAAGGTTGTGCGGAACGTTTGAAAGTCTCATAATCGGCGATCTTTGATGTGATCATTTTAATTTAAATCTTTTTTTTTTTGAATTAATTCAATTTTTCAAATGTAATTTCCACTTGTGTTCGGTTAATTTCAAGAAATTTATATTTTGCCAAACAGAGGAATCACGATAAGTTATCGTATAATTTTTTATTTTTACGCGACAGTTTTCGAAAACAGCTTTGCTATTACAAGAACCACACGTTTTATAATGGTGCCCGGGTTTTCAATTACAGTTACAATTGTAATGTCTAACGTTATATATTTGATTTCTTTAAAATTGCATGAAGGTTTTAATACCTTTTTATGATTAAAACTAAATCTTGTTTTAACTTAGAAATCTTCCGATTTGTGTTATCGATTAAGTTTATTATTATTTATTACTATTTTTTCAATTCCGTTTAAGCGTTTCATTAATTTAAGCGCTTGAGACGAATGAGTGCGAATTGTTTTAAGTCTTTTCACAAATCGTGTGTTATAGTTTCTTTGTAATTATTTGTATCATTCCTATTTCACTTCAATTTTTTCAAGTTCTTCAGACGGAAATTGATTTTAAGAAAGTTTTACTCAGAGAGATCAAAGCACCACAACCGCACACAACAAATGATTGTTAGCGAATGAGCGAAGAAACAGAATTCATGATGTAACAGAGTCAGCTGTCAAAGAGACTCGTCACGTAGATAGAGTATAGAGTACATTGGAGTGAAGTCGCCCCACTTTGTTGTTGTGCGTCAGCGAAACGTTTCCACATTTGAAAAATTTACCAGACAACAGACCAACAATTAGGGGTGACTTCACCCCAATGTAAACTCAACCGTGTATACAAAAAAAACGTGATACGTGCGCGGGAACAGCAATCCAAAAAGTATTTGAACATTTGCTTGACTAGTAAATAAATGGAAGCCAGCGCGCTGCAGGGGTTCTTCAACTAAAAGCAAATACTATGAAATGTTTTAATTTTAAATCGAATCTTTTTAATACTTTTTTTTTATATAAATATACCAAAACTGTTTAGAATCAGCACTAAATATTCTAAATATTACATAAGGTATTTTCTAAAATACTAAATATTACATTAAGTATTTTCCTAACTATTTATAAATCTCAGACAAAAACAATTCAAAACTTTAAATTTCATTCTAAAAATTATATTTTTCATTTAAATATTATTAAACTAATAAAATATTTATATATATAATTTCTCAGTAGATATATTTAAATATTTTCAATTAAATAGTACTCAAATCCCAAATAGTTAATATATCATAAACGTATAAAACGTTTCCAAATCGAAAAATTGCACAATTTGTCTTTTCTGCTAAAAAATTTTAAAAAAATTCCAACGTTGTATTCAGTGATTGTAAAAAAATTATGCTAAACACTTTAGAAAGCCATATCACAAGATTGAAGGTAGATATGGAGAATAATTTAATAATAAAATTAAGCGAACTTTAAATAGATAAAGCTATCTAAAATAAAAGAAATTTTTCAAACTTTTTCTAATTTTTACTTGGAATAAACAGTATTAAAAAAAAGAGAGTTTAATTTATTCCGATAATTAAGTAATAATAAATCTTTGAAGACTCCTCTAAAATCTCCAACTTCTATTCAGTTATACATTTTTTCTTTTTTTTCCATCTTCAAGTGTCTAGTTTGCGTCACTGTACAGTGTGATCCACTTCCACACGAAATGCTGTATGTTTTTATTGGGGAAGGAAACAGTTGAGTTTACTTCCCCATTTCTTCGTATGTCGTGTGGGGTTCGTTCAGGGTCAGTTGCTTCGTCTACCACGTCAACGTCGTGTGAAGACTCACATGAGAGCGAGCACGTAGCGCAGGCGAATGTTTGATTTTTCACTTTTTTTGTGATAACTGCGTTTGGTCAAACGTTGCTCAGGTTGTATGGTTTGGTGGCTTCTTTTTTTAGTTCCTCATTTTTCTATACTAAACTAATCTTACGCGAGCAAATTGTGCGCAGGTCATGCACCGCGTTAAAGAGCATAAAATCTAATCTGAAACGTAAGAGTATCCAAATCGCAGAGCAAGTTCTTTTATTACTACATTTATCTGCGGGGCGACTGACTACCAACTGCTGTTCTGGTTTCTCCGGCAGACGTACGCAGAACAAGAACGCGAGGGAGCTTCCAATAACGACGACCTTGACAGAAGCCGCCTTCAATCTATTCTTCGTTCTCATAGACGCAAGGAGACTGGTTGAGGGAAGGAGAGCATGCATACGAGCAGGTAGGCAGACGCCAGGCCGATACGCTCTCTGCTTTTCGATTGTAAGTACGTAGAAAGATGTGATTAATGCAGTGTTGGTTGTTAACCAGCAAAAGCAGCTGTTGGTGAGATCATAAAAATTTCTAGAAAATTGCTAGAGAAATAAACCTGAATTTCCGATATTCAAACCCTCACTGACTGCAGAGTAAACTTAGTAATCGATTTAATTTGAGTCCTTGCTATTCAGTTCTGTTCTAAGTGTAAAATTAAGCAAGAAAATTCCTGAAGTTAGATTTGTGCATAAAATTTATCAGAATGCGTCGTTTTTTTTCTTATTAAGAGTAACAATTTTGCAAAACGAAATTTACATTTTTATCTTATAAAATTTAATGAGAATTTCAACAATTTGATAATAAAACAAACGCTGCCGCCTAAAAGTATGTGAACAATTTTGTTCAGGAAACTCAATTTTAATGATTAATTTGGTAAAAATCGATTTTAATTATAAGTTTCAATTAATTTTGTTTAATAAAAACAGCCAACAACCAACGAGGATACTTAAACTGACTTCCAGCAACTATTTGCAATTTTCTAGAAAAATACGTTTTCCAATCTTCACAAATAAGCAATTCATTTAACACACATTTACGCAAACCACGCATTGCAGCATTTTGCAATTACTGTTTATTTTGTAAGCGAGTAGGTGCTGCTGCTTTGCTTATTCAGCCAGATATCTTTAGAAATTTTCAGCACCACAGCAAGTGCGCACAAAGAAAATGCAATTTCTTAGTAATTCTCGCTAAGTAATTAAATCTGAAATTATTACAGCTGTCATTTCCAATGAAAAGTCTCCTAAATGTGTTGCGTTTTCGCCATTTATTGCTAGTTTTTGCTACTCACTGCTTTTCTGCTGGCATTACGTACCGGAGAATCGCCAAGTTTTTAAAAAGAATTATAATTTTTTATCGTTGTAGCTATCTAACCCGTGTAATTGCGAATAGATAATATGTCACGATAAAAGTTTCACCTTAAGGAGAAAATAATGTATATCTGAAGTCGGTTATTAATAGACGACCTACGGGTACGCAAATACTGAGTACTTTTGTATGTAAAACACAGCCGATACAGTCTCAGTTTGTGTCGGTTGAAGGACACCCCGTAGGCTGTTAACTCGCTCCAAACAGCGTAAATATTTCAACAATCTGTTGCTTGTACTTAAAGCATGAATATTTTATAGCACAGCTGTTGAAATACTGAAGTACAAATATGACGTGATAATTATTAGGACGAGATAATTTATTTCGGGTAGATAATTTATTTTGTAGCACATTAAACGCCAACGGCAATGAAAATTGCGATCTTTTACGGTTTTTGTAATGCTATTTGAAAAATTATTAAAAAATTATAGTAAAAAATAAGAATAAAAAAACTAGTAATTACTAGTTTACTGCTAATTATTTGAAATCCCAATTAAATTAATTTCAAACAAACTGAAAAACAATTAAATCTCACCTCATATTCCCGCGTGCATTTTCATCACCTCGACCAATCTTATAACTGTTGTTCTTCTCATTCTGCTTAATGTAATTATCAATATTTGAGAGCTGGTGATGCTGCAGTAGTAGCGTTTGTTGTTTCAGCTGCTGCGTTGCTGCAGTTGCAGTTTGCAGCACACGCGTTTGTGATTGTTGCTGAGCAAAGTCCTGCTCCGACGCTGGCAATTTGTGCTCTACATTAATACGTTCGTGCAACTGTTCCATCGTGGTCGAATTCGCCTCAGAGTTGCCCAGATAGCCGCCCACACCGTTGCTATTATTTAGCGAAACCGATTCCGCTTGTGTATTCAAGATTTCATTTTCGTTTGTGCCCAGAACGAGTGACATTGAGCCAAGAACATTCGATTTTATTGCAGCCGGATCGCCATTGCTATTGCCACCAGAATCCCCACCACCGCCGCCAGCACCAACACATATGCCATTACTACTCACAGCAATGCTGCCCGCACCAATACCGTCTGCACCGTTTGCGTTGTGTACTTTCGGGAGCTGGTGAACCGCACCAGTCCCTGTCGGTGTCGTGCTGTTTAATGATGTAGCAGCCACTGCCTGCTGCAACTGCTGCAGCTGTTTGCTGTTTGTTTTCTGCCTGGCCAGCAGCCTGCACTCCTGCTTGTGGCTGGGCCAATCGATGTGCTGGTGACTGGTGGAGCAGTAGTAGACAGTCTTGCATTTTGCGCAGCGCAGCAACTGCTGCATGGTGCCGCAGACGGCACAGACCGGTTGTTGGTTGTCCATTCACTTATTTTAATTTACTTTTAAACTGATTATAATGTAGCCAAATGGATAAGATGCTTCTTCGCTTTCAGTTTTGCACCCGGCGCTTGTGTCCTTCGAGCGCCCTTTCCTATCTTTGACTTCACCTTGACAAGAAATCACCGCGCTGTCCTAGATTTTCTTGCAGAAGCTGTTTGGGGCTGAAGAGGGGCGGTTGTCTCGCCAGTTGTACCTCAACCTTCGTGTTGCGTCAGGCGAATGCAGGGGGTGTCCAGTTTTTGCTGCAGTCCTGTAGACTGTTTAGTTTCTTGGTCAAAGATGACGTGTTCTTGCTGCAACTGATACTGATAGTGTACGTATTTTTGCCCCTCTGTTCATGCTCGGTCCTCCTCGATTTAGCATAAATAAAATAAATGGAAAACACTCCGTGTTCCCAGCTATTTTTATAGTGTGGCTGTGCACTTGCTTTACAAACACTAAACTAAAGAAACCACTCAACTTGCATCAGCGCACCACTCTCTCTGCACATCCAGTCCCGATGCAATTTTCTCTGCAATCGCTAGTAATAATTAGGTATTTTAACAATTTATATTTCAGCAAAAATTGGAAACCTCCTTCATCGCACTTTCAAAATAAACAACTCGAGGAATTTTAAACAACAGCCAGACTGACTACTTTATGGTGGATTTCAATTTGACAATCTGCAAAGGTGAATTAAAAACGTCACGCGTTTGAATTCCTGCGAGTCTCAACTAGGGCTGCCATGTCAAATAATTTTTTTGCCGTCTGTAGATCGAATTAGACGATCGTATCGGTACTTAGCCGAAAGGGAAAAATAGAAATTTACCAATTTCTGAAACGTCACCAATAGTGGAATAACTAAACCTTTGCTAGTAATTAGAAAAAATAAAGGTGAATCTAATTCCTTTAAGGTGCCCAAATCATCTAATCAGCACACTCGATAATCAAAATTGCATTAAACCTCTCATTGCCATATCCTGTTCCTTATTAAAAATTTTATTTTGAATTATCTATACATGTAAATAAGGCACAGTTTGTATATAAGGAACATAATTACAGGTAGTGTGGCTGATATGACATTGGCAGATAAGCAGGTAATTAATTTTCAAACTTGGTAATACCAAAATGAAAAGCCTTAATTTCGAGTCTCGTTCCTGATCGGAAACAGCTGATAAATTGGGTCATTTTGGTATTGGAGCCGGCGGATTATTCCGAATTTGCTTAGAGTAAATCTTAAATTTAATACCATCATTTAAGAATGAGGGACATCAAAGCCAAAGTTGTTCTACTAGACATAGAGGGTACCACGACATCTATCAGCTTTGTAAAAGTACTGTTGCCTTAAGAATCTTAAGTAAAACTACAAATTAAGGTATTTTGAACAGGATATACTCTTTCCATATGTAAAACAACATTCACGAACATTTCTGGAAAACTTTTGGACCGATTCATCAGTGCAAGCACTTGTGAAAGATCTGGCACGGCTGCCTCAGTACACAGAATTCGCAAATAGTGCCGTTTCCGATCAGTCAGCTGAAAATGTTGATACGGCGAATCTGAATCATTGTAACATTGCAGATTTTGTGAATTACTTAACTGATAAAAATAGTAAAGTGACGCCTTTAAAAAAGATTCAAGGTCACATCTGGTCCATAGGCTACGTTAATAATACTCTAAACGGACAGTAAGTAGTTATATTAATGCTTTGGACTTTATAATTGCTCAAAACTTTTTGCAACAGCGTCTACGACGATGTTCCAGGAGCTTTCAAACGTTGGCGACAAGATGGTCTGCGAATTGCCATCTATTCCAGCGGCAGTGTTGAGGGGCAGAAGCTATTGTTTGGAAAAACAGATCACGGTAACCTGCTGCCGTATATCGAAGCACACTTCGATACCAACAGTGGGCACAAGCAAGAGGCGACATCCTATAAAAATATTGCAAGCGCTTTAGATGTCGAAGCATGCGATGTGTTGTTTTTAACAGATGTCGTGGGAGGTAAACCTGGAAATTATATCTAACAGGAATTTTTTTTTAAATTAATTCTCTGCAGAAGCGGAAGCTGCACGTTCTGCTGGCATGCAAACTGTCATTTTGAATCGTCCTGGAAATGCGCCGCTTGGAAGAGAACAACAGCAAGAATTTTTAATTGTAAACGATTTTGATGCTTTGAAATTACGAGCGAATTGAACACATTTTAATTTAAGAATTTTATAATCGGTTGTTTTGTTTTTAGAAGATTAAAGCAAAGTTTGCTATTTCTTGAGCAAATTTGTTGGCTAAATCTGGAAAGGAATAATTTTCTTCCTTCCAGAGTGAAAATACTACCTCGCCTTGAAACAAGGCTTGCACATTAAATATTCATTTATTTAACAAAGAGTATCTAAATCTTTGTAACAAAACATAGCGCAAGTCATTAATGGCCATTTTGTTTCGCTCCATTTTGCTTCCCCGGCGAAGGAACAGAAAGCTGTTCTTCCATCCGTGTTATCCTCAATGGCATTTCCTCCATTTCCTTAACACGACTATCAAGGAATTTTCTGATGAATGGAGAAAAGAGTTTTGGATTCTGCTTATCCTCAGAAGGTTTCCAAATATAGCTGAGTGGTATAGCGGTGAGCCAAACGATTAAAACGCCAATCAATTTATACCAGTAAAAAGAAATTTCCGTTATAGAAAAGCTACGATTACTATTAAACGCTGTTGTAATCAAGAGATTCTCTGCTGTTGTAAGCTGGTGCTCGGATGTACTAAAAGTGGTGATTAGAAATCCAAGGTACGCATGAAAATAATAGTTGTAAAATTAAATAGTTGTAGGAACTGATATTAAAATTTAAGTTTACACTGACTTCATAGCAATCTGTACATTTTGAGGTGTGCACTGATCAGTAGTTGTAGGTAGTGGAAGGTATTTCATGGTTCCTTCTCGGAATTTCAACTGCGCTGACACAATAATCCAAGCCATTGTTAGCACGCTACAAATAACAGATACAACAGCTACCTGGAATTTCGTAAAACAAATTAGTCAATTTGTCTTTAAATGTGCCAAACAGTATTTTTAAAACTAATAAATTATTCTAAAGACTGGTTTCAGTAAGAATTCTGTGTTTAGTAACCTCGGTTTTATTGTACCAACATTACAAACCTTTCCGTTAACACGTGGCACGAACATTCCGAGCAAGAACACGCCTACTATTGCGCCCATATTAATGCCAGATATCGTAAGAACCAACTGCATGATGGAGTCGAACTTTTGCACAATTACACCGCCTACAACACAATAGCAACCCATTACTATAACGGTGAATTTCATTACCGCATTAGCCTTAGCTTCGGTGTGCTTTACAAAAGGCTTGATATAATCGAAGTAAACTACACCAGCTAGTGAGTTCAGTATCGCTGACATGGTGCTTAAAGCAGCGCTGAAAACACACGATATAAAAATACCAGGCATTCCTTTCAGATGTCCCATAAGATCTTGTACAAAAAAGGGCATCAATTTATCAGCTTTTTCGACTAACTGCAAGGAGAGCAATACACATTAATAGAAATCTTATATTTTCACCTAATACACGGTTGTATCAGCTTACGCCGGCTTTTAAAGGGTCACA
The DNA here is from genome assembly GCA_922984085.1 of Sicus ferrugineus. Classification (NCBI taxonomy): domain Eukaryota; kingdom Metazoa; phylum Arthropoda; class Insecta; order Diptera; family Conopidae; genus Sicus; species Sicus ferrugineus. The sequence goes on from OV277352.1 coordinate 2,071,153, forward strand.
GCCATGATAGCGGGCGTACATCACGATACCAATGAAGGAGTTTAAGCCCATTATGATGATAATTCCAACACCAGAAATATAAAGAGATCTAAAAGAAAACGTTTAAACTTCCAAACGATTTGATTAATTATTGAAAGCTACCTTTTAGCGTGTTGTAAAGATGGTAGGGATACGATTCGTTGCACGCAGCTTTGGTTGAGCCCAATGTGACCGGTCCACATTACCAAACCACCAATGAAGGCATTCCAAACAGTTATACGAACACGTGGATCCCAGGAGTAACTATCATAAGAAAAATTTATATAATAATACGATAAAAACAACTAAAACTATGAATTAAAAATTAAAATACTTCATCTGCGTACGTCCACCTTCTCCAGCCGTTTCGAAAACTTTCCCTAAGCCGCCTAATTTAATGGTACCTAGAACGCCGACTAGAGCTACGGTGGATATCATGACGCCTGCTTGCAGTACATCCGTCCACACCACAGCTTTTATACCACCCTGAAGAAATATAGAGCATTTTCTATTAAATGTTTTCCCTTCTTTCCCCTTAATTCGGACTACAATTAGAAATTCGGATCTGCGATACCTACCAACATGGTATAGAAAACGCATATGAAGCATACAGCGGCATTGATGATGTGAATGTTAATTCCTGTCACTGTAGAGACAAATGCAGTTCATTTTAAAATAAAGAATTACTGAAAGTTTCTTACCTTGAGAAAATGCTAAAGCAGGTACAAATATTATCACAGGTAGTGTTAGGAAGGAATTGAGGACAAATAAAGCTGTTACGAGCTCACGAGTGCGTTTATTGAAACGCATTTGAAGATACTGTAAAACACGGTATTTTAAGGAGATGTCCGAATATATACGTGGCACCACTCGACTGACCTTATAACAATTTGAGATGTTGTTGTCGTAGAAGACTGGGGCTATAATAAAACAAAGAACTGGAACGCAGGCCATCATTGATAGCACGAGGTATATATAATTAAATCCGAATGTGTAATTTTCCGCTGGCACAGACATGATGGAAATGGCTGAGAGTTGGCTAAAAGATTATAGGTCAAATATAAATTTTCTAGAAATCTAGCTTGTTTTTCAAATGAGTAAATACTGAAGAAACTGTCGTATAATATCCCTTTTTTAATTAGTTATTTTTAAAATTATTCAGTATTTATAAGAAGTTAAAATTAAATCCTACAAAGATAAATAGAAAACAAAATCCCTATCTATTTAATCTTCAGAAGCTACTTATTTTTAGAAAAGGATTATAGTCTGATATTATACGACATCTCTTCATTCTCTTGACCGACATTATTTAGCACTTTTGTAGCTAACAATTCAAATGGTGTTAAAATCATAAAAACCAAAAAGATCTGGTTTTATCTTCTTTTATCGTTTGTCAGATAGCTGCTAATTTTGTTTGGAAAAATTAACGTAATAGAAACTGATTTCGGTGGAACTTTTGAATAGAACTTTAAAACGTAGTTTTGGAATAGATAACTACAAGTTAGCCTAATTTCCACATTCTTACCTATTTCATCTTTAAAACTTTATTATAATGCCATCATATAACTAACTTTTACCAACCTTGCAACAAGTGAAATAGCAATCGGTATTGTTTTCATTTTTTTTCCTCCCATTAAATACTCATCTGTCGTATTTTTCGATTTCGAGAAGAACCCAAAGTATACACCGACACTTGCCGATGCTGTCAACATAACTATGAATACTATGTAATCAGTAATGCCGAAAGTGAAATTTTTCAATGGCTCTGTAATCGTAGAAGCCGTTGAAGCAACGATGGCATCAACTGAACGCGACATTTTGCTACTCTTTTAACTAGATTTTCAGTGCCAGAAGGATTGTTTCTTTGTTATAACACGTATTTCTATCCGCTCATTTCCGTAGAGATGTTCACCCTTCCTCTGTGGAACGACTCTGAATAATCACTCAAAAGATTCAACTTAATCAAGTAATTTAAATAGCAATTCTTCAACACAATTCTTATCTCGGTAACTTTGTAGATGGATGATATCTGCTACACGTATATTGTTTTTATAAGAAGAGAGAACTTATTAAGAAGGTAGCTCCTTCAGGTTATCTCAATCGTTTTTATTATAGTAAGTTTTATTTGTAAAGACAGGGTCTACACAATCATGGAGATGAATCTTACGAATCACGTAAAAAGAGTTTAAAACAAAAGGTTACAGGAATATTTTGGTTCGTCGTTATTGAATACAACAAATTAAAGCTAAACCATTTATTTTGAGATAATTCTGTTAACAATTAAATTTACTTATTTTACTACTAATTAATACTAGATTAGATGACTGACTAAATTCTCAGTACAATGAGACAGTTTTAGAAAAAATAAAGACCTAACGATAAGATAACAAAATAGATTTATTGCTTTAAATTCACTTTGTTGAATTTTTCTGGCAGCTCCTCCTCCACTTGCGTCAACTCGTACCCCACAAACCGTTGCACAATCGGTGACAACAACTTTTGTTCGCATTTGGCTTCTCCTCCGTGTGGCAGTATGTAACTGAGCGGAATACCAATGATGAATACAATTGTTGCACCCACAACTGCATACCAGTTGAACGAGATCTCGAATAGATTGAAGCTTTCTTGAGATTTCTGTTCATTAGCCGTAGATGAGGTCTGCAGAACAACAGGAATACTTGCATTGGCAAAGCTATAAAATATAAAAAGGAATCAAGTATAAGAAAATTAAGACGTTTAGATAAAACTAAGTTACTTTGCACTGGAAGATGTATTGGCTGCAGCACAACCATCAACAGATGAAGGCAGTGGAGTGTAATGCAACCTGCCTTGAGCTCCTACAATGAGCACCACCATGAACGACATGCTGGCGATCACAGACCAGAAGGCAGCCTATATAAGAATTTTGATTTTTAAATCAAACATAACATAGAAGCTCTTCACCATCACTCACCTTTCCATGAGCTCTGGGAATCAACATTCCCAGTAGGAAAACCCCGAATACTGCACCGAACGTTACACCTGTGATCGAATATCCGATCTGCAGAATGGATGCAGTACGCTCGACAACAACACCGCCAATTATGCAGAATAAACCCATTAGAAAGACGAATGCTTTCATGATGATGTTGGCTCTACTGTCCGAATGTCGTATGTACGGCTTGATGTAATCGAAATATACCACCCCAGATAGTGAATTCAAGCTGGCCGATAGAGTGCTGAGAGCAGCACTAAAGACACACGAGATGAAAATCCCAGGCATTCCTTTCAAATGTCCTACTACATCCTGTACAAAGAAAGGCATCAGCTTGTCGGGTTTCTCCACAAGGCCCAGCTGCAATGGATCACAATCGTGATACCGAGCGTACATGACGACTCCAGTATAGGCATTGAAAAACATGATAAGCACAAAACCAAATCCGAACATCACCAACGCTCTGGAAAGAGAAAAGCGGAAAGCGATATATTTATCTCTCGGAAAATATTTTCGTATTTCTAGAAACTTATTATTTCCCCCAAACTTGTACCTTTTCGCATGTTCCAGTGAGGGCAAAGCTACTAGACGCTGCACACAACTCTGATTGAAACCCACATATGATGTCCACAATACTGTAGCTCCGATAAAGGAATTCCATAGAGTGGAACGTGTTCTTGCGTCAAAAGTAAGGCTGTAGGAGAATTTGAGATCTCGAGTTACACGTTAAGCAATTCTGAAATTGAGTCTCTTTTAGATTTTTACATACTCCATCTCAAGTCGTCCTCCCGCATCTGCTATTTTTAGTACTTCGACAACTCCGCCAACTTTAACGGTTCCTAAAATACCAACTAATACTACCGAAATGACCATTATGGCTGCTTGTACAACATCAGTCCAGACAACAGCCTTAATACCACCCTATTGCGAATGAGAAATAGATTTATTATGGATAGACGGGATTTTGGATTGTAAACAGTGGAGACTTACGAACATGGTGTAGAAAATACAAATGGAACAGACCACTGTATTGATTACATGAATATTGATGCCCGTAACTGCAAAAAATAGAGAAAATCATTTGTTAGAGAAACAGTTTGGTCCGTGAATGTCTTTGATTGAGAAGGTTATACTCTTATGTCTTTGATTAAGAAGGGTATATAGATTATCTCCTACATCCCTTTCGCGAGTTTAACTAAATTTTACACATATATTCCTTGGGACAATGCGGAGTTTAATTTGAGAGAATTTTCGGATATTCCGCCTTCGACGACTAAATATGGGCGTGGCAAGATTTAAAAACGCCATTGAAATTAACCATGAAATTTAGTGCTTAGGAAAAAATTGTTATGTAGACATTGGTTGTTATTAAATATTTTTTCAAAAATTGTGGGCCTGAAAATACCAAGGCGCCGTGCAACGCCAGGTAACTACAGATATTATATAGAACTCTTGGCAATGATGACTCTGCTTTACTACTTTGAATATCATTTAGTTACCTCATATAGGACCTAAATATAACTCTTCATTGCTGACATTATCTTAATGCAGATATATTTCTACTTGCCTTGTGAGAAAGCCAATGATGGTATAAAAATATATATAGGTAACATAAAGATGCCGGTCATCACAAAGGCCAGCGTAAGCAATTTACGCGTCTTTCGGTCGAAACGTTTCTCTAAATACTACAAATAGAAAACAGCAAATTTTAATATAATTCTTTAAACGCATAGATCAGTATATCTCACCTCATAACAATTAGAAATATTGTTATTATAAAACACTGGCGTAACCACCCAGCATAGAATGGGTACCACCGCTATCATTGACAACACATTGCAAAACCAATTTAGGCCGAAAGTAAATATTTCTGCTGGTATCGTCATGATGGAAATACCTGATAGTTGACTGTTTCAGAGAAACAATTGTAAAAATTGTTATGGTACTCCAAGGGGTTTTTATTTTGAAGTTTTAAGAAAGTGTTCACCAACCTGGCCACCAAAGAAATCGCAATTGGAATTGTTTTCATACGCTTGCCTCCCAGCAGGTATTCTTCAGTTGTATCGGCACCTTTGGCAAAGAATCCAAAGAAGACTCCAATTCCTGCTGATATAGCTAGCGTGACGACGAATACAATATAATCGATGGTCCCGAAAGTGAACTCGTGACTATCGCTTGTGTCATATTTAGTGAAATTCTGAAGCGGCATTTTGAAAGGATACAATGGACGATGAACTTAAACCCAAAAAATGATGTTTCTTAAAATATCTTTTCGCAAACTTTTGTCGTATATTGATGAGACACGGATCGAATATCTTACTAAAGATATTTTCTTTTCTGTATTGCGACTCGCGACTACATCACTGCTTGAAACTAAACATACTAATGAGTTTAAATGACAGAATATTAACTTCAAATTAATAATGCTTTAGAATTTAATCAAAAAATTTAAACGACACCACAAATTGTGACTTCTCTCTTCACAATATTCTAAGCTGTGAATACTTTAGCGATTTTATAATGCCAATAACAGACCACAAATGAAATATCTTTATTACAGTTCAACTTTATCATATTCCATAATCTATCTTATGAAAATTATAGACTTTATAGAGTCAATATTAAGATAAAAACCAGTAAGCGTTATAAAAGTTGACTTTGAAGACAGTTTCCAATTTCAAATTATATGAGCTTTTTCACGCTTGAATGTTAAGCATGTATTTTAAGTATTTTAATTTCTTTTTCATGTATTTTAAGTATCAAATAAATATTTTCTGCTGCTAATCCATATTTCAATAACAATCGAGGGTTAATTAAGGGGTATTTCAGTCAGAATGGTCTAAAAATTCGACATCAGTACTCTCGAAATATATAAAAACCGATGCACATTTCAAATGCATTTTAAACATTAATTAAAATTAATGTTTGAAATAGCTAACAAACATAATCATCTATGGAGTTCATGATGTAAGTTAACATCTGTATTACGAAGAGCAAAAAACTTTGCTTAGCTGATGAGCAACCATCGTATCGTATGTGAATCAATTATGTATGCAGGTACGTATGTATGTACGGCAGTTGCATAGCTCTTTCATGCGTACGTTTAGGCCACCAAACATACTTGACGTTACCGATGCTGCTACTGCCGTTGCTGCCGTTGCTGCACTGCTACTTCTGACCGCTGTTGCTGCAGCCACTTTTGGTGCTCGTTGGACGATTGCAAGTGCTGATTGCATTAACCAATTGTTGCTCAAAACCAGAAAATGCATTTTGATGATGGCATAAAAAAGCAGCAGCAACAACAACGAATTTTACTATACAAGTGAATCCTTTCACTTTTTGTGTGAGAAAAACTAGATGCACAGCGATTATTTATTTGCAGTTTGCAGCTGCAACAACATGTCCAAAAATGTTGATTGTGCGTATGTGCAATCGAAATGCTGCAGCACAATGATGAGCTAAAAAACGTTTTTATATAACGTTTTCGATGACGAGCATCTTCTTTTTCATTCTCAAGATTGAAATTTCGTGATACATATTCCGTGTACAATATGTATGTTATTGTATTTTTTTATGATGATCTTAAATAAAATAAAAGTTGATTTGTGCAGAAAAACTTACACACTTGCGTTATCGGTTATGAAATGCAATTGATATTGACATCAATTCCGAAGAACGGCCGAAACTCATATAAAGCAGACTTGAGAATCCAAGGTAATAATAATTTTACAGTAGGAAAACCGAATTAAAACTCGTATATGGTTGAAAAATATGATTTTCACAAGTCCGTTTTCAGTAATGATTTTTGATGTGTGATTGATTGAAAGCTTCTAACTTCAAGCTAGTATAACGTTCTATAGTTAAATAGTTCCATATTTGTACAGTCTCTGTATATAATATAGAATATAGATATCTAAAATGATATTTTATATAGAGAGAATATATCCACATATAGTACACTATGGTGCATTAAAAGGTAGTCGGCTTATTAAGTACGTGTTATGTATGCAAAATTTTCCTACTATGTGAAATAGAGTGAAGTCTATTATTTACTAAACATTCACAAAAAAGTTGTAATTTGTGGTGGGGTAATGTTGCTTCCTTCGTTATCATATGACAAATCTCTCCTCTCCCCTCCGAATAAGTCTCTGTCGATACTACATATTTATTCTTAAGAAATAATGGCACTAAATATTTATTCTAAATAATATTTTCCGCATAATTTAAGCTAACCTTTAGTGTTATTTGTTGAAAATTATCTTTTTTGGAGGAAAGAAAAAATCCTGTTTCAAAAAGTTAATTTTTCTCCTAAAACATACTAAACATAATTAGGTGGAATAATTCCGGTAATTTAAATTACGATTACGATTTGGTAAAGATTACTAAGCTTTCATAATAGATTAAAATAGTTAGATTACGCATTAATGTAATTTGATTATTTTAATTTTCATTATTACGTGATTTTCAATGATTTCATGGTTTTTTATCTTTCACTAGGAACTAGTATAAAGTAATCTATTTTGATTATTTAATTAATTGCATTCTTTTTATTTTGACTACTAAAATCAATCAAAAAGTAATTTAAATTATGTTTTTCCGAATATCGAATATTAGTTTTTTTTTAAAATAATCGAAATCATGTTACTATCAGATTATGTAAAACAATCTACAAGTAATCAATTCTTAATAGCAATTTCATGACTTTTTCGATTATTTGTAATCGTAACTTTCAAAGTAATTTGGTATTATAATTTGGTAAGTTTATTTATATAAATAAATGGTAAGTTTATTTATATAAAATAATCCAATTCTAACTTTGCTGTTGAATTACTTTTCTCAATTCGATTTCGTCATAAAGTTTTGATAATGTGGAATTATGACTCCTTATTTCAATGTATTTCTATCGGAACGGCAAATATTTTCTCTCGCCAGATTGTAATAATTATTAAATACAAAGTCAGATTCTTAACGGTGACAAAATTTACTATTTTTTTATTATTTTCATATTTTTTTTTGTTGTTTCTTTGTTTGTTTCATATACAATAATAATAAAAACACTTACAAACTAACGATGCGTTGTAACATTTAAAAAAACATACTATTTACATAACATTCTCACAGTGGGCGAGAAAGTAAGAAAGAGGAGGGGAAAGGGAAGGTTTAGATCATAAAATAAAAAAACAAAAGTTATGCCTGGTACAACGGATGCCATTGAATTTCAGCTGCGTTGGTAATTCGAGTTTGCGAAGAGAAAGGTACGCCGATGAGGTGAAGCAGAAGATGCTCGAGTTACCGGCGCAGGTAAACCAACAGCACAGCGTATCCAGGACGGAGTGGTTACGGGTTGAACGGTGAAGTCGAAGAAAAACTTGAAAGGTATCAGCAACAAGCCAGGTTCACAGCATCAGCGAACGTTGGTTGTGAAGATACGCGTACACGTTGAAGGGCCCTCAACCTCAGCCAGAGGCACGAGTGTGGAGTGGAGAAATCCAAGACCAAAATTATTTCCTTGAACGGTACTTCATGTGATTTTGGTGTTCGTGAAACTCTTGTTGGCTCCGCAGTCGACTCATTTCATCGGATTTCAAAATATTGTTAGCATTTTTGGCGGCAATTTGAAGTTGTTGTTGTAGTTATTATTTTGAGGAGTGAGAGAGAGTGTAGATGATCTAATTGCGTGGACGGCTTTGCTTAGAACGGCGCACCGTAGCTACCGCTGGGCCGAGATGGGCCACTTGAGTACCCGCCGAAGTTACCGCCGGCCTGTGTGCTTTGCTGGGCGAACTGCGCCACCTGGATAGCTTGACGCACTCCGTCGAGATCAATGCCCACCACACGGCCACCACCGCCAAAGCCTGGCACTCCGTACGAGGACGATGGTGGTCCATAGGAACCGGATGGTATTCCAATTCCGAAACCACCACCACCGCCGCCGCCGCCGCCAACCTTGCTCTCTTCATTCAGTAGAATCTGACGCACTTGCTCCAGCAGCTGTGGGTCGACGTTCTGTCCCTCTGAGGTTTGGAAACCGCCACTGACCGCTTGGTAGCCACCACCTCCTCCACCGCCGAAGATGCCGCCTCCAAAGCCGCCGCCAAAACCACCGCCACCACCACCACCTCTTGGGTAGTTATAGCCGGATGGTGCCTCTGCAGCAGCCAGTGCTGCCAACGCCAACACCAAAAACTGCAAGGAGAGAAAATTCCCATTTGAAACGTAATCTTCTTTATCTCGCTGTCTCATGATCCTTGTTTCGTCCTTGTCACTTACCACGGAGAAGGAGTTCATAGTTGTGAGTTCTGTGTGTGGGGGAGAGAAATAAAAACCTAAAATTAAATTTAGTTGCTTTCGGACGGGGAACCAGCGACTGAATGCATTTCAGAAAGAAGCGCAGCCCTCTTTATACTCGCTTGAAAGTCGGTGCGATCGTCTCGAACGTTGCGGCTCATCGCTGTGACGGCGTGATCGTCGCTGTGCTCATCAGCAAATCTTCATCAGCAGCACGGCCATCATTATCGTCCTCATCATCGCCATCTGCAAAGTGGTCGTTGTCGTCTTCACTGTCTGCGTTGAAAATGCACTGGTCGCGGATCATGGAGCCCAGCCGGCTTACTGTACTTCGTCGCCTACTGGAATTAGCAACTCGCTACATTTCACTGACAACCACTGAGTTGATTGCGGCCATCGTTTGGTTGAAGTTGTTAATGATGTTGGTTCACTGTGTAATCGTAACTGAGGATGAGGCTACAAATATTTTGCTCAATTTTCGTAATTTAGTATCGAAATATATCAGTTCATCTATATATCTGTCTAATCAGGGTTGTGTGGACCTTGATTCCCCTCTTTTCTGAATGATGTTATCTTGAGATTACCGTCGCGGCTGAAAAAAGCTGTCTCGGTCTTGATTACCGCCAAGACTAAAAACACCGTCTATCGGTTATCATTTGAAACTCGAATTCAATTTCTTCTTTTAATAAATAAATTTCAAATATATTGCTTTTTTATTATCGTCTGACTTCTAGACGAGGTCAGTAATTTATTTCTACTAATATTGTACTTAAACTTGTCCTTAATTCAGTCTAATTTTTCATTATATAATCGAATATTTTCAGTAATACATTCACTCTTTTCTTCCATACCATCCTCAAACAACATAACCGCCACTTTTTAAAGACGATTGTTACGTCAGAGCCGGGGATCAACAAGGGGCAACAGTAATTTGAAACGTTTAAATCTCTCTCAATTGACATTAAATAAAGAACTGCACACAACCTGTGTTGGTCGCTGTCAAGGAGAGAGAAACTTTGTGCAGCATCCGATATCCCGACATCGGCAATGTAAAAGTTGTTTCTACATCAACTCCAACAACCTTACTCACTTACCATGGAGAAGACATGAGTAAAAGAAACGAAGAAAGCCTAAGCTAAGAGACAAATGAAAATGAAAAAAAGACCAATTACAAAATAAAATGTAGAGGCAAAACCAGCCAGCCAGCTATCCAACCAGCCAGATGTACCCTCAGGGAATGCGGTAATGCATGGTTGATCTGCATGGTACACATCATTGGTTTAGGGCCAAAGTTACGATGAGACGCCATAACTGCTTTTGGAACTTGGTAAGTTTATAGTATATTATCATGTTTTTAATTTATTTTATTGTATTAATTCAAATGGCTTACTTATATCACCTACTATTATACCATACCTGCTACCTACTATATATACTGTGACCTAATACTTACGTATATCTTTCTTATTTCTTTCTTTCCCCTACATTATCTTACCTTTACTCTAACTTTCCTCTAATGTATTCTATCTCATGTAACCTCCTTACCTTAGTGTACCTCACTTTACCTTACCTTACACTACCATAGCCTACACTACTTGAACTCACCTTTATTTGCCTTATCTAACCCTATCTTACTTTTCATTACTTACTGAAGGTCTTGCCTTATCTTACCTTATCCTACTTTATATTACTTTCCTTTACTTACCTAAGTTTAGGCTAAGGTTACCACCTACCTTACATTTTTCTTATTCCTTTCTCCTTATCACACATGATCATTTTTTATTAGGCTGTAGTTTAACGTTGGCTTACTTTTACTTACCCTGATTTATAATCGGATCCATCGTAATTTACTTTGACCCAATAGCCTTTTATCTGACCTAATAGCCTCTAACTTCTCCTACCCTAATCTATCTATATATTTGCGAGTTTTAACTAGCAAAATAATCCAATACAATGTAAATATTTAGTGTAGTTGCAAAGTAAATCTTTAATGTGTCTGTAAAGATACTGAAAAGATTACCGCCCTTCTTGTCTGAAATGCAGCAATTGCAACACAAAGGGGTTTTTCAGTGGATACAATTTCGCTATTCTTTCCTAGAAACAAATATTTCCATAAATTATAACAGTGCTGCAAGTCTAAATATTAGCCAGTCACGGATTGCTAAAATGTGTAACTTTATTACTTATGTTACTTGTTTCGTAAAAATGATTTGTTTACATCAATTTCTATTGTGAAACACTTTAACTATAGATTACTACAATACATCCAGTTATATATAGATTAACCTAAATTTATCTGTAGATCTGTACGTAAACAATAAAAATTTCTATGCACATTTCCTAAAACCCAGCAAACCTATTTCGTTAAGTAAAATTATAGCTAGCATATCAAAAATGAAACGCAATCTGAAAATGTAGTTACTTTAATCAAATTCGTTCTTTTGTATTCTTTAGTATATCTTTTAGTAGATATTTTAGTAGTTATTTTAGATTCTAAAACTATCATATAAGTTTTAGGGTTATGCAATTTGTAATGCAATATGTAATGCACTATATAACATCTAAAATAGTTTCGTTAATCAATATTTAAAATTCCTATACTGAAACTATATCGAATTATATAGCATCGATAACGGTCTTTTCTCAATACAATTACGATATTATAAATAGAAAAGGTACTGTCGAAAGCATATACATATTAACATCTTTTCGATGTCTAAAGAAAATCCTTTGGTTTGCTGGGATTACATAAATTAATTTAGTGGCAGCGTTGTAACTGTATGATACTCTTACGGGTATACCATAATATTGCTTTTAATCTTCAATACGAGTATCTCTTTAAGCAACCAAGTTGGCTAAAAAGAAAGGGAAAATTTATAAAATACTCGTATGGCGAAAGACATGTTAATGTAATGACTGCAAAAGAATTACTATATGATGGAGAAATAAAAAGTTTATTGTTTGTAAATTGTTTTCATTGTATGTCGGTTACTAAAATCATTTACACTAATCTTTGGACAACCTATTTTTAGACAATGAAAAGAAGGAAGAGACAAATTGAATCCAACGTTGACATCCAACAAGAAATAATGATGCACTTTAATCTTACTTTTTTGACAAAAACTCCATTCTCCATCTTTAGTTGGATGTAAAAATCAGGTAATTTTAAAACATCTTCAAAAGTTAATTTCAGTTAGGTTTCAACAAAATATCTTTAAAGGATCCATGTTGTGCGATCACTGAGGTTTTGTCACAATTTTATGATCACTCGTGCACCTCTCAACGTCTTTCTACCAGCAGCGTTGTTTTGAAATGTTTTACTGTTATAAGGCTGAAAAATACCCCTGCCAATTATTTTCAACATGAAAGATACGAGCAACAACAAAACGAAAGCAAAAATAGCGTTTTTGCTGCTCGTCATCACAATGTTGGCCCAATTAATATGTCATAACAGCTAGCAAGCGTCCAAATAGTAAAATCTGAAACTATGACGATTACCTACTGACCTACCTACACGCCTTCCAATGAGTACGTGTTAATGATCGCCGTGATTTATAACAGATGCATACATAACAATGGATACACTAATCGTAAATACGACTGAATACGCGCTGATGATTGTTAAAGGTTGGTCAAATAAACGCATTGATTTATAAAACTTACTTTTAAATGTTATAAGAGAAAAGAAATAAAAATAAATCAAATTGTAATTCGAATCTTATATTCCGTCACCATCATCGTGATTAGAAAAGAATTGCGTGGAAAGATCTATAAAGGGTTTTAAATGGTTCGTAAAAGTTTTGCACACAATTTTCATCAAAACCTATTCTACGGGTAGATATTATAAGGTTCTCATTATTTGGGCTAACATATTATTACATTATTTGAGCTAACTGAATTTAATATTAGAACTGAATTTAATATTGGAAACATTCTCAATGTTTTGAGTTTTTGACACAACAGCATTCAGATAATTTGTTTCTTTATATTATTCATGCATCCGTGTGAAATAACCCATCGCCTTTGGTACTGGGAAAGTGAAAGTTTTTACTAAAACCAAGAAAAAAATCAGGTGCACCTTAAAATTGCATGGTACCCACATCTACTTATTTGACGATAAAAGAAGAGGGGTGAGGTGTGTAGTAAAAATAATTTTAAATTACTCAACAAAGATCTACCCACACTAAAGCTCCATCACCATCATCATCATCTTTGTTATATACCAGTTATTATACAGCATTTTTATTATTTTGGCGCCTCATACGACATCATGACATCTTGCAATTACGTCCATGGATTTACTTGGTCCGGCGGCTATTGATGAGCCAGCGAAATGAGACAGAGTTGCATAATGTACACAAACCACAAAGAAAATCCATCGTCACCATTAGATTCATCATCACCACCACAACCATCATCATCCCCACGGCCATCACAGTTACCGTTCACGTAAAGTGGATATTCGCATGCTATGAGTTTCCTCGAAACAACTCGTTTTCTAATAATTTTGCTGGCTGCTGGTACGTCGTCGTCATTATGAACGATGTTTTACCTTTGTAGCTTTACTTTCTTTAAAAAGTAGGCAAAGTCTCTGGAGCTTCTTCAAAAAATGCACGCGTTGATAATGATGGGAAAAATAAATAATGCATCTGCATAAAATTTTGCGAGTAGGGAAAAGTTAGGTCAGGTAATTTAGCGAGTATGTTGGAATTGTTATGTATCATTTTTGCGTGTGAGTTGAGTTGAAGAATATTTGGAAGATAATAAATGGATAAAAACTGAAACAATGAAAAAACGAGTCTTTCAAGTTAAGAAAATTAAAAAAAAAATCTTCGTTATCATATAAAGATATTACAAGCTGGAAGCAGATGGTATTCCAGTTAATCTGACCAAACTAACAAATGATTTCGTTAACAATTTTTGCTGAAATTTCGTTAACAATTTTTGCTGAAGCTTTCTTCCGCACAGTGTTTGGCTTCGTTTATTTATTTGCTGGGAAATAATTTCAGGAAGGTGATTTCAGTAAGGGGATTTTTTGACAAAGTTTTTTCCACATTCGTCCTTATGGGATTTTATAGCTCTGGAGTTTTTCATAGGAAAATGTTAATTTACGCGTATTTCAAATTTTAAAATGAAATCTCACATTCAACTCATCTTTTTTTGTAAAACTAACTATAAAGAAACAATTGAAAAAGTTGTTATCCCAAGTAAAGGCAGAAAGACGGAAAAGCAGTGAAATAGACAGCCAAAAACCGCATTCGAATTCCGGTAAAAAACCACATTAACTGCAAGAGTAGCGAAACTTGTGGATTACACGATGATTTATGATTTTATCTAATAATAACCGCTATCATTTTGGGAGCTAAAATGGGCATACATAAATATCGAATTATTATAATTTCAATACGTAATTTTGCGAAAGTAATCCTCACAGTTGTTTTCGACAAAATTTTTGTATTTCTAGTAACAAAAATAACTATAAAAGAGTAAAAAAGTAGCAAAAAGTAGATTACTGAGAACTAAACTTATCAATATTTCAACGAAAACTCTATATAATTTGGCAAATACTACACATAATTTGCGTAAATGATCACTTGATTTAACAACTAACCTGCTGAAAACTCTAAAAGTGAATCTAATTAGATATTCGCAACACGTTGTAATTGTTTTAACACATTTTTTTTCTTTTAAAAATTTAGTGTTTTTATTGAGAGTTTAGTGTGGATTAACAAGCGTTTCTGTAGCGGTTTAGTGAAGTTATTATGCACGAGGCTGATACGAAGCATGACAAATTGCAATGTTAAGAAAGTCTTTTTTAGCAAGAGCTAAGCTCTAATTAGTATTTTGAAAAGATTTTATTAAGTTATAATATTAAGAAATTGTCTTCTCACGTTTTTTCTCTATAATTTAAAATATGTTCCAATTTAAGATAAATTAAACTTTAAAAATAATATGTAATTAGTTAGTCTTATATACTTATAACTTATAATACTTATATACTTATACTTATAATACTTGTACTTATATTTATATTACTTATATACTTATAACTTTGATTTAACTACAATAAAAACTCCAGAGGTTATTAGACTCTACATATTGTTGTAGAGGTCTATATACGGGTATGAGCAAAGTAACTAGTGAATTCTGTTAATTAATGATGACAGTTCTCCATGTGAAATGTTTGTAACTAAAAAAAAGAGACTGACAAGAAAACACTCGCATTCTCTCAAAAATAACTAACTGACAGTCTACGATAAGCTAAAGAAATATTTATAAAAAACTAGCAGCCCCGGCGGACTTTGTCCCACCCAAAAATACAACGAAACTATTGCATTTTTTAAATAAAAAATTTTCTTTCCAAAAAATCATCTTTATTCTAGTACTTTGTGATACACAATATTTTTGGTTTTTTGTTCCGGTGCCAACACAAACAAAGCAGATGGCTTACCAACACGTGAACAGGCTACATACAGTTGGCCATGTGAAAAACATTCATTTTCCAAATTTAGACCACAAACATCCAATGATTGGCCTTGAGCCTTGTTGATTGTCATGGCGAACGCAAGACGAACCGGGAATTGAATGCGTTTGAATTCGAAAGGCATGTCTGTCGGTATCAAAGGAATACGCGGAATGAGAACTTGTTCTCCTTTAAACTTGCCTTTGAGAATTGTTGCGTAAATGATATTGTTCATGATTTGCTTTACAATCAAACGCGTTCCGTTACACAATTTAGGAGGTTGCAAATTTCGAAGCATAATCACTACTGAACCAACTTTAAGGTGTAAAATGTGTTGCGGAACACCAGGCAAATCCAAAGAATTCAAAAATTCAGTGGGGTAATTCGTAGCTTCATCTTCATTTACCACACAATCAACAGATTTGAATGAATGCATTGGACCACCAATTTGATTTTGAATTTTAAAATTAATCTCATTCACATCCTTGTTCTTCGCTGCCAAAATTGCGCGTTCACTTAACCAATCGTGATTCAAATAATTAACAACAATATCCGGAAACACTTTACGAATTAGTTCATCTTTCGATGTAACGAAATTACAAAAATTCGACGGAAATGAAATCAAACCGGTTGTGACATCGACGGGAACTTCACCATTACCGATGGCTATCAGTTGTTTGGAGAACACATCAGCTGTAGGATCGTTTTGTAATGAAACTCGCATATTCGTATTCAATTTAAGTTTCTTCACAAAGCGCCACAAAGACGATGACTTCAAGGAAGCGTTAACTGCATCAGCAGCAGTTGATTTTGGAATGACAGGTAACGTTTGACGGAAATCACCAGACAATAAAATCATAGCGCCTCCAAAAAGTCTTGAATTATTCCGTAAATCCTTCATGGTCCGATTAACTGCTTCCAATGCACGTTTATGCACCATTGTGCATTCATCCCAAATGATGATTTTACAACATTGCAACACTTTTCCCATAGCGGAATTTCTACTAATGTTGCATGTGGGTTCTTCAACCACTTGGAGATTCAACGGCAATTTCAGCGCTGAATGTGCTGTCCGGCCTCCTTCCAACAACGTAGCAGCTATTCCTGAAGAAGCGACTGCCAAAGCAATTTGAGATCTCGAACGAATAGTAGCCAAAAGCAAAGAAATAAGAAATGTTTTCCCAGTACCACCGGGAGCATCGATAAAAAATATTCCCCCATTTCCGTTATCAATCGCCTTCATCAATGTTTCATACACGATTTTCTGCTCAGGATTTAACAATGAAACATTATCACAAACCATTCGGCTCAATGCGTCTCGATCATATTCACGTTCTCGTTCTATTTCTTGATTAAAAGCATCGTGGATTGAACGATTAGGCGCTGGTATTCCTAAAGTACACAACAAATTGCCGCTAATAAGCAAACATATATCCTCAATCGCAATCAACGATTCATTATGAATCTCATCAGTCATTCCCAAATTGAAATCTCCGGTTGCAGCACGAACTCGATGCAAAAAATCCTCTGACATGTTGTCCTTATATTTATCCCACAAATCTTTCGGATTTGATGGATTACACGTCGAAATTATGATTGCAAAAAATGAACGTATTTGATTTGCAGGTGCGCACATAATTGCATCAGCAAGAGTCATATCCCAATGTGTATCATTCTCCAGCAATTGCAAACGTTGACAGGCATCACGATATGTAGGACAGAGTACTCCATCGACGGTTCGAAGTGACTCGAATGAAGTTGGCCCACGAACATTTACCAACAGTAATCGCAAATAGAAACATTCTGCATTTCTAGATGGATGCACTGTGTAAATACGACCGATGGCATCTGTTGAGAATACATCTGGATAATCCGGAACTCGCTCGCCTTGCTTTCGCCGTTGAAACTTTTTCGATGAAGCATTCCAAGTGTAATAACGCGGCATCTGAGAGTAGAGCAATGTTCGTGCGAATGGATCACTCTCACATGTTGAAAAGAAACTGGTCAATGTTGTAGCTGGTGGTCTTTCAGC
Source organism: Sicus ferrugineus (assembly GCA_922984085.1). Lineage (NCBI taxonomy): Eukaryota > Metazoa > Arthropoda > Insecta > Diptera > Conopidae > Sicus > Sicus ferrugineus. Next base: position 2,088,928 of record OV277352.1, read on the forward strand.
ACGTTGAATGGCAGTGTGTTCAGTGAAATAAACACGTTGACCATTCTCCAGATGCACCGCCAAATGAACTACAGTTGGATGACGGTCGTGAATTGGAAATGAAAAAATTCGCCAAAGAGCCTCATTGCAACTAACATATCTTCCAATTTGATACCGCGTTACTTCATCATCGGCATTTGGATCCGGAACACCAAACGCAGCCATATCACTACCTTTTGTAATATACTTGCAAACGTATTTGATTGCTTTAATCGAATTACAGTCCTCCACATTGATATGCGCATCAAATGTTTTGCAAAGTAGTGGTGAATATGGAACAATCCAACTGTTATCGACCACAACATCATTTTGTTTCACTTTCAATGTAACTGTTCTGCCATTATCATCAGGTGAACGACGTCGATAAAGTGGATATCCGTCGTCGCCGGTAATAGTTTCCGCAGTGAGAGGACGTGGGTAGCGTTTAGAACACTTGCCGTTTGCCATGCACGGTGAATCCATGTTATTGTTGCCACACGGTCCGTGAATCATATTCTTGATGACTATATCATACAATTCTTGATCAATTTCTGGATCCGGTATCTCTGCGCAAATGACAGCATCGATTTCGTCTGGTCGAATCTTTTCAACGAACCAAAGTAGAATATGCGCGTGCGGCAGACCTCTCTTCTGCCATTCAACAGAATACATCCAGCATCGAACATCACCAAATACACGTTGTTTAGTAATGAAATCCATTAGAACCTTCAGCTTCTGTCTGAACACACGTGCAGTGATATCATGTCGATCACTCGATGTTTGGCCGGGAATTAAATTGCACTGAATATCAATCCATCTTGAGTTGCAAGTGAAGGTGACAAATAAATCAGGACGACCGTACTGTCGAACAAACGCCATCGCATCTTGAGCATACTCGTGCATGTGGCGTGGACTGCCAACATACGTTGCTGGTAAGATTGTTAGTCGACCGAGATTCCTCGCATCACCTTCAGTTCTTATTGCATCCCGCAAATGAATGTACTCTTCTGAACGCAATTTCGCTTGATTTAAACGAATGTAACTGAGCCGTTCAGTCTCGATTTTGACATACATATCCACGCAGAATTGTTGAAGCAATCGCCGAAATCGCAACAGATAGTTATCCTCATTTTGACGAATCATTAAACGGTATGCATAGTAGTTCATCGAACTTACTTTTTTCGTTGTTTCTTCACCTAATAACAAATGAATCCGAAGTAACAAATAAATGCAAAGTTTGAAAATAAAATTAAGATTCCATTTAATTGATTGATTTGGTGACATGATTGAAGGAAGAAGTCTACTAACCAGTAACTGGATTTAACATTTTGATGTTAAAGTGGTAGCCGTCATCACCTTTCCAAAACATGAGCGGATACTGAAGTGCATCATACGACCGATGTGTCTCACTAATACGTTGTAATTGTCCATTGTTTCGGCGCGTCAGTACAATATCCCGTGATACCACTTGCTCACCGACTACAATAATGGCAACCTCATCAATTGTCGGTGCATTGTATTGACGTTCGTGCGCTAAGTTAGGCCTTTTATCCGCTTTAATCACGATTTGATGATCATCTGTTAGCATTCTGTCTAACGCATTCTTAAATAATCCAATCAATTCATTATGGTCATGAAGCATTCGTTGCAATTCTCTGATGATGTCTTCTTTCGTTCTATTATACAATGCACTACGACGGTTTATTTGATCGCTCTCGTTCCCAATGAAATAGATTTGCAAGAAATTAAATTCGCCATTAGGAAGCGGCAATAACGACCCAGCACGATGATGCACCTGCCCTTGAATCTGGTTACCAAGAGACGAATTCAAAATTAATAAAATGCGATCATTCAAAGGAAACGGAAGAGTACTCTTTCGAGCAGGAATTACCTTGAACGACGGATTATATCCGCTTTCATTGATAATTGATGCAGCGAAAGAAGTCATTTGAAAGCACCCATTATAGTTTTGAACATTCGCAAGAAATTGCTTTGATTCTGCTGTTACGCCTTCTAGATACGATCGCAATGGTTCCTGTGGCGATGGCAATGTTGGCAATTTAACTTTTCCACTAAGGCAACACAATCCAGGTGTTTCTCCTGGAAATTTCAATGCGTTGCAATGTGGGCATACTACAACCATTGATCCAATTTGAACGACAGGAAGAGATCGATAATTGAATCCACAATCATATCGGAATGCTACTCGAAGCAAATTGGCATTGCCAGCACTTCTTCTTTGCTGTCTATTTTCAGTATTTATTCGTCGACTTTGCACCGATAAATTTTCACATTGATTTACTCGACGACTTTGTTGTGCCAATCTACGCGAATCGATTACAGCCTGCTGTTGTTCTTCTGTTTGTTGCGCACGAATTTGGACGTGGTTTGCATTTCTTCGTTGTTGCGCAATGTTTCTATCTTCTTGACTCATATTCGCACGATGAGTCGACACTGCTCGTGCACCAGCTGAACGTCGGCCTAAATGAGATCTTCTCGTTGGTGGCATTATGAAGAACAACTGCAATACAATGAAATCACGAATAGAAAATTTGAAAACAATGAAAGAACAATACAAACGTACCACTTCTTACAGACAAATCCCAATAGTCAACCAACAATGCAACACATACACAAAAAAAACATTTGCTGATATCACCAATGTTGTATCCGATTTCAATGAATGTTTTGTATGATTTTCAGTCATAGAAATAGACTGAAAAAACCAGACTGATTTAGCAAATCATGATTTGTTGATTTTCAACCTACAGTGTTGAAGAAAACATTTGAAAAATTGAGGAATTAATTCCTAAAATTTTCAAAAGTGTTTTGGTGGATTTATAGAATGAATTAGGTATATCAAAGAATTATTTAGAGCTTTAAGCAAATTAGGCATTCATTTCTATTCTTCTATATATTCTCGTTATCAATTTTAATTCACAAAAACTCACCAAATCGCAATGAAAAAATCCGAATCTGTAATGCGCAATGGCCGGCAAACGTTATTCGATCGAACAAAACACGAATTCGCAAAGTGCAATATGGACGGTGAAACAGCAACGAATGAAGAAACTGCGCAACTGAATCAAATGCCACAGTAGAGGTATGAATAAGAGTGGAACTCCATAGCATGCGTATGCGTATGCGTGCGTTTGACAGATAAGTAGAATACACACGTTCTTATGAGATGAGCTCCATAGGCACGCATGGAAACGCAACCGCTTGCAAGAAATTCGAACACGCATGGAAGTAGAAAATTTTCTACTTTCATATTGAATTGCATATATTAGATTAAACATAAATTAAAAACTTTAGTTTTATCATTTTTAAAAGATTCAAAATCAACCACTTTTTTCACAAAATCAATCATTCAATATATATTAGGCATCTGATTGTCAAACGCACGCGCGTGCATACTCTGGAGTTGCTAGTTAGGCACGCACGTAAACGTTCGAAAACTCCAAATGTCAAACGCACGCATATGCATGCTATGGAGTTCCACTCTAAATTAGAGGGGAAACGAAACGTAAAGTCCATGTAAAATGGACAACAACGTCAACGTCAACAATTTTTTAGTCAACGTGGACACTGCCACCACACACGAAACAAAATTGGCTTCTCCATTGATCGAGAAAAGATGGCGTTAGTTTGCGTGTCTATCTGACAGTTCAATTGTTTAAAATAAATAAATACAAAATGAAAAAAAAATTTTTTAAAAAATCGAAAAAAACCTGTCGTAACACTCTTGGTTGTCAAAATAACACATTTTGAAATGATGATTTTTTGACCTTTTTTTCGATTTTTTTTTTCTTTTTTTTTTTTTTAAAACCCGTACTGAGAAAATACCTTTCCATCAAAGTACAAATCATCAAAATCGGTTCGGCCACTCTCGAGTTATGGGATTACATCGCTTCGGACACTTTCTTTTATATATATAGATTACTTCAGGTTTTGTAATGAGTGGTAATTTCATGTCTCATTAAAAGGAGATTTATTTTGAAAAAATGTAATTGTTTATTTTGACTGATGAATGCAGTGACATAATAACTTATCATTTGCGCTAAATAAAGCTTAAGCAAGATTATTTAATTAATGCTCAGTTTTTCCGTCCGAAAAACTTAAGCTTAGATTTCAGTTTACTTTTAAGTTTAACTAAACACAGAATATTTCTCTATTTAAAATTGGTAGTCACATTAGATTTTATTTATTTTGTCATATTTGTATTTAAAGAAAATTTTCTGAAGTAATAGAAATATGTATAATTAAAATTCAGATAGAAAAGTATTAAAAAGGTACCTATAATAAATAAATTTATAAAGAAATATATGCGAGTTTCAATTAAATGATGGTTTAAACAATACATTCACCTGACATCACTGCTGTCGATTTATAGCGAACTGAACACATCCCCGGTGCACTCTTTTCCCAAATGATGGCAGCGCCAAATTTTCACCTGGTTGTCAGTTTTTGCAACATAAAATGAATGGCGTGTGTTGTGTACAAGAATTGCTCGCAATTTAGAGGAAAAATCAGTGATAAAGTTAATTTTAATTCTACAAATGAGAATATTTCGTCCACATAAGTGCACTCCGACATTATTTCGCGAGTCACGATGATCAGAAAGGGACCCAAGTCTGAATTTGCATTGAGAAAGTGATGCCCTGTCAAGCGGGGTTGTATGTGTTTTTAGAATAGATTTGGAGGATTTTTATACCCATCGATTCCCGTCGTCGTCCAGAGTGGACGAGAATATTTTGCTTACCAGAGTGGATAAAATTTTACCAAATGTGACACTGGAGTGACGACGGATACGGAACAGCAAAAGGATTGCAGAAGAACGCGATGCAACAACGCTGATTGATGGTGCCGATTGCATTTTAGCGCTAAAGAATAGGAAAATCAGTGAAATTAGTGAAGGAAATACTGCTGCTGCCAAACATTCAACTCCATCGAAAGGATAATACATAAGAAGTTGGTTTGAAGCCAGTGATTTCCGCTCGTTTTGCTCCCTCTTAAGGCAAAGAGCTGAAAATCTTGCTTTGATTGGAAGAGCAGTGGACTTACATCTTCAGTCGCACTTCAGTGCTCGACTTCCATGACCCTTTTAGACTCAGGGACCCTCAGGAGACTTTGGCGCCGCGCTACACACACGGGCCAATGGTAATAAAGTCGGACACCAAGTCTGTTTCTCAAACAAAATGCTGAGGTAGATTCTAGTTTTCCTGCGCTTATACACACCTCTAATCCTCTTCTCTTCGCCTCCTAGGCTATTCTACGCATTGAGCTGCAGCTTCCATCAGACAAACTGGATTAGTATAGAAATTCCACAGGATTTTTGTAGTGACCATTAAAGCTCAGCGCCACTGTACGGCTTTTACCAGTAATCGCAACAGAAAAGTTATCAAACCTATGCCATTGTACTCTGGTGTCTCCAACAACAACGACCACATTAGTCCCGTACAGTTACGGACCACTTTACTTCAGTACAGCGGAGACAGCTCTCCAGACTCGTATAATTATACTCGTATAATTATACGCATATATATCGTTCGCGATATATATTCCAATAAATTTTCTCTCAGCCGGTGTACATAAAGAAGCCGCCACCATTCGGAAGAAAAACACCACCAATATGACCCATAATCTCGGTATGGCACCATATCGTTTGCCGGGTCCAGCTGGAGGTCTCTGTCCGCCAGATTTCAAACCGCCACCTCCGACTGATATCATATCAGCGCCAAGCAATCCCAAGAAGCGGCGGAAAACATCGAATGCTAATTCGGCGGCAGCAGCAGCGGCGGCGGCTGCAGCTGCAGCAGCCGCCGCTGCCAATTCAATGCAATCACAGCCTCCACCAACGCCACAAGACTTGCTGCCGCCACCGCCAATGGGAGGATTTGGAGACACCATTGTGGCCTCGAATCCTTTCGACGATAGTCCGTCTACAATGTCGAATTCGATGTCGGCCATGAATCACATGGGAGCGCCAGGGCACTTCGGTCCCGGCGGGATGGGCGGTATGCCTCACGGTGGTATGGGTGGACCGCACGGACCTCCACACATGCATCCCCATATGCATCATCATCCTGGAGGGCCTCCGCATCCTCATCACTTGGGTGGACCGCCATCAATGCGTGGTATGAATCCAATGGGTATGAACAACCCAATGGGTGGACCTGGAGTGCATCCAATGGGTCCCGGAGGACTGCCGCCTCATATGAATCACGGCAGATCAGGTGGTCCCATGGGTAGTCCAATGGGCGGTATGGCTGCTATGGGCGGCATGAGTCCGATGGGTGGCATGGGACCGAGCATCTCCCCACATCACATGGCGATGGGAGGACTTTCGCCCATGGGTGGTGCTGGCGGTGGACCAAACTCACACATGGGTGGCGCAAATGGGCCTCGTTCTATAAGTTCACCGATGAGCGCAGCTAGTGGTGCTGTGATGCCCCAAGGCGGACCTGGACACGCCTCTCCGATGAATTCCTTGCCGATGGGATCGCCGATGGGAAATGCAATAGGCAGCCCGCTGGGGCCGCATCTAGCGCAGCAACATCCGCAACAACAACAATCACAGCCACAACCGCCTTCACACATGAACAATGGACAAATGGGTCCTCCGCCAATGCACAGTCCGCTTGGTAATGGGCCAACGAATCACATGACAGCGGGACTTGGCGGTCCTGGCCCTGGTCCCGGGCCAGGTGGACCTGCGTCTCAGTCGGGTGGAAACTCTCCTGCCAGCGGATCGAATACGAGCAATACAAACACTGGTAATAACAGCAGCAACACCAACAATGCCAACATAAACAACAACCAGAATCAGAACCAACCTCCAACATCAGCCGGACAGGCTGCGGCGGCGACCGCTCGCATGAATGCTTTGCACAACGGACCGATGCCATCCTCCTCTACAGCAACGTCCACCTCAGCGACAGCATCAGTGCCTACGTCCTCACCGGCTGCCGGTGGTATTACACCAGCGATGTCGCCGCACCACCAAATGAGCAATAGTGGACCCGGCGGCATGGGTCCAGGAGGTCCTGGTGGCCACGGCGCGAACGCGATGCAGTCTCCCGGCATGGGTATGGGCGGGGGCATGATGGGGAACATGGGCTCTAGTCCACTAGGTGTACCATCCATGCATATGGGTAGCAACAGTGGTCCGATGGGTCCCAATGGGCCCATGGGTGGACCAATGCAACAACAAATGAACCCAAATGTTCCTATGCACCAGCAACATCAACAACATCAACATCCTCATGGCCCGTTGGGAGGAAGCACCAGTGGCCCTGGTCACATGCACGGAAGGCCAGGAAGTGGTCCGAGCCCGGGAAGTGTCGGCACACAAAATCAAATGCACCCACCACAGCAACAACCGCACCTCGGACCGCCACATCCGCAGCTTATGGCTCACCCGAATCACCCTCATCATCCAGGTGGACATGGTGGACACCCTCATATGATGAGTGGCAACTCTCAAATGCACGGGGGCCCAGTGGGTATGCCGCAAATGGGCCCGGGAGGCCCTAGTCATCCACATCCGCCACATCCCATGATGGGCGGTCCTGGCGGCGGACCACACATGGGTCACATGGGCGGCGTGCCGGGCCCAGGCAGTGGAGGTCCAGGCAGCATGAATGGCCCACCGCATCCACATCAACACCCGCACTCACATCCACATGGACATCCACATGGACATTCACATGGTCATCCACACCACAACCCAATGGGGGGCCCGCCCAATATGTTCGGTGGTGGTGGTCCGATAGGTCCTGGCGGACACATGGGTGGGCCGATGGGTGGACTAATGGGCGGTCCAATGGGAGGACCTATGGGAGGACCCAAGCCAATGTCTGTAAGTGCGGGAAAGATGTACCCACCCGGACAGCCGATGGTGTTCAACCCGCAAAATCCCAATGCACCGCCAATATATCCCTGCGGCTTGTGTCACAAGGAAGTGAACGACAACGACGAAGCAGTATTCTGTGAATCCGGTTGTAATTTTTTCTTTCATAGGTAATGTCGCAGAAAATGTTCGCTGTTTGCCCAGCAATAACAACCCGTCCCATTTTGTTTCTCGTAGAACGTGCTGTGGCATGACAGAGGCCGCGTTCCAAATGCTCACGAAGGAAGTTTACGCGGAGTGGTGCTGTGACAAGTGTCTGTCTTCCAAGCATATACCGATGGTGAAGTTTAAATGTTGAAGCTGAACTCAGTCGTGTCGGAAAAGGAAACGAAGCAGGCACAGAACATCGAAAACTCGCAATAGAGTAGAAGAGTCCCTTAAGGACTGAGCTGACGCGCCGTAAGCTCGCGGGACACGCACTACAGCGTTCCATAATCAATCACGTAATTGTAAAAAGGTAAAACGTAACTGAATGTATGATGGCGAGATTGCGAGTGGCATTTAGCAATAGTCAAACCGGCCAGAAAAAGCTTGAATGATTTCTGCTCTCATCGCTCTGTTATGCAATTTAGCAGTTGCATGGCGCAGTTGAGGGCATAATTCAGAAATCTCAAGCTGCACTATTTTCAAGCCATTTGTTGTCCCCGAAATACACTTAAAATATCAACCCAACGTTAATGTTAATGTTATTTCAGCTTCAGCAAAACATAATTGTGTAAATTTCTATTTTTAGTAAAACGGAAGATTGTTAAAATTTTTGTTTCATGTTAGCTACAATAACTACCGCATTACTTTCTATAAGTAAGGAATCGAGAGGAATCACTAGTAATTGTAAAAAGAACAAACGAATATAATGTAACAACATTGCTAATTGCACGAAAACAATCTAGTTTAAATATAACTGAAACAACTTAACGATGAAGCTTAAGATTATGCTAATTGCGAGTAACTGGTAACTGAAATCAATCGAAACTAATTTGTGAACCTGCTGCATTGCGTGTGTTGCGATTTTTATCATTTTTGAACATATTAGTTTTTTACATATTTGACTAAGCATATGGAATGACCTTATTTAGTCGTTATTTGATTTAGTTGAAATTGAGAACGCAAAAAATTGAGTATACAACAGAGGACTTCTTTTTAAATGTTATCGACGCAAAAGCTAAAAAGCAAACGATATTTAAAAAGTAAAATTAAAGTCTAAAATATTATACAGATTATTAAAGGATAAGTTATTTATAACTAAATAAAATAAATACAAAATCTCTAAATTAAAGGCTTTTACTTCCGGTTGAAAATTCAAATTGAATTCTTTTCAAGCAAGTGTGGGTGTTTTTTTTTCCATTACAAAAATAACTTGTCTTCAGTCCTTGAATAGTACCTACAATTTTTATTAAGAGCAAAAAATCGTGTACACTAACATTAAAGGCAAGAAAAAATATATATTCAAAAATAGACGTTACCATTTGGAACAATACGAAAATCGTTACCATTGCATACATAAATTCGCATTATGAAACACAAACATGCAAAATCAGTCCTCGAAGATGTCATATCCATTCTCAAGAGACTTGTAGAGATCAGGATAATTCATAATATCTGCATTCGTTAAATTCCTAGCATTGTAAAGCAGAAAAAAGACCTGAAAGATTTTAAAAAGTAGTCTCGCGTTTAAAATTCGTTCAATAGGATGCGCGAAATAATTGACCACTCCTCCTCACCAGTTGTACGATTTTATTCCCCTTCAACATATCCATTCGCATCTGCATCCACGTTCTGCGTAGACGTTCTTCAGCCTCTGATATGAATCCCGGAGTCCATTGGGCTTGTAATTTGAACCGGAGAATTCGCTTCTTTTCCAAAATAGCTCGCGCCTGGTTTGTACGTCGATTATGAGTGCGCAATTTATCCAACTTCAGTTTGCCGATGTTGTTCATTAGCTCTTCCTGTCGTAAGCGCTTCTCTTCCAACTGAAGGCGCAGCTTCTTGGAAACTTCCTCGCGCTTCTTGCTGGCCGCGGTTTCGGCGTAAATGGACGATTGGTTTTGCATTGCATAGAACTGGCAATAATAGTTCAGCTTATTTGGGTCGCATGGCGGCATGATGCGCCGAAAATCACCCAGGTGGCTCTCTTCCCAGGCGATTTGTTGCGCCAGTGGACTGAGGGGGTTTGGTCGGTCCTCTTCAGGAACGCGTGGTGACGCTTCCCGCTGCTGCTGCTTTCTTTTACTTGCAGCGTTGTTATTTTTATCATTAGTAACACGCTGAGTTCTACTAAGTTCGTCTCCCGGCTTCTTCTTTAATAAACGCTGCTTAACGCGCTTTCGATCCTCACGCAGTATTTGACGCTTGTCTGCCAGAGCGGTGCTCACCAAGGTTAAGGTGTCTCGGATAAGAGCACGTTTCACCTGCCGATCGACAGCTTCGTTCATGTGGAAACTGGGCGAATGATTCACCTCCAAGATATACGGCTTCAGTTTGGAATCCACCAGAATGTCGAAGCCGAGTATCTCGAAACAGGCCTGGATCGTGTCGTGTCCTGGGAAACAAGCGTGATAGTTATGCCGCAACATGGGCCATGCGCTGAGAACCGTTTTAATGATAATATCGTCGATCTTGGCCCAGAATTCCTCAACATTGTGGTTGCGACGCCGCATCCAATTATTGATGGCGCTAAATTTACGCTTGCTACCACAGTCGTCATTATCGCAGACATCATACTGGGAGTTGCGCTTGTTGACCGAATAATTGGTGAGGTGCATAAAAAGGTCGGTGTTGTTTTGGGGATTGGGTTCAGTGTATTTACTGGTAGCAAAACGCACCAGGCCTTCGTTGTAGACAAAAATGCGTAAGGGATCCACGGAGGTGATGAGCGTATAAACTCGCAAATCGAATTTGTAACCATCAATTAGAAGAGGCTGTATGATGGAGAAAAATAAATATATCTGTTTCTCTCTACTGATTGCGATTAAAAACGGATAATAGATATTAAAATGGTTCATAGTCGAGATGATTGTGGAATTTCGTCTCTAATTCTAGGTGATTCAAGGCGAGGTTGTCTTTTTCAGTCGTGATGATGATTGAAATCGATACGTCATGGAAACGAACGGATTTTTGGCCTCACGACTTGTGACTTTTTATCGACGCTAACAAAACGACAATCGAGATAGAAACGGCTTTATCTACTGATCTAATCTCGATTGTGTGCATTATAAATAAAAAGTTGCTAATAATCCTGGTGCAAGAGATCAGCTTCCCCCTACCCAACCCGCTCCCTAAAACCCAGAAAGCCTACCTTCGTAATGTACGCCTGGCATATCATGCGCTCTGTTGGATTAATCGCTTTCAGGTCATTTGTTAACGATATGCCACGCCCTCTTGCGCCAGCGTCAGGCTTAATAATAAACGTCCGAGGTTTAGCTCTAGCGTTATTGTAACTAACGTTTAATGCCTCGCCATAACTGTAAGACGATATTTTGAAATTTTTATTCTGCGGAAAAGTTTTTTTATTATTTTTCTTTTCTCACTCACTCTGCCGGAAAGATCCAAGTTTTTGGAAATATTCTATAGTCCTTGGGAAAAAGCTTGAGCATGCGATTCAAATTGCGCGACAGCAAATCCTTGCGACATATTTCGAACATGCCCGGAAAATGGTTGATCTGCTGGAACCGCTTCATATTCTTATACACCTCCACACCCGGCATCGAGTCCATCCACAGGACATTCCACATTTTCGTCTCCTTCACTACCCGGTAACCCAGACTCTTCGAGATCTTGCCAATTATAGTGTAGCGTGAATTGCAAATACAAATACTGCCTCTAGCAGCGCTGTAAATACAACATATTCGTACTAATTTTCTTACATCGAAGCTGTACAATTGTTGATTACGCTATGGAGGGAACATCGTCGCCATCATGCTGATGCTGTTGAGGTACGGCACACTTCAGACGAAAGCATACGTTATTCAAGTGGATCAAGCCATTTGTTGTCATGTTATTTTTAGTCTCATCGTCGCTCTTGTCCTCTTCGTCCGTCATCTCTGCGCTACGATGGTCATCAATCTCTTGAGGTGGAATTTCGTCCTGACCGCATCCACCACGTTCGCGAAACGCGTTCTCCAAGTCATAATCAACTCTGGTCCGGCCATCCCTCTGCAGACGCAGCTTTTCCTTTGAGATTCGTCGTAATTCTTGAATGCGTTTGTAGAATTTAGAATTTTTCAGATTCATTTTTGGGTTGTAAATGAGTTTATAATGTGACATAAAAATTGTGCAGAAATTTTATAACATATCGTTGCTACAAAATGAAAAATAAAATTATTGTCGAAATGTAACCAGAAGAGTTCAATTGTCGCACTGTAACGTTGATCAAAAAGCATACTATTTGAGTGCCTTGATTGAAGGGTTGGGGGGCGGTAACCAGACAAAAAGAAAATTTTATAACGAAAAATTTAAAGATTTACTAAAATTTATATAAGGAAGTTGCAAACTAAAATAACACGGACTTCCTCCATGTAAAAAAATTAAATAGGAATAATATGGAGGTCTAACTTGAAACATGTAATTAATTGATCCATTAATATTTCTAAAAATAATTTTTACTTTCGCGCAATTAAGTACTTTGATATCTACATATACGGGGCCTCATATTATCTTCTTATTTATAGTAATATAGGGTCCGCCATCTAACGTGTTTTTTTTCAACTAGTGCTTATTTCGTGAATGGTAACACTTAGCTCATGTCTGATTTGACAGATAATTAGTTTTATCCTTCCGCTGAACGAATATGGTTGTGTATACGCTTGAACAACGCTGGAAAATATTGCCTGCGATCGACTTACAGAAGATGCCGATTTTGCCAAAAAAATCATCTTTTCAAATGAAGCTCATTTTCATCTTGGCGGGTATGTAAACAAGCAAAATTGTCGCATTTGGGGCACAGAAAACCCGCACGCATACATTGAAAAGCCGGTGCACCCAAAACGAGTCACTGTTTGGTGCGGATTTTGGTCCAGAGGCATAATTGGGCCATTTTTCTTCGAAAATGAGCAAGGAGTGGCCGTTACAGTCAATGGCGATCATTATCGGGCCATGTTGAACGAATTTTTGTTCACAATAATTGAAGAGGAGGATATTGGCAACATTTGGTTTCAACAGGACGGCGCTACGTGCCACACAGCCGAAGCTACACTCGATGTTTTGCGCCCTGTTTTTGAAGATCGCATTATCAGCCGCAGAGCTGATGTCGTTTGGCCACCTCGGAGCTGCGATTTGGCACCGTTGGACGGGGTGCCGTCAAAGATAAGTGTTACGCCGACAAGCCAAAGACAATTGACGCTTTAAAGGACAATATTCGTGAAGCCATTGGTGAAATACAGCTGCACACAATCGATAATGTGCTTAAAAATTGGACCGATCGTGTAGGCTACTGCATGGCCAGCCGAGGCAGCCATTTGAATGAAATTATTTTCCATTATTAACCGGAAGGATTGTACTTTCAAATAAAAAAAGAAATTTGAGAAAATATTCAGTAGTTTTTTTTATAGCATTTTCAAAAAAAAAAAAAGTTGTTTGGCGGACCCTATAGAAAAACAAAAACCAATTAATGAACTACCATAAACGTGTCCATTAACAAATATTGAGATAAGCTTTAAATTAAGAGGCAAAGTAATTGTCGGAGAATTAGTAGACGATTCTTAATATTCTTAAATAAAAAAAAGATTATTCACTTGGTAAAATTTGCCAGAATAGATTTCTATTTCTCATCAGTTTAAATTAAATAAAATTAACTCATCTAACAGATTTCTTTTTAAAGTAAAGCCAACATTTTGAAGTACAAAATTAAATTCTAATTCATTAAATTTATTCTGAAAATATTTTATAAATCTTTTTCACTCAGAATGGAAACATATTTTTCTTAAAATTATCTTAAGATTAATGTAAAAAATATACATTGGGAATGTGTTGTTGTCACGAAGCGCACTTTTTAATCTTGTGAATAACTAAAAGTATTGTAATTGTCGATTATGTTCAGAACTTGTTCCATTTCTGGTCGGTCGCGAGGGTTGTCAGCGATGCACTCTACACCCAACTGTAATAAACGCGTGCACACTTCCTTTTCGCCCGGTAGGAATGAAAGGCTTTTATCAATCAAATCTTCCATTATGTGCCCTTTCGTCGTCGCACTGTCGCAGAGTTTCATAATATGTTTTGTGAGCAGCAGATTTTCCCGATTTCTATCGTAGGCGCGCATGCCTGTAAAGGTCTCTAGTAAAACCACACCGAAGCTGTACGTATCCACTTGAGTGCTGAGCTTCTTCGAGTTGAGAAATTCGGGCGGTAGATATGGTTTCGTGCCGAAAACTTGTGATATCTCCACTGCTGTATTGACAGAATTAGGTCCCTCACGCGCCAATCCAAAGTCTCCTATCCTGGGTTGTAAGCAAACATCGAGCAAGATATTAGCGGGCTTGATGTCACCGTGTATCAATGGTTTCTCACGGAATGTATGCAAGTAATTAATACCTCTGGGAAAAATAATTATATTAGCAACAATTCTAGATTGTTATTAAGCACGTTTTACCTAGCCGTTCCCAGAGAAATATTGATTCTTTGTCGCCATGTCAGCGGTGCCACCTTCTTAGAATTTAGACGTTGTTCCAACGAACCGCCCTTCATCAGCTGATACACCAAGCAAGGCTTTTCGCCTTTAATGCTGTAGCCGTAGAGTGGCAAAATGTTATCGTGACGACATGAGTTCAAGTATTTCAACTCATTTAGACTTTGCTGCAGCTGAACCTTGACGCTTTCACGACCGTCAGTGCCGCGATAGTGGATCTGTTTTATGGCTACATCGGTGTGCTTCCAGTAGCCCCTATAAACGGTCCCAAATCCACCTTTTCCCAGTATAAATTTTTCATTCCAGTTATGGGTGGCTGCAGCGAGTTCGAAGTAATTGATTTCCAGTATTGAGCTCGCATATTCCTTCACGTTGCGCTCGTTTAATGAAATTGATTGCTTGGACGAAGATATCGAGTCCGACTGCGACGTACTGTAGTTGGAGCTGCTGCTGTTGTTGTTTGATATTGAAGCATTATTTGAGTTGCTCACTCCAGAAGAACTGGAATCAGCATTGGCATTTGCCTTGAGAGGAGACAAAAGCTCACTCAGCACTGGCTGACTATTCGGAATGAGTATGTGGTACTTCCGCTCTACCAAATCCTTTAGCATTCGCATTGCTGGATACAGTCCATGCCTGCTTGAGGATTTAATTAATTCAAATTTAAATGCGTGAAGATGTTTTTACCAACTTTTTTAGTACAACGAACAACTCGGTCACAGTGTGATTGTATATTCCGCCCCAGATACGCAGCAGTTCGTCTGTTGGTGAATTTCCGGCAGCTGCCAGACGGCGAATACTCTGATAAAATAAGGAAGCATGAGTTCAAATTTTAAATATCTTACTCCATTAACATACCTGTACCTCAGCCGGCTTTAGACTCATAATTACGGCCAGCTGACTCCAAACATTCAGCTCATCCAGATGATCACAAAGATGCTGTCTATACGACGGTGGAATATCGTTTATGTAGTAAACCTTCTCTGGTCCGGAGCACGACATCATTTAATTGAACACGGTACTGAGGTTATCACAAGGATTGTCAATACAATTAATTGTAAGCGCGTTTATTGCGAGTAATGCATTAAAAATGACCAATTTGTAATCTACAGACAATTCACTTGTTACGTTTAGCAATGTGTGCCAGCACGAATTGTTGTTGGGCGTTTATTTGGAATGATAAAGATTTGTTTTCCTGGAAAATCCAAAAACCGAACAGGTTTTTTGATAAAACCCTACGAAAGAAGATTGTGATAAAGTATGCATAAAAACAAAGTATAAAGTCCCCTTCATAAAATTAAATCAACCAGTTCATAAAATCAATCAGTCTAGTTCTGCTAGTGTAAAATGTATAATTCAGATATACCAAGTCCGGTTGGGGTTTTGAATTTACTTGTTATTTTATGATATTCAGAAGTGTATGATTTGCTTGTTTTTAAAACGAATTTCCGTCGTCTCTCGTAGTTGTTGGTTTAAAATAAATATGTACTGAAGATGAATAAAACCAAATGGAACTTTTCCATCCAAGTTAAAAAAAATTTAATTTTGGCGAAAACGGAATTTTAGCTCAAAGCTATTAACCCAACACTAATTTACATACTAGAAACAACTAATATTTTCTAGAAAAGTATTATTAAATACTTTATATTTGGAACGCACCTAATAATAGAAAACATATGGTACCCGTGTTGCAGTGCAAGTGTGTGACGTCTTCACATATTTGAGAAGTAATATCAATTGGCAATTAGTGTTTTATTAATTAAATAATGTATTCCTGGCTTGGGTGTGCAACGTAGGTTAAAGGCTACAAATCGAGACGATCCAGAGTAGCATTAAGGCAAATTTTATTTACGTTCTTAAAGAGTGCGAGCTTGTATTGCAACCACACGTCACTCGTCATCCGTCAGCGGCAGAACAAGAGTTACAAACGGCGATCATCGTCAGCAGTTATTAATTACAACACAAAGCAATCTACTTTCACCCCGCCTATATTGTGAGGATTCACCTGCTTGCGTGCAGTTGAATCGAAGCAGTCGGCGGACGATAGCGCATCACAAAAGCGATATGCTTAACAGCCTGCCCTTTTTTACGTCCGGTGAGATAGTGCATGGCTTTGGACGCGGTTCGAAGGAGCTGGGGATACCAACAGGTAGAGTAGATCTTTTACATTGCAACTTCTTACTAGTGATTTTCTACCTTCAGCAAACTATCCGCTGGATGTCGTGAAATCCTTGCCCTCAGCCCTGAAGACTGGCATCTACTATGGTTGGGCAAATGTGGACAACGGCGAGGTGTACAAAATGGTCATGAGCATAGGTACGAACCCGTACTACGATAATAAGGAAAAGAGCATGGTAAGCATAGTTGTCTAAAGGGCAGTTAGTGATTGCGCTTAATTAACTTCTTTTTATGATGATGCATGCCAGTCTCTTATCTATACGTAAGAGGGAGTGATCACCATACGTAATCACTGACAGGTTTTTGTAGGGTGCACTTTTAGCTGTTGATCTCGTGCTTACGATAAGAAACACTGTTCTGTTGAGCCCCTTGAATGCAAACAGTCGTCGTATTTTGTTAATTTTCAAATATACAAATATAAGTAAAAATTAGTATATAGTTATGTCATTCAGATCAACCAGCGCTAACATTAGTTAACTTTAATATTTCAATACTGTTATTACTGTTTTTTATTATATAAAAAATTTCTTAATTTCGTGACAATGTGCAGAGTAACACTTTATCTAAAAGTAGTCATATGATCCAAGCTAGAACTGGAGCTGTCATCATAAAAACAAAACCCTTAGATGGGTTTATACTTTCAAACAATTTCTAAAGACCGCTATATGAAACCTATGTGGTTTGTGTGAGGGGCCGGGGGTATGTTTATATAATGTGCACTTAATAGTTTCTTTGCATAACCACATAACTAAAACTGTAGCCATTAAATAGCTGTATTGTGTACCTCTTCGAAGCTTATTTTAAGTGCAATTAAAACTGAAGAAATTAATATAACAATTCTTCCCTTCCAGGAAACACATATTATACACAATTTCAATAGAGACTTGTACGGACATCTACTTAAAGTGTGCGTTGTTGGTTACTTAAGGCCGGAACTTAATTTTAATTCGTTGGACGAACTGATAGCTGCAATCAATAACGACATCGAACAAGCCAAGCATCTGCTAAATGCAGACGATGAAGTGCGTAATCTCAAGGACTCTACATTTTTTAAAGAAACCAATGGCAATACCACACAAGCAAATTGTGAATCTCTAGTGCTAAATGGAGGCGATTGATATGAAAAAAATTTTCCTTAGAAGCTAGTAGACAATTTCATTAATTTTATTTGACAAGTAGTTTCTCTCTGGTTAGATGTGTCTTTTTTGCTGTTTATGTAATGTACACAAAAAGATTACTTAAGGTTCTGTGTAACTTTAATCTTTTTAAAAGGTTACAACTTAAACATTTTGTGATTTTTCCATGTATGAAGGAATAACTGTAATATTTAAATACAAATTTGTTTAATTAACAAAAACAAATCAACCATACAACATATTTTCGTAGCCTTTAATTTCCAATTCCTTCTCCAGGATTTGACCCAACAAATTATCCAGAGTTTCTTGCATGCGTTGCCGCAAAGTGGGATTTTGAATCGAGGATATCTCCTGCGCTTTCTGAGATTGCTGTATTTTCAATTCGTCATACTGCCTACGTAACTCTATGATCTTTGAGCGACAAGCCGCTTGTTCGCTTGTCAACTGCTGTTCCTCATTGGAATTTTCATCGTCGCAAACGATACGTTTTTGGTTGTGATAAAAGCCAGATGCTGTTGCCATGTTTGAATCCGAGCAGTCGAATTCTGCAAGGCCGTCGTCCATATCGCATCCTTTCGGACTGCTTTCGAACATTGCCTTGTTAAACTCGGTAGCGTCCTCTTTGGATATATTGAGGCAACCGCCTCCACCTACAGAAAAATCAGACATGCGGGAGTCGTCTGCTGACAATCGTGACATCTCTTCAATTTCACGCAAACGCGAGGGCCGATCCTCATCGTCGTCGGATGAAGAGACTTCTTCACCAAAGATGTCGTGTTCGCCGACTCCGCCAAGGGGAGCTGACGAAGTGAGTTCCTCATCCGCATCAGACTCACCATTGATGTCTTCTTTATTTGAATTGGAATTAATTTGTTTCCTATTTTTAAGGTTGTCATGGTCCCTGGATTGTTGGCTGGCTGTAGCTTCATCTTCATCTTCGTTAATGATATCGTAGCGCACATGAACCGCA
Source organism: Sicus ferrugineus (assembly GCA_922984085.1). Classification (NCBI taxonomy): domain Eukaryota; kingdom Metazoa; phylum Arthropoda; class Insecta; order Diptera; family Conopidae; genus Sicus; species Sicus ferrugineus. Next base: position 2,107,761 of record OV277352.1, read on the forward strand.
TCGTTATCAATGCGAAACAAACGTTTAACTTCCTTTTCGATTTCAGGGGCTTCCACGTTCTTCTTCTTCAGTGTCTTGCGAAATCTGCGTTTTCGAATATTTTTGCAAGGCGGTGTGACACCATGTGGCCATAGGTATTTTTTGTCCACCTTGTTAGGATCCTTCTTTTTGCCCTTATTGGGCGACTCCTTTTCGAGCTCAGGAGTATCAGGTTCTTCCTTACAAATCATGATTTGGCAAATATCGGCAGACTTATAAAAGCTCTTGTTGTCGATGGTCTTTAAGCACTCAATAATCGTGGGCAAATCTACTATCTTGGCATGAAGAAACCAGTCGTCGAATCTCACTTCGCCATACCGAAGATCGTTTTCCATTTTAATAGTCAAGCGATCTTTGAGGTTACCAGTTTGCAGCGCTTCATGTAAAGCTCTTGCTGGTTCCTAAAATGATTAAAATGTCCATTTGATTTTAGTCTGAATTCAATGGCATGGGGATCCTCTATCCTTACTTCTGGAATGCGTAAAATGAACTGGTTCTCCAATTCAACCCCATCATCTCGAGGTTTTGAATCGTGCTTTACTCTGTCGGTTTTCTTCTCGAACATGGCTCAGCTTCTCCTTTTTCGGTAGTATTTTTAATCATTAACTTTTCTAATAAATATTTTCCGAAAAGTGCAAACTTTCGGGTGAATTATAAATAGTATAGTTGTTGCCATATCACCATGATTAATTAATATTGAGTGACTATGTTTATTCTCGACGTCTAATCCAAAGTCAAAACTAGAAGCAATTTAACTACGTACCCATTTTTTTAAATTTATACATGTTAATTTGGCCGCTAATTACTCATTATAAAATATTTGTGGACAGAAAGGTAAAGGAGAATGAATTGAAAATTAAAGCTCTGCTAGATTCTGGGTTCCAGCGATGTTTATGACCGTAAAAAGTATTCTCTTAAGTTTCTGTATACAACTTCTATATCCCTCTGTTTGAACTAAATTTCTAGTATTAAAGAAAATTTTATATTAATATTTTGTTTTTATTAACAATGTAATGTCAAAGCTAATTAGAAACAAAACAAAATGTGTTCTATTGTATAGTACAGACACTCAATTTTTTTAATATTAATGTAAATTTGTTTACGATATCAAAGTTTTATAGGTTTTCTCTCGACATTTTTAACGTTTTGAAATAATTTGAATACACAAAACAAATTCGAGTACAACTAAAAAGGAATTTGTAGTCGCGTATCGGAACTAAATTTGAACATATGTTGTATGAGAGTTTAAATATATATTTTTTTTTATATTTTTTGTAAATACATTATTTTAAAAATAAATTTTTTGTAAATATTTATATTAAATTTCCACTTTTTGTGGGTTTTCTTAACATTTAAAAAATTATATAATTTGCTGTTTTTTTTAATTTCTGTAATTTATTTAATAATGTTTTAAAGGTTTATATAATAAATTTTTGTCTTTAGGAGTTCGATAAGCTGGCAACTATGTAGCATCCGCAGTGGCAGAGATAATATATCTGCCCAGTGTGCAAAAAAATTGACACTTGAAGTTTTATTCTCTAATTGGGCCGCCGAGATAGGAAAATTGGATGTGGTTTAAAAGCTGAATTGAAATTAATTTAGAACAAAAGCGAAACTTAAAAGTAATTGGAGGAACTGTCCTAATTAAATTTGTACATTCATAATGTGGTCAAGAAGACTCTTATTGGCCACACTTGTGACCGCCTTTTGTGTGAACTTTGGTAGCTCTCTCTACGAAGATCAAATAAAAAAGTTTGATTGGTAAGCATCAAGGATACGATTGCATAGATTAAATGTTTAACTTTATCATTCTAACAGGCGCAGGTTACAAATAGGAGCTGTGAAGGAGGCTTACCTGGATTTAAATTCTTTTCAGCAGCGCATATTAGTTGGCACTCATGAAAATGTTGTGGCTTCAGTGTGTCCAAAAACTGGGCAAATACTTTGGCGGCATGTGCTCGAGAAGAACTCGCGTGGCGACCTTAAAATGATACAAGTGTCCCCTTCAAACGATGTTGTTCGTAATACTGCCGCCGCCGATAGCTCCTTCAATGCGGGCTTCGACATGCTTTCCGTGCAGGGCCATGCACCTGCTCTGGTACGTGGTTGGAACGGCAACACAGGGAACATTGAATTTGAGTGGTCGTTGATGCCCCTCCAACCGAAAAAATCGGATCAGGCGGTGTGGTTTTATTTAGACGGCAGCTTGTATCATGTGGTGCCAGTGTGGGGAAGCCACTTGGAGGTGACTCAGTATGCTGCTACGACAGGGCAGGCTTCTGGGTTGACTGGAAAGATTTCAGCACCTTGGATCGATTCGAGCAAATGTTTGCTAAGTGGAAGTTATTACGTTTGTTGGGACGGTCAGCAGTTGCTTGCTTTGAATGTGGTGGCTACACATCCGCAGGTGTTGAGGACGACACTGCCGATTAAGCCAAGTGAAAAACCAAAGCCATTGAAGGTAAAGGAAATGTGTTGTGATACCTAATTAAAAATATATTTTTACATTTCCAAAATTTAGGGATTAAATGGCGTAATTGTAGACAATACTATAATTAGTTTTAGCAATGATGTTCAAATTTGTGGTCAAATAAACGGAGATACATTCCTCATTGGCACGTACAATCAACGAAAAATAATCTTGCAAGCTAGTGCGATGAATAAGGTATGAGTTGCATGGAATGTGTACTCTATATTTGCTTTCAAATTGAATGTTTTAATTTTATTACCTAGGTTTTGCATATTCTCGCGTATTATGCTGACAACTGTGAACTCATCGATGACTTGACAAATAGAGTGGATTTTCCGACGCACTTCGGGCGTCCAGAGTTGCAGTCCTTTGATTGCAAATATAAGCGCAATAATGACAAAGGATGTCTATTTATTTTCAGTACAAGTGATGGAGCTATATTTGCTGTGCAAAACCACAAGTTTCGTTGGACTCGTGAGGAATCGCTAGCCGATGTTGTGGCTACCGAATTTATTGACTTACCCCTGACCGACACAGAAGGTGCACTGGAAAACGAAATGAAAGGCAAATCAGGTAGGAAGGATTAACATAGTATTTACAATTTTTAAAGTACACCAAAGGAAAAACTAGCGTTTCTCAAATTAAGCTAAATGTTGAAAAAAGGAGCTGAAAGATTAACTATTAACGAGGACTAATGTTAATTATTCCATTTAAAATTTAGTAATTTGAGAAGTGCTACATAAAACTTTCGTATATAAAGAATAATTAGAATAATTTGTCTGTATGTATTTCCATCTATCACGCTTTCGAAAATTATTAGAGGAGTCGACAAGATTTGAAAGTGAGTAAGTTTTGTTTGAGAAGCTTTCGTTGTTGTAACGATTTCACTTTTTTTGGAACAACGCTATCTTAAGTTTCATATTGAAAATATTATTTTCTATATTATAATTTTTTTAATTTGCGTCTTAAAAAATTAAAAAAAAATTAAATAATTTTATAGTTTTATAATTCCATTGTTATAGCTTTAAGTTTATACATTAAATTACATTGTTATTTGTAATAGTTTTAAGTTCCATCAAGTTTTTTTCTGTCAATTCATTTGCTATTAAAGAATTTTATTTTTAGTGCATGTCTAATTTCTTAAAATAAAAATGAAAATCAAAACGTGTGAGAAAAATAGTGTAGAAACTAATTTCATATTCGCTTAAATGTAATCGCTTAATTTCATATTCTCTAAATTTTCTGAAATTATGTACCTAACTTCCAGAAAGACGGAAAATTTTACTTAAGTAACGCGTAAATTTAACAAATTATTTTACAAAAAATGTTATAGAAGTTATATTATTAGTAACTATATATTTGCTTGCTAAAAATTTTAGTTAAGTTTCTTTATGTTAATAATATTTATATTCTGCCTTCAGCTCGCTCAAAACCTTTTCAAAAAAATATATTTTATCTCTAAGGTGACATGATCGACGCCTTTGTTAGACGCGTTTCAGCACAAATGTTGCAAATGAAAAGCATTTTACTGCATGTAATGGGTTTGGGTCCACCACCCACAGATAGTCAAAAGGCTGGTCTTGTTCGAGATTCCTTCGGATTGCATAAACTTCTGGTTGTGCTCACTCGAAGTGGCAAAATTTTCGGCATCGATAATATAAGCGGCAAACATCATTGGACGCATTATTTGCCAAATGTGGATAGTTTCGCCAACGACCAAGGCATGCGTTTGGTCGTGCAGCGTACTTCGAAGCACTTTCCACTGCAGCCGCTTTGCACAATTGTTGCCAGAGATAAGGTTAAATTAGTTCTGCCCGTAGTTTTGTTAGCAATTATTTATTTGATACATATATTTGTTTATATAGAAAACCGGTAATGGTGTTTTATATCGGTTTAATCCTATCACTGGCAAAGCCTCTGAAGGCGGACTTCTGGAACTAAACTATAAAATCAAACAAATGCTATTAGTCCCAGAAACGAATACGGATTTCGTAAAAGGCTTACTTCTACTTGATATTGACAATAATGTTCACGTGTATCCAGAAGCAGCGAGGGAAATGGTACGACATCCAAGTGACACTGAATAATATTAGCTCTGAATATTGGAAATACTAATTCATTACATTTTAGGCCAACGGAATGTATATCTTTACTGCTGATAAATCTACATCTACGCTGGAAGGCTTCCATATAACTCAAGAAAATAACGTAAGATGTAAATAATACATGTTTTTAGGGTTCTCCTAATATTTCTGTAATCAAAATATAGACATTGTCAACAACAGCTATCTGGAATGTACGTCTTGGAGGAATAAATGGTGAACGCAAAATTATTGCTGTCGCTTCCAAGAATCCCATTGAACGTGTGCATTCGCAAGGCCGCGTCCTGGGCGATCGGTCTGTACTCTATAAATATATCAACCCTAATTTGGTAGCCGTCATAACGCAGGCTACTGATAGTGTGCACAAATGTTGGTTTCCACTGATTTACGCTTACTAAAATCAACGACTAATAATTCATTGTCACCTATAGATATTTTAAACATGTATCTATTGGATGTGGTATCTGGTTCAATCGTTTTTTCCATGGTCCATCGCAAAGCACGTGGCCCAATCAGCATAGTGCATTCAGAAAATTGGTTAGCCTATTCTTACTATAATGACAAAGTGCGACGTACTGAAATAAGTAAGTCTGTTTAAATATTACCTTAAATAAATTTATAAAATAACTTATAACAACTACATTTTTCAGCCTCCGTTGAATTGTACGAAGGCAAAATACAGGCAAACAGCACTGTTTGGAGTTCCTTGAATGCACCTCCAATGCCTTTGGTGGAGCGTCAGTCCTATATAATATCCACTCTTGTAGAGACCATGCGTGAAACCATTACGGAACGAGGAATCACAAATAAGCACGTCCTAAGTAAGCTCTGTACTAAAAGAGACACCAAAATTATCTTACACGACTTGTTTTTTAGTTGGTACTGCTAGTGGCGCTATTATTGAAATGCCATGGGCTTTCCTGGATCCACGTCGTCCGGTAACAGCGCAAGGTCGTGAAGAAGGTACACTACCATACATTCCAGAGTTGCCCTTGCCTACAGAGAACATTATCAATTATAATCAAACTGTATGGCGATTGAAAAACATCTTCACAGCTCCTAGCGGGCTGGAAAGTACCTGCTTGGTTTTGGCTACTGGTTTGGGTAAGAATGTCGAATTAGCTGGTTTGAGCATTTCCTTATTTCTATTTGTACTTCTTGCAACTGCAGATATATTCGTTACACGTGTTGCTCCGTCTAAGACGTTCGATTTGTTAAAAGATGATTTCGATTATATTCTGATTACCTTTGTTCTGATTGCTCTGACCACTGGTTCGTTGGTGGTGAGGCATTTGGCATCACGGAAGCTGTTAAAGCAAGCTTGGAAATAATTGAGAGGAAAATGGTGGAGGTTGAAAATTAGCCAAATCCAGTTACATAATGTAAACTTATAAATAAGAAAGCTTTTAGCAAATGTATGTATTAAGAGACTTACGCATTTAACAGAAGTAAAGAAATTTACCTTTGAATTTTAATGCCTTAGTTAAAGCAATTTTTTAAATTGATTGATTTATTGAAACGAACTTTGAATCGTTTATAATTTTGACGAAAACAAGTGAAATTGAAAATATTCAGTTATAAATAATTAAAGCATAAATAAATAGTGCAAATAAACTTTAATGTGTGTGTGGATAATTGGATATTTAAGTATTTTATTTCAGAAAACTTCACACAAGCATCTTCGGTCACAATTTGCTAGAATTTGCGATATTTTATAAAGGGTAGAATTTTGGGATTTGTAAATTCGAATTTTACTTTCATAAAAAACAAATTATTAATACTATATTCGTATGATACTATATGTTGTTCTTTATAATTCAATACATTAAAATTTGGAACAGGGCAACACTGACGCTTGTAACAGCTGATTGTCAAGACCACAAAAGGCAAAGAAGGGACCAAAGTTGTCTTTGTTTGGAAGGGACTGCCAGAACTCGCTATGGCGTTGCGAAGTTTTGGTTTAAATTTATTAAAAAATAACAAAAGCATTCTGCAAAATGCTTTTAAAACACAAAATTCTGTTAATTTCAAGGTACTACATTAATATTTCGTAAATAACATTGGCGAACGTTCAATTTGCAACCCAGGCATAACCCTACTTTTCTATCCTTTGCGCCCAATCCTATAGCAATGCAGCAATGTAGTCAACGTGCAAGCAGCTCCAGTTGCTATCAAGAAACAGAAGGTAAGCAAAGCCATGAAGGCATATTTAGAGCGCGCCAAAGAACACGATGAGTTCATGAAGATGCAACACCTGGAGTTCCAACTTGGCAAGCGGCATCTAGCTAACATGATGGGTGAAGATCCCGAGACATTTACACAACAAGATGTCGATGTAAGCAGCTGCAGCTTCCTATATGTCTGTTTAATGCTTTAGTCCTTTCCACGAATTAGAATGCCATAGCATACCTCTTCCCATCGGGCATCTTTGATCCACGCGCACGCCCTGCTATGAAAAGTCCTGATGAAGTGTTTCCCGCAAGAAAAGCAGCTGAATTCGATGAAACTGGTCGACCTTTTCACAGCATGTTCTATACTGGCAGACCAAACTTCTTTAAGCTGTTGTATGATATCGTCGAGGAAATGAATAAGTTGCAAGATCTTGAGGAACGAATGTTGCGCCGTGGTATTAAGCCTGATCCAGAGCAGCAATTGTAAATTGATGACTGTGTTTACTTCTCAAAGTAAATATTTTTATGTTGCTTCTTTCTTATCCAAGAAATTTGGATGGCTTTGAGTGGATACCGAAGGATCGCTTGGAGTTGATGCTGGTGGAAAAATTAGCTGATATCGAATATGACAACTTTAAAAATTCTATGGACCGTTTGATTTCAATGCCGTACTCTTATAAGTGCAATCAATTGATCGAGAAATTTAGAAAACCCTTGATGAGTCAAGCTATGCATTCGGAAATTCCTAAGCCAAGATTAGATGAACAGGGTCGAGAATATATAACAACCTATGGTAAGTCAAATTCGGATTAAGAGGCGCAACTAACTAAGTTGAAAGTTCAAGAAAATGATTATGACTGTAGTTCTTTTAACTTACCTTTATAATATTTCAGAATGCTTAAGAAAAACTGCACGTGGTGATGTTACAGTACGATCGCCGGGCACCGGAAAAATATGGATTAACGGCAAGGACATAACTTATTTTGATGGTATACAGGAACGGGAACAGGTAATTTAAATTTGGAAGTACTTAATTTCGTAAACATTTATTCAGTTCTGGGCTGAGTTTATTTAATTTTACTTTTTTTATTGAACTTTTTTGAAGCTAATAAGTTGACTAATGGTGCTTTCGGATTTGATTGAAGATGCTGAATTATTTTTTCGATTTATCGTTTCAAATTAACGTTTTTAGTTCATACTTCCGAAAACGTTTTCTGACATCAAATCAATAATTCAATAACATTTTATTACAATTTAAATGGGAGCTCAACTTCGTCAAAGAAACCTTTTCGGTTTAAGTTCAAAAATTTCTTTTTCTTTTATGCAGTTTTTCTTTAATGCAAAATAAAGTATTTCTATATATATACCACTAGTAAATTTTTTTAAATCTCTATAATTTATTTCAAACTTTACACAAAGATATCAATTGAATAAAAAGTGCCTTGAATCTAAAAATATTGGATATACATATATACTTTAATCATATATTACATGGACAAATAATAGTTATTGTATATATATGTGTTGTTTAAAAACTATTCTTTTTTGTTTAACCTGGTCATACTATATGTTGTCTAATATAATATTATTTATCGCGAGTGTAAATTTAAAAACTACCGCGAGTATAAATATATTCAAAACCTTCAAACATGTGTTATTATAAAGAAAAATATGCTTTCTAGAAGTGCAATTAGGAATTCTTTCTCGTTCTTATTGGATCAGTTAGAAATGATACTGGAATTGAGCACGATTCGACTTTTTCACAACTCAGGCCCTTAAAGTCTTCTCTGTTTTTAATATATTTATGTTCACTACCCAATTATTATTAATAATCGTGGTTTCGTCTCATTATGGCAACACTAAGTTTTGCTTTGCTCAGGAAAACACCGAATTATAGTGGAGTCTATGATACCACTTCGGTGGAATTATACGAACTGTTTCGTCAGCATTACACAAATTTAAAGAAATTTCACACAGATCCGTAATACACAATAACATTTGAAAAGCTAGTCTCGCATCTGCTTATATACCATGACATTTCTGTAATATATACCAGTGTATATAATAAGGATGCACTTTAGCATTTCGGTATACAATGCTTTATAGTATATGTTTGTTTTTATAAATATCAGTTGATTTAGTTGACTTGTTTGTAATCACATCTTGGTCCATAATTGTTGGCTTATTTGAATTAAAAGTTCGTTACACTATTTTTGAAATCTTTTCGATAGTCAGTTATTCTGGATTCTTCGTTAGCTTATAATTCTTAACTATTTTAAGACAGTTTCATCACTTGGAAAATGATCCTCTGACCACATATCTTATTCATTGTATATAAAACTAACTAAACTAGATTGTATCTCATCACGCTGAGAGGATTCCAGACAACTTTATGTTCTTAAGTTATTCTTTTGCTGATTAGATATAACAATTAGCAGCTTGTCGATCACTTTACTCGCTTGTTGTTGCTGAGCGATCAACGCCTGCTTCAGCTCAAGAATTTCCTGAGTAAGATACTCAATGCGTTCCACGTTATCGTCGAGTTTTGTCGTTAAAGTGGCAAACTGTGCAGCGTCCAAGCTATCAGTAGGGCTGTATGCTTGAATTTTGTTGTTGTTGTACTGATTTTTGTACGACATGTATGTGGTTGGATTATCTTTGGTCGAGACTGTGTGTCCGAAGTGCTTGCGCATTTTTCCAATTTCATAGGCCTTCATAAGGATGTCCTTGGGCAGTCGTTTCTCACTGGGATTCAGCGGCTTGACACAGAGCACCACACGGTATGCTTGCGGTGATACCAGTGCCGTGTAGTGTAGCAGATTACGCAGCCATGTGGGCAAGTAACCATTGAAGAGCGCCGATTCGATGTAGGATATTAGTTTGGTTTGCCGCACTAACTTTGACAGGCCGGCTGTCTTCTTCAGACCTTGTATATCGTGCACTGCTATGCCGACGAGTAGGTTCATCAGAATGATGGTGACGAACAGCAGGAAGAGGACGAATGTTATTTGCGCGCTGACTTCCAGCAGAAAGGGCGGGTCTTTGCCATCGGGGTCGTTGATCAGCAGCGACAAGTCTTGCTCGCCGATCATCATCACGAGAACTGTTATGAATCCCATGAAGGGATTGGCAAACGAGGACGACGACGGGAAGATCACGCAGAAGCTGATGGTAAAGCCAATCAGCATGCAGGAGTAGGCCATGAAAAGCTTGGCAAATTCACCCTGCACGCGTGTATACATCGCCACGTAAACATCGAACACCGGCAGCTGGCCGATCATCAGCATCAGGTTGGTCCAGCCCAGCAGTACCGCGAAAGCGCCGATGTGGTTCTGGAAGGTGTACGTCTGCTTGGTGTAGATGTAGGAAATTACGAAGACGCTGGAGATGACGAACCACTCCATGATATTCTCTACCTGGATAACGTAGTGTTTGAAGGACGAGTAGCCAGTGATGCCGTACAGTTTGCGAAATATTTCGACGATCGTGATGGCCACCAGAACCCACCACTGCATCTCCATGACGAATGGGTTGTTGCGCAGCATGTCGCCCAGTATGGACTGCTTCTGGCACAACTCCTGCGCCTGAATCGTGGTGTTGTCGTCCTTGCTGCCGTTGTAGCAGTTGTGTGCCAGCGCTGTCAGCACGTACAGCGTCAGGAAGAGTACGAAGGTGAAGCAAAAGATGAGTCGTCCGATGTAGTATTTGCGTATTTTGCCCCACTTAATGTAGAGAAACGACGAGCACAGCGGGTGCTCCAGAATCTCTTTCTGACCCTCATCAACGAATGTGTTCAAGTAGCTGATCTCACGCGGGTGACAGTGCTGTAGCAGCTGACGGAAGTCGAACTCCAACTCGACTTCCCGGTTCACGGGGTCCTGGGAGTGATGCAGCGTAATAGCGGCATCGAGCTTCTGCCGAATCATGGCCACAGAAGCAGGCGTTTTTCTGGTGATGACGTTCAAGGCAGAGGTGCCTTTCTTGGATTTGGTCGTCACATCAGCGCCGTGGAATATCAGCATCTCGACGCATTGCACCAGTCCGTCTAAGGCGGCCAAGTGCAAAGCCGTGAAGCCGTAGATGTCCTTGTGGTTCACATTAGCGCCCCACTGTATCAGTGTCTCCAGTATGTCGTAGGCGTTCTCTGACTTGCCGATGGCGGCATGCAGCGGAGTGCGGTGATCGAAGTCCTCGGCATTGGGATCAGCGTTGCCGTTGCGCAGTAAGGACTCCACGCACTCCAGACTAGAGGTGCGTGCCGCCAAGTGCAGCGCTGTAAAACCGCGATGATTTTTCAGTTTAGCGTCGGCACCTTTAGCCAGTAACAAATCCACGCACTCGATGTTGCCCTCATCAGCAGCCAGATGCAAAGCCGTGGACTCCTTCTCGCGTATACATATACGTACATTCGGATCTGCACCAGGCGCTTTCAGCAACGCCTCCAGACACTGCGCGTTGCCCAGATCGGCCGCCAGGTGTATGGCATTTGTGCCATTCGGCTTCAGCGAATTCACGTCAGCGCCCTCAGCTACGAAGAGCAGCAGACACTCGAGCGCATTGGAGCGTACAGCGCAGTGCAGCAGACTCTCCTCACAATTCGGCTTGTTCGTGTGGATGGCGATGAGGGCACCGCTGCTGATCAGAAACTTGGCGGCCTCTGCTGCATTGCCGAATGCGGCGCAGTGTAGCGGCGTGTAACACTTTGGCTGCAGATTTACGTTCATGCCTCTGTCCACGAGAAAGCTGAGTGTAGAGAGACAGCCACTGAAGGCACCCAGGTGTAAGGCGCTGATTCCATTCTGATCGCAGAATTGTAGATCGGCACCGGCTTCGATGAATCCCTCTAGTAGGTCCCAACGCTTCAGGAATGCCGCCCACAAGTAACTCAGATTCTTCTCGATCTTCGAAGCGGACTCGAAGTGCGTCTTTATATTCTCAGCCATAACGTTGCCTTGCTCGATGTCTTCGAGGAAACGTACACGCCCCAGGGCGGTTTTCATCTGATCAATTAAGCTGATGCGCAGCGTCTCGTGACAGATCTGGACGCTTAGCTCGCTGGCAGGTTCTTCGAAGCTGTCGTACATGCTGGGTGCGCTCTCGGCGGGCGGGGATGGTCCACATTCCATGTATTCGAATTCACCAGGTGTGGGGTAGTGAGCTTCGATCATGGCGTCGGTATTGTTGCGCCATCGGACCATTAAATTCGGAGGAATAGATTTAAATCTGTAAATGTTTTACAAGAGGAAAGAATTATCAAAACAAAAAATTAAACCCACAAAAAATAATTGTTAGCCTGTAAATGAAAAATGGGACTCGCGCAAATTTCCATTTTTAATCAAAAGGTTTAGTTAATTTTTCAAAATAACTGTTTCTTACTAATATTAAAATACTAATAATAAACTGTTTATTAATCTCATTAATTACAAAACGGAATAATTTCATTAGGTTTTCATTTTTTATTCATATCAAAATATTGCCTTCTATAAATTTGTCCATTCATGAAATCAACTCAAACATCTCAAATGATATTAAAAGAAACTTAAAATTCAAGAAACCATTGACACTCTACACTCTGTGTATCCATGCGCATCCGTGGTGCACGTTTTTTGTTAGATTCTCTAACTTCATTTCGACTATCAGACTTTTCTCATCTAAGTTTTAAGCACGGCCGGAAAAACACGTCTTTGGCAGATTTGGAAAAATGAACTATCGTCACTTCATTGCTACCGACGACCGACTTCAACCGTGGCTCGAATTATACTGATCATATCGGAAAGTGATCGGCAACCGGCTGATGTTGCCACCATCAACTGGGACTGGTTGGCTAGCTGGTTTTCGGAGAATTCGACTTCACAATTTACTTAACTGAAATTTAATAACAGAGAAGTGTAGAAAAAAACAGACAAAATAACAGAAAAACCGCAAACAACAAAATTTGAAAATGTACAACAAAACTAGCTGTCCGTATCGTGTTATATGATTATTTCGCTAGATTGCATTATTGTGAAGAGTATACGTATTGTTTGTTTCATTTGCACAGTAACAAATGAAATCGGAGCGAAGGGAAGGAACACAGATTTGCTATAACGTTTGTACTAATTTGCCCGCATTTTCACGTAGAATAATCACGCCCAAACTGAGCTCTGATCCTCCTACTCCACCTCCATATCCATCACTATTGCCCACCCACCCACTGACTCACCTATTGGCATTATTATTCTCGGCCAGGGGTTGTTCGGCTTCGTTCTTGGCAGCAGCTGCACTGATCGAGCGAGTTATACGGCGCGGTTTAGCTGTTCCTTCTTTGTATCCCAGATTTTCCATGTCGTCTGATTGGGCGAACTTGAGCTTCTTAGTGCTTCTTCGGAAAGCCGCTGATGATTTAAAAACATGTATGGTATTCGGATTAAAATCCTATTTACTTGTATATCTTTCAACTTCGAAGTTTTTGTTTTTCGAAGTTTTGGTTCTTCTACTGATTTTGTTATTTGGTATTAGGAAACGGAACGTGTATTACTTTAAAACACTTGTTCTGTTTTCAGTTACGCTATTGTTGTTGTTAATGTCTGTGTTGTTGTTGCTATTGTCTGTGTTGTTGTTGTTATTGTATGTGTTTTTGTTGTTGTTCTAACGGACTTCGTACTTTACCTGGAAAAATAGAGAACAAACCAAAAAATAATTCAACTAATTAGTTTAATTCCAGCTCAGGTCTTTTGAGTATTTAATTGGCATCGGAAGTTGGTAGATTGCACTTAAATTGCTGTACTTTTCCGGAACAACCTTCGTATTGTTACCATTTTTACGATCCCCACCCTGCGAACCATTAAAATCAGTCACTTACTTAACTCGCTGTTTCAGCAAAACTGAAACTATTTTTCTTTTCAATTCTTAACAAAGTAAAATGTACACTTTTTCAGTTCTTCTTCTTCCGGTGAATCTTCACCGTTGCCGGATTTTTTCCAATTTTATTAAAATTCTCTCGTGACTGTTATTCGGAAATCATTTTCCTTCCTCTACTGAATTATATTACTTTATAACGCACCTGTTTTCGCGTACTAAACAATGGTGATGTTACGCTATTATCTCGCTCGCAAAACTGCTGTATGTACTGATAAAGCACTTTTACTATGTTCATGAATGTGAATTTTATTATGAAGATAAATCTTCACAGCCTCATCTTTCTTCACAGCGTAGTTGAGACATTCTTGTCATCTGTATCTTGGCATTGCTATGCGCTAATCTGTGTGTAATTTGTTTGTTTTTGTGGACCAAATGGTGGGGGAGGAAAGGGGGTGACGGTATTTCACTTGAATTCTACGATCATTTCTCAGACTCAGGCGCAACATATACTAAATTGTTATAATTGAGCTCTGCGCTTCATATACCTCGCTTTCGGAAAACACTAATAAAAACAGTAACCAAAATAGTTATTAGTGTATTGTATTTAATATATTACTGTAATATATTACTGTACCGTGGTAGCAATACGATGTGGGAAGAGATTTCCTTTGAAATCAACTGATAGTCTATTCTTTGTTACCGTTGACCTTCAGAAATGCATAATATTTACCACTTTCAATTTGAACTGAACCAGAAACATTGATTGGCGCCTAATAAATATGTCGTAAAATACGATTTGCATATCTTAGCTGTGGACTAGAAAAGATCTGGTTTTTTCGGCTCCTAAAAGTTCAGTACAAAACATGACTTTGAGAGGCGATCGAAGAGATGAACGCGTTTCTACGTGAGAAAAGTAATCGCTTTGTAGTCGTGAATGAGTGGAAGTGTGTGTGTGAGTGGTTTGAAACAGTTATTTAAAATGTCACTACAGCCGAAGACATCCGTTTCAGCTGTGTCCAACCGACCTACAATAAATTCCTCACGCTGTAGAGTGGACATGGGGGGGAATATACTGACTCAATAGCCGGCAGGATGCGTCTTCCAGTGGAAAGGTAGGCAATCCGCCCGGAAGAGTTTGTTATGCATGATGATGTCGGCATTTTTGATATCTTTCAGATAGTTTCATATATATTGAAAGTCAAAAGCTTGGGTATCGTAACATTTTAGAAAAATACACGTTTTGTACTCTTTCCTTCTAAAATTCTTGGCGTCGCTGTAGTCGTTGTTGTTGTTGTTGTTGTTTTCTGTTGATTCAATTATAATTTAAGTCAATTGATCACCGCCGTGTCGAGCCGCTGTGCATTTCTGCCCTTGAACCTGAGTCAAATCTGTCTTTAAGTCTTTTTCACTTCTTAATTCTGATTTTTAAATATTTATATTCTCATATTGTATTCACATTAAAAGCTTGACGGTTTTTGTTGTTGCGCGATACTACGTTGTCACATCTTTTATATGATCTCTTCGTATTACCACAAATCACAAATTAAAGGATAATAGAATTCAAAGAATTCATTTGCATTCGCATTTTGTTGATTGTAGTAACTCGCTCTGCGTCAAACACTCTTTCTTCTCTATTAACCTATTACAATAGGACCATTTCAGGCTGTTTGTTCTTTATTTGATAAACGATGATGACAAAGAGTTTGAATTTGATCTTCAAAGTGGGTCAGAATGATTGCTATTGTAGTTTGGACCCTAGGTTCGGTAAAAGAACTTGTAAAACTAACATTTACAATTTAAAGAAACTGGAAAACCAACCAAAATTCAGTTTGGTTTGGTATTATATATCGTGGTCCCAAATGATCCAGAATCGTAAAGATTAAACTTTTTTATTGATGAAAGCTTAAAATGTTAATTTTTGTGCCAGTATATACTGTAAAATTCGACCTATTTTCCGTACTTGTGAAGTAGTGCGGGAATTTCATTAGTATAGGATTAGATAATCCTTGTCATATCTAGACTTGGTTCAAATGGAATAAATTTAACTACAATCCCACACAAATTTAATTCGGATAGAGATATAATTTTACTCGACTGTTATATAAAGCTCATAGCCGGTTTTCTCCAAGTCTTGCTTATTACTCAACCAGGTGAATATTTCGCTCTCACAAAACTTTCTAACCTGCCGAATTTAAAGTTGTCGAACCGCTTTAATATGCACTGGAAATTTACTGTCCGACAATTTGAAGATATTAAAATTATAATGTGATATCAGCATTATATTTTATTTTGCTGTGTTTATTTTTGAAAATTTATCATCAAAACATGAATTTAAAAGATTTGTTGCACAAAATAAATCGCAAAAACTTATAGCTCTTAAAATGTGTATAATATGGCCAATGTAGGCAATACTAATTATGGGAAATATTTTTTTACATATATTCTCACGCCAAAGTAGACAAAGTGAACATACGATATCGCACGGTATACCTAAATTTCGGTCTCGTACATAGGAAAAAAGCCGCCATTATAGTAAATATCAATTAAATTTTTAATGCTTCCAATTTAAAATCATTTCTTTAAGCGTAGGAGTTCTTGATTTTAAAATCTTTTAGACACGAACATTTAACGGCCACCGGCACGAAATTTATACTGAGTGACTGTGTTTATTTAGTTCACGATCAGAGCAACAACTGCGCTCTCCGGCGAGCGCCAACAAACAACAATTCAAATATCGGTCTCGAGCGCGACTAACTCGGCCGAGTCGAATAGTTAGTTAGTCAGTCGTATGTAGATCGTTATTTTCCAGTATTTTGAGATCGTTTAAGATCATAATAACGTTGATGGTGACAGAGGCAGTTACGGCAAGATGATGATTATACTGAGAGAGATAAATGACGGAAATTATCACGAACGTAACAATGATGATCAGAGGTTTGATGATAATTATGGTAATGATTATGAGCAAAGTGATCGTTATGATTAGTTTTTTATGCGTTTAGAGATCGTTCTGGATTACATATTAAATTTCTTGCATAAAATTTTCAACGTTTCTAAGTAGATTTTGTAAACTTGGTTTCGGGTTGTTGAGCTCGTAGAAATAATTATCTTGAAACTACTTTATGCTTTATTCTAATGCAAGTTGTCTTTATCTGTTTGTTAACCCGCGAGATTTAATTGATCGTAAATTTAAAATCTTGTTTGATGTTATCCAAGCGCTCAACGAGGCGTGAAGTCATCTTTATCATTCTCCTACCAATAGTCATACGCGACAATATGATTGATGGTCTCGCTAATTTTCACCCCCAGAATAAAGACTTTACTCGATTATATTGCTCAGTTATTTCATTATTTAGCCACAATAAGAAAAGATTTTGATTTTAATATTTAATAAAAATACTTTTTGATTTAATGAACAGATGTACAAAAAACTGCTGTTTTTAAAGTAATGCTTTGCTACAGAAGATAACGATGTCGCGATATATTTTTATTTTAAAAACCAGAACACAGCACAGCACAGCTCGAATTTCGTAGAATTAAAAAAGGAAATCACGGTTTAGTTTTTTTTATTTCTCTTGTAATTATTATATACGAATTATCTAGATTTTAGTAATAATTGTCCACTTTCTAGAAGTTTCATAAGCCAATTAGTTATAGATTGCTAAAGAATTTATTTTCCTGTAAGAAAATTTCGTTGTTTTAATTTAAAATGCTTAGTGCTGCTGCTTGATAGCAATCAGCAAACAAATCTTAAGAGTTTAATTGAGATAACAACCTACTGGAAAATCCGTTCTCACTCGAAAATCTAACAAAAGTGAGAAGTATTTAAATTACCCAACTGTTGTTGTTCATGTCTGCAATTAAAATTCTAACGCTTCTACTAAAACATGGAGATGAGAATTTCTCCTCAGAACAATCAACTATTTCAGTCTTCATAAATAATAAAGAAAAAATTCCACACATTTTAATAGTTAAAGTTGGTTAAAGAATTATGAATGTGAGAATACTTCCTTTTTTGAATGAAATAAAGAAAAATTATTATAATTTTTATGAATTATCAAAAAGTTTTAGAAATTATAAAATTACAATACTTTTTTCTGGAAATCGTTGAATTTCTGCTTTTTGTATTTAGTTTTTCCGTTATAATGCCACACCCGTCCTCTGCTTTTTCAGGTTCTCTTTCCACTTATTTTCGCTGAGAAGCTGGGCTTAGTCGACGTGGAGGCAAATGTGGCGGGTGGCGGTCCATCTGGGCAAGCAGGTGCCATTCGGTGGGGAATCGCAATGTGTCTGCGCAGTTTCGTCGATGAGGAAATGATCAACAGCATGCACTTGGGTAAGTCTTTCGCCCACTTATTTATAGATTCCTTCCCGCATTGAATATCAATTGAAACTAATTACTTACTACGGCCGCAATTAGCTGGCTTGCTGACACGTGACTACCGCCGCCGTGAGCGCAAGAAGTATGGCCAAGAAGGAGCACGCAGGAAGTACACATGGAACAAACGTTAATGGCACCAGCTTTTCTTGCTTACAAATAAGTTTCTATATATAGTTTAAGAAAAAATCTTATTGCAGTATAGTTGAAGGCATTTTAGCATTTTCTTGTTAGCATTTGCAATAAATGAAGTTATGAATATATTGTAAGTTTACATTTTTGTTAACAGATTTAAGCCTAAAATTTCCATGCCTTTTCCAAGTGTCTCCTTAGCTGCTGCGAATAGTAAAATTCGGTTCTGCTGTTTACCCAAGCAGGTTTCATGTTTAACATTTAGACGCTTGATCGCGCGACTTGTTGAATTGCTGTTGAAAAATTTAAATTACCACATTAAAACTTTATGTAGACAAGGGATTTATGTCGAGGCTGTTCACAAAGAAGTTGCACGAGTCAACACTCCCAACGTGTTGTATTATTACCAAAATGCTATTTTTAATGATTACGTCGTACAGATGCTTCGAAATTTCATAAATTCCGATTCTGAGTTAAAACGGCATCGAATTTAACAACTGAAGTGCTTTAAAAGTAATTACAGCTTAAAATTTTAAAATCTAAAAGGAAGATATTTCCTAAAATTGCATGATGTAGTTTTCGTGAAATAGAGTTTACTGATTCAAGAACATTTTAAACACTGCAACTTTTTGAGGTTGATTTCCCCAAAAAAGCAATTTAAAACGCAATTTAAAAGCCATTTAATGAAAACCTATGACTTCAATGAATTCAAATTAAAATAACTGCAACCTTCTGCAGTCGCGTGGATGATGAAGACTTCAATCCACCGCTAACGACCCTGTGGACAACCTCTATTCACCGTTTTCCTTCCTTACCACAACGCAAACAAGTAGTTAACTAATATACACGCCTCCAGCTGTTCTTTTGACTTCCACACAATCTGCTCGAATCGCGCTATTTCCATTAACAAGCCCTGAGCTTCTGGTTCCATTAGATGCTCCATAGATGGCAGCACGTCGGTCATCTCAACATCAGCAACCTTCTCCAGCAGATTTGAAAGCCGACAGTGAGTGTATTGCAGCTTGATGCCAGTGTCGCCATTCATCTGTAAAGCTTTGTTCCAGTCGAAATCGTAGTCGCGCTGGCGTCGTTGCTTCAAGTCATTTATTATCACAGCCGTTACACCCAGGATGTCGGCAATTCGTTTGTCATCCTCGCCAGCGATGGTGGACAGCTGAACCTTGGTAGCTGCAAATTGCAAAAATTTAAATACATTTCGTTATAAAAGCCAAACCAAATCCTACTTGGACTCTGCTGTTGCTTCTCCAGCATCACATCTCTCGCTTCATCAAGTAAATCACGCAGGAAAACTGCATTCCCAGTGCGTGTACTCATGCCGTGTATGCGACCGAATTTCACATGCACCAGCTTCTCCAGCGGCAGTTGATCGCATAGAGCAGCTGCCGTCTTAAAGCACGCATTGAAGTGATCCGTCTGCGCGTTATCGACCACGTAAAAAATACGATCGAACTGAAAACGCTGCAATCGATCCAGCAACGCAGCGATATCTCTGGCCAGGTACAGAGTGGAGCCATCGCTCTTTATTACCGGCACTCGGCGCCCGTCGACCTGCACCACCTTACGGCCATCCTCTGCATTCAGCAGCAGCGACTTCTGTGCCAGCTTCTGTAATACTTCGGCGATGTTAGCCTGCGAGTACTGCGACTCCCAGTCGTACTGGTCGAAGCGGACGCCCAAGCGCGCATAAACCTGCTCAAGTTCTGCAATGGTATACCGTCGATATTGTCGCCACTGTGCAGTCGTCTCAGAATTGGTGCCGCTTTCGAGTTCTGTGAAATGCCGCCTCGCTTGCTCTGATATACTTGGATCGGCTGCAGCAGCTGCATTGGCTGCGATGTAGGCGCGGTACAAGGACTCTATCGGATTCTGGCGCATTTGCTCGTCCGTCAAAGCTGTTATTTTTACGCCCACCTGAAGCAGCCCAAGCTGGGTGCCCCAGTCACCAAGGTAATTCAGATTCGTTACATGGTAGCCGAGATGCCGGTGAAGATTGCCTAATACGTTGCCGATTATGGTGGAGCGCAGGTGACCAACATGAAACGGCTTCGCAATGTTGGGAGAGCTGAACTCAACCACGATGCGGGACTGAAGGTTCGCTTGTAGTTGAGGAATTGCAATCGGCCTCTGCAGAACGTCTTCTAAGAATGCTTGAGGTTGCAGCAGGAACTCACACTTTGTCGAATTCCTGCCGACTGCTGGGTGGATTCTTACATCTTGCACGACTTCCGGATGGAATCGTATGCTTGGAATAACTTTCACTAATTCACCGTCGTCCCTGTGGTTGAGAGTCAATTGCAGAGAAGCTGCAAGCGAATCGCTGGTGGAATGAGGCTTCTTTGCCAGCAGTTCTAGGCGGTGGTATATGTTGTTCTGTTTGACATGTTGTGAAATCTAGAATTCCGATTCCTGATCAAAAACTTTCATACAAAATTTATAACACAAACCTGCTCGCTAATTACATTGCGAATCCGTGCCGTCATAATTATCAAAAATAAACAAAAATCCGCGACGTCAACTGATACGAGCTGCCAACAAACAGCTGTTGGTTAGTGGAATGGTGCAGAAACGAGTCTCGAAATGCATTCCGGTGTGCTTTGGCGACTTAGGGAAGAGATCTCCAACTACCAGGAAATAGGACTTTCGTTAATTAGGAGTAGTAAAGGACTAAACCATTCGTACTAAACGCGACAGTTTGAGAGATGTCTACTGTTCACGCTAAAGGCGACTCAGGTCGGCTCGAGGAGCCCAATCCATTGAACATTTCCAAAGAAACATCTACAAATGCTTTCCTTTTCTAAAATTTTAACTTCTCATATCGAAACGATTAGCTTATCAAATCAGGCTTTGCTATGTGCTTCTAAAATATTTAAAATTTTATTTTGGAGTTGATTGCTTTTCATCTTATTTAATTGATTTTAAATTTATTTTGACCACTTCAACAACAGGGAGTATTTCGTACATTTCTTTTCACGTGAGACAAGATCAGTTCCTAACAGAGTCATGAACAAGCTAGATTCTACTTTGGATGATGTGCAAAACACACGTTTTGGCAATATTTATCACGAATTCATCAAACAGATGGTCAAGCAAACGCAGTTCAATGAAATCGAAATAATCAGTATCCTAATGGTGTACCATAAATTCGTACTTGCAAACGGTTTACGTGCAAAGAGCATGACCAAGAAACAATTCTTCCATCTGTTTGAGGTTCTCTTTAGAATCTACGATTTGCAAATAATTAATCGCATACTCCTGAACATAACATCCAGTCAGAAGAAGGACGTGGACCCTATTGCGTGGGTCAAATTATTTTCGGTGTTTATGTCAACTAAATTGGAACCGAAAATGAAGTTTGCCTATCAGGTGAGTTATTGCCGAGTCACAATATATGTATATTTAAAAACATCTTTAAGGTATACGATACGCATGGAACGGGAGCTTTGAATCGTGAAATTGTTACTCATGCAGTAGAGAAGTTCTTTACTGGAGATGATGAAGATGAGATCAATGAACTGAGATCGGTTCGTAGCTATTTTTATTTAAATTCCTATACAAAAACGCACTGATCTGATCTTTTATTTGAAACGGTTCTTTGCAGGATATGATTGATTTGATTTTTAAGAAGTTCGATGTTGACAAAGACGGGTTTATTTCATATGATGACTATTCATCCGTTGTCACAAAGGAACCTTTATATTTGGAATTTTTAGGAAGTTGCATACCATCAACAAACGGATTGACACTGACTGCTTATTGTGCCAATATTATGTCAAAGATACAAATTTCTAAAGCAGATATTTAGCTTTATAATTTTTATCAAAAAAATGCTCGTGTATTCATAGTTATGCATTTTAATAAATATCAAATTAAATAATCTGTAAGTGGGAGTCTGTAACAATCGCTTGGTATATTTCGACTGTATAATAGAGTTAACAAAATTAATTATACGAGTTCACGTAGTTATGTTGCTCTAATAAATTCAAGTAAAGAATGACTGCTTGCTTAAATTAATTCTATAAAGTTAAAAAACAGAGAATTTTTGTTCTGGTGGTAGCCAAATGTTTACTCAACCAAGTGGTTAATATACAAGACACTTTACAGTACTTGTTGAACACAACATTCGAGACTCGAGGCAGTATTGCTTTTTTCCACATTTCAGCTGTCAGAAAAAATCAATTTTTTCATAGTATTCTTTGTGCCTGTAATTCGTTATTGGAAATTGCTGCCGTTGCCGTGGCTAGTTTTCCGCTGTTGGCCACATTCGAAAAGTTTTTGTTTTTTCCTCGAGCAGAAGTCCTACAAGGGAAAAATAAATACAGGAAAAATTCGGAAAAATAAAGTCCTGAATCATAAAAACATAATTTGCAGAAAAATTGTAGGGCAAGAAACAATAGACTGGAAAGGAAAAATACATATTTACCATACGAAGTTCAATTAAAGAAATCAATCATCCAGCAACAGAAGTGAGTGCAAAAGGACTCAAAGAATTTGTGAGGAATTTAAAGAATTTGTTAATGAGGTGCAAATAAGGGGTTGAAAACATAAAATTGAGTGATTATTAACTTGGGATCAGAGTGATACGACTACAGCAAGAGGTGTACTAAAAACGGAAGCTCCAGAGCCTGACTGACTGACTGAGTGGACTGGACCGTCGCCCATCGATTTGTTACAAAAAAAAGTGGTTGTGTAAGGGGGTCGGGGTGCTCCGAAGTGTGATCTAATTACGCGAACCCTAACGATTTTTAGGACATATATAACGAATTTAACGTAGCCTAAAATTCATTCGATTGTTTTTTAAAGCTTAAAAAGTGAACATTCAGACTCAAACGCGTTTACCTGAGCATTAAAATTGCTTTCAATTTTAGAACAAGAATATTGACAATAATATTGAGAACTTCGAATATGACTCCAAAAACTTGAGGAAAAATTTCAGTAAATTCTTATCTCCTCCCTCTTGTTTAGGTGGCGAAAACAAAGCGCAGGCACTTTGTTACCACGGAAAGAATTCAGTGTGACGCACACATCAGCTGTTCTCTTCAAATCTTTGATTCAACAATCGGAATTCATCACCAAGCAGCGGCAAAAAACATTCCAACTTCTCAATCTTGAAACCAACAGCGAGCTTGAAACTTAAATTTGCTTAAATTAAATCAAATAAAGAGAACGAAATTAATAAAAGTTTAAAATAACATTGCTGTGACTGTAGCCGAAGAAGTTAATTTACAACAACCAATAAAAATTCGAGAATTCTCATTTAATTAAAACTTGAGAATAAGATTTGGCTTTACATTAACACCACCGACACCAACAACAACAACAGCAGGCGCAATCATGACGATGGCCGGGCAAACAATTAACGATCGCCTACTGGCAGCCAGGCACAGCCTCGCTGGTCAAGGTTTGGCGAAGTCTGTCTGCAAGGCTACGACGGAGGAGTGCATCGGACCCAAAAAGAAACACTTGGATTGTAAGTAGCTGAAGTTGGATTCTTACACATTTTACTTTCCGTTTACATTTGTACATATTTTTCGATGTCTTCTTAATAACAAAATTCCGAGCATAAATCGATCGAAATCAAGTCATCCAAAATAGATTTCAAACCGTAGAAAATTATAAATCGACACTTGGATTCCATCTTGGCATTTGGATTCCATTCGTTGACTCGGAATCGATACTGCATTCGTTGCACTCGGAAACGATTCTGTATTCATTGTACTCGTAATCGATACTGTATTCGTTTTACCCAGACTCGATACTGTATTTTTTGTTCTGGGAACGAAATAAAACTTTTATATTACCATCATTTATATCAATACATATCATTTATTTATGTATTTCTTGTTGTCACCATCAATTACGTTTATGAACTTAGCAAAGAAGAAGCAACTATGATTCGTTTATTAGTTTGTTTGAGAATTTTAGCGTATCTTTGCACTCGCAGTCAGTGAAAACTTGTAGAAAAGCTATGATTTTCTTGTTGCATAAAGTTTTTTCTTCTATTTGTTACTGACGTCGTGACGTCTTCAAGCCACATTTCTTCACCCTCGCATTTTTCGTTGTTTTTCCAGAAACTCGCCCTCTGTCCCGCTCGTGTTACGTCATGGACAAGTCAGAGCCATACACACTAAAGTTGACACGCATGCATACATATTTAATTTAGTTACACAGTTTAAATTAACATGCGCTGTAACTGTTAAGGTAGAAATTCAAATTTCTTTGCCTTAAATTAAAAAGAAAATAGGGAGAGAAGATTCGAAGTTCAATAGCAAAATTCCTTTTTAAATATACATTTTTCAAATAACTTTTAACTTGAGAGTTTTAAATAAATGACGCCCCTTAAAAAGTAAATAAATCAATTATATACATTTTCCTGTGCTTATTTTTATCTCAGTAAATTGCTTTATCGTTTTTGTTGTTCCTCCAAGCATTGTGGCTTGGTACAGGGCAATAACAACAATAATTGATAAGCAAATATCAACAACAAGAACAAAAGAGAGAAAACACCCCCAGAAAATTGCAGAACATTTATTACAGTTAAAAACAAAAGAGCTGCTCAAAATTGATATTAAAACAACTGTAACTGCAACTGATAGCAATTAAATAAAGCGAACGCCAAGTAAAAAACGAAAAAGATTACGGACTTCAAGTTAAGTTCAAGTTATTATTATTGTTGCATTTTATGATTTGTTACTTTTGTGCAGCAAAATAATTGTCAAGATTTCTAATAAAATTGTATGATGTCTGAACATTTCTAGAAAACCGCATTTTCTTTGAATTCATTTCAGATCTGGTTCATTGTACGAATGAACCCAATGTGTCGATTCCACATTTGGCCAATCTACTTATTGAGCGCTCGCAGAATGCCCACTGGGTGGTGGTCTACAAGTCCCTGATAACCACGCATCACCTGATGGCTTACGGAAATGAGGTAAATCTATTTTCCGCAACTTCAAGTGAACAGGAAAACATGCGGCAGTCCTTGCGTTCGAAATCTCGTTTAATATTTGATACTTTTATTTCCTTTCAGCGTTTCATGCAGTATTTGGCTTCAAGTAATTCTACATTCAATCTCAGCAATTTTCTGGACAAGGGCGGTGTACAAGGTAAAAAACAAAAGAAGATTTCATTCTACACAAAATTCCTTAAATTTATCAACACATTAATTACTACATCCACATCGAAGCACAATCTAATTACAGTTTTATCTGTACAATTTCGATGTACATCACATCAAATCAGTCATCACATTTATTTAATTGTAAAATTGTAAAACACATTTTCTCTCAGAAGAAGAACATTCAATTCTTCATTTCTAACTCACATTCATATGAAATATTCAATATTTTCTTAACACATCATTGATTTTAACTAACAAAAACTCGTTTCCCTTCTGTTTCCTCACCGCACCTCACTCAACATCTCGTTTTATATCTTCCCTCCGCTAGCATTAAAAGATGATATTAATAACAATAAAATGCTTCATTTCTTTTTTCTTCTCTTTTTTTTCTGGCTTTATATGTCTTAACATGCACACACTCTCAACTAAACTGACAACCAAACTTAATTTTCAAAACCTAATTTAATGTAAAATATACCGCAAAATATACTCTTTATAACAAAAGATGGTGGAATGTCTGTTCCTGGTGGCAGAATGGGTGAGTACGATTTGGCAAAACAATAAATTTGTACCGTAGCTTATGTAATTCTTATAGTTTTTAAAAATCATAAATGTAGTTTTAGTGTTAACAGTATTAAAAAACGCAAAAGTATTCGTAGAACTTCAAAACTATTATAAAAATTTCAAATCAACGCATTGTAGCTCGTAGCTATTAGCTTTCAAGTCTCAATCCTATGTGAAAACTTAACCTTAGAACTTCCACAGTCTTAGTTGACTCTCACTTTTCTCAAAATGCTTTTTATGAAACTAACAGCGCAACTCCATTCCCACCGTAGGTTACGATATGTCGCCGTTCATACGTCGCTACGCCAAGTATCTGAATGAGAAGTCGCTGTCTTACCGTGCGATGGCTTTTGATTTTTGCAAGGTCAAACGTGGGTAAGTAGATGTGATGGTTAGCAGTGCTTCTGTTGTGCAACTAAAAACTACATTTTATGTTCATGCATCTCTGGTACGCACGCAGCAAAGTGGAGGGATCTCTGCGCACCATGAACACTGATAAGCTATTGAAAACGTTGCCCGTGCTGCAGGGTCAATTGGATGCTCTATTAGAGTTCGATTGTCAGGCGAATGATTTAACTAACGGTGCGTGTTTATTGGAACTAGCGCTGCAAATGTTTGCTGTGAACCTATTCTTTCTTGTCGTCGCCTTTTTCTCTTCTTCCAGGTGTTATCAATATGAGTTTCATGCTTTTGTTTCGCGATCTCATTCGCTTGTTTGCTTGCTATAATGATGGAATAATCAACTTATTAGAGAAATACTTCGATATGAATAAAAAACAGGCACGCGATGCCTTGGATTTGTATAAGAAGTTCTTGGTTCGCATGGATCGTGTTGGTGAATTTTTGAAAGTGGCCGAGGTATGATGATGATTTCTGAAATTTTTAAAGAGCGGAATTGAAGTTAAGGTTGTCCTTTTCAGAATGTTGGCATTGATAAGGGTGAAATACCCGATTTAACTAAAGCACCCAGCTCTTTGTTGGATGCTTTGGAGCAGCACTTGGCTACATTGGAGGGTCGTCGAGCGTCTGCTGCTAATACACCCACTCAGTCGGCGAGGTAAGGCGACAGTAACAATTTTTGTAGTTGAAATTAGTTTTACAGAAGCGTAAACGAGGTTAGAAATTTACTTATTTTAAGGGACCGCAAATATTTGTTAAGGCTATTATTTTAAATTCAGTTGTCACTACCTTCTGAGCCGAGTATTTAATAGATATACGGATTATTTTATTTTAATTGAAATACGGATTTCGAAATCTGTAATTTTCACTAATCAAATCGAATTAAAACTATTTAATTGTGTAAAAGGTAACAAATAAATTTGCGGTCTGATGAACTGTGTAGATTTAGACGTTTTTTAGAAGAGTCTATTTTAGTGTATTTTAAACTTTTATTTAATTCGTATTTACACTTAATTAGCTTTGGTTTTATTACTGTGCTAGATATTATTTAATTTGGTGTTTCTTTGCTCTTCTTTTTTCTTCCTTTTACCTTCACGATCGATATGTTTAAATTAATGCGTACATTATCTTCCCCCTCCCTTATGTCCCTTCCGTCCTTATTTTTCTCACCATCCATTTTGCTTTAAATTTTGATTGCACTTTAAAATTGCAACTGTTTACGTTCTTGTTTTCAATTGAACTGCGTTTGGTAAACATTTTGTGTTTGGAAATTCATGTTTGAAAATTGTGTACACCGTTAAATTGTAAAGCCACCAAAAAAACGTAAAATCCGCTGTGTCTGCCTTATCTTCTACAAGCTCCTCCTTTGGTACTGCCGCCGCATCCACTAAATTCGATACCACCAACGGTATCGACGAACAGCTGAAAGCCCAAGTTCTGGCAGAGGAAGAAGCAGCCATGAATCAGTACAAAGTAGGTCAAGCAAAATCATTCATTCTGTTGACCTCATTTCATTTCTTTCTTCCACTCTTTTCCAGTCGAAGGTTTCTTCGCCCACCAGCAGTGGTGGTGCTGGCGCTGCATTAACAAATCCATTCCTATCGTCACCAACAGCCACCGGAGCTGCCGCACCGATAGTTGATTTGTTTGGTGCAGCCCCGGCACAGCCGACTGCAGCAGCCTCGAAGGCGTCCGACGACCTGTTGCAGCTGGGTAATCCATTCGCAGACATGTTTGACGCTCCGACCGGTGCAGCAGCAGCAGCCTCAGGTGCCAATAATGTTTGGATGCACAATAACGGTAGCATGCAGTTATTTGCTTTTTATTTTTGCCTCACTTTTGCTATTTCGAATGTTTTTGGAATAATTTTTATTAATAAGTTTACTTTTCTGCACATTTTCGAAGGATTTGAAAAGTTGTGGCATTATTTAGAATTGTTTTTTACGGATTCTAACTGATATATGTTTTCTTTCCATATTGCTTCGGTGTATGTTTTTATAATGTAAAATCACAAATAAGGTTTCAATGGCGCTTCAGTACCTTCCGCAGCCACAAATGCATTCGTCTCGGATAGCAATTTTTCATCAGTTTTTGGTAATGCCGATCCGACGGGTAAGTTTTCAAGTGATTTTAATAGAGTAAACAATTATTATCCACTTATTTACGCTACTCCTTAAGTGTCCCTTAATCTGCATGTGAACTAGAACTTCAATATAATTTTTTTCTCTATTATTATGATTTTATATTGTTGGTTTATTTTATTATAATGTTTAACTGCTTAATCATGATGCAGCTTATTTATTTACTTTTTTTTTGCTTAATTTTATGTACAACAATTTTATATATATTATTTTTATTGAAGAATTAAGTTATCTTTGTTGATTATTTGTTATACAATATTTATACTGCATTTTAAAATTTTTTTCGAGTGTTCTTGTCACTGTTGCACGGCTGGAATCGCACTTTCATCACTTCACAAATTTTAACTCTATTAAACATCCAACTAAATGCAATCAATTTCATCTAACAATTTTTAAATTGAATTTAATGGTGTATTTCTTCTTTTTTATTTGTAATATTTTGTTATCGATTAAGAAATTTTGAGTTTGGTATTGAAATCAAATATAATTTAACACTTTATTAACTTGTTTGTCTGTACAAAACTCACTCTATATTGCGCTGGATTAACATTTTGAAGCACTTCTGAACCAACATTCTTGCTATTTACCAGCTGAAAGTCGTCAAAACTGCAGTCTCTTTTAATTGCGGTGCTTTTAAAAGTTTGGCTCAAGCGTTTTTTATTTTGCTCTAACTGCTACAAAAAACACCATCATTCGCCACCTTTTTCCGAGTCAAGTGCCACTCCACGCTTACTAGAATATCTCTGATACAACACTCGCTCCTTATTATTTTCATTTCTAAACACGAATTATGGTTTATGTTTAATTTAAAATTGGTAACCTTTTCACAATTAAATTTCGCAGCAAACAATGGAGTGCCAGAGGCTGATGCTGCTGGCTCAACGTTGCCCAATCCATTTTTCGACACAGTGGAACCGCCGTCACAAACTTCTGTGTCCCCATTTATGGCGGCACCGTCTTCATTGGCTACTACAAACTATTTTCAAGCAAATTCCACGGCTCAGTCGTTGTTCATGAATGCGTCGTCAATGGTGGCAACAGTTGCAGCCTCACCAGTATCGTCCAGTTCGATTTCAACAGGTGAACATTTTAAAATTCTTCACAAAACACTCTGCTTAGCAACAGCGATTGATTGTGCGTACAGATTGCATTGTACTGTCACAAATGCACACTGAGAAAAAAAAACACAACTGTTTTGCTGCTTTGTTCCGTTCAGTGGACGTGTGTGTGGTTGCCTTGAACCACACAGGCACCACAAGGTTGAGTAGAGTTTAGATTTTCGTCCATCATTTTAGATGGACGTTAGAACAACTCGGTAAACTCTGCTCATCAGCTTTGGTTTATGATGTCGTTTGTGAGGTTATAGTGACTTGTTTGTGCTCAGTTAATGTGAGGAATTCTGGGGTACACCGTTTTGGTTCAGTGTTCTGTCCTTTGTGCGCCGTTGTACTTTGTGTTTGTGCTCATTGAAACTCGAGATTGTCCATTCCCACTTTAGTGTCATTTCAATATCAATTGCAAATTATAGGGTTGTTTTTTGCATATAAATATCTAGAATGAATTTTTCAATAGGGTTTTGGAAGATTTCTTTAATATCATTATAAATCTCTTAAGTCTACAAATCGATTATTCTGTGCAAGAATTTTTTGTTATTAGAAAAACTTAAAATTTGGAGTTTCAGAATCTTTCTTTTTTATTGTTTCTATTTTCTCGTTAATCGTTTTTCTACTATTATTTTATTTTGCGCTTTTCGGCATTCAGTTAAAGTCTTATTTGCCTCCTTAACTCCTAAATATAAAAATGCTTTGAATATTTCCATCTCTGGCGTTGGTTAGTGTTTTAAAATTTACTTTTTTTTTAAAAAAGCACGCTTTCTCACTTATTATCCGAATTTTTTATTGTATACACAACGCAATAAACAAATATGTAGAAAAATATCTTATATTAGCGTTCTTTAATAATAACAATTGAACTGTAACTGAGTCCCCAACTGAAACATAGAATGCTATTATTGAATTTGTATCGGTTAGAAATTCTAAAAATTGAACATTTTCACGATTTTCTCTCTACTGCATGGAGTTTTATGAATTCTCTCTCTTATTGAAGAGAGAAAACTTGGTACAAAATGGAGGTTGGGGACTTACAATGACGAAGTATGACTTACAATGGCGAAGTATAACCCAGCAGGACGTTAATAGATTCTTTCTATCCAGAACTAAGTTTTAAACAAACTTAATAAAATCTTGTTAAAAACCTCTCATTAATTCAGATCAACATTTAAATTTATTCACATGTTCGATATTTTACATTCACATATTTTACACATTTATTGCGTGGTGAGGAAAAAAAGTTCAATTCTCGTTATATCTGCATCTGTTTTTGTGCTTTTAATGTCTATTGTTGCTTCACAGGCTGTCATGTTGTTAGCGTTAAATGGGTCTGCAAAATATAATTAAATGCATTTAATTCCGAATAACCAACCTTCCGTCTTCGAACTCGTTTAATTACCTCCTTCCTTTCTTCTGTGTTCTTGTGTTTCGTCTTTGATTAATTAAATGTTTATTGTTAATTATACAGCGTTTATGTTTTTTGTTTTGCTTTTAATTACTCAGCCAACATTTACTAAAACCAAAATACTTGACGATAAAAATACCATATTTATTTTGTAAACGTTTTTCTCTTCTTCTCTCTCTTGTGTTTTATGCTCACAACTTTCCCATTTTAATATCATATTTGAAACAACAAAATACAAATGCAAAAATACACATTCTTCTGTGGTGGCACAAAATCATCATAATTTTAACACCAACAATAATTGTAATGGGGAAATAATAACAATAAAATGTAATGGCGAAAATCACACTCGAAAATGGCAATTAAAAATGCTTCTATTATGGTGAATAATTGTAAACAACAACAACAACGACAACAAAACTGCTACAACAACAACGTTTACAACAACAACAACAACAATAACAAAATCCTCATAACAACACATTGTTGGGTGCTTGGGTGGGTTTTTCCATCACGCTTTTGTGTATAAAATTAATAAATGAAAAATGAATTTGGGTATCTAATGAAAATAATAACAACAAATATTGTCAACCGCACATATCGCTCTCCTATCAATACAACCACCACCACCACCACCACCACCACCACCATGACAATCATCATCAACAACACCATCATTCAACTTAAAAAAAAACACAAAAATAACAATTTGAAAACAAAAAATCAAAAAATAAGGCTTCGATGCTTTGGGTGACGTTTTGAAGCCCGGCAACGCCTCCTCCTCTACTGCTGCGAATCAAACAAATGTTGTTACTTCAGGTTCGGGATTTAATTCGCTGCAACAAGCGTTCCAACAGCCAAACCAACAGCCACTGCAGCAGCAACAACAGCAACAGCAACAGCAGCAGCAACAACAGCCAACCAGTACTGGGAAAATACTCACTGGCGATCTGGACAGCTCGCTCATGTCGCTTGTTGATAATCTAAATATAAATAAATCAGGAAGTGCAAAGTGAGTAGCTAGAAGAACAGAAAATCGGTATTAGTGAAGAGAACTTAAATAGAACTTACGGTAAATTGAAAAGGTTATTTTGCTTATTTTGTTGAGGGAAATTTTTTCTAATTTCTCCAAATTCCATTTTCAACCCTCTTTACTTTCTAATTTAATATAAACTCTAAATCGGCATCTAAAAATGGTTTGTTTTATCTAACTATTATAACTGTGAGATTGTATAATAAAAAATTAAAGGAAGTTATTACATCTCCTCGCCATTTTCACAACATTACTCCCCGATAAATCTACCAATCAATCAGCCAAACAGTGAATCACTCACTCACCTATTCATCCATCCATTATTCATAGACCTGTGCAATGGAATTCCCCCAAAAATACAACGAAAGCCGGTGCTAATTGGACACCACAACCAATGGCGGCTACAACTGGCGCAGGTTATCGTCCAATGGTGAGTTCCTATTATAGCAAAAGAAGCAACAAGTCAATAGAAATTCCAGTTTCTGCCCAAGTCATGAGGGAAAGAAGAGACACAAGAATAGACCTATAATAAAGTTCAAAAACAATAATAACTTCCGTTCATGAAAAGAAAAGAAAAGAAAAGATTTTGACCCATTTTTTATTTTGCTTCACCCATTCACCCACACACAGACAGCTTCACACATACACTGATTTGAAATTCACTACATGTATAGCTGGCTATTGTAGTTTTATGTTCATTAGAAAAGATAATAACAGATGAGCTTCTATTTTATTATTTTTTGTTTTACTATACAAGTGTCAGAAATATCCAGTTTTAAATAAAAATTGTGTTTGCAGACTTTCTTTTATATCTGCGTTATGCTTTTCGTATATAAAAATGGTGCAGTTTTATTGTTTTTAATTGTAAAACAATAAAATTGTACAATGTATATATAAAAACAAAGCGGTAACGTCTATTTAAACTATAAATATCAATAATTTGATGGGAAGCTGTCGGAAATCTTCATATAGTTCGTTCTGTACGCGATTATTGTCTCTATTTTGAAATACTATCATTGAAAACTTGTGATATATTGAAATTTCGACAGACTCATGCAAAACTTAACGTTTGCTATGAACAAATCTAACAAAATTGGTAGAAATCAAGGAAATTCTTATTATATTTTGTGTAATTGAAAATTCGAAAAGCACAGAATTTTCTGTAATTAGTAAATGAAAAGATAACTCCGGAAAAGATAATCCGGAAAGATTTTACTGAGAATAGGACTGAATAATTTCTACAGCTTCAATTTTGTTTTTTTTTAGAGAATTGAGTTCACCACAATATTTCTCTAATAATCTAAAAGACACACCAAAGAAACAATTCTGTAAATGGAACTTTAGATTTGGTTAATATTTTTAAGTTATTTAATTTATTTAGCAATGTAATTGAAAAGAAATTATTGAACTTTATTAATTTTTCCTTCTTTTTCGCCCTCTTATTTTCGATTTGCTTGGATTCACTTTTCTGTTGCATAATCTCAAAAATGACCAATAACCGACAATTCCATCTCCTCATGTACGGCGTCTGTATGTCTATACAGGCACATGGCATGACCGTTAGTCCTGCGCCCATCACAATTAACCATCCGTATATACACGCTAGTTATCCCGTTATACCAAATTACATGCAGGTAAGCGGCACTTGATTTCTTACTTTATATTTCATTTCGAGTTTCAGTTTCGAGCTCTATATTTCGCTTCTGTTTGGTTCGGTATAGTTTGGTTTTGATTTTGATTTGATTGCAACATCTCACGTTTTTCTCAAATTCATTTTAGTATTTTGCTATTTTTAAACAATTCTGTTTTTAAATTTAATGTTTTAAAATTTCGTTTTCTATTTCTTTCCGTTACATGCGTTTTTTCATTAGTTAACATTTTACGGGCGCGATCCAGTGTTTGCTTTTTTGTTTATAAAGAAGTTAAGAAATTGAGAAAATTTATTTCTCTCTCTCTATTTTCTATGCACCCACACTCTCCGTAGAGTCCTCATATGTAAAAATTCTCACACCCGTTCTTCTGTACTGCCCAGCTGCTGTTTCTTCTGTTTTAGAATCCCTGTTTTTTCTCTAAATTCGATCCTTGAAGCTCCACTCGAAGGTTTTACCCGACCCCAACTAACAATGAATTCTCTCAAAATTTGCGTTACTCTATTAGTTAATTTGTTAACCGTTATATGATCAAAAAATATAATAGTACGTCTCAAATTTTAGAACGAAAGAGTTTTCATAAATTAATAATTCGTTTTTGTGAGATTAGTGAAAATTGTAGTTTTGTTTTAAGAACCAAGCATGAGCATCTCCCCCGTTTCTCTTTGCTGCCACCTACAATATAACTTACTTCATGCTTTTTTACTCTCTCTCTCTCTCTCTCTCCTCTTCTCTCTTCGCTGTCTACGTGGCCACCTGTAGCAGGGAATGCCAGTGATGGGAGCGCCTATGATGGCCGCCGCCCCTTTGAGTGGCGTGCCGCCGACGATGGCGCCCATGATGGCGGCGCAGCCAATGCACAGTAGTCCGGTCGCCATGAGCCAGCATGCGCAGCAGCCGAACGGAGGCAACAACAATGTGCCATTGGATCCTTTCGGCGCGCTATAAAGCGACTGATTTGCGTCGAACTCATCCAAGCCGTAACAGCATGTAAAAATACATTTAAACTAAAAGAAAACACATTAAAAAGAATCTGTTAAAATTATATTATTGATACTAAATATAATTATAAATTACTATAATTATTGAAATGAGAAAAAAATATATTATTATATATTGTATTATTAGAAGAACATGAAAAAGAAAAAAATTGCGATCGCGAAACAAAATTAAAGTGAAAATTTCTCTTGTTAAGTATATTCGAAAAATCACTTGTGCAAAAAATGTGTAAAAATTTATGTAGTTGAAAATTATGTTGTCAAAATATAAAGAAAGCGTAGATATTTGCTGTGTCCTCGTACGCAGCACCGGCCATGTTTGGGTTAACGCTGTGGAGAATTTATAGATGTATTGTATATTAAATTTATAAAATATTAAACAATTTGAAGTTTAGAATTGAATCCAGAAACCACACCAATCACACGTGTAGCAGTAGAAAAACTAGAAGAAGACGTCGGGAAACAATGAAGCGCGCTTAAATTTAATTGTAAATCATTTAATTGTGCTATAATTTTGCAGCAAATCATCTACATAATTGAAAGTGCTTTTAAATGCTAATAACATTAAGATTTCCCATCAAAACATTGGAATTATGCAATCTCTGCCTAGGTTTCTAATTAATATTAGTTAATTTTGCTATTTGCCAAGAAGAAATTGCCTAAAATTTCTATTGTTTAGCTTTAATAAATTTGTGTGCTTTTTCCTTTTCTGCGATATTCAGTAAAAATCTCTGTTTCAAATATCAGATGCAGATTAAACTTTATTGAAAAAACTAAAGCAGTTTTGTATTGTCAACATATTGAGTGTTTTCAAGAATTTATTTTTGAATTTTCGTTGGTATTTGAGAAATTTAAATGTCAATATTATGTGATTTCCTTAAAAAACTGTTTATTATTGTTAAGTGCATTTTTAAACAAATTTAGCTAATCAAAATAAAGCTAAATAACAGCATAATTAACAGTTTAAGTAAAATTCTAACGAAATTAATAATTTTATTAGAATTCTATTAAAACTACAAAGTTCACAAATTTTGTTTGTTGCACTTGTTTTAAACAGTTTTTAGTGTATTGAAATATCTTAAAAAAATTATATAAACTTTAAATTATATAAGGCAACAAATGCTGCAGATTTAAAAACATGCTTAAAATTGTATCAAATTGTGCGTTAAAGTTAAAAATGTTAATGATTTATTATAAACTTCAATTTCAATCGCTGGCTTTTCGCTATTTTTAATTAAAAAATATATTTAATTAGTGTTAAAAAATCTAACAATTTTGTTAAAAATCTATCAATACAGAAATATTGTTAAAATTTGTTAGATTTCAGAAATATATTGTACAATATATCGAATAATAATGCATTTTGTATTTCTAATTTTGAATTATGCTTTCATTTGATTAATTATACTTCTCATATGTTTCTTCCATAACAATCTATTTTATATAAAAAACAGGAAAATAAATTTCACTCATTCCAGAATCTTTATTTTTACCATTATTATGATTGATTTACACAAGTAAAGAGTAAACTAAATTGATAAATTATGATTGTTAGTTTCTGTAAATAGACAAATTCAATAAAAAGTAGATTTAACATTTAATTATGATAAAACGAATCAAAATTTTTGTGTTTTATTTATTTTGTTTCGCCGAAGAAATTGATTTCGATTAGAATTTTAATAATTTTAAGTAAACTTTTATCTGGTCCATTCAGAGCTCAAGTTAATTTTAAACTCATATTTTACTTTGGCTTTTTAAATTAAAATTGCTTGCAACAATTTGGAGTTCCAACTTTAATTCTTTAAAAATAAGAATTTTGATCCATAAACTCGCTCGTCAATTTTTGCTCGCTTTTATAGTCTCCGCCACAATTAAATTACCAGAACGGTGAAGATTGCAAATTAAACGCTGTAATTATGTAAAAAGAATTGGTAGAAATCAGAGAGTTGTAAATGCAGCTGCATTAAATTTAACACAATCATACGAATCAATAAACAATTGCGGCACTACGAAGAACTAAATAGCGAAACTGTTAAGCATGAAATGAAGTTAAAATAATGACAATATTTGAAGCTGGTAACTAAGAATTCTCTATGGAAAACAAATGCTTATGGAACCCACAAGAAGCGAGGATTAAATACCTCCAAACTACAAAAACGACAAAGCTTAGATTAAACGTTTAAATAGTTAAAATAACGCAAGAAGATATGAATGACATTAAAGAGAAATAGGAACGCATTGTTAATTTCCCCTCAAGAAAAGAATGTCTGTAGATAAAAAGGAAAACTTATTCGCAGTGCACTTCATTACAAAAATCAACCGAAATACTTTATAAACAAAGAATGCTTAGTTGAGACTTGGAATTTAGATTAAAGAACATTAGTACACGTAGCCTCCTCACCCAAAACTATATAGAGAGCAAAGAGAAAAGTTATATATATACAGATATACACACTTGTAGTATGTACGATATCGCATTTACCTAAATATGTTGCAAAAAATGTGAAAATGTTAATCATTATGTATTGCTGCAAAAACTAAAAGCAAAAAATCCATGTCTAGAAAACGAATAAAATTAAATATATTCGCAATTTGTGCTTTATTTACAATTAAAGAAAGAAAACGACGGATCGCAAGCGACAGCGACAGACGCGACTAATGTGAGTGAATGGTATGAAAGTGAGTTCTACTCTCTGCGCTGTTTAATGTCCAACGGATGAATGACATCTGTCCACCCCCTTGGTCACCGATACAAGATGTTGCTGCACGCTCTCCAAACAAGATACTCTACACACACACGAAATTGTCTTTTGAATCAATTATTCAGAGAGAATAATTTCACATTAAAACATTCAGTTAATGAAGCGGGAACTGAAAACAACTTTTTCAGGGTGTAGAATCGTATATTTGAGTGTCCGCATATTTATAGGCAAATTTTTTACAGGACCGACAACGTTTCAGGGAAGATAAGTATTTCAGGTGAAGACCAACAGTGAACTGAATATCGGACATGACGAAACAACAACAACAACAACAGCTGCCGAGTGTCTTGGTGCCCAAGCCGGTGCATCCGTTCCCGCCGCGAACGCACGGCCTCATCGGCGTCCCCTACGTGCAGCAGCACATGATGGTGGACGATCGCTGGACAGCCAGTTCGTTGACGGAGCAGTTCAAGTTCATGGCGAATCTGCTCGGTATGTATGGAAAACTGAAGAAGTGCACGTAATTACCAATAACATGACTATCGACCCTTCAGCGAAGAGGCAGGTTTTCCTGGAACTCGAGAGCAAAGCGAGTCGCCAGGCGGTCAGACGCGAATATTTGGACATGAAGCGACAATGTCGCGACGGTCGTCACAAGCTGCAGATGTCGCTGCATGGCGAAAATCAGAAGAGGATCCACAGTCTGTTGATGAACCACATGGATATGCAGCGCTTGTACCAGAATATGCCGATACACATGGTGGCGGACAACATCAATCAGCGTACGTTTGTGATGCGCAAGGAGCGCGACAAGATGCGACATCGCCTAAATCAGTTAAAGAATGTTTACGAGGCCAAATTGGTGGGTGCGCGTTGGATGACGGAGTGATAGAGAGAGAGAGAGAGCGGCGAGGTTGCTACACTTGGTTTCAACTCTCTATTTCCAGATGCAAAGTGCTGACCTGGAAAATCGCATCAAATATCAGAACGAATTCCAACTCGAGGAAGAAGTCAAATCGCGCGAGTTCCTCAAGAAAATCCAGAATTCCTACATACGTCTCAAGGCCTTCACGACCATCAACACCACGTATCTGAAGATGGTGCAGGTGCTGCGCCATGACGAAATCTTCTACGAGCCGATACTGTGTTCGCTGAACAAGGACGTCGAGGACCAGGCGGCCTTCATCAAACACATCCTGTATATCGGCAGACCGGTGATATTCAAATTCAAGGAGCTGAGCGAGGAGTACAGAGTAGGTGACACACGTGTCTCGTCGGCCCCACTACGCGGAAGGCTCAATCTGCATTTTGCCATCTCCTTATCCTTGCAGTTATTGGAGGATAAGATACGCAAGAGTATGCAAGGAGCGCTTCAAATGCTGGCATCGTACAAGAGAAACGACAAATCGAATTCCCCGGCCGCGGAGCAGCAGCCGTCGCTGCGCGCCCTGGGCACCGTCGAGATGGGCAAGCGCTACGTGCGCGAAACTGAGAGCATGAGGGGCCTCGCACTGCTGCTGGAAGGGATCGAGGACATCATGAAGTCGGTGAAGTTTGCGACGCTCTGCTATCAGGTCAGAGAAGTCTACCCGCGGTAAGTGTGTGCGGATCGCAAAGATTGGATTGTTGCAAAGTTGCGCGACTTGATCTCCTCGTTTCGCAGCATGAAGTCGCAAGTGGAAAATAACGAAAAGCTCCGTAAGATGATCGAGAACGACAATTTGGGCCATCAGCAGCTGGACGTTAAGGAGAAGCACGCGGAAATGAAGCACCGCATGTTGATGCACAATCTGTCCGAGGAGGAAATCAAGTGAGTGAATGAGCGGCACACTCACGGCTCACCGGGCGGCTGAACATGAGCTCAACTTTTTCAGGCGCTTGGAAACGATTAAAAACCTCAAGGAAGAAATCGCGCGTCAGGACGAGTTTGAAGCCAAGACGCTGCTGCACATGAAGAATCGCGGTGATGCGTTTGTGTTGCTCAGGTAATTGCAACGTGTAACGGTTGACGGTGTAACTCCTCGACTTTTCGCTGGCAAAAAAAAGTTGCCAGTTTTTAGTAACGTCATTTCAATTCAAACTCCCACCCGCAGATGTTCTCTCTGGAATCTAAACGACATACTTCGCCACGTCGACCGGCCACCCCGGAGAGCACACGTCGAATATCCGAATTCGTATTTGAAGTTGCCGCTGCTCAAGTTCGATACGTTCACCATGCGCGCGGTTGCGCCGTCCGCGTACGAGGAAGACGGTAGTTGCCTGCCTTAGAATGTCAGCAGAACCAATTTACTGAAAACTGATTTCCGAAACTCGTTGCCACAGTTGTCCCCATTATGCATCTGGTTCACCGACGAGTTTCCACGCTCATGAAACACTTCCGCAAGGACACGAGCAGCCAGGTAATCGAAAACTGTCGCGAGGAATATCACAAGGAGTTCCTCGATTCCGACAAGAGTGAGGAAACGCCTGAGGTGGACGAACCCAAG
Source organism: Sicus ferrugineus (assembly GCA_922984085.1). Lineage (NCBI taxonomy): Eukaryota > Metazoa > Arthropoda > Insecta > Diptera > Conopidae > Sicus > Sicus ferrugineus. The sequence goes on from OV277352.1 coordinate 2,147,517, forward strand.
AAGAAGAAAGGTGTGTGCATTCCACAATTAGTTGTTTCATAATGAGTAATTTGCGATATGTCGTCTTCTGCTTTCCCTAGTGGATGAAGAGGAGGAATTGGAGAACAAACTGTTGCAGAAAATTCCCGACAACACCGCAATCAAAGCGCTGAGCCGCCGACTGGTGGAAGAGTTCTCGAAGAAGGAAGAATAATTCCCTTCTTCCCTCCAAAAAAACCAAACAAGACAAACAACAGTTCCTTCCTGGAACACTCAATTGCATTCAGCAAAATCATCGGGTGTTCGTGTGCATCTCGCACAGTGGAATATATATTTAGATATATCATTTTTATATTTAACAGCGAAATAAACGACGCAGCGGAAAGGCATTTTGCAGTGTTACTTATTTTTGAAAAGAAATTAAAGAGAGGAAATTCTCCACTTTTATCTAATACAAGAGGTTAACAAAACTTCTGACTTGTATTGCTATAATTTAAAGACAAAATGCAAAACTTAATGAATAAGTTCAAAACTTGAAACTCCAAAGAGATGTGGTAGCAATTTTTTTAATAATTCCCTAAATAAAAAACCAAATATCACAATAAAAACCAAACAATTAAATACTTTTAAGAAAAATCAAAAACGAGGATTAAGCGTTGTGTGACTTCAGCTCTTGAACTTGTGGTTCTACTTTCTGTTCTCAATTATTATGTAAATGCCAGGAATTTCTCGTTTCATCAGTATTTTTCGATATTTCGGAGGGAGGGTGGAGGTGAAGTTTTTGTGCATGAGGTGTAAATATTTGCTAACTCACTATCAATTCCTTTTGTTCGTACTGTACGTCGTCAATCATCGCGATTGCCTACTTTTAGGGGCGGGATTTTAAAGCAGAAACCCAACATAATCCACCAAAATATTCATAATTATGCGTATTCATAGTTATGCATTTTAATAACTATCAAATTAAATAATCTGTAAGTTGGAGTCTCTAACAATCATTAATCATTGCTTAAAAATACATATGAGCGGCGTAGAAGCCATTTGAAGATCAGGCAGGAAAAATATTTAAATGTGACGGCAGGCAGCTCATTTCTCGTCATTTATTGTATTTTTACATATTTGTAGGGAGGGAAAATCGTGGGGGAAAGCAATTTTATTACATTTTTCTGCCATATTCCTCATCTGTTGTGGACAATTTAAATTAGAAGCCGGTAGTAGAAATAACGACGATTTGTGAGAGCTCAACACTCAACACACTGAAGTCTCGCGATGTCCTGCTCGATACGCAAGTGCAATAAACAACAACAAGCAATGGCGCCCACGCCGGTGCACCCGATTCCGGTGCGGATGCACGGACTCTTCGGGCCGGCGTTCGTGCAGCAGCACGCGATGGTCGACAGCCGCTGGACGACCAGCGCACTGACCGAGCAGTTCAAAAACATGGCCGACTTATTGGGTACGAGGGGGTGAGGGTTTGGGGGGGTGTGGGGGAATAACAACTAACTGCTTTCGTGACTTTCAAGGAAAGCGGCGCGTGTTCAACAAGCTCGAGAACAAGGCGAGTCGCAAGCGTCTTCTGCGCGAGTATCGCGACCTGAGGCGGCAGTGTCGCGACGGCCGCGTCAAGCTGCACATGTCGCTGTTCGGCAAGACCGTCGCGCAAATACGCACCTACCTGATCAACCACAAGGACATGCAGCGCCTGTACCAGCACATGCCGCCGCACCTGGTGGTGGACAACATCAACCAGCGCACCTTCCTGATGCGCAAGGAGCGCGACCGGATGCAGTATCGCCTGAAGCAGCTGAAGAGTTTTTACGAAGGCAAACTGGTACAGCGTCGTCGTCGTCGTCGTCGTTGTGGTTTCTCCTCTTACACACAAAATTGAAATCTTCTTCTGCTGCAGATGGAAGGAGCTGATTTGGAGAATCGCATCAAATACCAGAACGAGTTTGTGCTCGAAGAGGAGGTGAAATCGATCACGTTTCACAAGAAGATCGCGGCCTCGCTGGTGCGCCTGAAGGCCATCAAGACCGTGAACAGCGCCTACTTGAAGATGATTCAGGTGCTGCGCCATGACGCGAATTTTTACGAGCCCATACTGCGCTCGCTGGACAAGGACACCGAGGACCAGGCGGCCTTCATCAAGCACGTGCTGTACATCGGCATGCCGGGCATAGCCAAGTTCCGCGAGCTGGCCGAGGAGTACAGGGTAGGTGGGGCTCTGCGGAGTCCTCGACGGAAGGAGGTTCATTTCATTCATTTCGTCCTTTTTATACGTTGCTTTCAAGCGCAGCTGCTGGAGGAAAAGGCACGTAAGAATCTGCGCGGCGAGGTTTTGCGGCCCGGGCTGTACGCGACGCAGTGGGTGACCGCCTTGCGGAAGGACGTCCAAGCGGTCAAGGACGCCCAAGCAGATAAGGTGGGAAGATTATATTTGCGCCGTCCACTCGCGCCATCTTATGAGAGCTCAAACTTTTCTCGCAGGCGGACCGCATTGCTGTGGCGCTGCGCTATGTGCGCGAGACGCCGAGCATGAACGTCCTCAAAAGCCAGCTGGACGCGGTCGAGGACACTATAAAGAAGGTGAAGTTCACGACGCTCTGCTCGCAAGCACGCGACGTCTATCCGCGGTGAGGGTGTTGATATTATGAAGGGCGTGGAGTGCTAATGTAACTGGTGTCCGTTCCTCAGAATGAAATCGCAGCTGGAGCACAACAAGAAACTGCAGAAGTCAATCGAGAACGACGAGCTGCGCCATCAGTTTCTGGATGAGAAGCTGGGGCAGTCCGAGGAGTGCAAGAGTCTGCAGACACACAACTGGAAAGGCGAAGCAATCAAGTGAGTGAAGTCAATTTATGAACAATAAATGTGTGCAAATTACTGAACAATCAAAATCCGCTCCAGGCGCATGGAAACCATTGAGAAGCTGAAGAAGGACATCGAGGTCGAAGATGAAATCGAGGCCAAAGCTTTGGCTCACATGAAGAATCGTGCTGCTGTGTACATTCTGCTGCGGTAGGGAGGGTAGGGAGTGCGGGGAGTGCAGAGCACACGTGAACTCGACAAGCATCTCGACGAGCATTCAACGCTTTCGTCTAACTGCAGGTTCACGCTTTGGAATTTGGAGGAGCTACTGCGACACGTCGGCCACTCGAACAGATCAGTTGCTCACCTAAAATATCCCAAGTCATACCTGGAGTTGCCCCTCCTTAAGTTCGATATGCTGAACATGCGTGCCGTTCCACCCGAGCCCTTCGATGACAAATGTACGTAAAGACTTTTAGTGATCTATGACTTCTCTGAATGCCGACATTCGCCAGTCGAAACGCTCATGCATCTGATCAAGCGCAAGGTGGGGAAGCTCATGAAGGCCTACAATCAGTTGCCGGACCAGAAGGACATTCGCCACTGTCGCGACGAATACCACAAATCCTTCATAGACAACCAGATAGTGACGGAAACGACCGAACTCGGCGACAAGATTCGAGCAAGTGAGTAGAACTACGACTGCTTTGACGGACGGATTCCAAACGGTTGCTATACGTGTTCGTCGCGCTTTCTTATCTTCATCTCCGCAGAAGAGGCTGAAGCAGAACAAGAGGAGGACCTGAAGATCTCGCAAAAGATTCCCGATAACACTTCAATCAAAGCTTTGAGCCGTAAATTGGTGGAGGAGCTCTCGAAGAAGGACGAATAAAGTTCTCTTCTCTTCGCTTCGGAGCGAAACCGAACAATGGGGCGATAATGCGAACACTAAATTCCTGTTGAGATGTAAAATCTATATATGTGCGGAAATATATATGGAATCTTTTTATATATACGGGAGTCGCGAAAAAATGGTTCATTAAAAGTCAGTCACGCGGAGAAGGCAATTCTCGTTCTCCTCCTCTCGCGTTCAAAGTGAGCGAGTCGATCCACCTTTAGAGGCTCGAATCTACTCGCATTTTAGAGACGAACAGAAATCCTTTTTCACGGTTCAAATCGGTGAAATGATTCTGTTCATTAACAACTTGTTAACTCAAGTAAAAAAAATCAAAACTCACAAATCAGAAATGAAGTAGTTTTCCTATCATTTTCTCTCATCATTCGAAAGAAAACTTTTTTACTTAATAGAAGGGTGAAAAATTTTCGAGCTTCTTTTTCTGCTATAAAATTAAATTTTGGCAAAAATTTACTTTGAAGCCGCTAAATTAAATTCGAAAAAAATTAACCATTGAGGAAAGGATTTTGAATTCATTCGAAGAACACAATTAAAAGCATGAAGAAGGCAAAACGTCAGAATGTCGTGGCGCAGCCCAAGCCGGTGCTCCCGAGCTCGGTGCGGACTCATGGACTCTTCGGCTTGACGTATGTGCGAGAGCACATGATTGTCGACGACCGCTGGACGATGAACTCGTTGACGGAGGAGTTCAGGGGAATGAGCAATCTGCTGAGTGAGTGATTTGCCCGCGTGAGAAATGAGAGTAATGAAATCCGTACGCTGTACTCTGCCATGGCTAGCAAAGCGAAAGATATTCGCCACGCTGCAAACCAACTGGAATCACACGCGACAAATGCGCGAATATCGCAACCTGAGGCGCCAATGTCGCGACGGCCGCCTCAAGCTGCAGATGTCGCTGCAGAAGGAAGCCACCATGAAGATACGCAACTACCTGATCAACCACAAGGACATGCAGCGCCTCTATCAACGAATGCCCACGCACATGGTGGTGGAGAACATCGATCAGCGCACGTTCGTGATGGCCAAGGAACGCGACCGGCTGCAGCACAAGATGGACCTGCTGAAGAAGGAATACGAAGATAAGTTGGTGAGCGAAGAGAGTTCTTCGAAATCCCTCATTTCTCCTCAATTCTCACCGAGCACATCGGTTGTCGTTGTCGCTACTTGCAGTTGCAGTGTGCCACTCTGGAGAACCGCATCAAATACGACAACATCTTTCAGCTGGAGGAGGAGCGCAAGTCGTTTGAGTTCCGCAAATTCATCGAGAACTCGCGCGTGCGTCTCATGGCCGCCAAGACCATCAACGTAACGTACACGAAGATGCTGCAGGTGCTGCACCACGACGCCATCTTCTACGAGCCGATAATGCGTTCGCTGAACAAGGACATCGAGGACCAGGCGAACTTCATCAAGAACGTGCTGTTCCTCGGCTCGCCAGCGCTAAGCGAGTTCAAGGTGTTGAGTGAGCAATACAGAGTGAGTGGGTTCTAGTAATATTTTGCCTCTTCCAAGTCACATCCCATCTCATCCGGCGGCTCCCCTCCGCCGCGCCGCGTCCCCTTCTGTATCCCACTCTGTGCATCATCTCAGCGCTTTCTCATTTACTTTTCCCCAGAAAATGGAGGATAAGTCGCGCAAGAACTTGCAGGCCAAGCAACAGTTTGTGGCCAACTACAGGAACAATTTCACGAAGCGCTACAGCGCGCCCAAGACGGTCGTCAAGCCGCTGGATCGCAAGGAGATACTGAAGCGCTATGTGCGCGAGACTGAGAGCATGAAATTCCTCAAGAACGAACTCGAAGCCATCGAGAGCACTATCAAGCAGATCAAATTTGCCACCCTCTGCTCGCAGGCGCGAGAAATCATGCCACGGTAAGTACGGACACCTCGAAGGATCAGAGGGATCACATGAAACTAATGTGACGGCTTAGGATGAAGTCGCAGGCGGACAACAATCAGAGGCTGCTGAAGTCCATTCAGAACGACATTCTCGGCCACCAGAACTTGAAGCAAAGAATGATGAGGGCCGGCGTGTTGCAGGGCGTGCTGATCAATAACCTCACCGAGGATGAACTCATGTAAGAGGATGTGGGAGACGCTGGGACTGAGAAATAAACACGCGCACGAAATACTTCTTTCAGACGCGCAGAAACTATTCGAGGTCTACAGGAGGACATCGCGCGGGAGGACGAATTCGAAGCCCGAGCTCTGGAGAGCATTAAGAATCGCGCCAATCTCTACGTGTTACTCAGGTAAGTCGATCTCAAGCGACGATTACGGGGAGCTGAAAAGACCGGGGGGACTACGGGGAGCTGAAACGAGGACGACGAGCGTCTGACGCCTTTCCTTCTTCTCGATGATTCGCAGATGTTCGCTGTGGAATTTGAATGAGATTCTCCGCTTTATCGATCGCACGGGAAAAGTGACTCGCGTCGCGTACCCGAATTCGTATCTGAAGCTGCCGCTCCTCAAGTTCGAGACGCTGACCATGCATGCGTGTCCGCCAGATCCCTACGAGGAGAACAGTGAGTTTGTGTTGTTTGTACGGTTGGTTTTTAACCCCCAACGCTCGCCCCTAACAACAGTCGATGCAATCCTCAATGTGGTCAAGCATAAACTTCACAAGCTAATGCGAGCCTACAAGCCGGAGAAGACGCCGGAGAAAATCAAGGAGTGTCGCGAGGAGTACCACAACACCTTCCTGGACAACATGGATTTCGTGGAGCCGAATGACGGTGGTGGTGACGCTCCTCCGCCGGGTGAGTAGAGTAGATCTACGCTGTCACGGGGGCTTCATGTGAGTTGTATTCGTTTCGCTCCCCTCTTGCAGGACCTGAGGAGGTAGAACTCGAGTTTAGGCTCTTCCAGTTGGTGCCGGACCGAGCGCAAATCAAGTTGCGCAGCGCCAAGTTGGTCGAGGAACATCTAAGGAAGGACGACTGATATATCGGCTAAAATTCTCATATTGTGCTAAATTGTAATTTAGTACATTCTTGCAAAAATCGATTGATAAGCCTAAAAATTGTGAAAATAATAAAAAAATTACATAATTCCCTTTAGAAATGAAGTTTTCATTAAAAAATTGTTGCGATTTCTTCGAAACTCGGGGAAATGTTGGCTTCAGTTTTGGTTTTACATCCAGAAAATTGATCATAATTTCCCTGCGATGAATTTTGAGACTTTGGATTGAAATGGCAACCGTTTAATCAAATAATGCTTCAACTTTTAAAACACAAATTAGAAGGGAGAAGTCGAACTCAGAAGGGATTCATCTACTCAGTTTTGTGTTGGTTTGCTGGCTTGCATACTGCCTCGGAATTTGAAATGTTTGATTTCCTGATCTTCCCCGCGTTATCGAAGCGAAAACAAGTTAAACAGAAAACAGCAACCGGCACGAATACCAGCAGCATCAGCTCTTCAAATCGAATCTGTATCTCGGTCGACAATTATTTTATGTGGCAATTCAGAGCGCAGAATTAGTGGCAAGAAGGAAAAAACGCTGCACTTCAAGTACTACAAGCGGTGCATCGCGTACGAATTCTCGTGATTGAGATTGACGTTGACAGGCGTACAGCAGACGGAACCCGCCGCCCGCCGGACGGTTGGACCAGCTGCACCATCAAATAATTGGGCGTTATATTGAGCTACCTGAGCACCAGAGTAACTGAGTATTACAAGTACACAAGCAACAATTGCATCGAACTGCTACTCGCGAGAGAAACTTGAACACCAACGTTGATGATCGCGTTGCTGTTGCTTTGCTTCGATTTAATTGAAAGCCAAAGTTTAATTCGTCAAAAGGTCGCCGCTTAGGGTCAATTAGTGGCCGCTACAGCAGGGGAAGGTGGACCACCGTCGCTTCTTCCCGCCCGCCTTCGCTGGCTGCAGCATTGCATTTGCGTTTCCCTTGCAATTAAATTTGTTTCTTTGGCTGTTTTCGATTCTTTTTTCTTCTACTTGTGAGTCGTCGTCGTCGTCGTCGTTGTTGGTCGTTGGCTGGCGAGACCCAATTACGAGTTTTCGTCATTGTTGCTGCTTTCATTTTGTGCAATAAATTTGAGTGTCCTATTTTTTCGTTTTCCTTTTATTAACTCGCTGTACTTTATTTTGTGTTTGCCTGCCTTTTTGTGCCACATTTTCAGCAGCAGCAGCAGTTGGCTGCATCCTTGCGCTCCGAGGAATTATTATCAGCTTCTGCTGTGCGACTCCCTGTGATTCTTTGTTTTCCCTTTTTACAGAAGGTGACGTGGAAGCGCAACATAATTCGTCTTTTCGTCTCTCTGTTGTTGTCAGCAACCGCGATCACGATTTACGAATTGGGTGGACTGTTTGTTATGTACGTCCTTCGTCATTAGATTGGTTTATTTTACCAACTACTAATTTTCAAAAGCTATGACGTCAAGCAATACGGAAATTTTACTGTGAGCTCAATATAAGAGTTGAAAGTAGATTTTGAGTAAAATTCAATTTCTTCATTTTATAATTATTAACTTTTTCCCTCTGACTTGACTTGTCTTCCAAAAACTCCAGGCAGTACCAAACGGAAAGACTTAAGAAACGAACTCTACAATAACAGAATACGCAGCGCATGAGAGTTTCTTACCTAAGTCTTTCTTCAGAACCAATCAACGAATGCTTAAAAGTGACTTACGAAGCAAACTTCAATGCTTGTCAACTAGTAAGTTCGAAAGACTTAAGAACTAAACTGCAATACCGATCAACTAATAAAAGCGAAAGACTTAAGAAACAAACTTTCGCTTATCAGTTAGTGAACACGAAAGACTTCAAAAACTGCATTTTCACTTATTAAAACGATGATTTCAATTGTTTACATTGCTGTGAACACATTTAATTAAGTTTAACTGATCGTCGTGCAAAGAAATTTGAACAATTAAATTGTTGAAGAAGTACGAAGCAAAAGCTTAACTTGTTGGCAGCAGCAGCAGCAGCAGCAGCAGCAGTTTAGGCCAACAATAAATATTGCAGCCACCCTTCAGATAACTCTGCAGCTACACCTTCACAAAGCGATTGTCTGCCAGCAATTTGCGCGGTGCGGTGCGCTGTTTCGTCTCGTTCGGCTTCATCATGTTGATCAAACATTTTTCGATGTTGATGGATGAATTTCAAAATTTCAGTTTCCCACGGCTTGTTCTGCTCTGGCTGATGGTTCGGTTATGCTTTTGCTGGATGGAGCGAAGCAGGAAAGGAGGGAAGGAGGGTGGGAAGGACGGTGGAAGGACGGGGGAAGGACGGGGAAGGACGGGGGAAGGACGGGGGAAGGACGGAGGGAAGGAAGGAAGGCAGAAAGGAAGGAGGAAGAGGGGGAAGGAAGACTCCGCGAGGTTGCTTACGAGCTTTTTGGCAGATGAGACGTCTGAGTTGAAAAAAACACGCTTAAAGTTGGCATTGACCAAAATTGATAATCGAAGCAGCAGCCTCAGTTTTCTGAGGCAGTCATGTGAAAGATGGGCAAAAAACGGAGGCTTAGAATTCCTCCTCTCCTCACATCACACAACTCAGCATTGCGCGCTGACGTTGCTCTTCACGATGCCGAGAATGATCGAGCGTAAGTCGTTCCTCGTACTTTGATACTTTAATTGTTTAATTAAGATTGGAAAAAGAGTGAAAAACGCTGTTCGGGCTTCTAATTCAGCGGAAGAACGCGATGCGAGTTGCTAATGCGAGTGAATGAGAGTTAATAATGTGCGTTGATTGACTGTAAATCAATCTTGAACTCGATGTCCGGTCAAGAACAGCAGTGATAATTACGATTTTCATATAATTCAATTAAAAATGAAATTGTGGATTTCTTAAAAGTTCATCATGATTTTGTGTTGTCTTCTTCAAGCTGGAGAATTACAATTAAATCGATTAATATTCGTTCAAAGGATTTAATGATTTAATTATTAAAATAAACATAAAAAATGATGCATCAACCATCACAAATTCACTTCATCGATTGCAACAACGATTTGAATTCCTTGTTTCGGTTTTCGTGTTTTTCCGTAAGTGAAAATCATGATAAGCAGAAATTAACGACACTTTTTACCTCAATTCTTCGCGTTAGCGATACAAAGCAACACCGAATCTTTTCTCTGCTTTTACTGAAACTAGAAATGACGTTGTTGCAACAGAAGCAAAGCTGAAAATCACAGCGGTTCCACACACTCGACACACGCACGTCCTGCTGATGCTGGGCGGCACCACCGCCACGCGATGGCCAGCTCAGCGATGCGGAGCGATGCGGAGCGATTCGAAGCTCCCTTGGAGGTCGAATTGATGGCTAAATGGGAAGAATTAAAAACTAATTTCAACAATCCGAGGAAGGAAGGAAGAAGAAAGCGCCGGAGAGGAAAGAAGGGAAGAGAAAATTTCATTTTAATCAATAACCGATTAACTTTCAATGCTGGCTCAGTTGTTGCTCAGTTGTTGCTCAGTTGTTTGCTCAGTTGTTTGCTGAGTTGTTGCTCAGTTGTTGCTCAGTTGTTGCTGCAATTATTCAGCTGATGGATGTCTCACTGAAGCGAGCTTTCGCTGGACTGCACGCGGCCCAAGTAATCCAATCGGACGATGAATGATTACTGTGATGTTGATGAAGTGGATGTTGTTTCTTCTCCTCTTTCGAAAACGTTTTCTTGTTTTCCTAAACTTCAATAAAAGTAAACACTTGAAAACTTACCTATTTTTCTACTTTTTTCAATGTTATTATTGTAATTTCCCTTGTTTTTCTATAACAAAGTCAAGAATTTAATCAACGACGTCATAAAGCGAAATCTCAACGGGAAGACTTAGAGAACGAACTCGCCTCGCCTCGCCTACAAAAACACTTTGAGCGAAAGAGAAGAAAAGCTTGAGTAATTTTAACGCTTTTCTCGTACAGTTTGTAGAAGAAGAAGAAGAAGAAGAATTTTAGTTATTCAACTCTTAATTAAACGCATTATTATAATTAATTAGTTTTTTTCGTAATTTCGTCTACACTTCAAGGTCTCCTCGATTTAAAAAAAGAGAAAAAGAAAAAAAAACCAACTCATCACTCATGTTTGCCTCCGAAATAAAGTGTTGAAATAAAATAATAAATTTGAGGCTGACATTAAAAAAAAGAAAAATCATAAAATTCGAAATCCACCTAACAAAAACACACATCAGCGCAAAAACCATAACAACGGTGAATTAACAGTTATTAAGTGAATTTAAAAAGAATTCCCAACATTTAAATTAAAATATCTTTTTATAAATAAAATTGAGCAACTCGGTGTTAACGAGACGGTGTGTGTGAGAATTTGCGGGTTTTCTGCAGCGCGGTCGGTTGTTGTTGGTGTTGCTTGCTAGCGGGAGTTGATTGCATGCTGTGGCTGCCGCCGTCGCTGCTGCTGCTGCTGCTCTTGTTGTTGCTGTTTCCGCTACTGCTGCTGTTGCTGTTGCTGTTATTTTTACTGTTCGCTGCGCGAGTTGTGTTACTTTGTGGCGGGTGTGTGTAGAATTTTAGTAATAATTGTACAACAATAGCAGACAGACAGCAGCAACAAGAACAACAACAACAATACGGCAACAACAATACGGCAACAACAAAATGATTACTCAATTGATGCTCGTAGCTGTCGGTTAGGAGAGCGCAATTAAAAGTGAAGAAAGGGCGCAACAAAAGAGCTGCAAGCGATTCTGTATTAAGAATGACAATAACAACAACAACAACAACGAACACCGACACCACTCTCTCTCTCTCTCTCTCACACATACACACACGCACACAGCGAAGCATGATTGCGGTGCGCGGTGCGAGTTCAGCGGCGATGAAGCTGGCAAATCGGTGTTGCACGCCGCCGAAAAGCATTGACAAGTTAATTTGGTGGTGTAAATGGAGGAGTTGATACTCCCCACGTAATGACGGCGGCGGCGGCGACGTCGAGAAGTTGTCGACGCCACGTAACACTGACGACGACGATGACGTCGCACGACGCAGGCGCGCTCAACTCAAAGTTCCGTTGAAACGGTTTCAGCAGAAGATTCGCGAAAATTCGAACAGTTTGCCGTAAATTCAGTTGAAAGCGAGTAAACGCAAACTTTTCGTCGCCTTATATTTTGTGGCGAAGTTTCAATTTTTGATTAAAGATTTGAAAGTTTCGATTCGAAGCAAATGCGAAGCAACAGAAGGGTTAATCAGGTGATTTTAGTGGCCGAGGCTTCGTTGAAATGTTGCTGCCTGGTGTTTGATTAAATTGAAGAAGGTTTTGTTGTAAACAAAGCGAAATTAATTAAAATTTTATTTTCACTCGAAGCTGAATTTCTGAATTTCGTTTTTGATTCGCAATCTAGATTTCTACACCACGCATGCAGTGAAAACGTTTTAACGGGCTGTTAAATTACATCGAGTTTCTTCTTTTATTTCGCCTACAAAATTTCGAAACCACGAAACGTCAAATGCAGCGAAATTCGGCACTTAATTAAAAAAAACAACAAAGACGTGGTGAGCCTAAAAACCACCGAACTTTGGATTTTCGGTAGTCGTGGTTAACAATTTTAAGTACGCAAGTTTTATAGCAATTTAAATGAGTTTAAGGTGAAGCCAAACCTCAGAGATGAGCGTGGAAATAAATAAAAAAGAAAAAATAAACAAATGAAGAATCTGAACCGTTTAATGTAAGAAATACTGACGAAAATATTGAACTAAAACTCCCAATTGTATCAGAAATCAACAAAAAAAAAATAAAAAAAAATAAAAAAAAAATAATAAAAAAAATAAAAAAAAAAAATAAAAAAATAAAAAAAAATTAAATAAAATAAAAAAAAATAAAATCAAACTAGTCAAATAAAAAGTAAATAACAATTAAAAAACAAATTAAACTAAAGAAAAAACTTCAAATAGAAAATCACTCATTTGAAAGTTCCATTTTTTCAACACAATTAACTATTTGCAACATCAAACTTCCTTGAATTCCGAAATCCGAAATCCGAAATCTTATCGCATCCCAATCTTGCCGCGTCGTCTTTAAATAAATCAACAACCGTTAGACACGCAACACGCAACCCTCAGCGTGCAGCGGCATTCGTCGGCAGCGGCAACGGCAGCGGCAGCGGCATTCTTTGTGCTTCTCGTGTTAATCAACACGTAGTTGGTCGTGAATCGGGTTTCATCTGCTGCCACTCGAAGCAGCGCACGAAATCCTTTTCTATTTCTTGTAGAGTTCCCGTTGTTGTTGTTGTGTCTTGTTGATAGTTTATGAAAGAAACCTCAAAAAATGCACAGGAAAGCGGAACTCAAAAAATAAACGACTTTTAAACGCCTACAATTGCAAGGCGCTCGATGAAAGTGTCGAGATTGCAGCGCATTGCGTCGGCAACTCTTTTCATTTCTCTTAGTTAAAACTAAAAAAAAAAGATTTTGTATTTTATTTAATAAATTTTAATAATATTTTAGTTATTTAAGAGTAAAATTTCAATATTAAATTGAGAACAAAAATGAAATTATGAAAAATTATGTGAAAATCAAAGTGAGAACAAAGCGACAGCAACAAAAATCAATACGTTGGCAGCATTATAAATTGCGACAACAACAACAACAACAACAACAACAACAACAACAACACAAGAACACAAAAGAAAACCAACAACAACATAAGCAAAACTTTGGCAGCACTTCCGCTGTTTCATGCCACGCAATTTCTTTCCAAGAACTCCAGACCGATATTATTATTGTTATTGTTGCTGTTGTTGTTGTTGTTGTTGTTGTTTTCGCAATCCTTCCTTTATTTCCTGGGCGGCACCTTTCGATCATCATCATCACCATCATCATCGCCGTCATCGCCATCATCATCGTCATCGTTATCCGCGTCTTTGGTTGAACGTGGCTACTGATATTTTTCATATTTTTCAACAGTAGCTGCGGCTTTGTTAACGTTGTTGTTGTTGTTGTTGTTGCTGTTGTTGTTTTTGCACACCATTAATCTTTTAACTTTCAGTAATTTTTATTTGAAAGAAGAAAATTTGCTGGGATTCAATGATTTTAATGATTCACTTGAGTAACCAGTTAAATTTTGGAATTCAATATCTTGCTTGGAATTTATTATGTTAATTTTAATGCTGCTGTCTACAGTTTTAAGATGTCAGAAGACTGAGTTATTGAAATTCTAAAAACTATTAAATTTCCACTAATATTTTTACTAATATAAATGAATCGCTTCTAACACGATTTCGTTTCTTCAGTCTTTGGGTTTCAATTGCGTATCAGATTTTGTAATAATGAATTTTATTGAATAAAAACGACAAATATATATATTTGCTGAATAGCATAAAGTGTATTATATAAAAATTCGATTTTCTCATCCAAAAAAATCAACTTGAAATATCTCAGTTGTGTTGAAGTCAACTAGAAAATCAACAGAGCACAACAAAGTGTAATTTGTTCCCACCGCTTAATAATCACAGAGTTTTGTATTTGTTTTGCTTAAGTTACCACGAAATAAAACTTCCCGCTTTACAGCGCGTAATGTTGCGCTCAAAGCAGGAGGAAAAGTAGGAGGAAGCGGCTTGAACGCAAATCGGAGAGAAGAAAAGAATTCACACATTTTTAATGAGTCCCCCACAAATCCAGCAATATGCAGATAATCCTCCCTGTCAAGCAAGCAGCGGAAAAACAGCTTTAATAGTCTTTTCCGCTACATGACTTTGAAGCGCTGACGAATTATAATGGTTGTCTGTGTTTTCTAAGCGTGATGAAGTCTGATTCAATTAGGAAACAAGGAGCAGATGCGAGGAAAACAAGGAAAATAGTTGGGTGACACATTGAATGTCGAAATTTATGAGGCGTTTATAGTTTAAGTTAGCTTTCATTGCATTTCTAACTTTATTTAATTGAAATTTAAACCTTTTTCCTACATTAAACTTCACAAATGTCATGTTTTCAGCTCTTCACAGCTTTAAAGAATCTTTAAATAGTCTTTGAAAAATCTTCGGTATTTCAAACTCTCAGCCAAAAAGACTTCAAACTAATATAATATGAAAACAACAGCAACAACAACAATAACTACTAAAAACTCCCATCACTAAGTGGATGAGTGGAGAAGAAAAGTGAAAATTTAGGTGAACGAAATAAGTTTTGTGGGTTGATTTATGTGTTTTCCACACGATATTTAATCTATATTCACATTATTATTTTCTCTGCGTTTTCAGCAACACGCTGACTGTCTCATTCATCATTATGATGGTCACGAAACACATGAATCAAGAATCTCATTCTCGAAATCTATACTTTATTATCATATTTGGCATCATTATTATCCGCAACAACATCCGTCATCATCGTCAGCAGCGTAGTCGCCGTTTTCCACTCATAAATATGGTTTTTTATCCCAATCATCGTATTAAATCTCGCTTTACTGATATCACTACCATGCATTCTCCAGTCCCATTCATTATTTCAGTAGGTCTCGTGTCATCGCCCTGATTTGCTTTAAAATCTCTGCAAACTTGTAGCAACCGCACAGATTTAACTGTGTGACTTTATTCTCATTTATTTCTTTCTTTTTCGGACTCTTCAAGAGTTCACTTCAACTTTTTATTCTTGCAAATGGAAATACTGAGATTAATATGAAGTCTCCTAATTATGTCTGAAGCCTCTGCTATCCCGAGTTGGAGACCACAAACAAAAGTCATGTCTTATCACACCGATCAGCGTATGAATATTTTATAATTTCTTAAGCTGTATTATTGCGGGAATATCTGTGTTGGCTCAGGTTTTTCTCCGCTGCTACTCGTTTTCATAACAATATATTGCCAGATTATCGCATTGTCTTGTGTTGAAGTTTCTTTTATTCGCCGTTTATTCATGAGTTCATTAGAAGGAATTCATTATACGATGAATGATGGAGAAAGAAATATCAACCTTTTCTGATATAAAGTGTTGATTCCAGAAGGAACAAAAACTATGGACTTCTTTAAGGTGACTGACTATGTTGACTTTTAATCGAATATCTTTCCGAAATCCCAGTCCCGTTCCCATTTCTATTTTGACGCCATTCACTCCAATGGACTCCTTCAAATTACCATAAAATCAATTGCGGTAACGAGAAATCTTCCAAACTTCAAGACAAATATTTAAATTATAGTTCGTTGGGGAAAATACGTGATTTCCGTGAAATTTTTAGCCTATAGGAATTTCTTCGTTATCTGATTTTTTGGATTCTCTTTTATCTTTTGTGTGAGTCACGAAAATTAACGTAAATGAAAGCCCTTCGCTGAATCTTCGCGGTGGAATTTTTATTATTTCTGCAATAATCACGGCAAAAGTTGGTTTTATTGTGTTTATTCTGTCCTTGTTGTTGGATTACGCTTGTTGTTATTGTTGTTTGTGTTCATTTTACCTTTCTCAATACACTGATTTTGCAATTTTGCGGAAATACTCAAATATCACGATACCAGGTTTCGTTTCGGCTGGAGAAATTTAAGCTTTTCAGATCATGATTGTCGCCATTATTGAAAAAGCCATCCGTTTGTCTTATCGAATTGAATTCTTCGATTTCGGTCTTCGTCTCGACCAAAAAAAGGCAGTTTTGATCCTGATTAGAATCTCGAAAAAAGATCCCTCGATATCGATGACTGTATTTGCAGAAAATCATCACCATAATTTTTGTAGTTAATTTTGCGGTTTTCTTTTAATTCCTTCTGCAATTCACTTTCAAATTCATCATGTAATTCACTTTGTAATTCGTTTACTGAGTCAAATCAACGAGTCAATTCAAGAAAGAAATTAATAATCAAAATATTTTCATAAGATGAGATGAAGAAAGATGAAGAGATGAGAGTTGAGAGATGAGAGCCGACGAAAAATATCTTTTACGCTGCGTCGTATTTTAAGAAACTTTACGATCTAAGTAGATTTTTCGACAAGTATTTAATAATCATTAAAAGTGATTAATAGCTGGTTTTAAGTTTTTTCTTAATCGGAAGCTGATTGCTGATTTATTTAATATTAAGCTGGTAATTAAATGATGATAAATTGTTGAAACCATTAGAATTCTAGTAAAAAGATAAAGTAAAAAATGTCTTTCTCTTTGGTTACTGAAATAAAGAGAAAGGAAAGAGATGTAGGAAAAGTTTTTTTTCTATTAAAATCTACTTTCTCATGCTCAAAATTTTTTCTGAAAGTTGCTGTTCTGTAAATTGTAATAGAAAACCAACGAAAAATAATATTATTGTATAACAAACAGAAGAAGAAGAAGGGAAGCTTAAGAAGAGATTTGAATGATGTTACATCGAGCTGCAGTTACATCAAACTGCTTGCGAAGCTACTTGTGTCAGAAAACCCCAAGTGGTAAGCAGAAATCATCTGATAAGATAAGAAAACACACAAAAGTTACATAAATTCCTGCACACATCACAGCTGAGGAAAAAGCAAGGAAAGTTGAGGAAGCAGAGGGCGAAACAGTTGGGGAAGCAGAGGGCGAAACAGTTCGTCTATCCATCAAATCGAGCTCACAATGATGTTGGTTTTCGAATGCGTACACGCGGCGGTGGGAGTCCGCTGTCCGCTGTATATAAATTAAACGCAATAATAATAAAGGGAGATCGGGAGCTAAAGGTTTTCAATTAATTTTGAAACTATTTAATGCGTGCGTCTCCCTTCACAAATGAAATTAACATGAAAGCATGTGAAACAGAGTGTGAAACTGAGTGTGAAACTGAGTGTGGAACGGAGTGTGGAACTCATTTGACAGGCGTCTGCAATTGAAGCGGCACACGGATGCCATTCAGCCAGAAAAAAGTGTTGCTGTGAACGTTCGAATCGCTAATAGCGGCTGATTTTGGTGATCATTTTCCCACCTCTTTAGTCAGAGTTAGCCAGCTGATAATTGAAGTTAACAGCTTAAATTAGTCTTCACTTACGAGTAAATGTTTCCACCTTCAACACTGAAACAATTTGCAATCTGCAACATTAAATGCGAGAACGATGTGAGGTTGTTGCAGAAATTTAAAACGAATTAGCAACAGAAGTTTGTGGTGTATCTTCAGATTAATTTTGTTATTAATTCTCCGGCTCATTTCGAAGTTTTCTGGTATATTTTGTAGTTGATGCTGCGATTCACTTCCGCCGATCACTGCGCGCGATTTCTGCTGTTCATCGTTTTGCCGCTACATTCGGTCGAGATCGCATGGCTGTCCATCGCGATCGCGATCGTTGCTTCGCTTATACGTCTTCCTCTGGCGCTGCGGGGTCGTGACCTCAGCAGTTCGTTGCGCAGCTTATAAATGAGCTCGCCAACAAGCATCTCACAGAATATCTCACCCGAATTTTGGGTCGTGCGGTGACCCAGCAATTCAGTCAGTCAGTCTGCAGTTACGTCGGCAGCATGCAAAGTTATCGACGGCGCTGCCCTGCGTCGGCGTCGGCGTCGGCGGCGGCGTTCGTGTCAGCCAATTGATTCTCAATTGGATAATTTTAGGGTCTCGCAGCTGTAGTTTTCGCTGTCATCACGTTTCATCAGTTTTCATTGGGCGATTTTCAGTTGCCCACCGATCGTCGCGGGTGATCATCTTCAGTGGTTGTGGGGGCGGGTGAAGGGGGGGGAGGGTTGTGGGTTAAAATTCAAAAAATTCAACAAATACATTTTTGAAACAAGTAACAAAAAAATGATTAAATCACACCAAGCTTCCGCTTGCTAGTTTTTTCTTTACTTCTAGCAATGAAATGAGTGGTGAGCGTGTTCTACAGCGCGATTTTCGCGCGATTTTCACGCGATTTGCATGTGAATCCCAACAATCCTCTTCGCCAACACTCGCATCAACTCTTTGGTCGCACTTCTGCTTGAT
Source organism: Sicus ferrugineus (assembly GCA_922984085.1). Taxonomy (NCBI): domain Eukaryota; kingdom Metazoa; phylum Arthropoda; class Insecta; order Diptera; family Conopidae; genus Sicus; species Sicus ferrugineus. The sequence goes on from OV277352.1 coordinate 2,166,022, forward strand.
TTCCAACCCAAATCCATCCATCAAATCACCGTCATGCAGTGAGAATTTAGAAGCAGCAGATAATCGCGTCGCTACTCGAGACAGATAATCGCGTCGCTACTCGAGACAGACAATCGCGTCGCTACTTGAGACAGATAATCGCGTCGCTACTCTGTACGTCCGAGAATCCCATTATTAAAATTCTACAATTATGTAATCCGAGCTGAGCGGTGGCAGCAAATTGAAAAACAATTTATTTCCCGTAACTTCAACACCTTCGTCGGCGGCGATGTTGCCACACCAAAGGCAGCTGCAGCCACACAACCGCAGCTGCCGCCGCAACCGCAACCGCAGATCCGATAACGCGCCATCGCGCGAATCGCGAATACTTGAGGGCGATAATTATTGGGTAGCGCAGAGTTGTGGCAGCAGCAGCAGTCGCAGCCGCAGCCGCATCTACATCAGCTTCACGAAAATCTGCATATCTGAGTTGATGAGGACGGTGACGGCGCGCCGCCCGCCGCAGTTGTTGCCGCCCGCCGCAGTTGTTGCCGCCGCCTTCGCAGCCCTTCTGCGTTGCCAGCTGTCGCGCGTCGCGTGTGTTGTTCACGCTGTGAATTCTTGCTGTAGCGCGTTTTACAATCTTTTATTATCTGACTGTAATTTGTTGACTTAAGCAACGAGTGCTCTGCTGTTGTTGTTGTGCTTGTTGTTGTTGTTGTTGTTGTTGTTATACACGGTATTGTATTTTATGTTCGCTGCGGCGGGTAAATTAATTCGCCAATTCGTTGTCGGCCTCTCGCTGTTGTTCTTCTTGTCTCACATGGGGTTCCCATAATTTTGCGTCTCACTGGCTTTGGAATTCTTCGCGGTGTTCCTGTCGCTGGCTTCCGCCGCTTTGAATTCCTGTAATTAATAAATCAATTGATAAATCAATTAATAAATCAATTTAAAGGCCAGAAGGACACACCGTCCTTCTGCATTAAATGCAAAGGGTCAGCGTAAACATCAGTTAACATCTCGATTAACGAAAAGTGACATTTAAGAAATTTTCAATTTCCAATTAACCGGTTTTCTTCGGGGTTTTTATTTTTCAACCCACGAAATGAGTTCTTGTTTGATTTTATTTGCTGCATGAGGTGATAAATGGCGTTCCGACTGCCGCGTTACTCAATCTTTCACTCTGCTTTTCTTACCGCATTCACACAATAAATCTGTTTCAATTTATTTACTTATTTACACAACAAAAGGAGGAAAAAATAGCTAACAAAAAGCAGAATTAAATACGATTCTAACTTCAGATACAATTGAGTAAGAATTTTTTTGGGTTTTTTTTTTCTTGAAGATTTCCTAATTTTAATTGTTGGAATTTTTTTCGGCACTCGGTTTGGTTCTCATGAACTTTTGTCTTCTTTATAACACCCGAAAATTAATTAATTTCGCTCTGCTCGCGCGTAAGAATGTCTCATTAATTAGATGTGAAGGGAGAGAAGCTGGCGGTATTTTAAATTTAACGTTACTTCGTTTACAATGAATGACAAATAACAGCAGAAAGACAATATAATTTTTTTCTGAATGTCATTCCCTTTAAATTAGAATTGTCCGACGGGAAAAAAGAAAAGCGTTCGTGTAATTATTAGCTAAAATGTATTAATAAAAATCAAAAAATAATAAAGCGGCACACGGATGCCTCTCTGGTTTTTGAATGACAATATTTTCCGAAGCCACCGAAGTTTCAATATTCTTGATCATCGACTGCAATCAATCAAATTCGATTTGCTTCCCCTCCTCCGCCCCGGCGACGCAAGGGTTCGCGTCGTTGATGCAGCGTGACGAGAGCATTAAAATCGCGTTAAAGATTTCGGATTTTGATCTTTGAACGAACCTCGTCGCCAGCTTCTGAGTTGATGCAAGCTTTTTTATTCTTGAAATCTTCATTTTTCTTAGTTTACTTAAATGATTCCTCGATTACCATGATTGAGGACCTTCATTGCAGCTCAAAATTCGTGAGAAACTCATTTAAAAATTGTATTCTGCGACAACAATTAAATAAAACTTATGTTCTGGCAACGAGGAAAAAAAAAAATAAACCAAACGATACTTTTAAGGTTGGCCAGAAGATTTTGCAATTTGATTGATTTGAAATTAAATGAAGCTTAAGATAGCAAAAAATTAGACAAAAAAAAACTTGAACTAATATGAAGTGTAAAATTAAAAAAAAAAATAATATTTTAGAGTGGAGAATAAAAATTTAACCCAAGTTTTTCCGTCTTGTTGTTGTAATTTTAGGGGTTTTAATAAAAAAAGTAACTTAACAGCTGCCTGCTAACATTTTCTGCTCCTAAATTGTTATCAGTCTCTGTTAGACAAGATTTGCTGTTAGAATCTTAACAGTGTCTGCGGGACAAACTCTGCTGTTAGAATCTTAACAGTGTCTGCGGGACAAACTCTGCTGTTGGATTGTTAACAGTGTCTGCTGGACAAACTCTGCTGTTCGATTGTTAACAGTGTCTGTTCGACGAGTACCGTTAGCCGTTACTTTGTTCAAAGTCTCTGTTAGACAAGCTGTGCTGTTGAATTATTACATTACAGCTGTAACTAGCTAAGCTGTTAACTTAGCTGTTAACTCTGTTAACTGCTTAGCTGTTAACTGTTGAGCGGCAAAGTTAACATTTTCTTTTTGAAGAACAACCTGAAAGCTCTCAATTGATGATTTTTTCGCTTTGAATTTTGTGTTTTAAGTTTGCTTTTTGTCGTTATTGTTGCTTGAAATCGAAGATCGAAAAATCTGTTTTTCTCCTCTAATGTTTGGTGGCGTATTCGCATCTTTACAAAAGCATATCAACCGCCACTGCTGGCCTGCCACACCCCCTCCGCCCTCCTCCGCGCCATCAACTGCTTTGTATCTTCTTCGAAAAGCTTCAAACGGGATGCTCGGCAGCTTTCTGTTAACCGTTTGTTGCTGCTGGCGCCGCCGCCGCTGCTGCCGTCGAAATACAAAAACAAAACAGCGACAAAACAACAAAAAACAACACCAAACAAAATAAAGTTTTCGCTGGCAACGACCAACTACAAAGTCGGTCTGTCGGGCTGGCAGAAGAAACATTCAAATGTTGGTTACGATCGCGTGAAGACGCTTCAGTTCTTCGCTCTTCTGCCACACAAAATCTTGGATTTGTAAAATTCGCTGAAGTTTTTCTTGTGTGTTTATTTCAGGAAGGTTGGAGAAAATTGAATTTCTTAAAAGAAAATACGAATAGTGAAAAATTGTGAAAAATCTTGACAAAATCTGAAAATTAAAAAAAAATACCGAAAAGGATTGAAATTTTGGATGAATGAAACTTTTGAAAATTACTAAAAAAATTACTTGTTAATTTAAAAAAAAAAACCCGTGAATATTGGAAAAAGTGAAATGAGAATTTATTTTCCGATTTGCATTTAATTCAGATTGAATAAAAGTAGAGTTTTCAGTTATTAAATTCTTTTATTTATTGAGTTGTGATTTTTAAATATAAAAAAACTTTAATTAATATTTAAAACGTTTTTTCGTGAGCATTTGAAATACTTTCGATTTTACATTAACATTTTTTATTTTGTTTCTCTCAAGGCTTTAATTTTATTAAATTTTTATTTGATTTAAAATTTACTATAAATTTGAATTTAAATTCGTGCAAAATTATTTTCATTTTATTTATTTTTTGATTTTGTTTTAGTTTGTATTTTCATTCATTTTTTTTTTGAGTTTGTTTCTGTGTTGTGAAATTTTAATTCTTCACGTTTTTGCTTTAATTCTATTGATGTATTCTTAAAAAATAAAAATTCTAAATTACAAACACTCGAATTTTAATAGAATTTTAGAAGAAAATTAAATAAAGTTTCCATTTTCAGTTATTTTATTTTATTTTCAAAGTTTATTGATATCGAAAGCGAAAGAATTTAACAGGAAATTCAACAAATTCGATAAAATCTCGATTTTCATTAAAAAGTTTTGAAGTTTTGCTCGCACATAATTACAGTTACCGTTATGTGAGCAAACATTTAATTACATCACGAGATTCATTCATTTTTCATTTTCCCAAACTGTCCTCAACGCAGTCGACAGCAGCGGCGGCGGCAGCTTTCAATACGCAATTCAATTGGAATTCATAATTCACTTTTTTAACGAGTGAGCTGAACTAAATGCGATTTTAGAGTGGCGCTCAGCACGAACGCGTAACAGCGGCAGCAGAAGAGCGGCTCACCGGCAGCAGATAATTGCAGAGTATCGACTCAGACTCACCTCACCGCGGCGGCCACCAACAACTTTTCAGCGGCGCCTCAACTGAACTCTGAAGGATGTTGCGAGCTTTTAAAAGTGAGTTGCTATTTTTTTCCCTTGATTCTTGATTATTATTACGATGAATATTATAAAAAAAGAGTCTTTATGTGGTAAATTTAATTTCATTTTTTTTTATTTTTTTTTTAATTTAATTTTTTTTTATTTTTTTTTAATTTAATTTTTTTTTATTTTTTTTTAATTTAATTTTTTTTTCTTTAGTGATAACGGAGGTTTTCTTTTTGTAAACTGAACAGTTCACAAGTGAGATTATTAATAATGAGGAAAAACTCTCGCATCAACTCACTAGAAATTCAATGAAAATGCATTTTTATCTTTGCTGTCGCTGCATTCGCTGGACGCTCGTGGCCACCGATCGGCGGCGGTGAAGAAACAACAACAACAACCTTCTTCTCCAACTCGTTGACAGGCTGCCTCAGTTGTAACCTTTCACTACTCGCAGTTGTTGTTGTTTGCAGATGAGCCAGCGAGTGATTGTTGTTGTCGCTGTTGTCGTTGTTGCTGCTGCTGTTGTTGTTATTCCAGTTTTTGTTCTCGTTGATTTCGTTGACTGAAATTGCTTCTGTCGCTTGTTTTGCTTTCATTGGCATTTTGCTTTGTATTTTGTTGTTGCTGTTGTTGTTGTTGTTGGCGTTGTGGTTGTTGTTGATGCTGTTATTGTTGTTATTGTTATTGTTGTTGTTGCTGCTGTTGTTGCTGTTGTTGTTGTCATTTCCATTGATCAAAATGTCATGGTTTTCATTACTTTTTCAAAGACTTCTGAGATTTGTAAGCCTAATTTTTGTTATATTTTCCAGCTCAACAGTTGAGTGAAGAATTACACAATTTAATTGAAATTGTAAAGATTTCCATTGAAGAACTTCTAATAGCCGGTTAATAAAATTAACTAAATTAAGCGTCTAGCCACTCGTTTATTAAATTATTTAGCCTTTGCATGGAAATCCGGTTCGCCGCATGACTTCACCTGCAACGCGGCAACACTTCGTTGCATCGCCGCGCATCTCGCATCGCATCGCATCGCATCATCGCGCCACCAGAATGCGTAGAACGTTGTAATTCTAGAACGTCGGACTTTCAATTAAATGGCAAAGTTTGCGTTAAGCGGCAAGACAAAGTTGTGACTGACTGTTCGTGTGATTTCAACAGCAGACGGACTTCGAAGCTGAAGACAGAAACGCAGAAGGACGAGCAGACGGACGGACAAACTGTCGTATCAACACCGAGGAATTCTGAGCAAACTTGAAGCCGGATAAACGATCGCGAAACTCAATTTCATTCAATTCAACTCAGCGAAAACTTATCACTCAAACTAAACGCTAAAATGAAGAAGCCAAATACAACAACAACAACAAAAACAACGAAAACATTTACAAAAATTTGACCACGAAAATCGTCTTCAGCTTTAATAATCCAGAAGTAGACGACTTTGTTGTTGTTCGCTGTTATTTAAATTATTAATTTTCGATTCGATTTTTTAGCCAGCTAGCATTGTTGTTGTTGTTGTTGTTGTTGTTGTTGTCGAAGGTGTCTCGATTTGCTATTGTTGTTCTTAAATGTTTGTTGTTCATATTTTTATTTATAAATCAAGAATCAAATTTTTATTTTTGTTTAAATTTTCAGTTTCGTTTTTCTTCAGTTTCTTTTTTTCGTACTGTCGTTGTTATTGTTATTGTTGTTGGTGTTATTACTCGCTGTTTTCTGTTGCTTTTATATAGCAATTTTAATTGTTGCTGTAGTTGTTATTGTAATCGAAATTATGATGGTTTTTCTTCCTTCCGCTCGCTCTGCCTTCGCTGTTGAGTTTTTCTGCTCTGCTGCTGCTGTTGTTGCTGTTGTTGCTGCTATTGCTGTTGTTGTTGTTGTTGTTTTTATTATTATTATTGTTGTTGTTGTTGTTGTTATTATTGTTTCTATTATATAACCATGTTCAATGTTATCTTTAATATTATTTTCGCGGCCGTTGCTTTTTTTAGATTTCTTTTGATGCTGCCTGCAATTTTTTTATTACGCAAAATTTTTCTCATTTTTGTAATTTTTTCCTATTTTTTTGTAAGCTTTTTTTTAATTTAATTTAGAAATATGATTTTCTCAGTGATTTTTTGTTTAATTAGTAACAACAACAGCTTCTGATTTTCACAGAAGCGGATTTCGTTGGTTTGCAAAACGAAAGACTTAAGCAACGAACTTGGCGGCTTATTAGAAAAAAACTAGCATGAGATTTTTTTTCTCTTCGTTTGTGTTTCGAATATTTTCACAGCGATATTTAGTATTTTTTTAACACTTATCTTCATTTTGCAGTCAAAATCAATGAATTTTATGAACACTTGATTTTTTTTCGTGTCATATTTTTGTTTTTAACTTGTCAACAACCAACCACATTCGCCGTCCTTTAAACTTCTTGTAGTTTGAAGCCAACACCTCAACACCAGCTGGTGCGACCCGCTGTCAGTCGTGTGTCACGCGAGGGTTAATTGCGAATTAGGAAACAGCAACCTCGTGGTGATGAAGGTGGCAAAAGCATTCCGAAAAAAACGGTTGAAAACACGAAAAACCCTTTAAAATTCGTTTACTCGAATTAGTGTGAAAATTCGGGTTGTTGCTGAAACAAAGACGCTGGCAACAACAACAACAACAACGGCGTGGCAGCAACGCGAGACAAAATGTCAGCAGGTCATGCTAGAAATTTGAAAGCCCAAACCGCGAGAGTTCAAGCAGACAACAGAAACGGACGACCGACACACGAACTGCGCTTTCGAAAACAATTGAAATGAAAGGATGAAAACTTTTACGGCTCAACGCGACCGCAGCGCAGCAACAATCGGTAACAATTTCGCAACAATTTCGCAACAATTTCGTTACGAATTCGCCAGAAAACGCGAGGGTGCGGCGAGGGAAATCGGGGGAGTGAATGAGGAAAAATGTAATAAAATGAAGAAATAGAAATTAAATAACACAAAAAAGTGGAAATCTTTCAAGAAAATCAAACGAAAAAAAATTAAGTTAAAATTTAGCTAATTTTTTTTATATTGCATACTAATTAGTGGTTGTTGTTGTTGTTGCTGTTAATTCGCGTTGAATTCGATGATCTTTTCAGCAGTTGTGAAGCAAAAAAACATTTTCATTCTTCTTAAAACGCAAGCAATTAATTATCAAAAATATTTTTTCTCTTTTAGACGACGACGCTGATCATCATCAATATTTTTTAAACGAATATTTGCGAAAATTTCCGACCAAAATTATGCAAATGAAATTTTAAGCTAGACGGGATTTCAAAATTGCAAATGAATAAAATTGGTTGTAATTTTTCAGCTTGAGTAGTTGGAAATTCTTTTATTTTTACATTTTTTTTTTGATGATTCGTACATTTTATTCTGCGCGTTTTTTTGTTCTTCAAAATCTTGCAATGCTTGTTCTGAAGTTGTTGTTGCAAGTAGTGTTGGTTGTAATTGATTGTTGTGAATCTTAATTCTTTATTAAGTTTTCTCGTTAATTATGAGTTATTTTTTTATTATTTTAATTACTCGTATTTTTTCTTTATTACATTCTTCAATTATTTCTAAATATTTATTATTTTATATTTACGAGTTCTCAATTAAATTTAGTCTGTGATGACTGAATTTTCACAACTCTAACTTTTAATTCTCCAACAACAAAAAGCTTCTGTTGTGTTAAAAAGCAAAAGACTTAGGAAAGCAACTTGCGAAAAAAGGCTGCCAGCAGAACTGTAGATGTTGCATGCGTGTGTGTGTGTGGGTGTGGAAATCAACAACCTCAGGCTCCTCAAAGACGTGGAACATCAAACAACAACAACAACAAAGTGAACAACAACAACAACAACGAGAACACCAAAAGCAACAACAACAACAACAACAAAAAACAAAAATAACGCAATACTTTGCATTTTAAGCAGCCAAATGAAGAAAATAGTATTTTTTGCCATCTTTTTTAAGGTCTAAAAATTAAAGTGCAACAATTTCAACAACAAGCAGCACACCATCGTCGCCACTGATGAAATTCCGGCCTAAATAAGGCGGCCTAAAGGCCAGAACTGCCTTAAAATTTCAATTTAACAATTCGTGTTTCTTGCAATTTTTAGCCTGACTTCCGTTTTTTTTCTTATTAGAAAAAAGTTTAAAGAACAATTGCATATTTTTCTCAGTGTATCAGCTGCACTACTTTCGCGTTGTTGTTGTTGTTGCTTTTGTTAACTTCGAAATATTCAGAGTTTGAGCTTTAAAATTGCTGTTGAGCAGCAATTAAATTGTCTTCGATTATTTTCATACTGAAGGTTTTTTTTCTTCTTTCAAGTTAAAAAAATCGTTATTTCTGCCTTTAAATCCTTTGTTATTGTTGTTGTTGATGTCATTGTTTTGTTGTTGTTGTTGTTGTTGTTGTTGTTGTTGTCTAAATTGTTCTTAGAGTGCAACTACACATTTCGTTTTTACTTGTTGCCAACTGAAATTAATTGCTGGTCGGATAAACTGCTGTTAAATTTAATTTGTAGAATTTTCGCATTCGTTTTTTTAAGATTTAAAAAATTTGGAAAAAACTTAAAAAACAGTAATTTTGAAAATCTCTGTGGCCCAAATTTTTTCTCCTCACTTTTTAACTCACAACGAATAAATCGGGAAGACGTAAAAGCCAACAAATTAGTTTTTCTCTTGAGTTTCAATTCAAAACTTCGAATCGAATGCCATTAAAACGAAATTTCTAGCGCATTTCCGCTTAAATTTGCCATGACAACAACAACAACAGCTCGGGCAGAAGCGCATCTTTAAAAAAAGAGGAAAATTTCAACTGAAAATCTTCAAAAAACTTTCATTTTCTACCATCAGCAGCAGCAGCAGCAGCCGAACAGCAGCAGCAGCAGCAGCAGCGGCAGAGCATCAGCGGCACCAGCGTGAGTGGCAATTAAAATGTAACAGCAAAAATAAACAAATTTTACTGGTTCATTTCCACTTAATGCCGCACTCAGTGTGAGGTAATCAAGTCCAAACTCACTGAAGCCTGCAATGCGCTGCAACTTTAAAGACGAGGCAACGCTGCGGCTGCAGTGAGGCAGTCGACAGCCGGCAATCGGCAGTCGGCAGCCGGCAGCACTTCAGTTGGCATCATTTTAGCCGGCATCGACTGCAGCCTCCTTAACTGGATCAGTGGGTTCGAAGCGAAGCGACTGCGTCAATGGAACTGAAATGGAGTGGGAAAATGGGAGTGGGAACGCAAGGGAGGAACGAAAGGTTTTGAAACACTTTGAATTGAAATCGCCGAAAATGTGCGACAAGCGAGCGAAAAAGCGCGACGTAAAGTTGAGTACTGATGTTAATTTTGCTGATGCTGCTCTCGAGAGGACTGCGAGTGGTGTTGCTACTGCTGTTGTTGTTGTTCTTGCTGCTGCTGTTGTCGCACGTGAATCTGCTTGATTTAATTAATGTTGGTTGCCTCATTTTATGGGTGTTAAAAAGCGAGTCAACGAAATGGATTGCAGGCGCCTGCTGCTGCTGTTGCTACTGCTGCTGCTGCTGCTACTGCTGCTGCTCCTGCTGCTGCTGCTACTGCTGCTGCTGCTGCTGCCTTGTGTCTCATGTGTGGCAACAACGTTTGCGTAGCCATTTCTCGGTGTCTGAGTGCGCGTATCTTCGTACCATCGGTTAATCAAGTTAGTTTAATCAGGATGCTTAATCAGCAACCTCAGTGCGCACCAACTGTGACTGACTGACAAATTAAGCAAAATAAAAAAAAACCGAGTTGAGAAAGGAATGAAAAGAAATTTCCAGAGCTGCAGAAAAGTAGGGAAAAATAGTTTTGATTGCTTCAGCTGCTGCTTTCATGTGACTGCGAGACGAAGAAATTCCAGCCGCTGCTTTGATTCAAGTTGGCAACAGCGTGCGATTTTATATAAACGTGACAGTTGTGGCTGTTGTTGTTGCTGCTGCTGCTGCTGCTGCTGCTGTTGCTGCCATCGTCAACAGCACTGAAGACACATACAGCGTCGAGTTTTAATTGTTGCTGTTGCAGCAGAAGAGCGTCGTCGCTGTCGGCGTTCGTGCGGCAACATCGTGACCGTATTAACAGCAGCTGCAACTCTCGCAGTTTCCCGCAACGCATTCAGTTACTTTTGACTTCATTTCATTTATTTGTTTTAATTATTTAGTTGTTTTCGTTGTAGTTGTTGTCTTACTTGTTGTTTTCATACGTCAAACGCACACTCACTGAGTTCAATTTATGTTGATTTTTCTATCCTTTTTTAGTTGTATGCGAATTTAATGATTTCTAATTTTCTTTATTAATTTAGTTGGTAATAAATTAAGAAGAAAAAAAAACTCACATAAGACACTTCAAGTCAACAACGTAGAACGCGATTAACAGTTTAAACGTTAAAAAAACATTCGGGCAGCAACATTTTAGTTTATAATTATAATTAATAGACAGCAATTCAGTGCAAAACATTTACTCGGTTGTCCATCATCGCTGTTGGCCAAGTTGTGTTGGCTAAGCTGAGAAGGCTGAACTAAGTGGAGAATCGTCATGCTTATTAAATAATTGAAGAAGAAGAGGGAGTGGCAGCGTTGGGTGGGGGGGGGAGAAGGAGAAGCAGCAGCAACAGAAGAAGAAGAAGCAGAAGGTGAAAAACCGCCCGAGATATTTGTGGATGTGGCAACCCTGGAAAGCTGTAATTGCCGCTGCCACACTTACTTGAACACCGTATTTTCAACTTTAACGCAACACAACGCAACCCATCATCCACCTGCAACACCTCACGTCATTGCACGTCATCTCACAGCATAACAACATCATTTCACAACACCTCGTCATCGTCGTCCGCGCGCTGGACACCCGTATTTTCACAACTCGTGATAATTGGGGGAGCATTTCGAGTGCAAGACTGAGCTGCCCTGAAACACGTAGCATCACAACTCGTTCCAGCACCACTGATGTCATTGCAACTCATGGCAACACAACTCATGTCATCACCTCACGTCATGTCACGCAATGTCACGCCATGTCACGTCATGTCACGTCATGTCACGCCATGTCACGTCATATCACGCCATTTCACGTTATATCACGCCGTGTCATGCCATGTCATGCCATCTCACGCTGTATCACGCCATGGCACATCATATCGAGCCATATCACGTCATGTAATAGTTCGCCATGTCACGTCATATCACGTCATATCACACCATATCATGCCGTATCACGCCATGTCACGCCATATCGAGCCATATCACGCCATGTAATATCACGTCATATCACCTCATCTCACGCCATGTCACCCACCTCTTGCAGTGAGTAACCCGAGTATCCGCGTCGAAACCGCGCTGAGTGCACTTCTGGCTGTCAGTTTTTCGCCCTCTTGAAAGCTGCACGCCATCGACGGCGGCGGCGGCGGCGGCTAAATTAAAATTGACAACACAATGCAAGGCAGCTGCAAGAACTGGGTTGCTGTCTGCGCAACAACAACAACGCCAGCAACCTTAACTCACGCCGCCCCCTCCGCCGTCCTCCTCCCCCTCATTTACCGTTCTTCTTTAAACCCAAAAATGGCTGTAAATTTTTTGGCTAAAACTTGTTTTTTTACAGTTACCGATTGTTAACCGAACGAAAGAGAGAAGAAAAAAATTTGCTTTGCGGAAATTCAAAAATTCTTACAAAAAAGCTCATCAACAAAAAGTAACAACAGCAACAACAACAGCAACAACAACAGCAGCAACAACAACCGCAACAACAGCAGCAAAGAATCTTCAATATCCACGCCAATATTGTTGTTGTTGCTGCTGTTGTTGCTACTGCTGTTGTATGTTGACCTCAAATGTTTTTCCCCACTGTTCGTCTGTCCGTCCGTCCGTCCGTCCGCCTGTCTGTCCGTCTGTCTGTCTATCTGTCTGCTCGCCATGCGTTGGCGTTGCTGGTTGTGCGCCGCCAGCACGTCTGCGCAACCGCGTTGCCAACGCACGCCAACAAATTAAGACGTGATTTTTACATGCTTTTTGCTCGCAACTCGGCAAAATTCGGTTACCTCGTTTTTGCTGCTTCGCCCGAAATTAGCGTCAGAAAGCTGTGAAGGTGTGTGGCAGACGTCGGCAGCGTCTGCCACTCCAACTGAGTTGTTCTCGACATGAGTTGCCGTGCCTCGCATTCACACAATTTAACGTCTGCTGCTCGTTGACGTTGCCGGTCGGTTGTTCTTGTGGTTGTTGTTCTCGTGGTTGTTGTTGTTGTTGTTGGGTCTATTGCGTTGTTGTTGTTATTGTATCTCTTTGATTGTTACTGTTGATTTTATTTCATTATTATTGTTTTTTATTTGTCGTTTCTTTTCGTCTTTTTATTTGTCGTTTTATTTGTAGTTTTCGGTTTTATTATTTTTGCTGCTGTTTTTAAATAATTCTTGTTGCTTTTTATTATTATTGTAATTTTTTCGAAAACAAAACACAGAATATAATTTTACAGAAAATTTTTGTATTTTGAAAAAATCCACAGGAATCGATAAAATCAACAGAATTCAGTCGCGAAATCTTCAGAACACTAAAACCAATAAAAATTCTTTCGCCCCTCTTTTCTCTGCTACAGCAGCCAGCTAAACTTGAGGCGAGCAAGTATGCAAACGCAGTCGCAGTCGATGCATTCATTCACCTTTAAATATTCGCATCTCCAGCGTTTAAATGCCGCCGCGCTCGCTGCGCTGATGGAAAAACGCGGCAGCAATGAACAAGTTCAACATGCGCCACAAAAACACCAACCAACCGTCTATTGCAAAATGCAACAACAAGAAAAACAACAACAACAACAACATAAACAACTGCAACACCAATAACATCAACAAAAACCTACAAAATCTCAGTGAGGTGGAAAAAACGGCATGAAAACTTCGCAGAAAAAAACAGAAAACAAAATATATGAAGAAAAAAAATGATTGTGCAACATCAAAATGTTTTGTTTGCATCTTTTAGCTGCCAGCAGGGCAACAACAATTTAAAGCAAAAAAAGCAGAAAGAATCATCAAAAAGCTTTAAAAATTCATCAAAATAAAATGTGTTTTTAAAAATGCTAAGCTGTTGTTGCAGTTGTTGTTGCTGCTGTTGTTGCTGCTGTTGTTGTTGTTGTTGTTACTGTTGTTGTCGTTGTAAATGTTTAGCCTTTATGATGAGGAATTAATTTTAGCGGTCAGTTGTGAGATTTTTTATTTTTCAGTCAAAATAAAATAAAAGCTGGAATTTCGGTAATTTTTACTTAGAAAAAATATATTTTATTTTTTTAGTTTTTCGAGTTGAAAAAACCCAACATTTTTATATAATAAATTTTTTTAACACCGCAGCAATTCGTCTTCAATTCTAACATTTTGACTTCAAGGTTGGCTGGTTTTTTTTTTCGCTGAAATTACTGAAACTCAATTTGGAATGTGAAATTTTTTACCTTTACGAAGTTTTAAAAAAATTTCATCGACAAATTGAAGCAATTGATTTCTCTAATCACGGCAAAAGTCACTGAATTTCTTTCCCGGTAAACTTTGAGATGCAATTTTAATACGCGCAAAGAAAATTTAATCGAAAAGCGAAATCCGGGGATCCCGGAACCGGATGAAAATCATTCGCAGCATCTGCCTGAGCGACATTCGAGCCAATCGAGGCTGACAGAAAGCGGCACCGAAGCGTCGGCAGATTTGCACAGCAACAATTACAACAAAAACAACAACAACAACAACACGCAGCAGCAGCAGCAGCAGCAACAACGAAAGGCCACCACAAAACGAAGCTGGAAGCTGAACAGTTGAAAGTTCGAGCAAAAAAGAAATGAATTTGTTTTCTGTTTTTCCTCCGCAAGCAACAACAACAACAATCACAGCAAATCGAAGCCAAGTGTTTGAATGATGGATGGAACAGATGTTCGAATGACAACGCGATGGAAGGAGTGCGCGCGAGTGTGAAGAAAATTAAACGCGGCAACGATGAGTCGAGTTGCCGGGGCGCAAAAAGCGCATCGGAGGCGCTACAGCGACGAGATACAAGATACTCTTGCTGCTTCGATTGCCAGGTTGGATGCGTCGTCGCTGCGAGTTGTTTTGACGGTCGTCCGACTTCCTCTGACGCGCAAAGCTGCGCAGATTTGTGGAGATAGCGAAATTTATGAATGCGAACTAATAGCGGAGCGCAGAAGAATTCAAGAAGCGAGCGAGCAAAAAAAGAATCCGCAGAAAAAGAGGTGCGCGTGGTGAAGAAAAAATTGGATTGGCAGCGGAAGGGGAAGCAAAAAATACGACGAGCTCGGCTACATTTGCTGCTGTTGTTGTATTTGTTTGGCTAATTGAATGAGGACGCATTTTCAACACCTCGTTGATTTTCTAAATATTCATTGAATATTGATGAAATTTTCGTTGCAGTTCACTTTAAAATAGCATTAGAATTGACTTAATTTCAGGCTTTTCATTCAGTTTTCGTTTTAAATTTCGTTCCTCTCCGAAGTCTTTAATTTTTTATTAATAAGAAAATACGAAATCAACGAATTTCTCTGCTTACAACAAAAAAGATGAGTTTTGAACAAACTTCAGTTTGAAAAGTCATAAAATTTTCCTCCTAAAAAACTTCAAACAACTTTTTAAATTTTTTAATCCTGCAAACAATTTTATAAACAATTTTATAACTTCCAAACGCTTGTTGTTTCTGTTTGTTTGTTGGTTTGTGCTACTCGCAGTCTGTGTGTCGCCGAATGCAATTAATTAGACGCTTCAAAAAACTTCCAGAGAACTCCTCAAGTCAAGCAAAACCATCAGAAAAACCCGACTTCGATCGTCAACTGGCGATGTTAGTTGTTGTTTGTTGTGCTTTTTGATCGGCAAGCGACTCGTAAGCATCTTGGAGGCGTCAATTAGCGTCAAAAAAGCCACAAAAATTCGAAAACTGTGAAGTTTTTAATAAGGTAAAACATGAAATTTGAACTTCCGCACGTTTATGACGTCCCAATGCATGGAAGCGAACAGACGAGGAAACCTCCTCGCGGTCCAGTCCACCCAAATGTCACGCCAGCACACTGCAGAGTTTCTTTTCTTTGCCTGGCGGAGCAACATTTTCACTTATTGACCGTGCTAAACTGTGTGCGGCGTTCACGTTTCTCTTCGCTGCGCTTCCTTGTGCAGCAGCAGCAGCAGCAGCAGCAGCAGCGGCAGCAGCAGCAGCATCGATTGCTGCAACAACAGCTGCCGCTGAGGAGGCTGAGGATGATCGGTCGTGTCTTGCTGTTTGTTTAGCAGCAGGTTGTCGCTCTGGCTGCGACGATCGGCAACAAGTTGTTGTTGCGCTGGCAGTCAAGTGACAGCTGAGCTTACATAATTTTGTTTGTTGCCATCACAGAAAAAAAGGCGACAGAAAGACGAAAGAGAAAAACGACCGCATCTCACCTCACTCGCACTTTCATCGAATTTAAGTAGTTTTTGCGAAAATTTTAAAGGTTTCGCGGAAGTCCTGCAATGCTGAACCTTGACATTGCCGTCTGGAGAGTTCAGTCTTCAACTGAAAAATGTAATAAAAATGATAAAGCGAAAGCAACAAAATCTTTACTAATTCGTAAAACAGTTCATTTTATTCCAACTCATTTGCGTTTTCGAACAATTTGAACAATTAAAACACGTTTAATGTTATTCAATTAATTACGTGTATTTTCAGGCGATTTAATGAATGACTTTTATGTCACTTTAATTGAAACGTTTAATTTAATTTAATTTGCTTAGACTGTCAGTTGTAGACGAATTTATTACACTGTCGTCATTTAACGATGCATTATTTCGCTCACTTGCTTACTTTCAAAGTGCAACAAAAAAAGAAACAAAACTAAAGTAAAAATTCAATCTTTTTCACACTCATTTGTTCAGCTCAGTTTCATTTTCAGTTTTTGTTGTGCTTGCTGTTGTTGCTTTTTAATTGCAGTATTTTTCTCACTAACTCAGTTAGCTGAGATAGCAGTTAATATATCGCAGCTTGGCTAAATAAATCGTTTTTCTGACAGCAACATGATAAATTTTGATTGATGAATAGATTTCTTACATGCTTCACATTAACACAGAGTAATGATAATCAATTTAATTTAGCTGGTTTTACTAAACGTTTAAAGTTATTAATCAATTCACAACTATTATTAAATTAGAATTTATAATAGTAAATTTTACACACTTTAACGAACGAATCAAACTCGCTTAACAGTTCTTTTTTCTAACTGTTTCGCTTGAAGTAGGCGATGCAGGAGTCACAAATTCAAACCCTTCTGTTTCCCCTTTTTGTGGATTGAGGAGTTTTCATCGTTGCCTTCAGTTGTGATACGATCAGCGCATGAAATCACAACACGATCGCATAATAAATTGCTAGTTCGTCGACTCCCACCGCGTGTGACTGGCTGCCTGCGGCTGATGACTGACTGCCCGCGGCTGATGATTGCCGGCTGTGACTGATGAGATGATATTTCTTGCAGATTGTGAGATGGATTAGAGGGCTTTTTTTTGGAGAGAAAAAATGAAAGATTTTTATGCCTTTTTTGTGATCTTCAATGAATTACTTTTCTTGATGGTTGCTGATGATATGCTTGTACTTGTTGTATTTTATTCTTAATTATATAATACGTAGTTTTTAGTATTTATTTTTAATGTTACATTTTTAATGTTTATAAATATTAACATTATTTTTAATATTTATTACAGATTTCAATACACGCGAAATGCTCACAACACGAAAAGCGAACCATTTTCTCACACAGAGTAAGTAAGAGTTGTTGTTGTGCTACTCGTAGTTTACCAATTTTTATATACACAAACAAATACATACACAAATCCCGTTATGCTGTCATAACTGTTAAAAAAACAATGCAGTTTATGTGAGAAAAGACTTTTCGTGAATTAATATCTACTTTATATTATTTATTCATCTTTAATTCATTTTTCATAGTTTTTTAATCTATTTTTTATTCATTTTATAATACGTCTCACATAATATTCACACATTCGCGTTTATTTCTATTATTTAAATGAAGCATTTGAATTTGAATAAAAGAAAACTAAAATAAAATCGGTCAACAGTCAGTCAACAACAATAAGAAGCCTAAAATTGTATCTTGCAACAAAATAACGATTTTCTCGCATGATAAACACACAGAAAAAGTGTGAAACAGGTCTTCGTGTAAATGAATGACTTACAACAACGATAACTCGATAAAATCATTAATCGGGATTTTGGAACAAAGAACAACAAAAGAAAAAACCAGCTCTGGCTTGCATCTGCAAGTTACGGTGGTGGTTATTCGCCCACAATGCTGTTGACTGTATTTCCGACCTTGAACTTTATAACTACGAAAAGTCTTTATTGGAAAATATACACTGAGCAAAAATGTTTTCCCAGAAATCTAAAATGCAACTTATTATATTCTCAGAATTTAAATTGGTAATAATAAGAAAGCCATATATCAAAAAGCAAAACGGATTTCAGATTCGAGTCTAGCGACCAGAAAATATTTGAAATAGCTTAGAGGATCCTAAAAATAAATTTATGTCATATAACGCATAGAAGGATTTTTAGGTTATTTTGAAACTTTTATTAATTATTTCGTCCCAACTAAATTTTAAAATTATTTCTCCAATTAACTCTCCGAAATAGAAAACATTTCTAAATTAAAGTTAATGATAATTTCCTTTTTTGCAGCTTTTTTCCTTCTCCTGCTGCTCCTTGTTAATACAGTACTTGCGGATAACAGTAAAGTAAGTTGCAGCGGTAAGACAAAGTGTTCACCTGCACCCAAAAATTCACCACAATCTCTTTTACAGAATCACACACCTGCCGGTCTTCTCGCGAAACAAACAGGCGCCACTCTCTTCGAAGAGGAGCGTTTTGAAACACATACAGACTGCAGCGACCCGAGTCATCAGGTGAAGAAACGCTCGTCTGACGAAGATGTCGACTATGAAGTCTACCAAGGTGTCGTGGGCCGTCCAGGCATAGACTTTCCCATTTATCCGCGCATACCGAAGACCTCTTTCAGTTGCCGATCCTTCGGTAACGGCTACTTTGCCGATATGGAGACCGAGTGTCAGGTTAGTTGGGGCTGGAGAGAAGTTGCCTCACCAACACTCGCCAAATAACCTTCTCATTCCTTTCCATGATTGCATAGGTTTTCCACATTTGTGAAGACGGGCGTAAGATCTCGTTCCTGTGTCCGAATGGTACCATCTTCCAGCAGAGCGAGCTCACCTGCGACTGGTGGTTCAAAGTGAACTGCATGGGCTCTCAGGGTTATTACGCTGAGAGCGCCGAGATCTTGAACAAACAACGAGTCCAGCGCATCCGTCCCGTGGTACCCGTACAAGGTTTCAATATTGTCGGAGGCGCGACCAGCAGTGGTCTAGACATCAAACCCAAGCTGCCGAATGGGCCGTCGCGCCCTTCACAACTGGATGATGGTACCGATCGACGCGTGGATTCCAGCGAGTTTCCCTCAATGGAAAGCATTGACTTCGAGGACATCTCTGGGGAGAAGCAAGTCAAGGAACAACAGGCGAAGAAGGTGATTTCGCACATCGACAATAACAACAGCGACAACGAGTCCCAAATAACCGCTGAGACCGCATCGTTTGTGGGAAGCAAACGTCGCGGTAACTATGTTAATGACAAATCCGCCGCCGAGAAGAAAGAAACCCGAACTACAAATGGCTCCCGCAATGGAGGTGGATCTAGACGGGGACAAAGTGAGCGAGCTTCACAAAGACACAGACATTCGGCGACCAGCCAGCAAAGCAACCGTAGCGAGGCTAACGAGAGATCGCGCAGCAGTCAGCGGGGGAAACAACGTTTCCGTGAAGAGAGAAAACCATCAGCGGAGTCATACGAGAGCGATGAGTCTAGGGAGCCGAGGAAAAAACCTGTGGTACCTGAGAAGATCGTACAGCCCATTCAGCCCTCAGACATCAGCACTAAAATCGATAATCAGGTGGACACAAGCGCCGATGCCGAAGTTCAGCCGGAATACTACGAGATTCCATCAACGCGTAGTGCTCAAAAAAGCCAGTCCACCACAGCCATATACAGCCTTGGCACGTATTCCACAGCCAGGCGCTTGGATTCGACACGAACGACCCCATTCTATACACCAACCGTACCACCCGTCGTGAAGTCCAAGACAACCGAGGGCAAATCCTTCTACGTAAAGGGCGGACCCGTTGCCAGTACGCCAAATCCAAGAAGCATTAATGCGGGCTCCAGTCTGGCTCAGGAATCCACGGGAAAGCTCCCGTCCAAGACTGCCACAAAATCGTCCTCCTCACTTGCTTCTTCGGAACTAGAGGCCTTCAGTCCAACACTGCGTCCAATCGTTATTGGTATGCGTCAGGTTACCCAAGAAGCAACGCCGGGAGTCTACCGAATTGCCGTGGCCGCCAACAGTCACTTCAGCACCGAAGATCTTGCGTTACAGAGAGCAAATTCAAGTGACCCTCTGCAGCCAACCACCGTACCACCCGTGACCGGCCCTACCTATTTGCCAAAAGGGGCCTCTAGCGAACGGTCCCCCAATGTTAACGCTGGAGGCGACTCGCTTCTTTTCGCTCCCAGTCCTATCAATGATGCGTCGGTCAGGCGAAACGTCGACGAAATGCTGAAGACGATGAACCTGCTGAAGAGCTCCATGGACTCCAGTAAGATCCGGGACGTTGAAGAGTTTAAATTCCAAGGTCAGGTGCGTACAGGTTTGGAAATCCCGCCGTCTTCAGGACCAGATGCGTTGGTTACTCTGGCCAAATACTTCGCCAGCGAGCAAAACGAGGCCACAGCGGATTCTTTAAATACGGTTGCGACTCGCGACACAGAAAAGGCACGCAAGTCGGTTGCTGCTTCGGCTGCGGCGAATGCAGCAAGTATTTCAACGACGGCTCTCAGATCTGCCGAGAATAACTCAGACACTGCATATCCTACCGTAAGCGTGAAGGCGGATGGCATCAAATCCAGTCTTCTGAGCGAGAAAACCGTCAATCAGTATTCGGATCTGTTTGGCTTGGGGATTCCTACGAGCACCGACCCAAGTGAAGGTCTACTGAGTAATGTGAGCCCTTCTGAAAGAGAGAGGCAAAAAGCCCGGAACACCGTGACAAACAATCCTTTCCCACAAATCGGGAACACGGACGCCGCAATCAGGAGCCTCGCGAACAAACCCGAGTCCCGCAAGATAGCACAGGTCTTCTCGAATGCACTCAGCACATATTTAGAGAATCCGAAGACCTTCCGCGAACAACTGGCCTCCGCCAGACCCACCGAACCCCCAGCTACCGACAGGTCTAACTCACCGATTACCTCCGGCGCTACGCAACCGACAACCTTCAAGTCAACCACCTCTGTGCCGTTCCTGCCAACGAAAACAACGCCAGTTCGTAGCATTTCGATGAACTCGACCGGTAGTATAGCGGCCGAAATCAACAACAAGTTCGACCTCTCTACTCCTGGAAACGACTTCAGCAGCACCACAGAGCTATACGACTCCTCTACTAACAGAGCGTCCACTGATTCGAGCGAAAAGCAATTGAAGCTCGAGCTCTCTGCCGAACTACTGCCGCCCAGTGCCGAGTCCGGTGAAGGTGACGAGTTCTTACAACGTGAACAGACGCAATCTTTCGTGAAGTCCAGGAATGAATTGGAACTCATTAAAAGTGGCGATCAGAAGAGGAAACATAAGATAACCTCGAATGCAGCTTACGTGGCCGATCTGAAACCCACTGAGAATCCTTGGAATCACATATCGCAAAGCGATTTCCTGGACCCTCTAACGATCAACGACGGTTTGATGAAAGGACAAGGCACCACAACCATCAGTCCTTTCACGTATCTACCAAAAGATGCCACCACTGCAAACCCTTTGGGGACGCGATCGGCAAACGATAACCAACAGGCGCCCTCCAAGTACACACAACGTAGCCTTTCCAATCATTTGCAAGGAACTGCGACCGCGCACGACCGTCACCCCCTGGACCCAGAATCATGGCGCGATATCTTCAACAGCTACGATCTTCCGCTAGAAACACTGCCATCCAGTAGCGGCCTGCAACGCATTGCCAACAAACTCTTTGGCGGACTTAACGAGACGGAAGCCCTCCATCTGAAGAACGTCATGCAGCAGGCTGAGCACAATCGTCAAGTTCTGAGTCTGTTGCTCTTGCTCATTCAGACCTGTGACGATCAGAACGGTAAAGCTTTGGAACGATCGCGCAAGCATCTGTTAAATGCGCTCATCGACATGGATGGCAAGTTGCAGAATGGTAAAACAGCACATCACCACCGAGCAGGGTCGGTCAATGTGATCGGCACTACGAACCCTACCATCACCACTACCACGAGTACCAGCTCTACAAGCAGCAGCACCACCACGGCGAGTCCAATACCTGTCACCACATACAGACGCAGTAGCGAGGACTACGTTACCAGCACTCCTCCAGCTTATCCTTCGACGACGACGACCACCACCACCACCGACCTACCATCCACAACACTAAGCTCGTCAACTGTACCTCAGGCCAGCATAGAGGAGACCACGAAATTCGAAATAAGAGTTGAGGATGTTGAGGAGGATTTGGTAGCAGCGCCTTCTGCAGCGGCCGGTGCTCATAATAACTCCGATCAAAGGGCGCTGGAATTATTAAAATCCTTGTACTCCTTGGCTTCGAAGTTCACCAGCAGGCGATGAAGGATGAGGGAAAAGATGTTCGAAAATTAAAATCGCCTGCATTGAGGTGGAAAGATATAGTAAAGGTTCTCACCACTCAAGTGGTTTAGTCAAAATTTTGTGAAAGTTGAATCCTATGCAGTTATTGACTCGGATCCAGAGAAGCTCCTAAAATATTTTAAATTTCCCAGATTTATTATTTCAACCGAAATCCCTTGGTTTTCATTTTCCGAAATGATTGTTCAGGTCCTCACACTTAACTTTGGGATCCACTGAGGTCTGATTTAGATATAACTGAGTGCTCTCTGAAATTCTGCTAGCCAAAATATGTCGCCACGAAAGAAAAGCACTTAAATGAGTTCTAAAGGATGCTCGCATGTTAAACTCTCTACTAAATATACAGATATACTTATTATTATCCTATTATAAATCGTTATTAAGCTTGTATATAAATATAGAAACTCAGCACAAATGAAAGGAGTTGATGTCCCTTTTTCGTAGTATTCCTGCATCACGTTTAATTTTAATATTGAATTTGTTACTGTAAACCAGAAGGGTGTTTTGTATCTTGCGTAATATAAAAAATTTTAAATTCCTATTCGAACAAAACCGAACGAAACTAGAGAGTGAAATACTTTGTAAATATTAATGTTATCAGTGAGTTTTCTATATAAAAGTTGTACTGTATTTTATTTTATGTAATAAAGTAATTAAAATAAAATGTTTCGGGTTGATTTCTTTTGCTTTTTTGAATAATAGGTAAGTTTTAATAAATGTATTTCGAGATAATCGAAATAAGCGAGACACGAGAGAAATATTCAATTTACCAGAAATGAAAGGATTAATCTATTGACAGCATTCATCAGATATGTCGAGTGTGATAACTTGAGTAGTGATGGGCACAGGACGAGACTTTTTATCTCGTAGACCTCGTATAGAATTCGAAACGATAATTAGGATGGAGACGACTCTTTCAGTCTAGTCTATAAACGACATCCTTTTCAGTGGAGGCGATAATTGAGGTGTAGAATTTTTGGCTTTATCAGTCGAGAGAACAAATGAGATATTATTCGATACAATTTACTTTTCGAGCCACAGCCGAAGTGGTAATCGAAAGCCCTTTCCGTCGAATATGTGCAACGTGATATGTGCAGACTTTCAGTCGATTCGGTAATCGAAACGGTGACGGCTTTTGCAGTCGTCACGATAGTCAAGGTTCTTTTTAGTGGAGATGAAAACCCTTTCAGATTATATAGGAGATCGCGATAGACCTTTTCTCCTCTCGAATTCGGCGAAATATTTCGAAAAATTCAAAGAGAATTCAAATGAATGGAATAAATTAGTTGCAAATTAATATTTAAGTTAAGAAGGTTAAGAATTAAAGTTATCTCAAAAAACTTGTTAACTTGAATGCAAATAACTAATTAACAGTAACTTCGACACACCATATCACATATAATTTCTGTGTCATATTATATAATTTCTATCATATTTTTAAAAACGATACTTTTTATTTTCTACTGCACTTTGCATTTGCATTTGTTTCTACTTTTTATTTATTGAAATATGGAAACATTCCATCGCTAGAGTTGTGTGGCACGATCTACAAAGTCAATCGCATGTCAAACGAGAGGTCATAAAAATCACTCTTGAAATCTGTTGACATCCACACAAGTTCACCGTACAAAGAGACGGAACGAATGGAAATTCTACCGTACATAAATTACGATTGATTGGACGAAAACCTATAAAAATCTGATGATCCCCCAGGGCGATATTGCAGAAAACAATGGACACTTACGTGCAGCCGTCAGCAAAAACGGGCTACAGTAGTAATTGAAATAGCAAGTTTTTGATGGGCAATGAAAAAATAAATATTTGTTTTGCCTTCGTACTAGAAGCGCAAACGACATGACATCCTAATTATCTCCAATATATACAGGGTGATTTGTGCGGCCAAAATGGAGTTTTATTTTTAAAGAATTTTAATTTTACGCATTCAAAGTTGGTCGAGCTTTTGGCGTGTATAGCACTGTAGAGAGCTTACTGACTGGAATGCGCGAGTTCGTGGGTTCAAATCCCCCATTGGAAATGGATATTTGTCTGTATGATCAAATGTACGATTGCTTAAATTCAAAAGCTTCTAAAGAATAACTTTAGTACTTGAAAAATACTTTAAATACTTATTAAATATTCCAAAAGTTAAAAATTATAGTAATTTTAATTTTTTCTTAGAAGCTAAACAAAAGCTTTGGAAAAAGCTTCTTCCTAGAAGACCATAGTAAAAGCTTTCTAGCAACTTAGCTATCGAAAGAGAATGGCCTTCTCTTATTAAAACCTTTCAAAAATGTGTAGCTACTTCTTCGTCAAGTATATCGCTAAACTTTCCTCAAAACCATCAAAACGCCGAAGTTTATCTGTAGTAATAAATTTAAAGCTTATAAGAAAGTTTCATTAGATAAGCTACTGTATATATTTGAAACTTCAACAAAACCATTGAGAGCTCAAACAGAATCACAAACTGAGTCAACATAAAGCAAACCTTTAATTGAATGAATCTCAATCGAGAAAAAAAATCACAAGTCGTAAATTAAAAGCAAAAGCGGCACCCGATTTAAACTCAGAACGCTAGAGATTCTGCTACAGCTTGAAATATTGCCGAAGCGAAAGAAGAAGCGATCAACTGGAAGCTCTTCACATGGAGGGAACAATTCTTGAGCACCTATAAATAGCCAAGTTCAACAGTGAAGAGATCAACAGTACTTCCGAGACGCTTGTAAGCGACGTATGTGGCAAGAATTCTTGGCCGAAGAATTTTAGCTCCATTTAAGCTTCAGATCATATTGAGCTTTCGCCTAAAAGCTCTACAGAGCAAGGGTTTGTTGACAAGTTTGCGTTGAAGAGCTTTAGACAGAAAGCTTGCGTTGCTGAGCTTGAGGCGAAGAGCCAGAAATTCAGAAATTTCGGAGCCCCAAAGCTTTTGTAGATTTTACGAAAAATCTTCCAAGGAAGCGGACAACAAGGAAGAACGGAAGGAAAGGGGAAGAAATGGGAGAACGCAAACTTTTTAAAGTACAACAAAAGCTGTTCGCAATCTTGCTGGGTCAGTTCCAGGAGAAGGAAAAGGAGGAGGAGGAGGAGAATGGACAGTGCCGGCTTCAAGTGAACTCTTACCACCACCAAAGCTCCGTGTAATGCGAGTGGCGGCATGCAAGCTTTCCATGGCTTTTTGTGGCACTCTGGGCCAAGGCAACCTCGAAGCAAGTAGCTGCAGGTCACTCATTATAAATGATGATGCTGCTAACATCGTATACATTGCTGTCAGCAATTTCGGCTGCATTAGCGGCTCACTTCCTCTTGGCGGGAAGTGCCGAGGCGTTTTTGCCACCGCGCGTTGTGTGTTCGTCGGCTCTTGTCTATGTAGCGCACCCACCCGCACTGGATGAAACTTGAGCCGCATTTAGAAGCAGAAGCGAAGAGCAAGAAAAAATGAAATAAATTAAACAAGCAGAAGATCGAAATCGCGGGTGGCATACGCTGGTCTTGGCCTTAAAATCTGCATGCTGGTGGGTTTCTTGTTAGGTTTTCGTGTGGAAGGGTCATTTGTGAGCCGACGCTGGTCCAACTCGGTAGAACTGCGGATTCATATTTTTCGTCACAGTTCTGATGGAGTCGTTCGTCGTTCTAATGAAGTTTTTATTAATTTTAGGTGTGCTGTTGGTCAGCCAAGAAGGCAAGGTGAGTAAGGACCAGAACATCGTGATGGGGAAGCGAATTTTTAAGGTTTGTTTTTAACGACCTCCCTTCCTCCTCTAGGCTCAGACTGGCTACAACTATGCGCGTCCCGAATTAGCTATTGGCGGTTTTCCAGCAGCTACCACGGCCGCGGCTGGATTTCCTGCCACCGCTGCAGCTTACGGGGTAACAGCTGCTGGCGGCTCCGTAAGCCCCACTACCGGTTATGCAGGATTCTCGACACAAGCGCAGCGTGTTCCTACCGCCGCAGCGTACTCCCCTACCGCAGGCCAAGCAGTACCTGCCACTGCCTATGGCGGTACCCCGCCAGCAACAGCGGCTCAGAAACGGCCCACTCTTCAGGCCCAAACGCGGACCGGCATTTATGGCAGCATTGGAGTCGGCGGCGGTCAACCGCCCCAGCAATATGCCAGCAACAGTGCCGTGCGCGGAGGTTCGGGCATTGATGCCGATTACCCGGGCGACTACTCAGCCATACCCGGCGTACCTGGGGTTGACTATCCCGTCTACGCTCAGGTACCGCCGACAAACTTCGACTGCTCCCAGCAACCGCTGCCCGGCTACTACTCAGACGTCGAGGCACAGTGCCAAGTGTTCCATATATGCGCCCTAAACCGCACCTACTCGTTCCTCTGTCCCAACGGCACCATCTTCAGTCAGGCGACTTTGGTCTGCGTCTGGTGGAATCAGTATGACTGCGTCTCGGCACCCAGTCTCTACGCTAACAACGCCTTCATCTACGACTACAGCAATCAGGGTGGGGCACCTGCAGCGGGCGGTTTTCAGGCAGGTGTGACTCCGGTCGGGATTGGCGGCGCCACACGTGCGGCACAATCGAATTTCCAGACGGCGGCAAATGCCGCGAGAGCTTCCGGAACGCCGACGGCAAACGCCATTTATGGCGGCGGCAACTTGCGTCCCACTGTACCAGCCGCCTTTCCCTCGGGAACTGGCAACACCGGCCTCGGCCGATACACGCCCACTGCGGCAGGTGCAGCGGCTGCCGCAACCTTTCCGACCGGCCCGGCAGCCGGCACAGCAACCCCTTTCGGAGGAGCAACGGCCATTCGCAGCAGCGCATTCCCGACAGGAATTCAGGAAGCCGGCTACACAGCTGCGCAGATCACTCCGAAAACTACTAATCGCGAGTACCTGCCACCACCGCAGAAGGCCTGAGAGCGGTTTGCCGTCGTAGGAATTTCGGGAGATGAACGTTGAACACACAGACCCCTGGCACGAATTTGGTACTGCTTACTTACCGCTTTCAAGCGGAAAACGATTTTTAGGTTCCAAGTAAATGTAAGCTTCACGGTAGTTTTAAGTCATAAGTGAAAAATTTTAGAGGCATGCTTCCAATCTTCTTCTGCAGATAAATAAAATGCATCATTATTAGTTGTAGGTAATATTTTATTCAATCATTTTTATTAAGAAAATACAAAACTATTGCTGTACAAGAACTTCTTTTATTATATGAAAATATTTTTATTTTTGTTTTTCATTGTGTCGTATAATTTCTCGCGTTTATAGTTCTAGTAAAAAGAACAATCGTAATATGAATTTTGCAGCTGTGTCTTAAAGTATTTTGTTCAGAAAGGAAACTATATTATTACAAAGATTAAGTTGAACTAATTCATCAGACAATTTGAAGAACGACTAAATACGTTGGCAACTCGCAAGTTTGGTGCTATGCAAATGGGAAAAACCAGGTGCTTCTTAAACTGTGGAAGACCATGCAGACCGGAGTTTTTAAAATTCATTTTAAAAATGTTTTAGATATCAAAATGACTATATTAGATATCGTCTGAGCTGAGTACATCTGCGAGCATCCAATATAACATGAACGAGACGCAACAGACGGCTTTGTTTTGCAATGCTGCGTTATTCCTCCAGTGCCTGTCTGACAGGCACCGTTAAAGACGATGCTATCCGGCAACAAATGTGGAAATACCGGCAGAGGGGCCGTTGTTTAGAATAATAAATAAAGCCAACAGTTTTCTCGACCTTGCCACGTCTGCAAAGAATTGCCTTGGAGTTCAAAGACGAAATCGAAATACTAAGATCACGTCTTGAATATATACTCGTGCTAGAGGACGACGTCGGTGCAGATCCATTGATTTTGGCCAGAGTAGTTACTGGTAAAATTCAACTTCTCTCAGAACACATGCGCGACTTAATACAACTTGATTTGATAGGATGAATCGAAAAATACCAACACCAACAGCCCGATACGGTGATCTTGCACAATATAATAAAAAGGAGTTCAAATATTGAAATAGTTGCGAGAATCTCTACGCTTATGAGTGTATGTTGAAATGCATCGATGAGATAAGGGACACTTGCAAAGATGTTTTAAAACCCTCAATTTAGGGTTTGTAGAAAGTTAATCGGACGGGAAATTTTTTCGAAAACGGAATAAACACTGTAGATGTTTTAATCTTGTCTGAAAATATCAAAAATAATCTCATCAAGTAGTTTCGTTTTTTGAGAAGTTTCTGTCATAAGGAAAAAAAGGAAGTAAAAAAATTTACTTCCTTTTGGTCGGTGAAATTCCGATGGTCGGTCAGAAATTTTCAGTAACACAGAACTAAGAAGAAAGTGTGAGTTATAACATATTAATACCTAAAATACAATATTCCACAATTAAAGACCCCTGAAAAACCTTAAACCTGCACTAGGGCCGCTCTAAATCAGCATTCGCAATTGGCTGTCCCGAGAAGCCTGGTTCGTTGTATCTGTACATTCTTCGACATCCAGTTTATAGTTACGCAGGCATTGAAGACGATCAAGTGGTACATTAAACGGTCAATGTGAAGGGCTGCAGTGTCGTGTCGTCATCGAAGTCTCCCGAAAGCATACCGAAAAATTGGTGCGATGGCGTGTCTGAACACACTGAAGCTGGAGTTAAAAATTCTGGAGGAGACATTCACTAGGAACCATGAGCGCTTTCAGATACTAACTTCCAATGTGGACGAGTTGGTATGTCGATTTATTGACAAGAAAGGCAATCGATATGATATTCATGCAAGCATAACGGAAACCTATCCGTCGTCCCCTCCAGTTTGGTTTTCCGAAAGTGATGAAGCAAGTGTTACCAGCGCAGTACAAATTCTTAGCAATACAAATGGACGTGATAATCACGTTATCAATCAGGTGTGCATCTTAGTGCGTGAACTGTGCCGCCTGTACGATGTGCCACTGCCGACCGATATAGATAATCTAACAATTCCATTTCAATCGCCACCGGTTAATGCATCACCACTTCATCAGCAAGCCGAGGCTTTAGTAAAAGACTTTAATGCGGATCAAGATGAAAATGAGGAAATCATTGCTGATAGCGAGCAAGAAAGTGAAGAAGACGAAGGCTTTGCACTGGAATTCGATGATGAATATGGTGCGAATAATGAGGATAAGATGGAAGTTGAACACGTTGCCACATTGAAAAGACTGCGACAGAGTCAAAGACAGAGTTTTATCCAGGGTTCAGTTTCGGGTTCCCTTCAAGCAACCGATCGCTTAATGAAAGAACTGCGTGACATATATCGCTCTGATTCGCTCAAGCAAAAAATGTATTCAATAGAGCTTGTGAACGATTCTATCTACGAGTGGAATATACATCTCAAATCGGTAGATCCAGATAGCCCGCTGCAGAGCGATTTGAAAATGCTGAAAGAAAGGGAAGGAAAGGACAGCATCGTGTTGAATATTATTTTCAGAGAAACGTACCCGTTTGAACCGCCATTTGTTCGCGTCGCTTATCCAGTTATATTAGGTGGTTATGTGCTTCTTGGTGGTGCGATCTGTATGGAGTTACTTACCAAGCTGGGCTGGAGCTCAGCCTATACTGTTGAAGCTGTCATCATGCAAATAGCAGCGACCTTGGTAAAAGGGAAAGCACGGATTCAGTTTAACGCTACTCATGCCGTGTCGCCGAGTCAGTATAGTTTGGCAAGAGCACAAGCGAGCTTCAGAAACTTAGTGCAATTACATGAAAAGAATGGCTGGTATACGCCACCAAAGAAAGATGGCTAAGGTGGTCTCTGCTGCCCTGAATTTTCAAATGTTCAATTTGATTTTCGTCGTAATTTGGTAACTTTATAATTATATATAATTCTTCAAATAAAAATAAATTTTAAAATATAAAAATAAAAATTTTAAGACTGACAAGTTTTAAAATAGTTTTTCCTCGGCCCGTACAGATTCTTGACCGCATGCAAATATTCCTAAAGATTAGTGATTGTGAATATTTAATAGGTATGAAAAAATTAAAATTTATTTATTTTAAATGCAATATTCATGCATCAATTGTCTATTGCATAAATCCACGTTTTTCGTTTTAGATCTTACAAGTCACCCAGGCTTCACTGACGGACCAACTTTATTGCTACGAAGTAGTCTACAAAGGCGTCGCCGTTGACACTGAACTCTTGACCCAAGTAAGACCCAACTGCGTGCCCACCGAGGATTTCAACAAAAATCTTCATTATTTTTATTGCGTTTAAATCAAATTTCATTACTTCACATTATGTTTTTCTTATTATATTCAATTTAGACTTTTGCAAACTTAATAAACAAATTCTGAGTTAACTGTTATTTCTTAAAATCCGCAAAAAAATCAAATGTGCTTGGTTTGCTTTCAACGGCAGTTGTTGTGGTTTGTATTTGCATCCTCTTGTCCAAGAGAGAGTGATAGTACTTCTTGAACTCGGGGTTTGTAAATTCACGATGGCCTCTTTTGATCTTCACTTCCGTGTGCTTTGGTACTGGAATCGCTGGGTTGAAAGCCATCTGGGTGCTATCGTACTGCTCGAAGAGTTCCTGCGATGATCTGAAAAACCGAGACCATCTAAACACTTTTCATTTTCAATGTTAACCACCTACAATTTGCCGATTTCTGACGGCAACTGATTGTCACCAGTTGCAGGCACTCCATTTGCTATGTGTTGGGCCATTTTTCGCACTGTGGGGTGGTAATGGCGCGCTAATAACGTCAGCTCATATAGCGCTGTGCAAGAAGCATTACAATATTCAGGATCATCAAGTTCTGGATCATAACGGCCCGACCCTACACTGGTGTCGGTATCGAGAAGGATGTCCAAGACAGAAGTCAGCTGAAAGGTGGTTTTAATTGTACCAAGTGATGCTAGAGTGCCATGCGGCAAAAGATGCAAGCTGGTAGTCAGCAGCCGCTTGATGAAAGCCATCAAACGTTGTTGACTCATATTGCGTCGACGCTTCACCAGCACTTCGTCCAGTGTTTTCAGGATGATACGATAATCGTCATGGTTCTTCCCGGCATGCACGACCAACATATTTTTGTAGAAATGCTTATAGAAGCGAATGGGGTCGATATTAAGCACTTCACCCTGTCCGGAGAGAATGACGAAGATGGTCTGAATGCAATGCAGTTGCTCGCGGTAACCGATATCCATGTCCTCGAGAATATTGTTCAGTATATCAATAAGATCGGAGAAGAACTCCAAATTTATAACGTGAGCAAATCTGAAAAGAAAGCATTTTTCAATCAGAAGCAAACATTTGTTCAGATAATTAATAAATTAATTACGGCTTTTGTTGCTTTAACACTGGACTAAAACAAATAATTAATAATAAAGTGATCACTATTATTATGCATAAATTGCTTAAGGATAAAAAGAGACTCATAGCTTTTAAACTCACTCTGCTAAACCCTCCAAGATGGCACTCAACACCTTCGAGGTGGGGTCATTTTTCAGTATGCGAAAATAAATCGTAAACACCATTTTTGTAATCTCAGTTAACTTATAATGCTTCGTTTGCTTGTTTTCCTCAGCGCGTGTTTCTTCCAGTTCCTTGTTTAACTCATTCAGCTTTTTCTGTCGCTTGCGTTCCTTTTTAGACAGACTGAGCAAGCGTTGACGATGAGCCTCCAGCTTCTTCTGTTTCAATTCATTTTCCTTTTCTGCATCCAGGTTGACATTCTTGATCTTCAAGGACATCAAGCATGTAATGCATTCCAAGTGTACGTTGTTTCCTTTCGTTTTGATCAAATGGTTGATGCGTCTCACAATAAAGAGTGTCATGTCCAATTTTTTATCGCTTGCGAAAACGGAGCGAAAACATTTGTTGACCGCTTCACGCATCGTAGGAAAGTTGCAGTTCAGCATGTAAACCAATAGCTGAGCTACATTCTGCACGTAGTTGAAGTAAGGATGCGAGAGCAAGATATCGCACATACTCTGCACAGCTACCTCGGCCATTTTAACCGATTGCGGAGTAATCCGACCGTGACCACGTTTCGTCACAACTGCCGTCAGGACTTCCAATTTTTGGAGGAATTTTTTGAATTGTTGCAGCAGAGTGTTTTCAAAAGTCACACGCTGCAAAGTAGTCTTGCGTACTGCAATCAAGGAATACTTAAATCAGGACGTATTTTCAAACCAGGCTTACCAGTTTGCATTTTTGTATCCACTTGGCCCACACGGTATTCCGGCAGAACGTCTTTAAAAACTTCCGTCAGGGAAATTATGGCTAGCTTTCGCACCGTCAATAAATTAACACCTCCCGCCTTATTCGTCTCGTCCATCAGCTCGTAGAGTGCATTAAAATTACGCATTTTGTCCTCAGGCTTCTCCAGGAGGCCTGAACAAATGATACCAATCCGGTATTTTTGCCGCTCGATTTCCTGCCGACGCGCTATCAATAAATCGGTCGTTGAAATTAGTTTCTTTTTGGCCTTAGGAGGCACTGGTCCTTCGCCGTCTTCATCATTAACTATGTCATCGTCGCTGTCTTCGTAAACAGAAGCTTCGTCGCCCTCTTCAACGTTGCCGTCAGTGGTCTCTTTATCATCAGTCGTCGTAGACGCTTTAGGCTTGGGAATGTAGTCAACCTCTGTGCTGCGAGTTATAATTTCTCCTTCTCGACTTTTTATTGGCAGCAGACTGATTTTAATCTTCTCGGAAGCCTTTGTTTTGGTATTTTGTGCCGCATAAGCTAACTCCAGACCCACCGCATCCATTTCCTCCGACCCAACTTCATTTTTTCGCTTACGTTGTCGACTGCCTCCTCTGGTTTGCAGGAAATCCAAATCATCACCATCCAGCATATCGGCTACGTTACTCACCAGCTGCGCGTCGTCTTCATCCGAGACGTCTCCATTGTTCAAAGGCAGATCCTTCAACTCTTGCCTATGGTGTTTCTTTCGCTCGGATAATGTTACCTTTTTATGGGCTTTCGAAGAAAAAATATGCTGTTTTTTCTCTTTATTCACCTTTTGTTGAAGTAACTTTTGTTGCTGCTGTTTGGTTAGAGGAACCTTTTTGTTTTTCAAATGTGCGGAACGCTTGACAGCGCTTATTTTTACTTTTTTCTGCGCGTGAACGGAAGGATTAAAACATATTGTAAACTTCTATTGCATACTTACCACGCCCATAACTGCAGTTTTGTAAAACTATTATACTCCCGCGGACACCTCTAGAAGAAGAAATTGTTTAAGTTGAAGGCACATGGCAGCAGAGTCCTACGTTGGCCTTTCTTTTTGTCGGCGGAATTAAAGTGGCCCACATTTCTTAAGCTTGAATGTCGATTTATATTTAGTCCATCGCAGCTAACGTTAACATATTAATAGATTGATGAAATTACATAAATATGTAACAATGTTTGAAACAAATTTCATATAAAGTATGCAATATTTGTTTATTCCGTAGCTTTGAACCTCCGTAGCTTTGAACCCCAATTGAAATTTATATCAAAAAAGCCCGCTCAACGAAAGTTTCAAAAAAATCGGCGTAGTACTAAATGACAATGAAATATTCACATTGTAACATATTACCAGCCACCTTCGAAAATCTGGGATGTTCTTCTTTTAAATTGTGGCATTATGAACTAACTTAATTGAAGTTCTTTTAAAAATTTTCGTATTTTCCTTTCAAAATAATAAGTTATTATATAATAATGGTATTAACAAAAATTATTAAAATGACAAATATTCTCTGCGGGAACCTAGATATTTCAACGTCTCAAATTCCGACAAAATCCGCAAAATGGCAACCCCTTGCGTAAAAAAACTGTTTGTAAATCAGCTGTTTGGTTTTTTGTTTTTATACTCTACACCAGATAGAATAAGTTCGTCGATCTTGCCGGTTGTGGTTATCAGGATTACAGGAGAACGAATAGAGGTATCGTCATGAAATTTGTCACGAATGTTTTCTGTCATTATAAGCTCTTTGGGATTGAAAATGGGTGAAAACGGCTAACAACTACGTCTAATTTACATGCGGAAAGTAAAGACACCTTCTTTTTAAATATTTTAGAAGGTAAATATCTTATAAACCGTGTGAGAGAGAGGCATAATTTTATTTTGGAATAATAGCGCCCACTCATACAACAGTTGTAAATATTTCAAAAACTGTACAAAATATTAATACGTGATTTTACTGTTTGCTAAAAATGGGGATAGTGTTATGTAGTGTTATTTATGCGAAAGTTGCTAAGTGTCGAAATAAATTTTTTAGCTACTCGGCTGTAGGGTATTTGGCTTTCGACCTGGATGTAGACAACATTTACTTGTTTTGATTTAACTTTTCTCTACGTTTAAAATCATAGCTCGAATTAGTTTCACAAACCAAAAAATCAAACCATGTCTGAAGAGGAAGATGATTACATGTCCGATAAGCTTTTAGCCAGGTAATATAACATATATGAAAAACAAAGGAAGGCATTATTTAACCCATCATCAGCCTTACAGATGTGCGCCCCAGTTTAGTTAAAAGTACCTCCTCAAAGCGTCTACTTAAAGTGGAGGAAAAGCATAAGGAATATATTAAGCGTCAAAAGCAAGAAAGCCTTCAGAAAAGTGGTGCCAATCGAAATGAGCTGCTGCAAAAATCCTTGGAACGTCCAATCGAACAGGGCAACAAAGGCTTCCAGTTACTAGCAAAAATGGGCTACAAACCAGGAGACGCCCTGGGAAAAGTGAACTCTGAACATGGCTCTACTGGTGGTTTGAAGGAACCTATAGGTATCAGTATTAAATCAGATCGCGGTGGTTTGGGCCGAGAATCAGCACTGTTAGAATTGGCTGAAAAACGTAAAGAACTCAGGCGTAGATACCTGCAACGTATGCGACAGGAAGGTGAAACCACGACCGTAGAAGAATATCGACGGCGGATGACCTCGAAAGCAGAGGAAAACTTACTACAGGCGGCTTTGCGGTATGATTAAAGAATGTATTACACAAACTCTTCAGGTTTTTAGGGCACAAAATCAAATCTAATTTTGGAGTTTTAAATCCTCAAAACGAGGATTGGAACGCTGTGAACATAATTGGCTAATTGTTCAACTGTATATTCAACAGGCAATGCCAGAAAACTTGTGAAGATCTGGATATCAGGAAGGGCGAAATAGCACCTCCTAACATAAGCTGGTTTTGGCCGGATCGTATTGCTAACCAATCAGAAGATGCAGCAGATGTTTCGCAGTTAAGTGATGATGACTCTGACCAGAAAGAGGAAATCGAGTACACAGTGGCAGAGAAAGTAGAAATGCTTACAAGTTATTTACGCACAGCATACGCTTATTGCCACTGGTGTGGCGTACACTACGAAGATAAGGAGGACATGACGACCAACTGTCCAGGAAGTGAGCGTAATGACCATTAAGATAAATTCATAGTATAAGTTTGTTTTACTTTGAAGCTTACCGTCTGGATGTAATATACAAATATATATATATGTACGTACACAAATTTTAACTACTTTATGCATTAAAGTGGTATAAAAAAATTGAACCTATCCTATCCGGAATTTGTTAGACTATAGTGGAACGAAATACTTCACACGCGTCCCTCTAGTTTCTGTATTATGTCGTGAGTTTTTTCGATGACGCTGTAAATAAATGGGCGCTCCATGGGATCCTGTCGCAGCATATACTGTATAAGTTCATGCATATCCTGTAAGAATGAATTAAGGTGGTAAAGTACTTCCAAGTATAATAATAACATACACTAGAGTAAATCGAGTTCTCAGGAATGTTTATGTGCTCACTTAATACAGCCAAGGCTACACTATCACCTTTCTCGTAAACAGGATCAAAAGGACAATGAAAGAAGCACATAGCGTAGAGAACACAGCCTAAACTCTGTCGACAAAAAGGTTTCTTAGATTCATTTACACACTTATTGTTCAAATCTTACCCATATATCTGTGCGCTCATCTATCGTGCAATACGACTCCACGGAAAATAGTTCCGGCGCTCGATATACAATCGAACTGCGTTCCTCTGCCTCATCCTGCAGTCGCTGAGCCTCCGTCTGTCCACAAACCTGCAAACGTGCCTCCGTCATGGAACCCAAGTCCACTATAATTGGTTCAAATGAATCCGACAAGCAAATGTTGGCCGTTTTAAGATCTCGATGTGCCAACGGAACTGGCTTCGCCTCATGCATCGCCTTTACGCCGTCGCAGATACCCAGGAAGATTTGCAATATCTGCGCTTCTGACATATAGTCTCGTTTACGAGCTCGCATTTGCAGATGATCCGCCAGCGACCCGTGTTTGTAGTAAGGCAACACAATGTATAGCGTGCTCGTGGTGTTGACCACGATATCAGCGGACCCCTTCAACTCGTAGTCAACGATTTTGACCACGTTTTCCGAGTCTATTTTTCGGCAGTTATCAATCTCCCGCAGAGCTATATTCTGATCATCGATGCTGTGGCATGTGATGCGCTTGATGGCGTACAACCGGTGTGTGTTTGCTTGCTCAGCCAGTTCGATGTTGCTAAAGCCGCTGCAAGGCAAGAAGGGGATATCAGTAGCTCCTTCGAAGAATGGATTCTCACCCTTGTGCCAAGTGCTCCTTGATGGTGTATTTTGTCCCTTTGATGTCCACAGTTTCCTTGGAACAGAAGCAGCCACGTTTCATGATAAGCGCCCATCCCAAGCTATGCATGTTGATTAGCTATGTATTTCTCACCAGAGTTTAAAAAAGTAGGAACAACTTTATACAATTAACATAAAACAAAACAAAGCATTTCACGAAAACCAAGAACTAGGCCACCATCTGTTCCTTTGGGATACTGAGTTTATCAGCTGTTTATAGTTCCACAAAAGAATTCCACACAGGGTAAACTAAAATAAGTGAATGTGATAAGCGTTTGTTGCCAATTCAATCAATCTTCACAAATTGATTGCAGATATTTATAATAACCTAGGAATTTATTCCTTGTTTAGATTTGCAAGTAGAAACAATTAAAATAGAGTTTGTTTACATTACTGTAACTTTAGATTGCGATTGTGATAGAATGTTACAATGAGATTTCCATATGCTCATGGGTGCAATCCGGTTGTTCCCTGTTTCGCCCTGTGTTCACTTCAATCTGAGTTATCGGACCTCGGATGAAGCGAAATCTAAGATTTCGTCTCAGCCAGATTCTGTGAAATCCCGCAAAAGGCTACGGTATGGAAAGGAGTACACACAACGATCACGAAGGATACGGTAGTCAAGACACATGGAATAACATCTTCAACATAACTACGGATCCACCGGACCGTCGTTCCAAGTGCGAAAAGTGCAAGTGAGTGGCTCACGGACTTCACGACTTTAATCACACGCTAATGAATGCATATCAACAGGCGACCTGAAGTCGTGTGTTGGTGTCCATCCCTGCCAAACCCTCCACTAGAGATCACATCGTCGATTGTCATACTGCAACACCCGGCTGAGGAGAAACGTTCGCTGCGCACAGCTCTGATGCTGCAACTGGGTGTAGCGCCCGGCAAGTGCATCGTCTACAAGGGGAAGAGGTTTCCCTCGCCCAGAAATCAAATAGATCTTGAGAAGGTGTTCAACTCTCCCCACTCCTTGTTGCTATATCCCAGCAAGGATTCGGTGCCCATAGAAACTATTAAACTGCAGGATGGTGGCGGAGGCCCATACAGCTTGGTGCTCATCGATGGCACCTGGCCCCAGGCGAAGGCCATCTACGCTAGCAGTCCGGCGCTGCATCGAATGCGACAAGTAAAACTTATTGCTGCTGGCAACAGCGATTACATTATACGCACTCAACCCACAGACGGATGTCTCAGCACTCTAGAAACAGCTGCGCAGAGCTTGGCTATATTGGAGGGAAGGCCCGAGTATAAGGAGCTGCTGGTGCGGCCTCTGCACACGTTGTGCAAGTACCAACTGGACAATGGCGCTGTTGAGCATCAATCGCAGGAGTTTCGTATAAAAAACAACCAGTATCCGAAGCTGATAGGAAAGCGCTTGAATCGCTTGCTCAATTACAGTAGTATTTGTACACCCCAAAGCGAGTTAAGTGGGACCGACAATAATAACGACAACGCGGTTCTATGAGAGTTTTGTATTGACGAAAAAGAAACAACTGGTTATTATTTAAGTAGTTTAATTAACTCTGGCTGTCGATTGGCTAATTGAGGACGTAAGTCATTCAGTGTCGTTTTGCTCATTCGATATTAAATTTGAATTCTAGGTTAATTTCAAGAAAATATT
Source organism: Sicus ferrugineus (assembly GCA_922984085.1). Taxonomy (NCBI): domain Eukaryota; kingdom Metazoa; phylum Arthropoda; class Insecta; order Diptera; family Conopidae; genus Sicus; species Sicus ferrugineus. The sequence goes on from OV277352.1 coordinate 2,204,260, forward strand.
AAAAGTTAGCTGGAATTTCAATTCAGAGTGAATTAAGTTTAACTCAAATATTTTGCTCAACTGCGCAATATTAACAATTATCGAATTACACAACGACGTAAAGTAAGGAGAGCACATCATTGTTGAAGTATTTATTAAGAAAAAAATGAGAATTTAGCACACACTTTATATAGTGTTAACCAATATTAAGAATTTAAAGCATCTAACTAAACTATAATTTAGCGCAAATTCCAAATAAAAGTTACCCATATAAGAATAAAAGTATAAACAATTTAATAACAAGTAATCTAAGTTTTTTCGTCTTATACGTTTATATTCTCTTGGATTATTTTTACAATACAATTAATTTCAAAAATTTCTTCCCTCTTCAGCGGAAAGTTTTGCTGGTGTCCGTAACATTGTAGCAAATTTCAAGTGGAAAACTACGAATCCATTGGATTGTTCCTGGCATCGACAATAGTGCGCATCATCAAGCAGCGAGCAATCATGTAGGTGCGGACACAGGCATTCATTTCACTCTCTGCGTAAAGGAACGCTTTACACGGCGACACAGGTTTCAAACCACACAAACTTACTTCCATGCACTTCGCACTGTTCAATGCTGTCGCCAGTAGCAGGCCACATGTAACGTCTAATTTTGCCGGTGTTCAGCTTCCAGTCTTCAATGAGCCCCGATTTCTCGTACATACAGCGTATATAACACTGGAAGATAAATTAAAAAAACTTTTAGGAGTAGGAGGAGAAAGAGAAGGCGGAGAGTGTCCCGCATTAGTTACCATGCCCGTTTTGTCCATCACATCAGGCAGTTCACCGGTGGCGTTGAATTGCACCAGATAATCTAAGAGGAGAGGAAGAAGAAGGAAGAGTTTCTTCATTACTGGGCTAACAAGCAATTCTTAACACCGTATTTTTGTTGTGCACTTTTGAATTATTATGAATCCATTCAAGTCACTAACACGTGAACCACACGTACCCATTGGTATGGAGAAGCTGGCGTTGCAAGTTTTCATCAACTCATCGAAATCGATGTCCGCCTCCGAGGTGGCTTCGGTAGTCATCGATTTACGTTCCATTAGTTTTGTTTCATTAACCAGATATATGTCTCCGTTATCCTTGGCATGTTCGTAGCCGCTTATCCTGCTGCTAAGAAGTAAGGACGCCGCTAACCAAAAGTAGAAGCAGATGTTGTGAAGCAGTGAAAACATTGCAATTTCAGAGCAACCACTGATTTCTGGCATTAACTTTGCAGGTTTATATAGCGAAATCAATGCAGATTCAGTTTCTACGATAAATTGTTCTGAACAAATGAAAAGACAGTTTTTTTGATTTTATTGTAATAAATAAATATTTTAATTTTTATTATTACTCCAACTCCACTCCGCTACAAGTCCACTAGGGAATAATTTCACATTATTTATATATATTGTGTAAATCAAATAATGCGCTCGCAACAGCAGCAATTAGTGTAATTTTATGCAAAATTGTTACTATTGTAATCGCATAGCTGAAGTCTTCAATACGCTTGTAACTAAATTTAAGTGTATCAAATGTATTTTTAAACTGTTTGGCTTACATTTCGTTTCTAAGCTAATTGAGTACAGGAATTGATTGTGATATTTTTTCGCTTAAAGCTTAGTAACACGCTAGCTAGGTAGTTTTTGTTAGCTAGACAAACTAATATAATTGCACTGAGTTTGATGCATCGAAATCGGGTGATTATGGAATTAGTGTCTCCTCTTCTTCTTCATGTTTTCATTGTTAACGATTCAGTTTTGTGCGCTATTTTCACTCATTAAATGAAATCTAAATTTCGCTGTTGTTGTAGTGTGTTTGCCATCTTTAGATTACTCTGTGCAACGTCCAGTCCTCGTCCAACCGTCAAACCCGAGCGCCCCATGCACGCTTCACCATGTAGGCGCCCTTCTCGGCGATCATCACTGCCGGCGCATGCGTGTTGCCTGCCGTCACGCGCGGCATTATCGAGGTGTCCATGACGCGCAGTCCGCGTATGCCGTGCACGCGCAGTTCGTGGTCCACCACAGCGAAGGGATCGCGTGCCGGCCCCATTTTGCAGGAACCCGCCTGGTGGTTTTCCGGTCCAGTGTTCTGACGCACGGCGCACTCCCAGTATTCATCCGAGCCAAATGTCATCGCTTCGCAGCCCTTAGCCACCGTCTCGTCCAAGCGCATGCCGTACTGCTTCAGCGGCGCCGTCTGCGAGAGGCGTATAGCGAACTTGATGCCCTCCACCAGCGTTTTGACGTCCCGCTCGTCGGTCAAGTAGTTGGCGAAGATGCGCGGCGGCTGCAGTGGGTCGGCGGAGGCGAGTGCTATGGTGCCGCGTGAGCGTGGGTTCAACACGGCGGGGAAGATTTGGATGCTGCGCGAGTTGTTCGACTGCAGTTCGCCCACCTGGCCGGTGCGCGAACAACTGGCCAGATAGCCGCTGAAGAAGAGCTGCAAGTCGGGCAGGTCTGGCCGATCGGCGTAGGGCGTGGACACTTTGGCGGTCACGTCGGAGATGCCGGTGCCCGACATGAGACCGTCGCGGAACAGCAGGTACTCCATGGCGGTGGCCCAGTTGAGAGGCGCCGTGTCGGCGTCGTCGATGAAGAAGTTGGTGAAGTAGGCGACGTGGTTGTGCAGATTCTGGCCCACGCCGGGCAGGTGGTGTACCGGACGAACGTTGACCTGCCCACAGAGGGGAGAGTTTAATAGCGGCTGGAACTCAAGACTCAAGGTGCGTAAGGCTTTCTCACCTTCAAGAGATCCTCCTGAGGACCAACTCCACTGAGCAGAAGGATCTGCGGTGAATTCACAGCGCCGGCACTGACGATCACTTCTTTCTTGGACAGAATCTTACGCATGCTGCCGTGCTGATCGATGACTTCAACGCCGAGTGTGGTCTTCGTTCCCGGATGGACGAGCACCTTGGTGACGGTGGTGTTGAGCAGGATGTGCAGGTTGCTGCGGTAGCGAGCTGGACGCAAGAAGGCGCGCGCTGAACTGTAGCGGATGCCATTCAGCGAGGTCATCTGAGCGATCATGAAACCCGTTGAGTTGCGACCGTTGAGATCAGTGGTTCCGTAGCCTGCGAGGAAAGAGGGTGAGAATCGGATGTCCGAGATGATTGCGACTGAGTATCCTACCCAGTTCTTCGCCCGCTTTCAGTATCGCGTACGCAAGAGGCGGGTTGTAGGGGAACCTGGAGATCGGCATCATGCCGCCCTGCGCATGGTATTCGCTGTCCACGTCGTAGATCTGGAAGTTGTTCTCGGATTTGAGGAAGAAGGGCAGCACGTCCTTGAAACGCCAGCCCGGGTTGCCCATGGCGGCCCAGTTGTCGTAGTCCTCGCGGTTGCCGCGCAGGTACATCATGCCGTTCATCACCGAAGTGCCGCCCAACACTTTGCCGCGTGGCCAGTAGCAGCGCTGCTCGGGCGAGGACAGACACGCCTTGAGTTCCGGCTCAGTGTTGTAACGCCAATCGATGTCGCTGCCAATGAAGTTCAAGAACATGGAGGGGATCTGAGCACCGACTGGTTCGTCGCCACCTAGAGAGCGGAAAACAAGTTAAATGTCACAGTTTTGCAAAAATGTCACAGCTTACGTACTGCCAGTCACACTAAATCACACAAAAGTCTGCGGTAAATATAAATCTAAGCCATTTAAAATGCAAGCAATCACTAATTAATTGACGTTTTGTTTAAAAAATCTTTAAGAAAGAAGCGAAAAATCCTCAAATTAATACAAATCGATTCTCTAATAAACACTGAGAGCCGCAGGTCGCGCCTAAACCGTGGGAGCCGAAAAACAAAACAATAAAAATTGAGCAAGAAATGTGAAAAAAGTAAATTCAAACTAAATCTTGGAAGCGAAAACAATAAATTCTAAATCCGAATGACCGTGAAAAATTCGAACAATTTGTTACTCAATTAAAAATCTAAGAAACAAATTACTGAAACGTTAATTTGTTATCCATTATTTCAATTTGTAAGCTAATGAATTATTTATAACATTTTCAGGGAATTCATACTCTGCAGCTGCATTAAAAAAGAAGAAGAGGGGAAAAAAGACTGAAGAAACAAACTAGAAAACTTGTATATTTTTTACTAAATCAAACAAAAATCAAATTTCCTACTTATTACAGCTATTTTAAAATAAACTGAAATTCGGTAATATTATTCGTTCTAAAATAAGTAATTCTGTTTCCTTTTTGCCGTCTTTGCTGTAACTACAGCTTTTAATTTAAACCAAACTAAGGAGATACTTTTGGCCTGTAGAATTTTCATTTGAATTTGGAAATATTTCCTCTTAGTCAAGGCTTTCTTTTACGTCTTTTTCGAAACTAAGCTGACTTCACAGCTCTTCGTTAGCACCTCATAAGCAACTAATTAAACACCGCTACACCGCATTCAACTCTTGACAACTCAATCTGCAGCTCATGCGCGACAAGCGTCGAACATAAAAGTGCGCTTTTTCCCCAGCCGAAGCTGAAGACAATGGTTGCGGCCGCATGAATGAAACAAATTCAGTAGCAACATGAGAGGAACAAATCAAATAAAACGAATATAATTGCGTGAGACGTGCTGACTTGCTGCTCAACACTGGCTGATGCACTGCCAACAGCGTTGACTGCCGATTTCTTGCATTTTGCAGCAATAAAAACAGATTAAGTAATAAAAACTTCAGCTGAAGATTGGAATTGGAAAATATGAGTAAAAGGAAAGTAAAATGAAATACAACTCAGTTTACACAGAAACAAAAAGTGGCAGGAGGTAGAAGGTCATCCCGAAATGGAATTCTAGTGGCTTCCATCGATCGGGTTCTTGCACTGAGTGAAGGAAGAAGTTCGTCATGAGGTCTCATCACTTGAGCGCCTCTAACATCGTCATCATCAACGGCGCCATCATCGGCTTCCAGAGTCAATTAGATTCCAGCATAAAATAGGGACTCGCACGTCATATAGAAGGCCATGCGATGGGGGAATAGGAACGCATATACTAATAACACACACACACACACACACACGCACACACACACAAGCACACACACAAGCGCAGACATATCACGCTTGCACACACTCTCGAATGTCTTCTTGCGAGCGATCATCGATTGTTGAGTGCATTGAATGAATGACTTCAAATGTCATTATTATTATTTTTATTGCTATTATTATTGTTTTCCCTCTTTACTTGTATTGCGAAGGAAAGAGCTTTTTAAAATGTTTATTAATAAGGAGTTTATTTTTGATTTGACTGCGCTATTTGCAAAGTTTATTTTTTTTCTGCTGGCGATTTTGTTGGCGCTGCAAACCACAAATTTGTACCTTGTATACTCAGCAATTATTTAGTGCGTCCTACTTTTAATGTCGCTATCGCGTTGCGTGCTTCGTGCGGGCAACTTATATAATAAATTTGAAAAACGAAAAGCAGTCTAAGCGGGAATTCGATTTTCCACTGTTTTAACAAACAATTTGAATGTTTTTGCTTCGCAGATGGAAATTAAAATTTGAAATCTTAAATATTCTCTGTATTTACAATGGTATGTTTAATTTATAATGTTGTTTTAATTTAAATTAAGATTTTTTTTGTTACATTTAATTTTATCTCTCCATAATTTAATAATAATTTAATTATATCTCTCCATTCGGCGAAAAATTTTTAGGTTATTTTTTCTTGTTTTGCGAGAAGTTTGCGAAAACCATTCGAATTTCGAAAACACTTGAAAATTTTATTTAATACGCTTTTACTGAATTACAAAATTATATAATCGCATTATCGAAGAAGCCACAAGTCGACAATTCTTGCAAAATTCCGTAAAATCCAATATATTCTAGTCAAGTTTTCAAATTTAATTAGAAAAAAAACCAACCATCGTCTTGAATGCCACCAAGCAGATGCATCATAAAATATTATTGAATGTGTGTGCGTGTGTGTGTGTGCGCGCGTGTGTGTGTGTGTGGAACTGCAAGTGCTGAAGTTTCAACATTTTTTCTAACGAATGCGGACGATCGCGATGCATATCTTTTGCAATCAGTATGTATTTCAAATTAATTTCACGGTTTCTTGGGCGCTCGTGGAGCAGCAGCAAAAGTCAAGGTTTCGCAAAAAACGAGCAGGGAAAATGCGAAAATCTGAGGCAGTGGAACTGAAGTGAGTATTAAATTTATCTTTTCATTTATTATTAACTCATTCGGTTGAAATTGTCAAGAAGAAGTCAGAGAAGTTTGAAGAAGAAGGTGAAAAAATGCCATTCCTTGAAAGCTATTAAAACTTTTATTATTTTAAAATTTATTGAGCTTTTTCAGCGTTGTGAGATTTTAGTAAGTAATTTAGAGAATTTTCGAAAATAAACTGAATTTTAAAGATTGAGAACCACTGTTTACATGTATTTTGCAATCCTTTAGTTATCACAGAAAAAACTGTTAGCCACAACTACGTTTACACGCAAGCAGCGACACACACACACACACAAACACACACACGCTCACTCATACACTTCCGAATGTCATAAATGTTGCCAATGTCAATTACTCACCCGCTTCAACGAGCAGCACCTTCCAGTACGGCACCTCGGACAGACGAGAGGCGACCACTGCACCAGCCGAGCCGCCGCCAACCACAATGAAGTCGTACTCGTAATCAGGCTCGGAGCGAAACTGTGCGAAGAGAGAAGAGAGAAGAGCGAGAAAATCATTAGAAACAAACGAAGACCACAACAGAAGAGGGAAAAACAAATTTAAAATAAAAAAAAATTTCACTGTCAATTTCAGCGGAAAATAATTACATAGTTGAACAAAAAATTACTCGATATTACATTACGTCTCGATTGTGGATCTCGGTTTTTGTGTCCACTCGGTTTTTGTGTACAGATGTTCGTTCTCGCCGTTCCGATCTAAGTTTTCCACAACTCAGTTTTCCACTGTTCAGTCTTGATATCGATTCTTGTTGCGACCAGAAAGGTTGTCTCGATTTGAGGAGAATTATAGATCCACGATCTCATGCTCGTCTCGAATGAGAGATCGGGAAGAGAACTAGAATTGTCTCGTCTCGTTGACGTCACCCACTAATTCTCTTCATTCTGGTTGACGTTCCGCTCTCGAAAGACTGACGATTCCTTTCTAGATTTGAAGAGAATTCGCGATCTCGATTATCGTCTCGAATATGGTGTCGACTAGAAAAGAGTGACTCGACTTGGGTTTCGTCTAAACTGCCCTAACTTCAGTTTCTACTAAAGACGGATGCCCTGATATGGATTTCTGGACCGATTTTACTTCGATTCCCGTCTTTACTGAAAAAGTTCTCAACCGCGAATCTGCTCCCGATTGAAAAGGCCGTCTCTATGATCGATTATCGCCTCTAATTCGAGACTATATAACTTTAACCTCCCCCCAGTGCGTTAGTTTAAACTCACCCTTGAACTGGCCCGTCCACAAGGATCCTCCAGGTCGCACTGCGAACGTATGAAGACCTCCAGCAGACCCATGAACAGCATGAAGGCGCTGCCGCCGCATGTCGAGGCCAAGGTGGGTCCGGTGGGCACGCCCACGATGCAATCGCACGACTCCGCGATGGGCATCCCAGCTGATCGATCGGTCGAAGTGTTCGGGTGCTCGGCGAGCTACGGGGTGACAAGACGAAACTTGCTGCTTGCAATATTGCAAGTCGGTACCATATATCGTGTACGTTGTTGGCGTTGTTGTTGTTGTTGTTGTTGTTGTTGTTGCTATTTTTGTGTCTGGGTTTATCACGTTTTTCACTTCTTGCAAAATCGGTGTCGTTTTGCTGGTTTGGTTTTCTGCTGCTGCTGCCGTCGACTCTGTAAATATCAAAAGCGTAAATAAATATCAAAAAGCGGTTACTGAACTACCGCTAAAGACTGACTAGTTGAAGAATGATTTTCGCTTCCTCCCTGCGGATCTCTGGCAACAGCAACAGAGAGCAACAATCGTCGCTGTGATTTCAGAAGCTGCATGAGTTCGATATTTTAAGATTCTGCAGGAAAGTCATAACTTCGCTTTAACTGCTCGAATACCCAAAATCGGGGCGCTGGTCTTGCTTTTGTTTTTAGCTTTAACTTCAATTCTCGAAGCTAACCTACGAAAACCATGAACGAATGGGGTTTCGGCTCGCCTGAATATCGTCTGAATATCATTTCGGGCTTTTCGAGCTGAGCTGGAAAAGGCTTCAGCAGCCAGATTGGTTTCAAGTTGTTTGGTGTGTCGACACCTAATGAGTAAACTTCAGACGAAATAATATTTTGTTTTAATGGAAAACGCGGTGGCGGTGAGGAAATCGCACATTAATGCGCTGCAAGGGAAACGGCAAACTAACAACCGGAGAGAGAGAGAGGAAAACGTTGTTTTTAAATGTCAGAAATATTTGAAAAGCTTTCTTCTAAGAAACGAAAATCAGTTAGAGGGGGGGAAAGCAAAGCAAAGCCAAGCTAACGTAAAAATATATAAAGAATAGAAGTAATCATTTGAGAGAATAGAGGTAAAAATAAATCCTCTTCTAAATTATAACGAAAATATCGAAACTAAAACCTTGAAATCGGAAATCTTTCTAATCTTGTTACACATTTTAATGCAATACAAACCGCACCGAATCTCAATCCTATCTGGGTAATTAAATCTCAACCTCAGAGCCATCATTTGAGTCTCATCGTCCGACTTTCGATCATCGTAATTATTTTTTAACCGACTTTATTGTGTGTTTGATGAAGATTTAAAGTGGTTCGACTTACAAGGTTTACAAGATAAGCAATTCGTTTACCCATCAAGGTACCCTAAGTCGCTGAAGTCTCACGTTGGGACCACCAGCTGACCCTTCAGAGTCGTCTGATGCAATGCAAACCGAAGTTTCGAACGGATTTCGTAACTTCTAGAAATCATTAGTGATCAGTATTTTCGTTCTTTCTTGACTTTCAAGAGGAACACAACATGAGGGTTTTATGGCGTTTTCAAGACAACTAACAATCAATAGAAATTAAAAGACTTCTAAACGATTTGCAAGAACGATCTGCTGTCAGTGATGACGAATCGGAAAATAAGGTGATCGCTGAATTGACTTCTTAGTGGAGAAGCGCGAAAAAAGGGAAAGCAAAGAACTGTGCGAATATTTCTCTCTTTGCGATCAGAAATCGATATTTTGTGAAGAATGTTGAAGTGAGTTTGCTTCAGAATATTTGAGTATTTAAATATTAGAGTATTTTTAAATATTAGAGCATTTAAATCCACTCCATCGTCATCAATTCTTAAACAGCGTTAAAAATGTCATCAGCAACTCGAATTTTCCATCAATTTCAATTAAAGTGAATGTTATACAAATACAACAGTAACAATAACAACAACAAAAACTACTACTACTACTACGAAACGAAAAATCGATACCTAAAAAGCGTCAACATTTATAAGACGCTTAAAATAATTAGTGCGAAAATTCCGAAGATCTTCTCTGACGATCCATAAACGAAACCGAAATTGACGAACTCGTGAAACTGCAGCTCAAACGAGCTGATCGATCGAGATGTAGAGACTTCAGACTTCAGGAGGCTGAATTTCATGCTGAAGCCGCATCATCGCCGTCTTCTAAAGTCGTCACAGCGAATGGAGAAAAAAGAAAATTAGCAAATACATTTGCAACCACAGCAACAACCACCAAAACAGCAGCAACAACAACAACAAGTAGCCAATTTCAAAAGTTCAAATAGAGGCCTCTGTTGCTGTTGCTGTTGTTGTTTTGCCGTTTGCTTTGTTTTTGTAGCCAGTTGGCCTTGTTTGGAGCAAATAAATTTGCAGCTTTTGGGCAGAATCGTCCGTCCGGGCGGCCGTCCGGATTTCCACATACAACAACATAAATGCGTGCAGCGGACGTTGGTCAGCTTGGTAGCTGATGATGATGACGACGATGATGCCGACTTCAGCGCAGTGGAAGTAACCGCAACAACAACGACAGCAACGACAGCAACAACAGCAACAACAGCAGCAGCAGCAACAGCAGCAAAAAAAGAAAAACTTGTGCGTTCAGTTGGTTATCTTTTCCGTTCGTTTATTGACTCAAATGTGTGCGTTTTGTTGGCTTTTTTATTGTAAACTTTTAGCATTTGGACTCGAGCAGGCTGCAGGCGCAAGTTGGCGGTGGCGGTGGTAGCCGACCACCACTCAGGTTGATGTACTGCCTCATTTATTACATTTCATTCGCTCGTTCATGCGGTTTTAAGCGGCAGTTCGAAGTGTTGGCTGCTGTTGTGACAGCCAACAGTTTAGTTGGTCGCAGCCCACAATTTTTATGATGATCAGCTTAAATTAAGGGCATCTAAGAGCGGTTCAAATTTAAGTTTCCGCTTTTAATTACAGCTTTAAATGTGTATTAAAGACCTTTAAGTTTCTAAGGATAAAAAGAAATAAAAACCTTTAATGAAGGTAAAGAAAGGAATTTAGTTTTAGATAAGAGATTAAAATTTGTTACTACTTCAATCATCTCTCATCCTCATCTTTGGGCGCGTGGTAAGTATTTTTTCAACAAAAAGTCTAAAGTCAAAAAAATTCCCTAAAAAAACTGACACTCTTCAAACAAAAGACTTAGGAAACAAACTCGGCATCCAAACTCGGCTGCTCCATATTACGTCATTGCATCACTGGCGACAATATAACTGTTAAAGGGATCCATCAGCGGTGACCAAATAATTGTTCAAGAGCGCAAAACGTTGAAATTGCAATTCGTATACTTGATTGAAACGTAAGACTTAAGAAACGAACTCGTTGACCCAAGCAACGAATTCGTGATTGCTTGCGAAAGAGACGACGAATTCGAACGAACGAGCGAAATGCAGACGACGAATTTTACTCAACATCGAATTAGAAATCGAAAGCAGACCGGCAGGCAAATTCTCACAACATTTCAGTTTCCCGTGTTGCCAGCTGTTGCTGCTGCTGCTGCTGCTGCCGCCACAAATTGCGTCTGTTCTGTTGTTGGTTTGCGCGTTTTATTTTGTCGTTGTGCCATGACGGAAAAAGTGAAAATAGGAAGTCGTGGAAAAAAGAGAAAAAAAAAACAAGAAGCGAAGCACTGAATTCCGTTTTCGCTGTTTGCAGTGTGCTGAGCTCTGCGTTGCAGATCGTCGTCGCTCGCAGTTGCAACAACACGAAATTTGCTGATTCGCTTTACTAAGTGATAATTTGTTGTTGTGGTTGTTGTTGTTGTTGTTGTTGTTGTTGTTGGTGGTGGTGGTGGTGGTGGTGGTGATGGTGGTTGTCGTGGTGGTGGTGGTAACACAGCAGAAGCATAAATTGCAAGCATTAAACAACAACAGCAACAACTAAACTAAATTGTAGCAATTTTTTAGTTATTTATCAGTTCATTTGTTTCTGTAATTATTTGTTTCCCATTTCAACTATTTAGCTGTTTTTAATCAATTAGTTGATTTTATTTTCCATTGTATTTTCGAATGTTTGAGGTGTTATTTTCGATAATTCTTCTCACTTTAGCCGCCACTTAAATGTCACACAACTTTCAGCTGAATGTGTGTTTGTGTGAAATTCGCCATCATTGCCAACGCATTTCAGCGTTTCTGGCGCCCCTGCAATTTGTGTGCGCGTTCAGGTTGCCGACTCGGACGAGCGTCACCACTCGCTGCTGCTGCCAATTTCTGCAACCGAGACTGAAATCGATATTCCTCCTGCAACCGCTAATTAACCGTTAACGCGTAACTAGTATTCAGTGACTTTTAATGGCCGCTGATGCGTTTGGAGGCTCCGATGCATTAAAGCGGCATCGCTACTCAGCAGCTACTCAGCAGACCACACTGGCGAGTGCGTTTCGATTGCAGATTTCGGCCAAATTCACGACGCACTGGCCGTCTTGAGAAGAGAAGACAGATTGAATGGGTCTTGAGAGTCACTTTCTGCTGAAAATGTGGTGACGAAAACCAAGAAAGTTTTCCTCCAATTCAAATTCAAATTCATATAGTTTTTTTTTTTTTTTTTTTTTTTTTTTTTTGTGAGACTCAATTTGATCCAGCTCAGGAATTTCAGTTCAGGCATTTTTTCCATTGCATTTCCTGCGTTGAAGCGGGATTGAAAACATGAGCAACACGCTTTCCAGATAAATCAGTTTAATGTAAATAATAAAAGTTAACGTAGAAATTACATAAAATAGAGTAAAATACAGTTTGCAAAGTTACCCAAAACTCTAACATGAACAAGAGAAACACTAAAATATCACACAAAATCACATTTTGATTTCTGCACATATAAAAATTCTAAAACCGCAAACTTGTGTTCGATTTTTAACGCACCATTGAACCGAATTTTGGCGAACCGAAAGCGTGCAGATGGAAAGCGGGAACCCCGAGCGCGCCACAAAACAACAAGTGGGACCAACGAAGAATAGACAGGCGACAAAGAAGAAGCTCGTGTTTCCCACCAGCGACAATCACAGTTGCGAGCAGCGCATCTCAGAGCCACACGATCAGCCGAAAGACACGATCAACGTGAATGATCTTCACTTAAAATGTAGCTCAGGTAATCACGGCGCATGCATGAGGTAACTTTTGTCTGACAACAATTTAGGTCTGAATACGAACAACAAGATTATCAGCGACTATTGATCATCATGAATCACGATGATCGCTGATGATATATCGAAAATGGCTGAATAGCATTTAATTCCGAATTTTATTTACAGAAAAATTATTTCTTATGGTTTTTCCCATGATAGTGAAATTAAGAAAACATATAGATTTAAAAGTACTTTTTATTAATAGAAATGACTCAAAATTAGTGCTTGTTATTCGATAATTTCTTTGTGTGGAAAATTCTGCTATTTTTGATATCCATTCAGACTCCTCAATAATCACATCGATAGTTTGCTGACTCAATTCAGTTCGGAGAAGGGAACTCATCGCAAACTATTGATGTTCTTTTATCAGTTTCACCGTAGAAACACGAAAAAATAAGTTTGTCATTCTTATAACTCCGTAATTAAAAGTCAATATTTGAAAAGTCTATACTTGAATAATTGCTGTTGACTCATTCCTGAGTCATAAATGATAATGGCGAGGTTTTCCCCAAACCCTCACTGGAAAGGGTTTCATCTTACTTATTTCAAGTTCTTTCAATGAATTCCTTTTATTACAACGGAAAATACGGAAGACGATATTAATATTAAAGCAAATGTTTATATATTACTTCACTTTATTACTCTATTGTAATCATATTTTATGAGTTTATAAAATTCTGTTCATGTAATTTCGGATTTATTTGTCGATTTTGCAAATAATTCGTTATACGACAGAATCACGTTGTGTGATAATCGTGTGTTGGTGAGGTGCAGCGTCCCCTACTCATTTCAATAGCCAGTTAAACTTAAATGATAAAATAATTTATTGCTAAATAGTAAATGCTTGCATTAACTGTTTATATCACCATTTCGATGAAAAATCCAAGTCTATTTTCGTCAGTAATCTTTATGAGGAATAATTTCTATGCGAAATGGGTTTTTCCACAACTCATTCACGCCGCGCGCCGTTTATCAATATAATGATAATTTTTTTTGCTTCCTCATAATAAATTATTAATAGGCTATTAATTTCCCTTAATACGGATGTATTCTTCAAATATTCTGGAGATGTGATAAGTTTTTAATTAATAATAACTATCTATATTTGTCCGAATAATCACTGTTTAAAATTTAACATGAGTATTTGCATATATTTTAGAATATTAGACCGTAAATGGTTCTATTATTATCCATTATATAATATATAATTTATATATGATGGATTATAAAGAACTTGTATAAATATGTATTTCGTTTTACTGCAGAGGTTTTTGACTTATGCAAAATTTCGAGTGATATTAATGAGGCCAATCATCTCATATCATCGCGTGGTGGAACCACGATTCGGTATTTTCAATACCGAATTTATAATTTTCGTTATAGTGTTCGTTTATGGGCGTTTTAAAGCATTAGTAAGTCTCTACTCTTGCGTATTTGAATGAGTTTCTATATGAATCTTCTTCTGTCTTCATGAATATTAAAAACTCATCTACGTAAGAACCGAAAACTTTTGAGATTTTGTAGATGATTCACATTAATTATGCAAATGACATCACTGAAAATGGTAAAACCCTTACAAGAAAAAATTTTTAGCTTACAATTCGAGTGAAGAAGAAGTTAGAAGAGGAAAATATAAAATGTACGCAAAAAGCAATTTGAAAAATGGCTGGAAATATAAAACGAAGAAAATGTGAGGCAATATTTGGCTTGTAAGGGATTCCAGTTACGAATACCCATTGTGATCATCATGTTTGCTTAATTGCTCGTTTGTTAAGGTACTCGTGGTCCGCGTGACCCTTGCAGTGGTCTTCCTGCGGTCTGCCTGACCCCTTGCTCAATAGCATGAATAGCTTAATTTAAACTGAGGTGAGTAAACATTTTTTCCAATTACGTAGGCGTAGATTACTCGTTGACCAGCTCATTTTTGCCTAAAGTTTGGTATGCTGAAATTTTTTACTGTATCTGGAACTCGACTCTCTGTGAACTTTTCAGTGTAAGAAAAACATAAATTGTGGAATCGGTAAAACTTTGTAAAAATCAGCAATCCTGGTTTAAAAACAACTTATTGCGCAAAACACAACTTCCGACTCATTGACGAAGCGTTGAATCGTTGGAAGTGGCAGCTACCAAATGCTTGTCTTTCGAAATGTCAGCTAAAATTCGTTGGGCTTTTCATCCGTGAACGGCAAACAAAGACAAAATACAATATCAACAATGAAAAGAACTACAGAGGCCGGTAACATCAGCGAAAAATACCAACCAAAAATAGCAACATCACCGAATACACCAACAAGTAGTAAAAAACAACAATAGCAGGGAGAAATACCGAAAACGAGGGTACGAAAATCCAAAAACATGAAAAATGTAAAGTTCACGTCGAGCATGACTGTACCTTTGTTGCCTTTGTTAGTTGTATTTAACATAAATTAGATCACAATGAGGCTATTTCGGCATTCCCTCCACCCCGCTGGCTACCTTCGCCATCCCTATTTTCTATTTCCCATTTCATCAAAGATGACGTAAAAATATTTAGATTTTGTGGGCCATTCAATGGTATCCGAAATTCGGCCAAATTCAGTCTCGCTTTATGGAACCAGAAAATTTTCCATATGCTTTAGTTGAAACTGATTATAATAAATTTTTTTTATTTTAAAATTTTATAATTGATTGGAATTGTAGGGGAATTAATGGATCCTTGCGTTTATGTGATTTGTTTTGAGAACTACACTGAAAGAAACCAGCTTTCATTTCCAGCCATTAAGAAAACGGAACACTTTTCACTTTGCAAACTTTTCACTATTATTACGTGTGTTCTTTCGCATTACGTGCTTTTATATTAATTATTAGCTGCTTTTCTTTCGTTTCGATAATATTTGTTTAATTTTTCCTTTTTCGATTTCCACATTTATATTTATCTTCGATTTTTTGTTCTCCTCTTAAACTTTTTTCTAAATTCCCTCCTTTTATTTGTATTTCTAGTGTATAAGCAAGAAATTTTCAGGCGCGTTTACAGGTTAATAAACCTTAACATTTGCTATTTACTTAAATGATTTTTAATGCTGACAGTTTTATTGGCATTTTGTCGTTTCTCTATTTTTCTGTTCTCAAATGCTGTCATGGAATTTGACGCAAAATACGAATTCGTTGAATCGTTTGAAATCATGAAATGAGTTTAGAAGAAAAAAAGCTTCTTACACACCAACTGAAGTTGGTTTGCAAAGGAAAAACAAAAACAGTCGTGCTAATTCTGGCATGTGAAGTTCGTGTGGTAAAATCTCCGATTCCGATACGACTTTAATGTCAGTTTTTTCTCACATATCGAACAACTTCAATCAACAGCAATTAGTTCTGTTGCGTGCTTTTCAAAAAAAAAAAAAAAAAAAAAAAAAAAAAAAAAAACAAAAAAAAAACAGAAAAACGCATAGAAAGAAGCAAAAATGCAGCAAGAACATTGAAGTCAACTTAGAATAGCCGACAATTTTCTGTGTTCAATGAGAAACTGATAAAAGTGAAGATAAAAATTAGAAATAAAAAACTAAAGCAACTTTTTTGCTAAACTGTCAATTAAAGTTTACTTTTCTTGGCTTGTTTTTACCATATTTACGCTATTAAGGCCTCTAAATACGCCGATTCCCGATTTTTCGATGTTTTCTTTTTAGCAAGAAGCCAAGCGAGCATTAAAACGAACACATGACGGTTGAGTTCAAATGTAATGGAGGAAAATGTCAAAATAATTGCTCATTATTAAACACTTACCTACCTTAAAGTTGCACCTTCCCCTTCCAGTTGCCCTGATGAGATCCCTGTTGTTACTTCGACCTCGAAAGAGCGCAAAACTTTTCTTCTCTAATTGAAAAGTTTTTTAAATTCCTCAAAGATGCACAATTTCCCCTAAAACCAAAAGTTTCTCAAAGTTGTACAAAACTCTCCCTCTTTCTCCTCACTCTCTCTTTCACTCTCTCTCTCACTCTATCTCTCTCTCTCTCCCTGCTTCAACGGAAGTTTCGTTAAGTTTGTTTAGATTTCGTTAAAATCGTCCTTTCGAGAGCGTGAATTGAATAATTTGGTTTTTAGCTTTTCTTCTTTTTACTATTTGATTTTTCACCTTTTTCTTACTAACAATAATTTTCTTTTACCGTTAAACTGCTCACTTCGCGTTCCAAACGACGACTATTCGAAGATCTCGAGTGCTCATCACTTTTATTGGCCACCTCTAGCCGGCGGCAGCTGGATGGCTTAACTTGGCTTAAACGCAAACGATTTGCAGATCATGCTGCTCTATGCAAGCGAGAGAAAAACACGCTCAGCTCGCTCTCGTTTGCGAGCTGAGATATCAACTCTACTTGAACTTAAATTCTAACACTTGAGGGCAAAATAATAATTATTTTGTGAAAGAAAACCGTTCAGAACGAGTAAAATATTAGATTAATGTTATTTAATTCATATCGTTAAAGGTTTATTATATGAAATTCAAGATATTATATGAAATTCAAAGATAATATTCTTCTGATTTCACTGTTTATTTCACTTGACACTTCACTCTTGTTTATTAGTAACACACGAACACGAGGTACCCTGTGTCGTAGAAATGCAACAATAAAACATTTGGAGACAGAACAATATTTGACCTTGCAAAGATGTGAAAAAGGTATTTTAACAATGGCAATTATTTATACAGTTATTTTTATATTTCGAATAAATATACATATGAATTGAGATTTTATAAACAAAAAAACAGAAATTCTAGTAATCCATTTATGAACGTAATAGACGGAATTTATGCCAACACATGAAAAGCTTGTATTGTTCGAACGATTTCGTCGCCATTGAATTATCTTTAAAATTAACAAAGAAAAACATACACTCTACAATTCCATGATTGCAAAACAACGAACTTTGTGCACTATTTCAATGATAAAAATTAATAGGAAGACAGTATATAGTCAGACAAAAGTCTGAATAAACTAGTTAGCCGACAGACTGGGATAAATCGACTCAGGAGGAGACACTAAGCAAGACAATGTATAATATTCTATATCTATCTCGTCTCATTCTCTTCGTTACAAACGGAAGAAAAAAGTGAACATAGAAAAAACACACTTAAAGTTTTATTATTTAATAAAAGGTGATTGGCATCTCTAAATATCAGAAAGACGAATTAAAAACACGAACAAAGTTCGAGTTAAAGCTTAGGGGTGTGAAAAACTATAGATTTTATATAAAAAGAATAAATTTCTATTCAATTAAGTTTATGATGAAATTCTCGCAGTTGGAGAATACAAGTCAAAGTCAGTGCAACATGCTTAAAAGGTTCGAAGATTAGCTAAGTTTGTGGAAACTCAACTCTTTTTAGTACACAGCAACTCATATAAAAACCAAGCTGGGTTTAGGAAAAAATTAAGCACAGCATTAGCAACGGGCTTGCCAACTTCCCTCAATTTGAACTGAATTCTCTCGTGAAAGGAACGCATTGTAATTTTGCCCTCCTGCACCTGCGCGATTTTATTGATTTCCTAACTACGACGAAGTGGACTCTGTTGAGGGCACGAAGAAAGCACGTCCGTCCCCATGCAGTTGAGTGCGAATTTTCTGCTTGCGAGTTTTTCCGAAGTGCGCTGTAAGCAAAGAATTTTTAATTATTGAAAAAATACAGTAAATTCAATAGAGTTTCTAGTTTAATCGAAAGTTGCTACAGCAAAAGATTCCCAAATTCTTAATATTGTATATGTGGAAGTGAATTTTCTTGCTTTTATCAAATTAAAATTTCTGATTTTTTCTTTCATTTTCTAGAGCAAGCGAAAGCAAGCAAAGTGAATCCAATGCTCGCTTAGGGTTGGAAAAAGAAAGAAATCTGCATTCCATTTTAAACTGCGTAGTGGAAGGACTTACAATCTGTTTGTGAAACATGAAATTCGGAAAAGTTTCGGTGAATTGTAGGCAAAATCATACATCACTGCAAGCCGTGGCCAAGTGCTAGGCAGTCGTAAGAGGACCGAGGACCGCGGACCGTTTCCATTGAACTTGAAATTATTATTCATCGCAGAGCCGCACGGGGGCAAGAGGTACACCAGAAAGTGTGATTCATACTTGCGACGACGACTCCCGATTGTCAACACTCGCGCATACACAACGGACATCCTTACATTTGGCTCTCTGCTGGTGGGTGTTTTTTTTTTAAGGAAAATCGCAAATCCTGCGACAACATAGAAAAGAGTGCACTTTCCCGAGCAAAATCGATTTCCACATTAATTAGGGGACTTTCCTGAATTTCTCGCACGTCTTCTTGCCACAGATTGCGAGTTTGATTCGAAATGGCTGACGTTTATAGTCCAGATACCAGCGCAATGGAGACAGGTTAGTATGTCCTTTCTTCCCCTTCTGCGCTTTAACTGGTCACCTACATTTTGGTTGTTGCTGTTGTTGGAAGGATTTGTTTTATTTTTCCTTACGAAGGATTTTTTATGTGTCATTCTTGTGTTGCAATCTCGATGGCAAGATTTTAAAAAATGGCGTCCAAAGAAAGACTAAGATTATCTCGGAAAGAAGAATAAATAAGTTTCGAGTGATAGCGTTTTTTTCATGTCTTCTCGCAATCTATATCGAGCAACATATACGAAGCAATACTTGACGATATAGCAGTTGATAGTATTTATTATGAGAACGAAATTGATGTAGTCCGACGTTTAAATGAACGAAATTCAGAATCTTTGGATCGAAAATGCGATCAATTCGTTTTGAAACAGTATTTTGAAGATCACAATTTTGTGAGGATATATATGTTCACTGAGAGTCCCTCAATAACCTCTAAGTAGGTTTCGAGTAATAGATTTTTTTATAATGCTTTGTCGCAATATATATCGAGCATTGTATGACCACCATTATCAGCCCATTATTTGGATCCCGTGTTAAATCACAGATCGTCCATTATACCATCTTTAGTCAAATCTTTTCGAGTAAGCAGGCGATAATCGTGGGCATCCTTAAGTATTGACGTTTTCCCCAGAATCAAAGTCTGTTTTCTGATAAGGCATTCCCTCTATCCTTTAAATGTTTCCTGCTAATGATTTCATCCATTTCTAGTTCTTCCCGCTATAATGGGTCTGACGGCTGCAGCTATTCTATCTGCTGTCGCTTGCGTGTGTGCCAAGCAGATGCGTTCTCGCAGCCGAAAGCAGAATCCACACGATGCAGCCTTCCCGTTCCAACCCACACGTCGTCCGACTGCAGTTCGTTCGCCCAGCGGCCAACCGCCGCATTATCTCAAGAAGTCACCGTCACCGACCGGCAACAAGCAACTGGGCATCCTGCAGCCGATGCAGGAGCAGACCTCCACCCCGATGGCACCGCAAAACATGAAATACGTCGAGGAAGATGAAGTGCAGCCGAAGCAACTGAAATTGAATGCCGTCGAGCAGAAGCCAGTGACACCGGAGGCCCAGAGTCCAGGCGAAGGTGGTGCCATCGATAAAACGCTTTTGATGAGCAAGGAAATGGGTGTCGATCAGTATGGAAAGCTCGGTACCATCTACTTCAAGCTACGTTATTTGGCCGAACGTAACGCCCTGATGGTCTCGATTATACGTTGCCGCGGTCTGCCATGCAAGGGAGGCGGCGGCGAGGTGCCGAATGGCATGAATGGACGCACGCAAGTGGCCACCGACCCTTATGTCAAGTTGCAACTCTTGCCGGACAAGCAACACAAGGTGAAAACCAGGTGAGTGGCTTTTATTTTGAGAATCAGAATGATTTCATGACCCTCTGTCTCTCTGCCTCTTACCTCTTTCTCTCTCTCTCCCCCTCCCGTGTGTGTGTCTTTCTCCCTCTCTATCTCTCGCGTCTTTCTCCCTCCTACTCTCAGAGTGGTACGCAACACTCGCAATCCCGTGTACGACGAGGACTTCACCTTCTTCGGTCTCAGCATCAACGATCTGCAGAATATGTCGCTTCATTTCGTCATCCTGAGCTTCGATCGCTACTCTCGCGACGACGTCATTGGCGAGGTCGTCTGCCCCTTGACCTCCATTGAGATCGGCGACATTTCCAAGGAAGCTCTGTCGATCAGCAAAGAGATTCAGCCGCGCTCATTGAAGATACGCGCTCAAGGTCGCGGCGAGCTACTCATTTCGCTCTGCTGGCAGCCAGCCGCCGGCCGTTTGACAGTCGTTCTCCTGAAGGCTCGCAATCTACCGCGCATGGACGTCACCGGCTTGGCTGACCCATATGTGAAGATCTACTTGCTGTACAACGGGCAACGCATCGCCAAGAAGAAGACGCATGTTAAGAAGCGCACACTCAGCCCCGTCTTCAATGAGAGTTTTGCTTTTGACATACCAACAGCTGAGGTGAGTTTGTTTGAGGAGGCAGGAGGTGGTGTTGAGGTGAGAATATAAAATCGTTTGGTCATTCAGGGCTCCGGAGCTTCACTGGAAGGAGTTTCACTCGAATTGATGCTGCTCGATTGGGATCGTGTTACCAAAAATGAGGTGAGTTTAGTGAAGTTGGTGAGTCTGACTTGAGATTAGTGCCCAGATTTGTGTTTTCTTCTGGAAAAATTATACCGATTTTTTTCATACCAACAGGTTATTGGGAGACTGGAACTGGGTGGACCGAATTCAGGCGGCACCGCTCTCAACCACTGGAATGAGGTGTGCAACTCACCACGGAGACAGATAGCTGAATGGCATAAATTGAATGAATAAGCAGGAGAAGAAGAGGAGAACGTGAAGAGTCCCTTGTAAAGTAGAAGGAAGGAATGGAAAATGGAATTCGGAAGGAATTTAAAAAGCGGATACAAACCAAACTTAAATTAATGAGAAGATGAAGAGAAGACAGGCATGTAACGCAGTATTTTAAAATTGTCACAAATAATAAAGTGGACACACACACACACATATTCACACACGCACACACTCATAATTTAACGAAAATAAGAAAAAATTTCTATAGATCTTCAGACTTCAGACAAAAAATACTTAGAACTGAAATGAAAGCAAACTAATTGAAAAACTAATTATATTTTTAGTTTAAAACTACATGAAATGCATTAATAAATTCCAAATTATATGATAAACCTTCAATAATTAAAGATCAATGATAAATTAAAAAAGGAAGATAATTTTTAAAGCATAAAAACTGAGTAATTATTAAAAAATGTAAAATTAAAGACAAAAAAGCTTTGTTAAAAGTTGGCAAAAATCGAAATGAAAGTAAAATGGATTTAAAATATGGAAAAACCCTTCATAAAAACACTCACACTCACACTCACACTCACGCACTCACTCACTCACTGACTCACTCATTTTCTTTAAATCGAATTAGTTAAATTAATTAAAATTAACATCAGCAGCAGAACAAAAGCAACAAAACAACACTGACAACACAACAAATCATTGTAAAATAAGAATTATAATTGTATTAGTAATAAATCAAAGCTCTTATATACACCACTACATAAAAAATATATAAGCTGTGCATGTAATCGTAGCTACTACACTTTCTATATGCAATACATGTAAAGAGGAAGGTACAGATATACATATATACATATATGTACGAAGAATAAATAAATAAAAATAGTATTTAACGAAAAAAGTCACAAGAAGAATCGCTTAAAAGCTTCAACATTTAATGAGAGCTTAAAAGCTTCAATTTCGGATGAGAGCTTAAAAGCTTCGACTTTGAATGAGAGCTAAAAAAAAATAAAATAAAATAAAATAAAAGAAAAATAAAATCTCTTCAACTTCGGATGAGAGCTTAAAAGTTTCCACTTTAGATGAGAACTTAAAAGCTAAACTAGAATTTGCAATCACTTTTTCAAATTGATTTTCTACCTTAAAAGTAAATTTATTTCATTTTTTAATTTGAGAAATTAAAAATATATGTAAATTCCTTTTTTTATATAAACTTGATTTACTTTTAAGTAATTTGATTAATTACTTCATTAGTTTTCCAAATGATGAGGTTTTTCTAGAATTTTTAAAATTTCCAAAAAAAGAAAAACACCAACTAAAATGTTATTCAATAACTTTATAAATCCTGAAAAATATTCACGCTTGTAATTGCTAACTAATTAATTGCTTTCTAATTACTCACGTTTTATTTTAGAAAAAAAAGAAAAAATATCTCGAATAAATACTTAAGTGAAAAATAGAAATAAAAACTGAGTTCGTTTTGTTAGAATTAATTAAGATTTACATTGAGTTTAAAAGTTTAAAACAGTTAATTAAGTTAGGAATTTAGTTGTTATATTAAATATATATTTTTATTATTTATCTACATAATTTTAGAATTCTAATTTTAATTAATTTTAACATTTGTAAAATTTTAAATTTTTACTTTGTTAAGGAATCCAAAAATTTTGATATTTTTTAAATCGCAAATTTCAAAAGTTGCATAGAATTTCGCACTCTGATCTCACATCTCGAACACTTTTCTCCCCTCAGCATTCCTGCCAAATACTTGTAGCGCAAACCTCGCCAGTATAAACAAAAACAACAATGATTTTCTACCAACAACAATAAAACGCTCAACTGAAGGCATTTAAAATTATTTTTAAAGAAACACAAATTAAAACAAAGCTGAAAAACATTAAATATGTTAAATCTTATGTTACGTATAACAACAAATTCTTGATTAATCAACAACATAAACTGAAAAAATAATTTATAAACAATACCAATAAAAAGCTTTTCATGCATAAAACTTCTCAAGCTCTCTCCCTGAAAAGGCTTTTCACTGAACCTTTTCAATATTTTCCCCGATTTACCCGATAAACTGTGAGAAATAACGTATACATTTATATTTAAAATAAGTCACACATAAAGTTTAATAGAAAGAAAACTTAATACAAGGAAAACTTTGAAAAGTACCCGTAAATATTTATAATATTTCACAAATCTGTAAACCCAAATCAACCAAACAGCAACGCATTGAAATCGTCCTTAAAAGAAATTGAAAATCGATTAAGTAATAATCAGGAAATGACAAATTATTTATGAAGAAGAAAATTGAAAAAGGTGAGAATAAAGAAGAGTAAGGAAAAATTGAATATATATTGAGAAAACAGAAAACATAAACAGTAGTGAGTAGAAAATCTTAATAAATGTACTGAACGAAAGAGAACAAAACCGAAAACCACTGAAATTATTTTCTAAAATCATAAATTGTAGTTGATATGTGAATTATAATGATTTGAAAACCATGTATAATTACTTGAAAACCATGTGTTTATATAATCGCTAAGTAATCTTTAGTTCGATAAGTGTTGTTTCTAGCTTTAATTTACTCAACTCAACGATATCGATACAGAACAGAAAACGTACTCGAATCTGATACTTTTCGAAATACTTTTCATTCCGAACTCATTGTGTATCAGCAGCAGTTGTCAGCAGCGGCAACCAAACCACTCAGAACAACCAAAATATACTCCAGAGTTTTACTGCAAATAAAGAAAAATGTTAATTTTAAAAATACACCGAGTTGTTTTCTATTCTATTTCTTTCTTTGGGGATTTCGTAGAATCGGTTAGGTCCACGGAGGAATTTGATATATTATTATTAAGCTGGTGAATCGGGAGCTATAAGAACCAAGTTATGTGATGAACGCTTTTTTCGTTTCTGACTAATTCAGGATTAACCATGTAGAATATCGCATTCTAATAGAACTTTATGGAGAGTTATTAGTAAAGCCAGGATAATTTAATAGTTTTAGAACATAGTAAGACGTAATTTTTGGAAAATTGCAGATATTATCCAATATAAGAGGTTTATTCCTCCGTAATTCCCCATTTTAAAAGTCAACCATACGACTCTCTCTGAGAAGCTGAGTTTCAGATCTGCACTTCTCTTCGCTCTGACACATTAAGCTCCTAATTCTTAATCTCTCACTTTTCTCCATCGCACAGACCTCTTCTCCGTAAAGGTTCACCAATTCTTCTCTCCCAGAATGATGCTTTTATAATAAATAAAAATTGCAATGCTTTAGAATGATAAGCATCTGCTACTCAGTTGCGTTTCAAGTATTCCACGAATTGGAGGTCCAGATTTTGTTCACCTGTCAGATTCCTAAAAATTCGCATGTTTTCTTATCAATAATTTCATAAATATTTACGTAATGTGCAAAGTGTAGCCCACAGTGTTCTAAAAAAGATGCATTTAGAAAGCTTAAAAGAACGAAACTGCATTCGAAGTATTAAATATTTTCAAATTGTACTTTTTGCATCAATTTTTGCCATCTCCTTAGTGAGCAAGAGCGGTGAGTAAGGAAACTACAATCGCAGATACTGTATCTGTACCACGAAGTTCTTCGTACGAAACTCAAAACTTGTCATACAAGTTCTCATTGTGTAAATGTTCTCTCTCTCTCTGAGCATCTTCTCTGTTGATATAAACAACGATTAATTTATGTGCGATGTTGAGATTGAGCACACGGTGTTGCCCATTTTTACTTTTCTTTTGTATTTTCCGATCATGTGCTCTCAAAAAGAGTCAGATGTTTAAATTTTGTATTTTGACTAAAATATTAATTTTTCTTTAATAAAATTATGTTTTATATGTAGAATTTTCAATTTACGGAATTTTGTGGCGAACAATGAAGAAGAAATTCGAAGTTTATGTTATCATTCAACAGAAAAGATGTTAATATCAAACCGTTTAGCCACTAAACTTCTTAAACTCCTTCTAATAATGTATTGCCGTTCTTATTCCCTGATCCATTCCCTCATAACCTCTGGCAGTACAAGCGGATTGTAGCACACAAGAATGGGACTGCGACAATGGGCAATGCATCGATTCGGAGCAACTTTGCGACGGGACGGTCCAGTGTGAAGACGGTTCCGATGAAATTGTCGAGAACTGTATAGGCACCCCATGTCCGCAGTACGCCTTCCGTTGTGCCTACGGTGCTTGTATAGAGGGCAATGCTAAATGCAACCTTCAGAAGAACTGCGCCGATAATTCTGACGAAGTTCCGGCGCTCTGTGCGAGCACTCAAGATCTGGTCAGATTAGAGCGGGAACTCATGGGAAATTGTAGGTAAGCGATGAAGATGCGTCCAGCTGCAGGAAGCTTAAGATACCAACATTTACCTTTTTCCTTCGCAGTGAAAATTCAATGCATTGCAAATCGGGCGAATGTATTGAGAACCTAAAGAAGTGTGATGGTAAAACAGATTGCCTTGATGGCTCCGATGAGACCATTGAAATCTGTTCTGCCGTAAGCTGTCCACCCTTCGCCTTCAGGTGCGGTTACGGAGGTTGTGTCAACGGCAATCAGAAGTGTGACGGTGTCACTCATTGCACCGATGGCTCGGACGAGGCATCCCGACTTTGTGGTACACCACGTGCACGGGGCTCCAACCAGAAGGACGGTACCATGACTACCACTACAAAAACTCTAACACCGCCTACCAGAAGAAGGACAACCTCAACTACAACAACAACAAGGGCTACAACGACAACGACAACAACAACGTTGAGTCCATTGCAGGTCATGTGTCAGCTACCCATCGACTTTCACATGATCATCCGCGATGAAGCTGGAGTGTATCTCAGCGAGGGCGCTTTAGTGCGTTCGAATACGATCGTCAGTTTCCAGTGCCTGCCTTCGTATACGTTATTGGGACAAAAGAAAAACTTCTGCAGCCGTCAGGAATGGCGTTACGCGTTACCCAAATGTCAGAGTAAGTGCCTGTAAAAGATAGAGAGAGGGGAGGGAGAGAGAGAGAGTAAGAATGACTTTTTCATTGATTTTTACATTCGTAGAGTTCTGTAATGCTACGCAGCTAACCATGGGTGTATCGACCGTAGTGCGTTGTGAGCAGACGGGCGGTGGGGAGATTCCTTGTACCGACAGCGTACCACCGGACACCGTGGCTCGTTTCGGATGCGCCACGGGCTTCAATTTGCCGCAGCCCAATCTCAATAATCAGCTACGCTGCCTGTCGAAAGGTGACTGGGATTATCCGAGGCTGAAATGTCAGATGAGGTGTGGCAAAGTAGCACCGCCTACCACAAAATTCTCCCGCGGCGGTACGCCCATCAATATAACAGAAACACCCTGGCATGTGGGCATATATAGCAACTTTAGAGGATCCTTCCTACATATTTGCGGTGGCACAATCATCACGCCAAGGTTGGTGCTGTCAGGTGAGATCGTATTCAAGATCACGAGGTGTGCTTGAAAATACCTATTGAAGATCTGGCTGTTTTTAATCTCTCTTCTACAGCTGCTCATTGCTTTTGGAATGAGGCCAATTCCAAACTCTTCGATAAGAGTTATTATAATGTTGTAGCTGGGAAATACTATCGGGAATACGATGATGAAAATGAGATCGTGCAGAGGCAACCCAGGAATATAAGCAAAATCTATGTGAATCTGTAGGAAATTGAGAAAAATCTCTCCCCATTTTCTTTCTAACTCTCCCCCCCCCCACTATTTTCTCTGTTTCTCTTTGTTAATCTCCTCTAGTCCTTACAATGATCGCAATGAGAACTATAAGAACGACATCGCCGCCTTGCGTCTGGAGTCTCCACTCAGGTTTACAGCATCCATTCGTCCGGTTTGTATCGAGTTCCTGAAGAACGCTTTCAAAGAGGTGGACAGTGGATTGACGGGGAAGTTTGCAGGTTGGGGCATCACCGAAAATCATCAGGCCTCTGAAGTCCTACAGAGCGTTACCATGACAGCCATTTCGAACTCCGAATGCAGACAACAACTCAATAAGTTCACCAACTACGAGCTGCCGGACGACAAGTTTTGCCTGAGAGATGAGTACGGAAAATCAGCTTGCCGCGGTGACAGTGGCGGCGGCTTCGTGAGAGCCAAAACGCTGGGAAGAGAGACTTATTACTACCTTGTGGGAATCGTCAGTCATGCACCGGTGAAAGAGCAGGATTGCGCTCGCGATGGCATCGTTGCTCTGACGAACGTCAACTACTTTGAACCATTCATACAGAAGCTGATCGACGATGAGATACAAGACTTTTAGGAAAAATCCAACAAGTGCAATCGTTATTTTTATATATTTCTTGTTCTCGTTCGGCGAGACTTAACTTCTGAAGGAGAATATGAATGGAAATGAGGAGACGTAGAGCTTTAATGAGCAGAAAAGTTTAGTGTTGAGTTCCAATGAGTGTACATTGATATCAATCTGAGAGATTTCTCTCTTTAGATTAATGTTAATCTCTTCTTTTTCCTCATCGTCTTGCTGTGCATTTTGCGGAGCTTCAGTTAACTTTCTGAAGTCATCACTGGCGGGTTGTTATTAATTGTAAGGGTAAAATTTTTGTATAGAATCTCAATTGTGATTTAAGCTTAGAAAAACGAGTTATGATTTTTAATGCGAAAATAAAAAGCTCTCAACTTTTTTTCTGGTATGCTGTGAGTTTGGAAGTTTTTGCGTGTGCAACAGGTAAGTAACTCACTTCTTCACGCAGAGACCAACATAATCGTCGGATGACGGACCAGAGGCGTAGGTGTGAAGGGGAGTTGCAAGGGCGGTGTGTTCAAGCTTCGACTCGAATGTCTTCACAGTTCTCATAATGATCGCAATGATGTGAAACATCATGTCTACGTTTAGTTAATTGTAAGATTTTGCATCACGTTTTTATTCATCTGTGTTACGTTTCACGCCGGGTTTCTCCGAACGTCTGAGTTGACCTCTAGATAAGCATCTACGTCCACTGGTGGTTTTCCCCTCAATAATTCACTATTTGGACCACATTATCATGCTGTGTACCTCTTCGAAAATTCCCTTCTGTGCTTGCAGTTTGCTCCACAGCCTCCCCGCAATGCCGGTCCTTTCAATGGCACTGCGGTAGCGGCGAATGCATTACCATGGATCGTCTCTGCGATGGCACGTCGCACTGCTCGGATGACTCGGATGAGAGTGCCGAGCACTGCATACACCGCTTCTGTCCTCGTTACGCGTTTCGCTGTGCATACGGCGCCTGCATCTCGGGCACCAGCAAGTGCAACGGCATCCGGGAGTGCCGCGACAACTCAGATGAAACGCGGTATTTATGCAGCTCGCGCATCCTTGAATTGGAACAACAGCTGAGTGGGAACTGCAGGTGAGGAAATCGTTCGGACTGGCTAATTCTCTCGCAATTAATAAGAAATCCTTAGTGACTCCTACGAGATGCAATGCCGATCGGGTGAGTGCATCAGCGCGGAACGTCGTTGCGATGGAGTCGAGGATTGCCGCGATGGTTCCGACGAAAGCGTGGAGATGTGCAGCTACCTTTACTGCCCCAACTACGCCTTCCGCTGCGGCAACGGCGCCTGCATACGCGGCAACGCCAAATGCAATGGTTTTGCCGATTGCTTTGATGGTTCCGATGAAGCCGCGCAGCTCTGTGGTTACGAATGGAAGCTGGACGGTCAGAAGGCACCCAAGCCGCAAAAGCCGACGGCCCCACCCACTAGTGGTTGTCTGATTCCCTTCAACCGGCGCTCGTTGTTGGCTCGTCATCTCTACAACAAAACCTGGCTACGCTTGGGTGTCAGAGTTCCTCCCGGTTCTCAGATTGGATTCGCCTGCGACCCACTGTGGGCTCTCGAAGGTTATCGGCAGAATTCGTGCCTCGAGTCGAATACCTGGCGGTATCCAGTGCCTTCCTGCACCAGTAAGTTTAGCAAGCGATATTCTCGCAGCTCACATGACCTCACAAATGATATCGTTGGTGCTCACAAGAAATTACCCTCCGTCACCTTTCAGGATGCTGTTCGCCCACCACACTCACCAAGGGCATCTCCACGGCCGTGTCCTGCCTCTACGAAGGGAAGGCGGCCAACTGCAGCGCCAATATTCGCGTAGGTACGAAGGCCCTGGTAAATTGCGCACCGGGCTACGAGCTTCCGAAAAATAGCACAGTTGTGAAGCAGCTCACGTGTGACTCCGACGGTGAGTGGGATTATCCGAAGTTCAAATGCAGACCCCAATGTGGGATGATGCTGCCTGATGTGTCGAACACCAGCACGCTCGTCATCAGGAGGCCCTGGCACGTCACCGTCTACAGTCGAGACTTCGATGGCACTCTGCGAAGTTCTTGCGGAGGCGCTATAATATCACCCAATCTGGTCATTACTGGTAAGTTATGTAGAGGGTGAGGGGGCCAACCTGTGACCTTCTTTAAACTTCACTCTCATTTACACACAGCTGCCATCTGCTTTCTGGATGAATCGAATAACTTGCAGGATGAAGCTCAACTTTATAATTTGATAATCGGTCATCATTTGCCAGAGTTGCGCGCTGGCGAATATCAACCCGAGCAACTCCATAACATCTCACAAATTCTTTTCTCCGAGTAAGTGAGCTTATGGTATTCCTGTGCTCTGCACCCCGAAGGGAGAGGACGTCTTCAACTCCCTCGTATCGTTATATTTTTAATTTTATTTGATTGGATTCCCATCTGAACCGATTTGATTTGATTTGATATGAATTTGATTTGATTTCAGTGAATTGTATTTCATTGTTTCCTTGGTTTACAGCAACAATAACATCCTCGAACCGGAACGCAGTTACCAGCATCAAATAGCGCTGCTAGTAACAGTCAATCACTTTGACTTGGCCAAGTCGGTCAAGCCGATTTGTCTCAATCTGCAGCCAGCTGCCGAACATCCTGAATCCCATCAGCAACTGGCACTCAGCATCGAACAGCAAATGGATTTGGGTTACCTAAGCAAAGGTTACGCTTTGGATGAAGTCAGGGGTACGCGGCACCGCCTAACCAACATCGTAGAGGAGTTCAACTCGCAAAATGCGGTGGCAACAGTGATCAACGTGAGCCGCTACAGGCTGTTTGTCAAGAAAATAATACGTAGATACAAATACATGCTGTAGAGGAATTGAAAGGCTGCGTTATAATTTTCTCTGGACATTTATTAGCTGAAGTTCTTCGATCTAAAATTAGTATTTAAAATTGCCTGCTTGAAACACATCGAAATGAGTTCGTGCCGGTTAAGTTGCCGCTTTTTACATACACTTCAATAGCAACGCGCGAGATTCAATTATTTGCTATATTTAAATTAGGATGCCAGCTTTAATTCTGCTTATGTACCGCTAATTGCTGGCTTCAGTATTTTAATTAGAGTTCGTAATTTTGCTAAAAATGCTTTTTAACTATTTGCAGTGTGGAATTTTTGCGTACTTCACTACGCGTTTTGCTTCACGCGCACAAAACACAGCGCTGATTTTATGAAAATCGGTGAATTTTTAATTAGTTGTTGTAGCTAATTTTAAATTAGTTATTTCAGTTTTAATTTAGTTGTTTCAGTTTTCATTTAGTGTACATTTTCTTTATTTTTAGTAGTTGTTTTCTGTAGGAAACACTCAGATGGGTTTTTTTCAAGAATTTCGCGTAAATCTAGAATTTTACAAATTGCAAATTTTATTTTACTGCTAAAAAAAAACTTTATTTAGTAGAAATTGTAAATAACTTGACAAAATTATGTTTCCGTAGTTAGAGTTTATCTTCTGCTCTCAAAACTTTGAGTTCTAATTCAGTCTTACTATTTTTTTTTCTAATTCAAAATTTCTTCTCTACGCTTTTATTTTTTTTTAATTTTACACGTACTTTTTATTTGAAATTTATACCAGTTTTTAGCAAAATTTAGCAGCTTCACTTTTCGCAGTGTTACGTATTAGCTAAGAAATTTTATTTCTTTCAGAAATTGTTTATTTCCTTCAGATAAAAGAATAAATCTTTAACTTTATTGTTGTATTTAAACATTTTAATTTTCTAAACTTAAAACTTGATTTATTTGTCTTTTCAATTTGATTTCTCTTCTTTTCCATCATATTTACAGCTTAAACTAAAGTATACGATAACTTTTATTTGACAATTATAGTGATTCATCACTTCATATAGCGATTCTTAGTGTTCTTAGTATTATTTTTAAATTTTAAATTTAAATCAAATGTGTTATTGTAGTTGTTGTTGCTGTCTTTTGTGTTGATTAAGTTTTTCTGTTTGAAGAGATCGTTCAAAAATTGTTGCCGAAACGTGGACCAGCTTGGACTACATGGATCGTCACGATATCGTCTGTAGTGGAATTTTTCTACTGAAGCTTCGACTAAAGAGATGATAAAGTTTTCTGTCCAAAGACAGAGACAGACACAGAGAGGGAGAGAGAGAGAAAGAGAAAGAGAAAAAGAGAGAGAGAGACACAGAGAGTGAGAGAGAGACAGAAATTGTGGCCACAAATGTAGCTGATTCTTCATCTGGAGTAGTTTGACTAACCATGCGAGCTGGTTATTCTTTTCCTACTTTTACATTGTAGTTCTATTAATGGACTTATAATTCTCACTGTGTTCATTGTTGAAAAAGATAGTAGTGCATGTAGAGGATCTCAATTTGCCAATGACATTTTTGCGTTTGACAAACAAACTAGCGGCCTGCACTCGAATTCGAATATAATCATCGGAAATTCAGTTGATTTATACATCCCACTGCGTCTAGAAACATCAGTTTCTCTATCCCAGTTATTCCAATCCACGTAGTCCAAGATGTGATCGATTGTTTTTTACTATATACAGGAAATTTATGTACAAAATGTGTTTCATTTAAAAAAAATAGTGAATTCCTTAATTTGTTGAAATATTGCAAAAAGAAATCTTGTCCAAAATTGAAAAAAGTAGAAGTTCCGACCTTTCGGGATCCGTCCTAACATAATGGACGGCTACATGTTATCGGTAACCTACAAGAGCCTTACGAGAAACCTACCCTTTACAAATATAAACCTTTCTAAACAGTAAACTAAAAATATGATAACCGCAGCGAAACGAAGTTTTCAAACAGTAAGTTAAGCTTACCAGCTACACAAGATTTCGTTACACTTTCTTTTATAAACGGTGGCTACTTTTCTATTCCGCCCACTTCCTGGCTCCTCCCGATTTCCAGTCGACCTCGCAGTCAACGCTTAGAAGTACAGCTATCCCTTGTCCTTGCCGGGCCCCACGCTGACGCCCAGCAGGTGCTCACCCGCCATGAGGCCGGCAGGCTGATGAGCGTAGTTGCGGATCTGGTGTAGGGAAATCAGCTGGTTGGGGAAGCTGTTGGCGTTGTTCTGGTTGACATTCTTGTTCTGGAAGCTTATCGCGTCGTAGAGGTACGGACGCTGCGCCATCGGGTGATGGCTGAGGGTGTTCAGATGGGGCGTCATCGAGTTGATCGGCGTGAAGGCTGAGTTGCTGGAGGTTTTTGTGATCGCGGCGGCATCGTAGGGTCCAACGGTGGAGGGTGTGGAAACTGAGAAGTGGGATGAGCAGGTGAGCGGGACTCCAGGTCAGCTTGAGTTCCAGTTACTTACCGATATCCTCACGTCCATTCTCGGTCATGCGGTGATGCACCTGCAAATCGAGATGACCATTCGTCGGGCCGCCAGCGGCTGCTGTTGCCTGGTGCGTATTTATTGGCGGGAAGTCCATGTGCTGCTGTGGTGGCTGCTGTTGCTGCTGTTGTTGTGACTGCTGATGATTCGGTTGCTGATGGGCAGCTGCATGTTGTTGTGCTTGTTGTTGAGCACTGTGTTGCTGCTGCTGTTGCTGGTGATGATGATGCTGCTGGAGGTGTTGTTGCTGCTGCTGCTGCTGCTGTTGCTGATGCATTACCTCACTTAAATTCGCTGCCGAATCCGGGCTGACCTTCGGCCAGTAGGGGTGTTCTGAAGGCGCGATCGAAACGGGCGGCAGCGTGAGACTGTTGCGGTTGTGGTTCGCTGATGAGATGCCTCCTGCACCAGCGAGGCCGGGCGTGATTGTCGCATTCGGCAACGAAGCGGCACCACTGCTCGCGCCGCAGGTATTCGTGGCGACGATGGGAGGCCGCTTGTCCGTGCGCTCGGCGTGCTTCTGCATGTGCTTCGTCAGATATGTCTCTTGCGTGTACGACTTGCCGCAGTACTGGCAGATGTGCGTCTTCAGGTGCTTGGACTCCTTGTGCTTGGGAATGTGCTCGAGCAGCGAGGGTTCGTCGGAGAAGCACTTGTAGCAGGAGTTGCACTTGAACGGCTTGTCGGTCTGGTGGCAGCGCGAGTGCGACTGCAGGTTGGACAGCTGCGAGAACGCCTTCTGACAGCCGGGATGGCGGCATTTGTACGGTTTGTCGCCGGTGTGCGTGCGGATGTGCTGCTGCAGGTGCGACAGCTGGGTGAACTTGCGCTGGCAGATCTCGCAGCGGTACGGCTTGATGCCGAGGTGGATGCGCGTGTGCTGCGACAGATAGGAGGAGTTCGCGAAGGCCTTCGCGCACTGCGTGCACTTGTAAGGCTTGGCTTCGCGCATGTGGATTTGGGTGTGCAGCTGCAGATCGGCCTTGGAGCTGAAAATCTGCAAAGAGAAAGAAGCGGAGGGGATGAACTCTGAGCTACAAATGTGGGCTTAAGAAGTTTTAGGACTTCATCAAAAATTAAAGAGGACTTGAGACTTATTGAGGCCATTGAATGAGATTTATATGAACTTCGCACTATTTGCAATCGGCATTTTGCCGAATGTCCCGCGAAAACACCCAACTTCCCGGCCGCTGGTGGCAACCCCACCCCTCCCACACCTCCCATCCATCCAACGAAATACCTTCGAGTCCTTGACATCTAACGTGTGCTGCTGTGGTGCGGTGAGCTGGTGGTGGTGCGGTGAGCTGGTCGAGGACGAGATGCCGTTAGTGGATCCGTTGTCGTTGAGGCTGCTGTTTTGGAGCCGCGCGCCGCCGTTGTCCACGCTGTTGCTCGTGGTGACGATGTGTTGGTTGGGGTTGTGCGGGTAGATTTTGGCCTTACGGCCGCGCATGCTGCCCCCGCCGCCACCGCCGCCTTGATTGTTGCTGCCGCCTGAGATCGACAGCAGTGCCTCGCTGTTGGTAGAACTGACCACCGCTGCCGAAGTATCAGCAGCAGCAGCAGCTGCTGCTGTCATCTTGGCGCCTCTACCGCCTCCGCTCTCATCCAGCATTGTGGACGCTGCTGCTGCACTCAGCTTGTGCGGGGCGTGACCGTGAGCATGATGCGGCGGCGGCAGTGGCGGCGGCGGGGGATGCTGATGGTGGTGTGAATCGGCGTTGTTGCTGCCGTTCGTTGTTAAGTTGTATTGATTGACATGCGTATGCTGCGGCGGCGGCGGCTGCTGTTGCAGGTGCTGCTGCTGGTGCTGGTGTTGGTGCTGGTGCTGGTGAGGGTGATGCTGTTGTTGCTGCTGCTGCTGCTGCTGCTGCTGCTGCGCATGGTGCGCCGGATTGCTGTAGGCCAGCACGGACGAGCGCAGATCGGCTGTGTTCGAGAACACACTCAGCGGGCCGAGGGTGACGCGCTCGCTGAGACTGTTGCGCAGCTGGTCGATCGAGCGGTGCACCGCGTGCGTGTACTCGCCGCCGGCGGGCGGTATTTCGCCGATCAGCGGCGAGCTGTGATGGTAGTCGAGGCCGCCGCCGAGTGGCCGATATTCGATTAAGCGACCCTCCATCCCGCGCTTACGGAACCAAAGTGCGCAGGTGAGGGCGGTTCAGTCGTTCAGCGGGTGGGGTCACTTTTTAACTGGTTTCACTTTTGTTGCTGCTTGAAGTCTTGAATTCATTTGAGTGACCGTTTTTTGAGGTTGTATAATTTACCGAATTTACGATTAAGTTTTTTTTTTTTACACAGCAGTTTTCAACATTTTTAAAATGAGACTCACTAAAAAATGATTTGATGCACATAAACTTTGTGTTGTTGTATCGATTAAATTATCTATCAAATAATGAAGGAGGACATAAATTGATGGAAAATCCCTCAAAGAATTTTTCAACAATGTCATTTCATGGTTTCCCTCAGAACGCCTCTCGAAGAAGATTTCAAGTGACTCTTGAATTTTCAAAGAGATTATTTTTAAATGCTAGTGATTCCCGAAGGAGGAGCTGCAAATGATGTCCGTACAAATTCCCTGTTATTCAATGAAACTATTCTTCCATGAAAAGTTTCATTATCGAAATGCGCAAGTTATTCCGGAATTCTAAAGAATGTTAATGGTTTTTTTGTTTGAAAGGGAAACATCATGTGATTCTTCGCTTGCAAAAGACGCTTCTAAAGATTTTCAATTGATAAAATCTACTCAATAGAAGTAATTTTCGAGCTCTCTGAGAAAACACGATTATGATTATCTTAAAAATATGCAACGATATTCGATTTCTCAAGAACGGTTTGAAAATCTCTTGCGATTCTTTAAGAAAGACATTGTATAATTTAATGATTTTTATAATCCAACTCGTCTAGCGAAATTGTAATCTTAAAATTCGTCGTTAAGCACCCGAGAATTCGCTTCAAAACAACAAAATTTTTAATTTACCCCTTTCGTGGCGAAACAACCCTTCACGGAATCGTATTTCCCTCCTTTTCGCTTTGCTAAATCGACTTAATAAAGTCATAAATATTACAACTTGGCCTACAAGCTTGACCTTGGAAGCATTAAGAGTGTTATTGTTGTTGTTGTCTCTCCTTTTTTAAAGGCTTTATTAAGGACATCAAGGGTCGAAGCTTTCAAAGGACAAGGAGGTTGAGAGGAAGGCGAATAAATCATTAATACATCCAAAAAGGAAGATTTTAGTTTAATTTGCTCATAATTAGCAAACATTCTGCTTTGAAATATCAAATTTTATACCAATTAAGAGAAGTTTTAATTAGCAAAACGAACTAATTGATAATAATCAATACATTTTTATTGAGTTATACTTCTTCTCTGTTCTTTCCTCTAACATTTCCCTTTGAAATGTTCTTGCAATAATTTTCTTCTTTTCTTCTAATCAAGCGGAAACTGTTGCGTGCCTCCTCTGGAAGTCACTCTTGATGGCGACGGCATCAAATGGTTGCGAGAAGCGTCGGAAACGACGTAAGAAGGACGATTGAAGAGGATGGAAAAAGATGCGCCAACTGTGTTGTGCTGAAGTGAGAGGAAAAAAGTTGAAAAAAGGAACCACGAAAGAGGAAAAGAATGAAGAGGAGGATGGTGGCGGCAGCGGTAACTAAAAAAATCTTTTCTTCTTGCGCCGTAATTCAGGAAGAAAAAATCTCTAAACTTCAGCCTCAGTCACCCGCTAGCAACCCCATTTTTTCCACTTTCTCATCACATCACCTTTCTCAACTTTTTCTAAAATATTGAATCGGTATGAGAGAGAGAGCGAGAGAGAGAGAGAGAGAGAGAGAGGAAGACAGAAAAAAGGGCGCCGGCGGGAGGGCGGAGGGGACTCACAATATTTTCATTTCCTCGCAAAAAAACGCGACGGATTTTTTACCAGTCAATTTTTTCAATGATTTTTCACGCTGATTCCACATGGATTTCGTTTTGATTTGATTTTATTTTCGCCTCCCTTCTAAACTCACTTATTTTCTAAATAAACCGGAAGTATTTTTTCTAAATGCCCTTGTGTGTGTGCGTGTGTGTGTGTGTGTGTGTGTGTGTGTGTGTGTGTGTGGCTGCCATATCTGTGGCATACTTCGGTTTTTATATTTTTATAGATCCGTCTGTCTGTTTGTCTGCCGTGCTGTCTGGTGTGGGTGTCTGAACGAACGTCTGTGTTTAGTTATTTTGTCTGGCCTTGTTGTTGTTGTTGTTGTTGTTGCTGTGGTTTTTACTGTCATTTTAGCCATCATGAAACGCCGTT
This sequence comes from Sicus ferrugineus, assembly GCA_922984085.1. Taxonomy (NCBI): domain Eukaryota; kingdom Metazoa; phylum Arthropoda; class Insecta; order Diptera; family Conopidae; genus Sicus; species Sicus ferrugineus. Next base: position 2,241,445 of record OV277352.1, read on the forward strand.
TAGAAAATGTGAAAAAATACAAAAGGGAAAATAATATGTGGGGAACATTTTTGGAATTTCAGGAGCGATTCAGAGAAGGGAGACCCAGAAAAAAGTCCACATTCGAAGCTTATGTTTCAATTAAGATATTTTATTTGAACGTATTGTGTGGCAGGCAGTGCCAAGAGGCAGGGAGAGGGGGAGGGGCACGAAGGCAGTCAGCCAGTCAGTCAGTGAGACAGACATGCGACAGAGTAAGATGAACAGGTGAAAGTGCGCTTTGAATATTTTATGGAATTTTTATGCTGGTTTCCTCTCGATTTTGAAGTTCAATTTATTGGTCATGACCTTGATATTTGAATAAATTACAATTTACGATAGAAGAAAAACCACAGTAAGGAAGTCTCGTGTAAGTGGAATAGCAAAATTTTAGATTCAAACTTCATTGACAGTTTTTTTGCGGTGTGTGGAAAAAATTATGTGGTTGAATTCCGAAATTGTTATAGAACTATTGTAAAAATTGTTATAGTTATCGGTGAGTTGGAGTGCGGTATCAGTGTTTTCTACTGAACTAAGCAGGAGGAGCTTCTTGTTAGCCGAATCCCCAGAGTTCAGCAAACTGTTAAAAAAAATTGAACATATTTTCGAAGTATTCACGGTCAAAATGGCGTAAAATGTCTCAATTTTTAGGTCATTCGCCTCTCGAAAATTACGATTATCTCGATCAGCTAACGTACTACGAAACGCTCGTTAACATTTGTGGGTTCAGCACACCAAAATACGTTAACACTGACTATAACTTTTGATCGAAAGTCTGAGGAGTGCCATGAATTTTGAATATAGTAAAAAATGACATTTTTCGATATTTTGAACTTGAATATCTCGAAAACCTAACGTGCTACGAAAATTCTATTCACACTTCTGAATTCAGAATATCAAAATATATAGCAAATCACCTTCATAATCTAAAAAAAACATACCGCTGTTTAATTTAAAAGCAGAAGGAAAACCCACAACATTTTAATTATAAGTTTCGGTGGAAAATTTTTAACAAAAGTTTATTTTTAAGCTCGAGCTTTTTTAAGTTTTCAGTCGAGATGGTATGGAAAATTCAAGGATTGGCGACCTGAAGAGCGAATTCGTTCTTGTTTAATTTTAAAATTATTTCAAAAATGTCTGCACCACACATTTTGTTGTTTTTTGGTGTTATAATCGAAAAAATGTTGTTGGCATTTTTATGTTACAGAAGAATTATTTGATTCTCTGCCGATACGAATTCACGCCGTTAATTACCGACACCCGAGCCGCGCACAGATACTTAGATTACATTGAATCCACAAGCAGGTTTGATGTTTGTGTTTGTGTTTGTGTTGTTTGAAGATGTTGTTGTGCAATTTTGTTGTTGTGCAATTGTTGTTGTTAATCGTTAATTTTATCGCGTTTTTGTGAGCGCAAAATTCCCGTATTTGTGCGAATATAATTAATTAATCCGCATTTTATACTAAAACACACGTACGCACTTGCATTTGTATTCGCATCTGTATCTGTAGAGCTGCATCTGTATGTGTGCGAAGATACGCCATTAATAACAGCAACAACACACAGTTAAATATCAAACATATTTAATTTATTGCAATTTTTTCACGTTGCTCGTCAACTAATTAATATTTGATAATTAAAAATATTTTGTTGAAATCGCACTGTTGTATTTCTTCTACTGCAGCTTTTTTACCGCATTAAAAAGGTTTTATCGATCCGTTGCGTAGGCGTGCTGCTCTCGTACTGATCTTGCGATATCCCAGCGATACGAGAGCCCCGGCTAACTCAGCGCGTACCCTTCAGATTTGCTGCTGCTCAACAGATATCTTCGTGTTCGCAGCTGTTCTACACATGCACTCGCACACACATCGCTTGCGAAAATATCGTCCTGCCGAAGGATCAAATTTCCGGCGCGCACACGTAGCTCGAACGCATCTGGAAGATACACGCGAAGACTGGCCGCGTTCTTTGCGCCTTCGACGGCAACCCTCGAAGAAGGAGTTTCGCGTCAGCGATTTCAAGTTCCTCGAATGCTGGTGAGCTTCAGTGAGCACAGGTGTTTGTTATTGTTGTGGTTGTTGTTGTGGTTGTTGTTGTTGTGGTTGTTGTTGCGGTTGTTGTTGTTGTTGCTGTTGTTGCTGTTCTTGTTTATGTTGTTGTCGTTTCTGTTGTGGTTTAAGTGTTCTGAAGACGTTTGCACGTTTGATTTTTAGCGCGGCACGTTTCTCGTCGCGCTTAACGGTAACTGACGCGACTTAGCCAGCTTTTCGCTGACTGCTGCTGCTGCTCGGATGTCCTGCTGGCCGTTTGGCAGGCAGTCTGGCTGGTCCGCTGGTCCGCTGGTCCGCTGGCTGGCTGGCTGGCTGGCTGGCTCGTCGTCGGGGCAGCAGCGGCAGCACGATCCGTCACCGATGTAAAAACTCAACTAAAGCGTTGATGAAAAAATCTGAAACAATATATTTTGGGGGCCCACAAAACGATGACGACGGCGACGGCAGCAGCAGCAACGGCGGCGGCGGCAGCACAGCGAGGACGGCAGACAGCACAGTGAGGACGACACCAGCACCACCAGCAGCAGCAGCAACAGCACCAGCATCCCGATTCCACACCGTTGCTGCGGCCACAGTCAACAACGCAGGCAGCAATGAATGGGTTGCTAAACGCGTGCGGAAGCTGTTGCTGGAGTTGGAGGAGCCGCCGCCGCCGCCGCTGCTGCTGCTAACAACATCATCATCGCCGTCACCACCACCATCACCATCACTGGTGGCAGTAGCAGCCGCACCAACAACAACTACAACCAGCGATGCAGGCCTCAGCCGCCCGGGTTGCCACCCTCTAAAAGGCCAACGCAAAAAATTTTTTTGCAAAATTTTTTTCCGTTTTCTCAGTCTCTCTCTCGCTCTCTCTCTCTCTCTCGCTCTCTCTCTCTCTCGCTCTCTCTTTCTCTCTAAATGCCCCTGATTCTGGAGTGTGTGTGCGTGCGTATATTTTTTTTGGATTTTTTTGTGCCAAACAATTTTTTCCCATTTTTAGTCCGTTTTTTAGAATTTTTTCCGTTTGCTTCATTTGTTGTTGCTGTTGTTGTTGTTTGTCGGCATTTGCTGTGGTTGTTGTTTGGTTCTTTTTTTTCGTTCGCACTTTTTGCATACTTTCTCTCTCGCTCTGGATTTTTCTCTCTTGCTCTGTCGCCTCTCTGCCACTCTGCTGCCTTCGCACTCTGTTGTTGGCATCTCGCTCTCTTTGCTTTTTGCGCTTTGAATGTCCTTCCTATCAAAGCTCCCCCTCCCCTTCCCTTCCCTCCCCTTCCACCCACACAAGCGCGTGGCGGGAAAAACGATGCAAACAAAAAATGGCATTTTTTGAAGTTTGACACCCCCGCCCTTGAGCGCGGAGGCTGGAATCGGCGACGACTTCGGATGCGAAGCGACGACCTACAGGCTTCGCGGATGTGTAGGCCGGCCAGCTGACCGTCCGAAGCAAATCGTATCTGTGTTGGTTGGTTAGTTGTTGTTGTTGCTGTTGTTGGTGTTGCTGTTGTGGTCGTTATTGTTGTTGTTGTTGTTGGTGTTGATTTGTTCGATTTCCGTGTTTCCTTTTTTCACCGTGTTTTTCTGTTTTGTCAACCCTGATGAGGGATTCAATTTTTTAATTTTCACAGGGTGGCGGCGATTTTTGAAGTGCGTTTTTTTTGTTGATGTTTTTGACGTGTAGTATTCCACGACGTACTCATCGGCATCACGACGCCCATTTGAGAGGACACCCTGATCTGCTCAACCCTCGTTCTTCACTTCACTCTCCACCTCGCTTTCCCAATCCATCTCGCTTTCCCACTCCACCTCGCTATCCCTCTCCACAACCTCCATCTTTTCACACATCCACAAAAGTAACAACCTTCAAAGATACGTTCTCATCAATGCCCTCCCCTCATCCTTCCCCTTCCCCTGCACGGCCTCGTGAACATGCCGCACCCGCATTCCAAACTTTAACAGCATCAACGCGCTTTTTTAATTTCTTTACGAAGCCCAAAACGTGCAAAGAAAATCGCCCTATCAGTCTGTTTACAAGCGCGGGGGTGGCTCGTCCCTCTCCCTCTCTCTCCCTCTCCCTCACCGCCATCCTGTAGTCGTTTGACTGTCCAAGCGGCTTGGCGGAGTCCCTCCTCCTCCTCCTCCTCCTCTGTCCACCTCTCCACAAACAAAAACCTCATCATGACTTCATCTTTGCAATCCTTTTTCCTGATGCTGCTGTTTGCCGCTTTGCACACCTTTTATTCATCTCCTCCTGCTCCTCCTCCTGCTCCTCCTGCTCCTCCTGCTCCTCCCGCTCCTGTTGCTCCTCCACCGCCACCTCCTCCTTCAAGCCCATTTATTCATCACAGCCTTTTGGTTCTCATCGTCCTCCCGCCCCAACTCTTGCTTCCTGATCATTCCTCCTCCTGGTCCTCCTGCTCCTCCTGCTCCTCTTGCTCCTCCTCCTGCTCCTCTTTCTCCTCTTCCTCTGCGCCTTTGCTAACCTTTTCCTGATTCTGTCGCTTTTCACGTAGCGAGTTTTTCCTCGCATTTCCTTTTCTGACCCTCGCCCTCCTCTCAATTTTGACCATTTTTTCGCTCTGTGTTTTGATTTTTTTAATCCTTTTCGATAACCCATCTCGCATTTTTACACTTTTTTTAGGATTTTTTCCGTTTTTTCTCCTTTTTGCTCGTTCGGACTCGTTGAGGAAAAAATTCTGGGGAAAAAATCATTTCGTCCTTTTTTTGGCGATTCCCTTCTCTGCCGCTTTACTGCCCGTCTTTGGCTGCTGCTTCTGTTGCTGTAGTTGTTGTTGTAATTGTTTCGGCCCCTTTTAGATTTTTTTAGTTTAGTTCGTTTATAAAAAAGGGTTGCCACAGGTCAGTTATTTCAATTTGTGTGCGTTGAAAAATACGACAAAATTTAACTTTCTTTCATTTTTAAATTTTTTTGTAATTGATTGTTGATGATTTTGAACTGCGGATTGTTTTTTGATAACTTTAAATCTTTAAAGGATTTTTAGTTTAGATAAAAGGAAGACGTGGAGATGTTTTTCGGTCTGTTTATCGATGATGAAAAAGTTGTCTCAACATGCATAATTCGCATGAAATCATAAATCACAAATCACAATTTCAGACTCTATAAAATTCTAAAAAGTATGAAAATCAAAAGTTCGAAATCAGATTCTAAATTTTGGATCTAATTAAATTTTGAAATCATAATAATTTCTAAACATGACGTGAGCTTGAGTGTCACCAATTTATATCACTTTTTTATTTATAATTGGCATCTTCGTTATCATCATAATATTTATCATCATCGTCATCATTAACAGCCTAATCATCGCCATCATCATAAACACGATCATCATCATCGTCATCATCACCGTTATCATCATTAACACCATCATCACTAACATCATCATTCATCGTCCCATAACTTCTGCCCAATTTTTCGTGACGCCAATTAATTGCCATCACATGGCAACTCTGACAACGTATTTTGCCACAATTTTTTCTTTCCGCTCAACGAAGAGAGAAAAAATGAGTTTTTGAATTCTTTTTTATGCTCTCCTCCACCGGTTTTCGTGTGACTGTGTGTTGTTGTTGTTGTTGTTGTTGTTGTTGTCATTGTTGTTGCTACTACTGTCGCTACTAAATACTCGTGCTTTCGGAAAAAATGGCATCGACGACTTTTCTCTTTTTTTATCCTCTGCCACACACAATTTTAAATTCAATGAGTTTTTGCAAACTCCTGCTTTGGCTTTGTGTGTGTGTGTGTGTGGCTGTGTGTGTGTGTGTGTGTGTGTGTGTGTGTGTGTGTGTGTGTGTGTGTGTGTGTGTGTGTGTGTGTGTGTGTGTGTGTGTGTGTGCATGGGTGTGCGTGGGCACTGTCGCGTTCTCTACAAATCCCGCTAACAAAACACGCAACACGGACTCTAAGGTGCCCCTCGTCAACATGCAACAACAAAATCTCAATGCGATGCGTGCTGCTCATTCTACTTATTTTGGAGCGCTTTTATTATTGTTGTTGCTGTTGTTGTTGTTGCTGTTACTCTGGTGCATTTTCACTGCCCTTCACTTCACGCCTAACAAACAATCATCCACCACCCACAATCAAACCACTTTAATATTCCAGAGAGTGACGGTGGAGAGAGAGTGAGAGAGAGAGAGGGAAGCGAGTAAAAATTGCATTTGCACTGATTAAAAGTGCGAGAGTAAAAACGGTGAGACAACAAAGAGAGCGCGAGCGAGTCTGAACAGCAAAACGCACGAGGTAATAAAAAGTGAAACAAAAACTAAAATAAACAAATATAATAAAAAGAAATAAAAAAAGGGAAAAACAGTAATAAAAAAGCAAAAACAACGACAATAGCTGCACGGCAACAACTACATTTAGATTTAAGTTTGATGGAGCGGCAAAAACGCGCGGCTTTCGAGAGCGCGGACAGCCGACGGTCAAGCCGACGCGGATGACGTGAGTGGTGGTGTCAGAATTTGAAGTGGTGGGTCGGACAGGGCGATGGTGAGGGGGAGGAAGGGCGTGGCGTGGGCGGGGGCGCGGTGCGTGGAGGGAATTCGCTTGTTGGTCGAACGAAAGGGAGGCTGAAGTGGAAAAATAGTACGCGGCACGAAAGCGCTGCATAAAAATGGTAACTAAAAATGTGCGAGTTTTGCGCGTTCGTGGGTGGAGGGGAAGCTGGTAAAAGGCGGGGGGGGGGGGAGGAGGGAAGGCTGTCACTGACCACTTTAAATCAGCGAGAGACTCGCTCGCCTTCTGCGCTCGCTGTCCTCCTCACTGTCCTCCTCACTGTCCACCGCTTTGCCTGTCCTGCCGCGCGTGTTTTTTCGAGTTTAAACGCGGCGGTCACTTCGAGAATCACGCTGCTGCCGCTTTCAATGCGTTTTGAATCGTTCCACGTTTTTTATATCGTGCAATCAACGGTGGTTTTCTTTCAACTCTTCAATAACTAATTTTTTTTATAACTTCGTATTCTGCGCATAATAATGAAATTAGCGTTTTTAACATAAAATCATGTTTATTCACATTTAATTTGCATTAAAATTACCTTTTAATTAAAAAAACAGACAGAAAATCATTCAAATGTCTGCACTAGTTAAACACAAACAAACACACGCACGCACACACGCACGCACACGCACACACACACGCACGCACACGCACACACACACGCACACACACACGCACACACACATACATACGCATACACACACGCATATGTATTCATTTTTAGGCCTCACAAAATTCAATTTTTTCCCACATTCATCTATTTTTCTGTGTTTTTTTTTCTCCATCTTCTGCGCTGTTGCAACTTTTTACGCTTTTGCACCCCCAAACAGCCTAAAAAACGAGGCACCGCGAACCAAAATACGTGTCTGGGTAAGTTTTCGAACGCATATGTGATCGTGTGTGTGTGTGTGTGTGTGTGTGTGTGTGTGTATGTGTGTGTGATATTGTGCGTGTACGTCTGTGTGTGTGAGTTTGGAAGCGGACGTGAGTTTGGATGCACGAGTGCTTCTGTGTGAACTGATTGGTATGGGTGTGAATTTATATGTGTATGTGTGAGTGTGTGTGTGTGTGTGTGTGTGTGTGCGTACAAGTTTGCGTGCATGTGCGTGTGAGTGCATCCGGTATTCGGTTTTTAATCCGCCTTCACTCCAAATAGTTCTACAAAAATTAAAAATATGCGAACTTTTAATTTTTACTTTTTTATTTTTCGTTTTTCAGTTTGTTTCACAATTTAGTGGAGTCGCAGTTGTTGTTGTTGTTGCTGCTGTTGCTGCTGTTGTTGTTGCACTTGTTGTTGGCGTTGCACTTGTTGTTGTTGTTGTTGTCAAGTTGTATCGTTCGTATTTTCATTAATATGTTCAATCTCATCCCAGAGTTGAGTTGCCAACTTGTTAAAAATAATTTTTTTCTTCTCACTTCTACAAAAACAAAAACACAAAAAAAAGTTGAAAATTAACACCAAAAAGTTAAAATTCCGCCTTTTCACACGCACACCCGCGCACGCATCGTTTCGTGTTCGATGTTCGTGTGTTGGTGTTATTGTTGGCTTTGGTGTTCGTAAATTACGGTAACTAAAAATAGGCTACACCAACAGCAACAGCAACAGCAACAACAACAACAACAACAACAGCAACAACAACACCACCACCACATATACAAATATTTTATATACTTCGCTGCATTATTTCTCTCAACACTCAACATTCTCATTTTTAACTCTATTTATTTATACAAGCTCATCATGGACTTCCTTCTGCTCTGCTAAGCCTTCGTAGCTCAGCCGAGTCCTCTCCCTACTTCCAGCCCCGCCCCCTTTCCCCACCCTTAATTCCTCGCTTCCCTCCATCAACGCAAAACCAGGTGGCCGCATTTTTCAGCTCATCGATGTGCTCCGATTTTAGTCGCGATGCTTATCATTAAATAAAGTTTGCTGAGTTATTTTCGCCGGCATTTTTAGGTGACAGCAAATTGCCTTTGTTGTTGCTGCTTTAATTTTTATATCCTTTTATACGTTTTTTCCCACATGCAAGCGTGGAATTGTTGCTCGCTTTTCGTTTGTTTTATTCTATCGTTTTTTCTTGTTTCCTTTTCAATTTTTATTAATATTCAGTTTTAATTTTATTTTCTTTTCGTTTTGCTTGCATTGCCTTTGATTAAATGGAGCGGCAACTGTGAGTCGAAAGCGAGCATTTAAATTTTCCCCGTGTATTTTAAATTAAACGCGAATTTTAGAAGCGCTGATTTTAGTAGAGGCGCAACCTGAAATTGCGGCGGCTTTAAATTTGCATCACACACAATTATCTGCCCACAAAATCCATCGCAGCTTTTTATTGCCGACATCGGCTTTAATTTTGGATTCTTTTAGTATTTATTGGCGAAATTCAGTCGTTTTGTGAAAGATTTTATCAAAGGCTCAGCCAATGAAAGCTGCTAACACGCATCTACGCTTCGAAATTTAAGCAGGCCACCAATTAAAAGAGTTCAGGACTCTTCCCTCCCTCCCTCCCGCCACCCCTTCGTGGAACTCGTAACACTCGCTGATGAACGATAGAAGAAAAAGGAAAGCGAATAGAAAAGAAAGTCAAAGGAGGGCAAAACAAAAGAGAGCCACCAACAAATCGACGCGCAACTGCAAGGATGGATTTTTGTGGGCGCTCGATCACTGTGTTCTACAGCGCTGAGAGAGAAAGAGGGGCAGAGGGGTCGAGTGGTCGAGGGGTCGAGTGGTCGAGGGGCCGAGTGGTCGAGGGGCCGAGTGGTCGAGGGGCCGAGTGGTCGAGGGGCCGAGTGGTCGAGGGGCCGAGGGAGACCTGAAAATAGGCACCAAAAACTCAGCGAAGCACCCACTTAATACCGGATGCGTCAACTCACCACACTAAAATGCACGAGAGCAAGAGAAAATCAACTGGAGAGTGGAACGAGAGAGCGGGGACGATTATTTAATTCGAGGTTGCTGCCACTGTTGTTGTTGTTGTTGTTGTTGTTGTTGTTGCTGCTGTTGTTGTTGTGTTTTGTGAGAATGAAAAAGCATTAAATTGAAGCGTACTTCGAGGCGGGTTAAAATGTTCCACATGCATGCACACGCACACGCACGCACGTCTACAACAACAACAAGAACAACAACAAGAACAACAACAAGAACAACAACAACAACGCCTACTCATGCAGGACCTGCCTGCTTTTTAAAAATCACCAGCAACAGCAACAAAAACACTCACAGTGATGCGCTAACAACAACAACAAAGGCAACAACAACAACGGCAACCACAACAACACTGTGACGTGAGAGCGTTCATAGTTAGGCGACCGCAAAATGTGGGCTGAGATGAGTGGGTGTGGCATGCAGAGCAGTAAATTTCATTTGGAGGAGTTCGTCCACTGCCAGTGTTGGCTGGCGTTGTTGCTTCTTATTTGCTGCTGAGCTAGTTGTTGTTGTTGTTGCAGATGTTGTTGTTGCTGATGTTGTTGTTGTTGTTGTAGTAGTTGCTATTTTTCAATTTTCACTGCGTGCCTGCGTTTTTCCTTTTTATTTCGCTACCCCTACCAGACGGCAAAACTTTCAGTGGCACCGAAGCTCGCTCCTTCCTCTCCGGTGTCCTGCGGGGCGTCCTGGATGCACGAAATGTTTGCGAATGCGAGAAACTCGTTTGAAACTCGATCATGGGTTGATAGTGAGGGGTGGCGGGAGGGCGAGTGGGTGGGTGGGTGAACGTGCAGGCGGCGCTTCCAGATGGCCTACAATTTCCAGGTGAAGAAGAGGAGGAACTTCAACGCCTCTAAAAAGAGAGGAGCTCAAAGCAGTAGCAACAACAACAGCAACAACAACAACAACAACAACAACAAAGACGACGGCTACTACTACAACAACAATCTATAACAAAGCTTCTCCAGCAGAGGTGACGCTGTTAACGTTTCGTTTTTGTGTCGATAACGTAAAAATTAATTAAAACTTCAAAGTCTCTTGTAAGTTTAGGCAGCCGGTAACTCTACTGAGTCTGCTTTCCTTGCGCTTGCCATCGCTTCTTTGTGATTCATTTTGTATTCTTTAATTTTGTTATTTGCATCGGTATTTTTTTTTTGTTCAGTGCCATCATCACAGTTTTACTTTTTCCTTTCCTTTCCCTCACGTCCTACTTTCTTCTCTCCCGCATCTTCATTCTTCCACTTATTCTTCTTTTTCGTTCGAAATTTCCTTATATTCTACCCTCTCCTCCGACCGGTCAATCAAAATTTGATCGCGCTGATGGCGGCGCATCGCAAAAGGACTCCGCCTCGCATATCTAGGGATTCCGATATCAGATCACTGCAGCAAAGGCCATCCTGCGGCGATACCCTTCGATCGCCTCCAATAACGGTCTCAATTACAATTACCGTTATTCACGTGAGGTCCGGGTCCACGTCCACGCAACATGTGGACCGACGGACACCAACAGACGGACACCGCCAGCGCCGCTTGACAGACACAGCCGACCCAACCAACAACTGACACCGGATTATCGCAAATTAATGTGGGAAAAAACGGCGCTCCTCCTCAGCACGACGGCGATGCGCGTCGGCGGTAACTCTCGTGAACCTGCGAAGCGTTGCGAAATCAGAGAACCGGCTGGCGTCCAGTCGAGTGCAAAAATGCGTGTGTGGCCAGCGAGGCATTTTATTGAACGTGGCGCCCTTAAAACGCCGGCCAGCGACGACTTCACTCGTCTGGCGGCAGCTGGCTCGCTGCTCCTCCGCCGTTCTCCCCGTCCCCTCCTCGTACTCCTCCTCGGCCCCTCCTCCTCGGACCCTCCATCGCCACCTTCATCACGAGCGCTTAACTTTTCCCACGCATTATAAGCCGCAGGTGCGTCCGTCCGTCCGCGACAATGCGACGAAATTCAATAGCAGGTGACACAAGGGCGATATAGATGTTGTTGTTGTTGTTGTTGTTGCCGGTGTTGTTGTTTTTGTTGTTGTTGCCGGTGTTGTTGTCGTTGCTGCTGTTGCCGTGGCTGGTGTGTTGACTGCCAATTTGCTCCATTAAAATTTAATAAACGAAATGAAGCTCGATTGCGTGTAGAGGGACATCAAGGGCTGCCTGGAGCTGCGTTCAAGATATGATGCTGTCGATTCTTACAGGTATCCCTTGATGTGTGCGTTACTGACCTACACTCCCACACACACACACACACACACACACACACACACACACACACATACGTTCCCCACCGTTGGCTGAACCTGGATCGAAGTTTTACCGCTTTACTTCTCCGAGTGCGGGTTCGAACAGCTGACGCTCAAGTATCGAATTACAAAAACAATACGTACGACACGAACTTTTTCGCTGCTGAGTGATTTTAATTTGATTTCACTTAATTTATTTATTTTTTCCATTGAGAAGTTAAATCGAAACCGGCGCACCACCGATTCAGCCGACTTCGAGAGACCGGAATAAAAAAATTACGCGTAAAATGTAACGATTACACAGAATCCTTTATTGGATTTATTGTTGCTTAGTGTGAAATACGCTTCAGTTGAAGTATTAAATTCATTAAGTTCATATAAATCTCATGAAGTTCATATAAATCTCGAAATGGCTCTAATTTTGGAGAAGATTTCTAAGGAATATAATAGTCATATATGTCACTAATTGATATCAAAATAAGCATTAAATATAATTAAGTTTCTTTCTGTTAAATATCATCACACACACATCACAGTCATAATCATCACTCGTCTAATTTAATAAATAATTTAATTATCATCCATCACACCTTTCTTAACTAACACTTCGTCATGAAATCGATTTCATCACAATCTTGATAGACTCTTTCACGTCTTCATCAGCCATTACTTTACGACTTTATGATCTTCATCTCGTTATCACTGTCACCCGTTGTTCCACCCCCCGGCCCCCATCACCAATCATAACAGTGATCAATCTACAGAGTCTACAGAGTGATCAATCGCAGAGTTACCATTCCCTATACGAGAAAAAATCCCTGTCGACTCATCAGCAATATTTTGTCTCTAATTTTGTTTTCGCCCCCAACACGATCATTTTCATCTTCGCTATTAATGGCAGCATCATCAACAGCGCTATTATCACCACTGTCATTCACGGCTACACCATCATTATCATAACTAACCTCTCCGTCATCAAGAGTTAATGCTATCACCACCGCTATCATCACTATCATCGTTATTAATGCCTCGTTACTATAAACTTGGTCATCTTTATCATCAAAAACCCCATTACCAATTTTATCTATTATTATCTCCACCACGAACATTATCACCGCCATTATCATCATCCCGACTCAAAAACAGCCGTCTCATTGCAACTTACCTGCGGGCACATTTTGCACTGATATTTCCTCCCGTTGCCTACGCCCGGACCGCCACCCAGACCGGCGCCTATTTTGGTCGCATTTATGGGCTGCGGTACGACCAACAAGGCGGCCGATGCTGCCGCCATCGCCGCCGAGCTGTGATGAGAAACATGACTGCCTGGATGAGCGCCAGCACCGCCAATAATACCGCCACCTGCAAGTGATATAAAATTAGATGAAGCAACTTCACGTATGGACACAAACGGAGTTCCGCCACAAAAGGCCGCCGTGTGAGATTACCAACCTTGTGGTGTAGTTGCGTGGTGATCCAAACGATTGTCATCCAGAAAGTGGCCTAAAAGTGGTACAGTTACCACGTTACGAGGGGTAGATGGGTAGATCGGTGCGGTAAGACGCAAAACAGTCGTGGAAAGAGAGAAAAAAGGAAAAAGAAATGATGAGAAAGAAATCAAAGCTATTAGCTAAAAAAATTAAAGATGGGGGATAAAGAAAGCCATGAAAAACATTGACGGCCCATAGTTGGAGTGACTGTAATAACTCGGCGATAATGGCGCCACGCAACGTTCAGAAATGGCACTCCAGCGTTACCAGACCTCGTTTGCTCCGATTTGGTGGCGAGTAAAAATCTGCTCGCGGTCTCGTCAAAGTAAGACATTAAAAACGACGACTTACTTCAACGACAAGAATGATTAATGGCAGCGACTGCAGTGGAGAAGAGGAGTTCCAGTTCCAGTTCCAGTTCCAGTTACAAATGTGATGAGTAGCGAAAACGACTTTTTCTTCCAACTTTTCTTCGAAGATTCCGCCCGATCGATTAGATTAGTTGGCTGATTTCGATTAACCGTCGGCCGATTTAAACGCAAAATTAAGTAAAACCTTTCAGGAAACTTTAAAAACAAAAAAAAAAACAAAAACTGTTGAATGTTCTTCTCAAGCGCTTCAGACTTCAAAAAACTCAGCGTTAATTTGGCGCGTCTGATTAGAAAGGCTGATTCGTGCTGCAGAAACCACGACATTTAACGTGATTTCCTGATGCTTAATCAAGCGCTAGTGTTGCGTTGCATATCCACGCGTTGTATTCCACCGCGAATGGTTACCCGATACTATGCTGAGTTGGACACCATCTGCGTCGTGTTATTCTGGCGACTTTAATTTGAAGAGCGATGCAGCAGCAGCAGCTGTGAAGAATTTACAACAGCCCGTTTATACTACAGCTTTACGACGAGTTTAACAGCCTAAGAGAGGCGTAACATTTGCTGCCATCGCTTCTGCGGGTTTTTCAAAGAGCGACACTAAAAATGGTAAAATGATTTTTTTATGATTTCCCTAACTAGTTGAAGAGAAATAACATATTTGTTGTGCTTGTTGTAGTAGTTAGAGTTGTTATTGTTGTTGTTGTTGTTGCTGTTGTTGTAGTTGTTGATGTTTTAGTTGTTGTTGTTGTTGTATTAGTTGTTGTTGTTGTAGCATACATAAGCTGAAACCATCGAATGATTTACTTACTGAAGAAGAGTTTAAACTCTGAAATCTTGGGATTGTAAAGCTCAGATTATATTGCAACTTGAGGTGCTTCGTTAAGATCGGTTTAGGGTCACCTATTGTAGGACTGGAATACCAAGGGCCAGTCTGCCATTGAAAAAATACGTTTCCTGACTTTATCAGTCAAGACCACTTCGCACTTTAGTGGGCCATTTGCTTCCTCTTTACATTTAATTCCTTCTTAAGTCGCTCGTCTTCTTCCATTTTCCATTAGAGTTTCTGCCCTCAAACAGAAATGTTTCGTTCGGCCATCGGTGACACGCGGCCTCCAGCTTTATGTCACCCTACTCTTCTCTCTCGGCTACGATATAAAATCTCAATTGTTTCCTATTCTTCTCCTTCGCCCGAGAACAACAACGCCGACGATCGTGTGACTCATACGGCGATCATCGCGTCGTTTTTATTTCTTCGCCAAAGTTGGTCCGACAAATGCGACGATGGCAGGATCGCAACCCACCAGAAGGGTAACAAGTCGGCAACAGCAGCGGGCAGCCCGATATTATCGCCGTAACATTCGCCCGTTGCCAGCGTTGACATTATCGGCGCGATCGCCTGGACGATTATCGCTGCCCGATACGACGTCGGGCGGCTGGGGTGTTGAGTTGGGGGGTCGTGTTCACGTCAATGGGGACCGCGGTATCGTGTTTCGTTGTTGTAGTTGCTGTTCGCTGTTCGCCGGTGTTGTCGCTGGTAGTTGTTTGCATTTTCAGGAATTTATGTAAACATGTTGTTAGCATTTTGTTACTCTTGCTTGTCAGCGATGTTGTTGCTGTTGTTGCTGTTGTTGCTGTTGTTGCTGTTGTCGCTGTTGTCGCTGTTGTTGTTGCCTCTGTTTTACTTTTCATTAGCGGTTTTTCTCTAGAGTCCTGCTAGCGGCGGCCTCAGTCACTCCGTTGCCCGTGCATACCAGGCTAATAATGTTGAGAGAGATTTCGTTGAAACGCAGCAAACAATCCAAGTGGAGTCAGCCAGAGGTCAGCCGCAGTCGCCTCCGTCTGCCGTGGGACAGCAACGCGCTGCGTTGTCGATCCCGCGACGACGATATGAAAATCAGTTGTTTGTGTTGCCGCCAGATAACGCGCGTCCGCTCCTCGGCGCCTCGCTCGCTTCTCCACTGAGGAGAGTCAAGTAGATGCCTATCTTTGTTGTTGTTGTGATCGTTGTTGTGATCGTTGTTGTGATCGTTGTTGTGATCGTTGTTGTGATCGTTGTTGTGATCATTGTTGTGATCGTTCTTGTGATCGATATTGTTGTAGTCGTTGAGATAAAATCTCCCGAACATGATCGCAAACTCGTGTTGGCCACGATCAGCTATTAAGCGGCTGATCGATTTGTTCTTAATAAGGATTTTATGGATTGGCTCGACTTAATTGTGTCAACCAAACTGATAAAATTATAAAGTTCAGCGTGTAAAATTGCTAAAATGCTCACCTTTTTGTAGATTGTTGTGATGATGTTCGTTCATTTTAGCCTGAAATTGAAGCCAAAGAAATCATTTCGGTGGGTTTGGAATTTAAATGATATATTCGGCAACTTAAATTAAACTACTGAATCAACTATCAGCTCAAATAAGTCTTGTTTACGATACTGGAATAATAATCGACTTAATAGTCTGATGTGTTGCTCAATTTGCATCACTATCGCGCTCATCTTTATCAGGCCGATAAGTTTTTATCACTATCTTTATCAGGCCGATAAATCTCAGCGCTTCTCGATGTCAAAACTGATCTCAAAGTTTTGATGTGGCAACTATTATCTGATTTTTGACATTAATCGAAAATTTGTGCGCCGGAAAGCCAACAGATTGGATTTCCAAATATATCTGATATAAAAAAATTATATCAGCCGGACAGCAATTTCCGTAGTCGCGGTATTTCTGTTATTTGAGGTAATATCGTGTTAATATTCGTTATTTGAGATGCTATCGTCTTTTTTAACGCGACATCGTTAACCGATATCGTAATTATAATTTGAAACAAAAAAGTAAATATAAAAAAATCACAACCTCCAGCAATAAAAAATGTTGAGAGTTCAAAAATCTAATAAAAATTCACAGCAAACGCATCAGAGTACAAATCAATCATCGATCAAAAGCACGTGTTAAAAAATACACAATAAAATGCTTGTAAAACAAAAAAATTTTTAAATTTTTCAGTTCGATCTTTAGATGATGGAAAAACTAGATAATAAAAACGGAAAAAAAGAAACGCGGAATAGCAAATCAACATTTGAGATGACGAAAATGCAGTGGGAAGCGAGTTGAGCGCTTCGAGTACCTCGTATCCTTGCTTCAAGGACATGTGGCTGCGTGGCGTCGGCGGCCAGCCGTTGTAGTCGCCGATCTCTTTCGAGTGCTGTCCGCACTGTCACAGCGACAAATATCATCGATACAGCGGAGGCGAGAAAGAGAGAGAGAGAGAAAAAGAAAGAGAAAGAGATAAATGGAAAAACGCAATCAAAGTTTGACAATTTCAAGAGCAACATCGGTGCTGGAAAATGAGCGGGCGAGAGAATGAAAGGGCGATTGGGATGAATGGTGAGTGAAGGGGGATGAGGGGAGCGGCGGGAGTGTCGAGTAGGGGGAGGGGGAAGGGGGCGTGATTTATTTTGTGACTTTCCAAACAACACGAAAACACTTTCACCGCGTTGTAAGTGCAGCAAACTAAAAAACCAAATCAAGTTGAACGTAAAATCTAAAATTTTATCTAAACATGAGTGAGAAAAAGCGCAAGTGAACTCGTCGCGCCACCTGGCGGCGTCGGTATTTTCAAGTCTCGCCTATTAACTTTTCACGCCGTGTTTTTTTGATTTATTCGTAGTCGAATAAAGTTTTTTGCTAGATTTCTAAAAATTCTCATGTCGATAACCTACAAAATTGTTCATAAAAAATTCTTGTTTCAAATTCCTAAATCCGAAAACAACAAAATTTACACTTTTTACCGTCATCTAACGGTTGCGTTAACGGAGGGGCTGCTTTTAGGCGCCCTCTGTGGAGAGTTTGCGAAAACACACGAATATTTTTTCGAGCTCACACTGCATTCCATTTTATTTTATTATCGGTCTCTTTATTCTAATTCAGTCTTTTTTCACAACTCTTCTTCTTTTTCGTCCTTCCATTCGGGTTCTATTAAGTGTTCCTCGTTGCTCTCTTCTCCTTATCTCTCCCTCTCTCTCTCTCTCTCTCTCTCTCTCTCTCTCTCTGTCTCTCTCTAAACTCCCGCTAACTACCGCTCAACCATTAAAAATTAAAAAACACAATTTTTATTGTTGTCGTAAGAGAGGCGAATAAAAACTACAACAACAACAACAACAACAACAACAACAACAACAACAACAACAACACGGAGTCCCTTTTGAGCGCTAAATTCTAATAGAATTTAGAAAAAATTGCTGTAAAGTGTTACCAGAGTGGAAAAAATGTGCACTTTAAAAACAATTTTCGGAGGAGGAGGAGGAGGCGAGGAGGAGAAGGAGGAGGAGTTGAAAGGGGAGGAGTGGATGGATGAGGTGGATGAGGGGGAGACGGAGAGGGAGGAGCAGGAGGAGCATAATAAGAAGGGGGGGAATGAGGGGGAGAAGGAGAGGAGGTTGCGTAGAAGGAGAAGATGGGATGAAGAAGAAGGAACGAAGTGAAGAAGACGGTGGAAAAGGATGGAGGGAAGGAAGAAAAGAAGGGGAAGGAGGAAAAGTAGAAGGAGAGGGAGAGAAGAATTAAAAGTAGGAGATTGAGGAGGAGGAAAAGACGCAGTAGAAGAAGAAGAAGGAGAGGAAGAAGAAGGAGAAGAAGAAGGAGAAGAAGAAGGAGGAGGGGAAGAAGGAGGAGATGGAGGAGGAGTAGGAGGAGGAGAAGGAGGAGGAGAAGAAAAATGAGTAGGAAAAGAGGGAGGGAAGAGAGAGGAAGAGGAAAAGAAGGATGAGAAAAACAAGGAGAAACTAAGAAGTAGGATGAGGAGAAACAGATTTAGGTGAGAAAAAGGAAGAGGAGAAGAAGGAGAAGAAGAAGGAGGAGGAGAAGAAGGAAGAGGAGCAGAAGCACGACTAAAAGAAGGAGGAGCAGATGTTACCAAATCAGGAAAATTAAAAATTTATTCAGTTCAATATTAATAAATATTGAGGAATTTTTTATCGTCTTTTTACATTTAAAAAAGCAACGCATTTCATTTCCCGCAATCCTCTCAGCTCGCAACTCACAGCCGCAGCCTGTTAAAAATTTTCTATGCACAATAAAAATGCAAGCCAGCCACAACAACAACAACAAAAACAACAACAACAACAACAGCTACGTGAGAAACTAAAACAACAATTAAAAACAAAAACAATACAATTGAAATTGGACTCTCCACGCTCTCGAAATACAAAAACAGTTGCAGCGGCGAAAGCGATGTCCACCGGAACTCAATTTGCAAACACACACACACACGCACATACATACATGCAGACACACACATGAACACACACACATACATACACACATAAGACACATACGCATACAACTGAGCGAGTTTCATGCACCACGACAGCGCTGTTTCCGGCCTGGCTGCAGTTTCTAAAAATGGAATTGAAAAAGAAACACTAAAAACTGAAACAAGGCAGTCGAGCTGCGTAGGTGTGTGCGTGCGTGTGAGGAGTAGTGTGTGTATGTGTGAGTGTGCGAGTGTGGCTTTGTGTATAAATGGCAGGAAAAAATAAAATTCGTGCACCATCTACGAAAAATTAACGAAAAAATTGTTAACCCCTTCAGCAATCCTGTACGAAATTACAACCACACACACTCGTACACCCACACACACACACACACACACACCCACCGAACACACACACACCAGCGCACCAACACACATAAAGTGTAGTCAGTGGCACAAAGTTCTCAAAGCATAACGAAAAATGCAAAAGGAAAAATTAGAAAAAACCAATTTTTCCCAACTCCACAAAGATACCAGTGTGGAAGAGAGCAAGAGAGAGGGGTTGTGGGAGAGAGAGAGAGAGGGAGAGTGAGGGAGAGGGGGAGGGAGCGGTAGGGGAGGCACGCAATCGCTGAGAGCGGGCGAGGTGCATGTGGTTCACTGTGCCCGCCACTCACTCGGCATCACTGGGTGAACGTGGACATCCGACGCCGCTGCCTCTTCTCTCGTTGTTCTCTCAGCGCTCTGCGCTGCTCTCCGCGACTTTTTTCCCCCGAATTTTTTGGATTTTTCTCGCACGTTATCTTTTTACAGTTCTACTACAATTTTTTTAATTCCTGGTTAATTTTTTCCTTCTCCGAACCTCTCTTTTATTTTTAGTTGTTTCTCTCCCTTCATCACCTTCCTCACTCACCCCTGCACCACCCCCGCACCAGCCCTGCACCCGCTTCATCACTCTTTTGATGGTTTGTGTGATGGCAACCATTTCGAAAAAAAGCAGAAAAAAGTGACGGGCGCATTTTTTCCCTGTCTGGTTCTATTGATTTTTTCCGCATTTGAAAAGGATTTTTTAGAAATACCCACCACCATAACAACAACAAGAACAACAATAACAACAACAACAACAACAGCGGCAGCAACACGAAAAACGCCGCTCGAATTTTTACATTTGAAAGCGCACACGATGCGGTTTGAGGTTTGAATTCGAGTTTAACCAGCTCCGCGTTGGCCGATGCGGTTGCAAGCTTTTCTAATGAATATTTAAACTCGTCGAAATTTAAGATTTTCGCATTGCAAATAAGACTTTGCAGTCGATTTATCAGTTATCGATTTCTGAATAGCTAATAGTTTGCTCGTGATATAATGGACATCTTGAAATTCTAATTAATTGCATTACTTCTTTTGCATTAAAATTATTTCGGATTAATTCGAATTCCTGTTCTTCGTTTTTAATTGAAAGTCCCATCCACCCATCCATCCATTTATCCATCCAGCCACCCATCTATCCATTCATCCATCTATTCATCCATCCATCCACCCATCTATTCATCCACCCATCTATTCATCCTTCCGTTATTCATTTTCATTTTCTTTCCTTCTTCCTCTTTTACCAAACTTCCTCCAAACTTCCTCCATTCCACCATTCATATTATCAACAATCTTTCCAACTCTTACTTTCGCCTTTTAGCCATCGCGCCATCACGCCATCGCGCCATCACGCCAAACTCCCTGCCAAACTCCCCACCAAACTCCCCTCCCCCTCCCCACCCCCTTCCCCTCATCATTTTAACGCACTTTAAGTTCAGACACCCCGTTGTCCTTGGAGACAATCAGTCCACATGAATTTCAATGACGACGAATTGCATTAAAAAATCGCCGAAGAAACAAAAAAACGGAGATCTAGAAGGACAAACGCGAGTGCTTCGCCTACACACGACTAACGAACGACGACCCGAACTTGTAAGGAAGTGCAAAAAATTGTTTACATCTTACAAGGAAGACAGACGGAGAAAACTAGGAAACAGCAGTGAAAATTTGAACAAATCAGACACTTGTGAAAAATCTAGAGAAAGAGAGAGAGGGGGAGGGAAAGAGGGAGACAGAGAGAGAGAAGGAGAGAGAGAGAGAGAGAGAAAGAGAGTGGAGAGACTGATGGGGAGAGAGATGGAGAGACAGTCAGAGATAAAAACACAGACAAGGTTAGACAAGGAGAAACTCAAAGAGAATGATAGAGAAAGGGAGAGAGAGAGAGAGAGAGAGAGAGAGAGAGAGAGAGAGAGAGAAGTCAAGAGTGTAGACGAGAGGGGGACAGAGACAGAGAGACGGAGAGAGAGACTGAGGGAGAGGGAGAGAGTAAGAAAAACTCCACAGATGTGACGTCTTTAGATGAGACAAATCGAAAAAGAAAAACCTTTTGGCGAAAAAACGGGGTGGTGGGTGGTGAAAAGGGGTTTTTGTGGAAGTGAGGGGAGTCTTTTAAACACAAGAAAAAATAGGGTGGAAAAATGACAAGGGGGGGGTTAAAACGGTGGTACAACTGGCGGAGCGAATCCCTTGAGATAAAAAAATGTAAACATCGAAAAAATTGAGATGTAAAAAACTTGATTACCGAGCATTTTTTACATTCTTTTGTAGGGATTTTCTTTACTTTTCTCTCTCTCTCTCTCTCTCCATCTTTTCTCTTTGAGTGTTAAGTAGGGTCAAGGGTCATCGATGTTCAAAGAAGAAAATTGCAAAAAGAAAATACACTCGAACTACGAGAGCGCGTTGGAGGGGGAGTCGAAAACTTTTTAATAATTTCAATTACAAAAAAATTAGTAAAACTTTTTTCCCCACTTTCCGCCACCTTCACCTCCCGTTCCTCCCGCTCCTCCCTTCACACAACTTTCGCTCACGTATTAAATGATTTGCTTTGCTTTGCTTCATTTGCACTCTCACGTCGAAATAATGAACAACCAGCAACTTCGTCGTATCGAAAGTCAGCGAAAATGAAGACTTCGTACTTGACAAAAGATGGCCGAAGCTGTTGAAAGCAACAACATTAACAACAACAATCTACAACAACAATCTACAACAACTACAACAATCTACAACAACAACAACAATCTACAACAGTAAAATTACTTTCGTTGGTTAAAAAAGTTAAGGGAAAAGTTGTGAGACGCAAGTTCTTCCTTACTTTTTATGCATTTTTGTTGGTTGTCGTGTGGTTGTGTGGTTGTGTGGTTGTTGCAACTTTTGTTGTTGTTGTTGCTTTTGTTAGATTTGTTAATGTTGCATTATTTTCGTTGTATTCCTACCTTGTTGTTGCTTATTGCTGTCACTGATGTGTTCACGTTTAATTCACGTTGTTGCAACAGGGAGAGAGAGAGAGAGAGAGAGAGAGAGAGAGAGAGCGAGAGAGAGAGAGAGAGCGAGAGTGGTTGACCTTTCCGGGTCGGGGGGAGTCCGACTAACAAGGCAACCCTAAACGCATCACTTCACTGATGAATCTAATTTGCGTGGATCTAAAGATGAAGTTTATCAGGTTGGTTAAGAAATTCCTTGCGTGAGATGAGATGAGGGATGGAAATAATGATAAAAAGAGCGGGAGTGCGGGAGAGAAAGGGGAGAAAATGAGTAATAAAGACGGACAGTTGGGTGAGTAAAGTGAAAATGTAGAAAGAAAGTGAATGAGAGTTGGAAGGGACAAATGAAAGTTAGGAAGTAGAAAGAGATATAAAAAGAGAGTCAGAGAGGGGGTGAGAGAGTGGGGGAGAGAGGGGGAGAGAGAGGGAGAGAGAGGGGAGAGAGAGGGAGAGAGGGATAGAGTGAGAAACAGGGGGGGTGAGCGCGAAAGTCTTTGAGGAATGCAACGTCAAAGTTGACTTGGAAGAACAGCAATGAAGGAATTTGTGTGACGCGCGTGTGGCTCGGAATGGATGGAGGATGGTGAACACTCCGCGTTTATCGTACCCTCCACGCAACCCACCACCACCGCCGGGTCTCCCCCGCGGGGTCACTCATCCCCCCACCCCCCTCTCGTACTTACATCGACGTTGCCATTCCACATGTAATGCATGCCCACCGCCGCCGCCGCGGGGTCGTGGTGCGTCTGCCCCGTCATGTGTTCCGCCATCACCGCGCTCATCCAGTGCACGAGACCCTGCGTGGGATTCTGTCCCTGCACGCCGCCGATCGGCATCCCGCTCACGTTGGCCGCGACGGCCGCCGCCGCCGTAATCGTGTTGTACGACGAAGCTGAGCGCGCGTCTTCCAACTCCTGCTGCTGCTGCTGCGGATGGTGTTGCTGGCGTTGGTGTTGCTGTTGCTGTTGCTGTTGCTGTTGCTGTTGCTGTTGGTGTTGCTGTTGCAGTTGCTGTTGCTGTTGTAGATGGTGATGAGAGAGTTGGTGTTGGTGTTGTTGGAGCAGAATGTGATGCTGCTGCTGCTGCTGTTGCTGCTGTGAGTTGCTTGTTCTTTGCAATCCTATCGCTTCGATGGAAATCGAACGACCGGAGGACGTTGGCGCGGCGGCGTCCGCGGACTTCGTGCGTGGATTCGGTCGCGTGTCTGGTGTTGGCTGCTGCTGCTGCTGCTGGCTGTTGACATCCAAGTTGATGGCTGCCGCTGATGCTGGCGTGGGCGGCGTCGGTGTTGCGGACGCGGAGGTCGGCAGGATGGTCGCGGCTGCTGTGGCCGCACTGGTGGGCCACGAGTAGTTGGTGGGCTTCTGCGGAGGGGGAGGAGAAGGTGAACATTATTAGTTGCTTGTATTTGTGGGAGGTTTAGTTAAAAATGGACTGCAAGATAATTGCGATTGATTGGGTGAGAGAAAACAGTGAGACTGCAATAATGGAAGTTTGCGCGGTTGTTGCGCGGTTCCAGAATAAATCTGTCGCACCATTTGTTGGTGTTTGAGAAGCTGGAGCAGCTCGCACACCCCACCTTCGCTTTTAACGCTTTCGTTGCCCACGGAAACATTTCGTCCCCCCTCCCCGCCAAAGAAATTCAACTAACATGACTGCTGCTGTCCGAGTCGGTGGCCGCTTGCAACGCCGCCGCTTCGGAGCGCTTGATCGACTCCGCCATCGCGGCTGCAGCTGCGCCGGAGGTGAACAGCAGGTGGCGCGGGAAGCGAGCAACAGGCGGCGGCGAGGGCGCGGGTGGCGTGGGCGGCGAGGGTGTCGCGCCCCCACCGCGATACGGAGGACGATCGCGACAGTGTTGCCGCTGATCGTGGCGAAGCAAATGTCGTCGCTGCTGCTGCTGTTGTTGTTGTCGCTGCTGTTCCCGCTCCTGTTGTCGCTGCTGCTGCTGCTGCTGCTGCTGTTTCTGCTGCAGCACAGCGCTGGCAAACAAACTCTTGTAAATTTCAGCAGGCAATAAAAATGAAGCGGCCGCTGCTGTTGTTTTCTTATCGCGCGAATGATAATTCAATTGATCCTCGTGTTGTAGCATTTGCTGTTGTTGTTGTTCTTCTTCTTGTTGTTGTTCTTCTTGTTGTTGTTCTTGTTGTTGCTGCTGATAACCCGCTGATGTTGCTGATGAATGACTGTTGCTGCTACGCCGTTGACGCGCCATCGTCGTCGCTGGCTTTTCATTCGACGAGCAGTTCGACGAGCAGTTCGACGAGCAGTTCGACGAGCAGTTCGACGAGCCGTTCGACGAGCAGCGCGGACTGAGCGAGGCGACGCTCGTCATCGTTTTCGCTTTGCGTGGCATTCAAAATACGCGGCGCCCGAAAGTATGCAACAGCATTTTTTGCACTTCAAGTGACGCTCAACTAATGCAATCGGCGGCCGAGCACACAAAAAGGTCGGCGCGGGAGTGAGTGGGGGGGGGGGAGAGCGAAACCGCGAGCCACGAGAGGCTGACGTTTGCTTGGAAAGCACTTTCGTTTTTGTCGCTCACGTGCTCGAACGCTCACCTCACCTCCCTCTCTCTCACTCAATATCTCTCTCTCTCTCTGCTGCTGCTGCTGCTCCCGCTGTTTTGTTGCTGCTGCCGCTGCTGGTTACAGTTTTGTTATTGTTGCTGCTGCCGCTGCTGCTGCTGCTAATTCCAGCCGCGTTTTTCCTAGTCAATCGTAATGAGAGCAAAAACTTTCGCCCGGCTTTTCACCAAAAGTCGCTCACTTCCGCTCTCGTTTCTTTCAACGCTGACGTTCTAGTTGTTGTTGTTGTACTAGTAGTACTAGTAGTAGTGGTAGTTGTTGTTGTTGTTGCTGTTGTCGTAGTTGTTGTCGTCTTGCTGTCTTTTTTCGTGTCTGAGCGGCTTACGAACTCGTTTTCGAAATGTTTGTCTGTTCGTTCGCTTGTTTTTGTTGCTGACTTGTTGCTGACTCGCTCGCTCTCGTTTTTCTTTGTATTTCTGTCGTCTGCTGTTTTCTGCTTTTTTTGGTGTTTTTGTTTTTATTTTCTTGCCTTTTTTGTTTTATTGCTTTTTCTGTTTTTGCTTTTTATTGTAGTTTTATTTAGTTGTGTTCGGTTTGGTTTTTAGTTTTAGTTTTAGATTTTTATATAATTTTTTTTTGCTAAATTTTCAAATCTTTTCGCTTTTTATTTTAGTTGCGATTTCTTTTTTTTTTTTTGGTTTTTTCGTCTGCTGCGCGTTTTTGCGTTCATTGCAGCGACGGACGACCTTGAAGCGTTTTTGCTCTCCGTTTGTTTAGCTGGTTTTTTGTGAGATTCTTTCAATTCGATTTGTTGAGATTCAGGAGTTCAGATTCAGCGATATGTATGAAATTTTTCTTTGTTTTCAGTTAGACTTCGTTTATTTTGCTTCTTTTTCGTCTTTTGTTTTGTATTTCTGCTTCGTTTTTTTTCATTAAAATACTAAAATTTGCACTTTTTTCTAGGAACTTTCGGATTTTCGCTTGTATTTTGCGGTTAAACTTTCATTTCTATCACTTTTTCTAGGAACTTTTGATGGTTTTTCGCTTTACTTCAGTTTCTTGTGTTACATTTCAAGTTTGTAGATTTTTACTTCTTCGCTATTCTTCATTTGGCTGTTAAAAAAATTAAAATTTCACTTTAAACTTACGAGTTGCTGAATAAAAAAAAACTGGTGAATTAATTTACAAATTAATGTGCGCTAAAAATTTGTTTTTCGTTTACTTTTTGTGTTTTCGCGACCGTTTTTCGCCACCATTTGCAGCACTAAAAGCGAGATTCACGTGTTTTTCTTTTCTTTTCAACGTTAATTAATGTTTAAAAAGTAAATATTAATTTTTTGTCTCTTTGTCGCGTGTCTTTTCTTTAGTTTTTTACTTTCACTGTTGAATTTTTATACGTTTGCAGTCGAAAAATCTTCTCTCGGCAGCGCAAATACCGCGCTCGGGATTCTGCGGGCGAAATTAAGGAACGAAACACGTTTCACTCTCAATGATGAGCATCAAAAAAGGCAAAAAAAAGCGTCATCAACGCTGAACACAAATTAAATGTGACAATCGGGCGAAAGAAAAGCGTGAAAACGAATTTGCAGCTCCAAAACACGCAAACGCGAGGAACATAAAAATTCAGCTAATTTTCGTTCATTTATTTCACTTAATTAAGCTGCTTAATTATCTTTAATTTTCTAGCAAACACGGAATTTCTTTCAGTTCCACACAACAAAAAAAGTCAAAAATCACTCATACGTCGTGTTGCACACACACACACACACACACACACACACACACGAGTCGCGCGCTTCGTCTTAACTTTCTCTCTCTCACTCTCTCGCCGCACATCATTCACGCTCTCCGTCGCCGCAGAGCACACCAACACCAACACCAACAACGAAAATTGATAACAATTGATTTTCTAACTCGGCTGCGTTTGTTTTCTCAATTGACTTCCGCTCCGAACTTCAACACGAACACTCGTCGCCTCTTCTCCACCTCGACGCCTCTTCTTCTCCTCGTCGCCTCTCCTCCTCCTCCACTCACTGCCGCTCTTCTTCTACCCAACCTCTCACATTTACTCGACGCGCTCAATTAAACATAAGAAACGAGCAGAAATTAATGAGAGACGCGCGCTCCCGGTTTTCCACTGCCTGCCGCACACACATGAGCAGCACATCGCGTCTCCTCGCGACTCCAGCGACTGAAACGCGGCGGCGAGCGAGCGAACCGTTTGAACGTCACTCCGGCAACTCTTGTAAATGTTTTCGTGGCTGCTGTTGATTTTTTGCAATCGCTTATTTTTTCTTCTCCAGTTTCTTATGTTTGGTTTTTGTTGCACTCGCAACAACAACAACAACAAGCTGCCGCTGCCGCTGCCGCTGCCGCTGCTGCATCGCTTTTACTTTGCTGTGTGTAAAAAAAGATTTATTTTCTCGCTGCGATTTTTTTTTCGTCTCGTTTTTCCTCAATTGTTATGTTGCAGTATGTGTTTGCGTATTTATGTGAAGCAGCGCCAGCAGCAGCGGCAGCAGCAGCAGCATCAGCAGCCGCCGACGCAGCCTCCTTAACAAGCGTTGTTGTTGTCGCTGCCGTTGTTGAAGTTCTGCTACTGTTGCTGCTGCTGCTGCTCTGCTGCTGCTGCTGCTCTGCTGCTCTCGCTGTCGTCTACACGCTGAGATGTGAGTCTCACACAGAAAAACACAGAAACACACAGAAGAGAGTAAAAAATAAAACATTAAAATCGCATAAAAGAAAATAACATCTTGGCCGAGGAAGAAGAAGAAGACGAAGAAGAAGAAGAAGAAGAAGAAAAGGGCGACGACGGCGGAGACGAGGAAGCGAGAGCAGAAAACATATTAATGCAGCAGAAAAAATCGTAACGACTTTTATTATCCTTCAAAAGATTGCTGAAACTGCTGCTGCTGCTACTGTTGTTGTTGCTGCTGCTGTTGTTGTTGCTTTTGCTGCTGCTGAAATCGCGCCATTCTTCTCGTTGTTGTTTTTGTTGCTGCTTTCGTTCTCTGATCTCGGATGTCTTTGTTGTTGCAATTTGTAGTGCGCTCTCGTTGTAGTTGCTTTTCCTCTCAAATCCGCGCCGTTATTCCGTTATTTGTATTCTCGTGTGTTATTACTGTTGTTGTAGTTGTCCTCATGCTCTTCATACGTCAATTTGATTGTGCTGCTGCTGTTGTTGTTGTTGTTGCTGCTGCTTTTGTTGATTTTATTGCTGTTTGCTGCTGCTTTCGTCGTTTTGTTGTCGTTTTTGCGTTGTTGTTTGTTGCTCTTATTGTTTTTTTTTTTAAGTTGTTTGCTGTTGTTGCTGTTGTGTTGCTGTTGTTGCTGTTGTTGCTGTTGTGTTGCTGTTGTTGGTCTGTATTATCTGTGATTTTAAGTGATTTCAAGTCAGTCACACGCGTTTCCACTTGCAACGCGTCACCGAAAACGCGCGCGCTTCCACTTTTCCTTCGCCCGGAAGTCCTTCGCGACTCAGGACTGCACTTCGAGGATAAACGGAATTTTTATAAAATCCACCGAACGAAAGGAAAGAAGCGACGTAACGCTTCGAATGCATTGCAACGAATGCACGCTGCACGCTGCACGCTTCGCATTACGCTCGCCACGCCAGCGAATATCTTGGCAGCGCCAGCGCCAGCGGCAGCGGCAGCGGCAGCGGCAGCAACAGCGGCAGCAACCAGCAGCAGCAACGCCACCAACAACAACGGCAACGACGACGACAACAGCGACGACGGCAACATTAACAACCAACAGCGCAGTGAAGAGAAAAAAAGCGGCAACAAGAATATTAAAGCGAAATAAACGTAACGGAAATAAAAACGGTGTACAAAAAAATATTAAAAAGAAAGCGAATCCTCGAACATTCGAAGAAAGGATAACGCGAGCGGGGCAGCAGAGACGGCGGCGGCGGCGGCGGCAGCGACGAAGGCGACCGCTGCTCCCGCTGCTGCTGCTGCTCACGATGCTCTTGCTGCTGCTGCTGCTGCCGCTGCTACGGCCGCTGCTGCGACGCTGCATATGACGAGCGAATGTGAGCGAAAAAATGAGCGAAAAAATCAGCGAACGGAAGCTAAGCAGCGTTTCTTCGCTCGCCCACCCTCTCGCTCGCTCACCCACTCGCTCAGCTGCTCGCTCACCCGCTCGCTCACCCGCTCGTCGCTCACCCGATCGCTCACCCGCTCGCTCGCTCACCCGCTCGTCGCTCTCTCGGCCTTCAGCCGTTTTTATGGTTTTTTTTGCTCCTTCCACTTGCTGCCTGTTTTTTGCTGCCTTGCCAGCGACTTCCAGGGTGGCGGCAACAAATTGCGGCCGCGACCACTGCCGCTCTCACTTACGCGGGCTGCTCTTGCTTAGAAGCCGGAAAAAAAACTGAAATCCAACTGAAATCCACGAAGCATCGGAGCTGCTAAAAAAAAAGGAACTCCGATTTTTATGGATTTATTTACTGGAACAAAAATGAAAGTAGAGAATTTGTGGCAGCAAAAAGCAGACTCTCGACCTAATTTAGTGCGTCCCGCGCTGCTTTTCTACCCTACGAAGCGCTTTTTCTTCACTCTGGTCGGCGAGTGCAACGCGTTTCCTGCTCACCTTCCACCGCCCACTTCTTCGTCCTTCGCTTCACCAAACCCGCCCCTCCCCTCCCCCACCCCCTCCAGCGACCCACAATCCCTCCCTTGAATTGTGAATTTTTTCATCTTCACATTTCTGCATTTTGACGTTTTTCTACAATTTTTTTGTGCTAATAAAAAATGCGCGACGTCGTCGTCGTCGTCGTCGTCGTCGTCGTCGCAGTCGTCGTCGTCGTCGTCGTCGTCGTCGTCGTTGCTGCTGAAGGTGAAAAAACTGTTTTTTTTCCCGTTGGCATTCAGTTTGCTTAGAGTTCTGCTGCAACGGCGACAACAACAACCACAACAACAACAACAGCAACAGCAACAACATCAACATCAACAACAACATCATCATCAAAAACAACAACAACAACAACAACAAGTGCAATAACAATCGAAATCCCCGAATCACATGTTTTCAATGTTGCATTTAATGTTTTTCTATTTCTCCTCTTTATTTTCACTTTCGTTTTTTTTTTTAGTGTATTTTGTCTGCAACTTTTTTCTCAACCATTTTATATTTTTTCAGTGTGGCTTTTCTTGAATCAAATCGATTGCTGACATTAATTTTGATGCTGATGAGGGTTAAAATCAAATGGAAAACTTCAAAAAAACAACTTCAAAAATTAAATAAAACAACTTCAAAAAATTTTAACAAAACTTCAAAAAACTTGATCTGTTTTTTATGATTTTCATGAGTATTTCTTCTGTTTTTTATGATTTTCTTTTATTTTGTTCGATTTGCTTCGATTTTCTTCGATTTTATTTGACTTTATTGGATTTTATTTGATTTTAATAAATTTTACTTGAGTTTCTTCGTTTTTATTAGATTTCAGTCGACTCTCTTTGAGTTTACTTGATTTTCTTTAATTCTCCTCGATTGCCTTTGACTTTCTTTGCTTTTTTTTAATTTTCTTTATTTTGCTTCGATTTTATTTGACTTTCTTTAAATTCATTTGATTTTATTTGATTTTATTTGATTTTCTTGGATTTTATTAGGTTTTCATTGTTCTTATTTTTTTATTTATTTTTCTTTAATTTGATTTGATTTGATTTGATTTGATTTATTTGCTTTTTCATGTAATTTGATTTTTTCTAATTCTATTCTAATTTTCCTTGCTTTTCTTTGGTTTTTCTTAATTTTTCTTTGATTTCATTTAATTTTATTCGATTTAATTTTTTTTATTTTACTTTATTCTATTTAATTTAATTAAATTAAATTTGAAGACATTTTATTTTATTTATTTCATTTTCTCAGGATGAAAACAAACTGAAAGGACATTTTCAAGTCGAAGTCAATCCCGCTTCTCCTGTTGCATTTTCGGCAAATACCGTTACAATAAAGAGAGTCGGCAAAAGCTTTGTGCGTGCAAAGCAAGGACACAATCCGTTCGATGACAGAAATATCCTCGCGCCACTAAAAAGCTCTCGTTGTCCTGGCTGAAAACACCTGAAAATGTGTTTTTTGGGAAATTTGCCTCTCTTTCCGAATTGCATTTAAAGAAGGAAATTCTCTCTCCCTCTCTCCCTCTCTCTCTCTCTCTCTCTCTCTTTAAATTCGCTCAGTGCTTCGGACGAGTAATTTAATGGCATCGCATTTCTCTTGAGTGACTTTTTAGATTCTCTCAGTACAAGAGAACCAGAAAGTTGATTTTTTTCCTGTGGAAATTTATGTCTCTCTCTCTCTCTCTCTCTCTCTCTACCTCTCCCGTCAACTCTCTCTCTTGTGGGCGTGTTTATATAATCACTTTTTTTTAATTTTGTCTGTTTCTTTTGAAGATTTTTTCATTATTTCTTTTACTTTAGCATTCTTTTTGTTGCTTCTTCCCGACTGCTTTTATTGTTTCAATGTTTTTGTGTCCCTTTTTTCTCCTTCGTTTGCCGTCGTCATTCAAATAGACTTGAAACGCCCTCAGCGCTGGTTTTTGTATTTCTGATTCGCTTAGTTTTCCGCTTTGATGTCTTTTCGTTTTTTGACGAATTGATTGTTTTTGTTGCTATAAATTTCTACTTTGCCGCGTTGTCTGGACCAATTGAATTCTTTGCCGGCTGCTTTAATTAGTTTTGTTGTGTGGGTGGGGGTGTGGGAGGGGCAGGGGGAGGGGAAGGCGCAGACTAGTTTTTGCAAGATTTAATTTTGCATTGATATTAGTTGGCTTAAACAACTAATTCGGCTTTTTAGATTTTTATGATGCTGAGAAGTAGAAAAAAAATCAAAGAGATTAAAAAGTCATTGAAAAAAAAAATGAGAAAATCAAAGAAATCTTTTTTTCTACAACGCTACAAAAAACTACTGAAAAAAGTACACAAATGCTTAAAATTATCATAAGTTTACTCAATTTAACGTCCTTTAATTCGTTAAAATTAGTTTTGCGCACGAGACGAGACAATTCTGAGTCTCGTCTGGATCTCGTCTGAGTCTCCTCTGGGTCTCGTCTGGATCTCGTCTGGATCTCGTCAGGATCTCATCTCCTCTGGATCTCGTCTGGATCTCGTCTGGATCTCGTCTGGATGTCGTCTGGATCTCGTCTGGATCTCGTCTGGATCTCGTCGGGATCTCGTCGGGATCTCGTCAGGATCTCGTCAGGATCTCGTCAGGATCTCGTCTGGATCTCGTCTGGATTTCGTCTGGATCTCGTCTGGATCTCGTCTGGATGTCGTCTGGATCTCGTCTGGATCTCGTCTGGATCTCGTCGGGATCTCGTCGGGATCTCGTCAGGATCTCGTCAGGATCTCGTCAGGATCTCGTCTGGATCTCGTCTGGATTTCGTCTGGATCTCGTCTGGATCTCGTCTGGATTTCGTCAGGATCTCGTCTGGATCTCGTCAGGATCTCGTCAGGATCTCGTCAGGATCTCGTCAGGATCTCGTCTGGATCTCGTCTGGATCTCGTCTGGATCTCGTCTGGATCTCGTCTGGATCTCGTCTGGATCTCGTCAAGATCTCGTCAGGATCTCGTCAGGATCTCGTCTGGATCTCGTCTGGATCTCGTCAGGATCTCGTCTGGATCTCGTGTGGATCTCGTCAGGATCTCGTCTGGATCTCGTCAGGATCTCGTCTGGATCTCGTCTGGATCTCGTCTGGATCTCGTCTGGATCTCGTCTGGATGTCGTCGGGATCTCGTCAGGATCTCGTCTGGATCTCGTCTGGATCTCGTGTGGATCTCCTCTGGGTCTCGTCTGGATCTCGTCTGGATCTCGTCTGGATCTCGTCTAGATGTCGTCGCTAAATAAAGATCGAGACGGTCTTTCGCTCTTGAGACGGAGATCGAGATCGATACAGTCTACTTTTAGTGTGGAATTTGAAGCGCTAATGACGTTCGAGATGACATTTTCTCTCCTTTAATCTACACAAATTAATCTACAGAATGAGAATTTATTCGAATTTATAGGCTTCATGAAGAAAGTCCTCCTCGAGGCTCACAAAATTAGCCATTTCGATTACATTTCGAGAGTTCGTTCGAGAGTTCTTTCGAGAGTTCGTTCGAGAGTTCGTTCGAGATGTTTCATCTATTAATAGAAAATTTCTACTGAAAAAAATTGTATTGATATAGACTGCCACAACAACAGCAATTTGTCGCGTATTACATTAATTTTATGGTCTGCAATTACTATTTTTAATTAGTTTAACACATTAATAACACCCAATAAACACCTCGTTAGTTTTTATTGGCTCGCGAGACACTTGGATCGCGAAATAGCATTCAAAGAGTCGATTAAGCTGGACAATTAGAAAACCACTTCAAATCGAGGGAAAAAACAGGGAGTACTTCAATTTAATAGGCGTGTATTACGACTGAATGGGACTGCATTACGATTGAATGGGATTTTAATTGAAATTTGAATAAATTGAATTTGAATAAATGAATATCGGAAAAAAGGCAGACCAACACATGATCCCTGGACGTGATCAAAGTTATGATCGAGTAATTGACTGCAGTCACCGAAGGGTTAACAAGTCGCGCGGAATTGTTAATAACAATTTAGTTTGAAATTAACACTAATGGGAAAATAAATAGAGAAATTATAAACACACTAAATGGAATTTTAAAATGCTCTCGAATCTACACGTTGAATTGCTATTCCAATTTCAGTAATATAACTCACATTATATTCAACTTGATGTGACAAATTGTGCACTTAATAACTTAATTATTCACCTAATTACTCAATTACTCACACCCGAAGAAGTACAAAAAATTGGAATCAATTTTCTAATTTGCATTGGAATTCGTTATTGAGAAACACTGTGATTGCCGCTGTGATTTTTTTTTAGATTAAAACTTTAGAACAAAACTTGCAGTTGCAATATAAGAAATATTTTCGAAAAGCTCTCATTTTTCAGTAGAAATTTGCAGTCTGAAATAAAGATTTCATTCAGAAACGTTCACAAATTCACTTTTTCCAAGATTTCATTGATCATTTGGATGAAGTTACTTCGAGGAATTGAAATAGTTTTGTTATTTATAAGGGGTTTCAGGGGTTTTTAGCTAAATCTGATGAGTGTATTTTTCTCTGTGAGACTCTATTTTCGAAAGTTTCCAGCGGAAACTGCCATCAATGATTGAAATCTGACCTCCTGAAAGTTCCACAACAGGCCCGTCGCGTC
This sequence comes from Sicus ferrugineus, assembly GCA_922984085.1. Lineage (NCBI taxonomy): Eukaryota > Metazoa > Arthropoda > Insecta > Diptera > Conopidae > Sicus > Sicus ferrugineus. The sequence continues at coordinate 2,275,369 of OV277352.1, forward strand.
CAAAGTGACGGAGGATTGCTGCCGTGAACTATTTCCGTGATATTTTGGAACTTCGCAAACCCAACTTCTCAAAAATTCCGAAATCTTTTTCACCATAATTTGGACTCTAAATGAATTCTGAGCGGAAGCATACAAACTTCTTCAGCACTCGTGTGTCGAGCATGAATTCAACTATGAAATAAAAACAGAAATTAAGTTTCCAATTTTTTTTTTTTTTTTTTTTTTTTTTTTTTTTTTTTGACCCATCGAATTTACTGCCCTATTATTGCCCGATTATTGTAGACACACAAGTGGAACCGGCTGACAAGTGAACGTGTTCGCCCGGAGATCCCAGGGAGTCTCAGGCGCGAATTTCAGGAAGGACGACGTGTAACTTCAGAAGCGCCAGTTGTAAATTGAAATTGAAGCATTTAGAGAGGAAAAATTGGCTGGTAGTCGCTATTTCAACGTTTAGCGCATCCTAAAAACCACCAGTCCACCCTTCCGGAGAGAAATTTTAAAGGGAAACCTCGGTATTTTAACTTGCTTACCCTGTACGCGCCGTCGATGGCGCCGGCGCAGTCCAAGTTCAGCGCGTACTCATCCACCGACGGCAGCTGCGGCGGCTCGCCGAATCCCTGCTCGATCTTGATCGTGGACGGGCTGACGACGCACAGTTGGGCGGGCAGCTGGTTGACGCTGGCGACGGCTGCTGCGGCGGCGGCGGTGGAGGCGTTGGAGGCGGCGGAGGCGGCGGCGGAGGCGGCGGAGGCGGCAAAAGATCCCTCTACGAACAGAGGCGTCGTCGTCGTCGTCGTCGCTGGTGCACCAACGGCGGCGGCGGCGGGGTTCGCAGGTGTTGCCGCTACTGCTGCTGCTGCTGCTGCTGCCGCTGCTGCTGCTGCTGCTGCTGCTGACGCGTTGCTGGCCGCGCTCGCTGCCGCTGACTCGTGGTAGGGCGCGACGACGAACGAGGGATACGAGCGGAACTGCGGGTAGTCGGAGTGCGAGTGGTGAGCCAGCTGAGGTCCCTTGTACCAGGTGCCATGCATAATCATGTGCGTGGGGCGAGGGGGGCGAAGGGGGACGCGGGCGCGGGTAGCCGGCGCGAGTCAGTTCACTTCAGCAGCTGATTGCAGGGCATTCCGAAGTTTCACGGGCGAGCGGAGACGCGGGGGAGGGGGATTTTCGGAGGATTTTTAAAAAGTGGCGGGATTTTTAATTCAGCGTTTAAAGTTCACCGTTTAAAGTTCACCGTTTACACTCACACACGCAGAGAGGAAGAGATTTTGTGCGGCCTGTTGAGTGGAACAACAACGACGAACACAATAACAACATTTCAGCATAACGGGAACTTTAAAAATGAGCGCGATTGAAAAGACTACAACAAAAACAGCGAATTGCAACCGTTGGCAGCGCGTTCGTTGTTTTTCTTCTTCTTCTTCTTTTTTTCCGTGGTTCTTCTTTCTTTTTTCCCCTCTTTTTCCTTCTTTTTGAATGAATTAAAATCTCTAATTACTGCGGATTCATCATTGCGAGCTCGATTCACTTGATTTCCACTCACTTCACTTGCCTGCCTGCATTTCGCAGAGTTTCTCTGCTCTTCACTCGATTTCTCAGTTCTCAGCACTTCTTCAGTTGCACCTTCTCAGTGTTTCAGTTGGATTTTGCAATTGAAGCAGCGGGAAAAAATGCGACGATCGAATCTGAATTCATCACGCATCCCGAAAACACGTCATAAACGGCGCTCGCGGGGCGACAAGATGGCCAAAATGAGTGAATGCAAGCGGTTAAAAGCAACAACAAGCGCTTAATCGCAACAACAAGACCGCGCAGCGCGTGCAAATTCGAAGAAAATGTGGCGGCCGGCCGCTGCAGCTGATGGCTTCCGAAGCGAGAGACCTCTTCGCGCGGCCTTTTTTGAGTAGCACTTGAAAATCGCGCGCCGCGAGACCACAAAAAGTTGCTCCCAACTCGCAAGAATTCCGAACTCGAATGCTGGCTGCGAGGCGGCAAAAAACGTGCAAAAGCCAGGCAGGCAGTCGTGGAGGTTCATTTGAACGGATTGCCGCTGCTGCTGCTGCTGCTGCTGCTGCCTCTTGAGCTCCCCAGCGTCGCCAGCGCCGTCGCCACTTAGTTGCTCACTTAGCAGCCGCCTGTTCGCTCTCTGGACGCAACAACACCCGCAGACAGACAGACAGACAGCGAGGCGAACAAGCGAGGAAACAACTGAACAACCCAACAAACACAGAGATTCTTATTTTTGAGTCTCTCTTTGTTTTGCGTTGGTGGAGCGCACAAGTTGCTGCTGAAGGCGGGAGAACGAGAGAGAGAGAGAGAGAGAGCGAGAGACAGTTGGGAGAGACTCGTGTGTCGAGTGTGGATGGACTCACTGGTTGCTCGCTCAGGAGCTTCGAATCCCCGGCTTCGTTGCCGGCTTCATTGAGAGAGTTCGTGCGCAGCCTTGGCAGCTCGGGCTCCACAAAACTCACAACTCCAGCGCCAGCAACAACAAAACCAAAAACCAGCTGCAGCAAGTCAAAGAAATGCGTGCGTGCGGCGAGAGTGTTGAGAGAGCCGCGGATTTCTACATGAGTGAGTGAGTGAGTGAGTTTCGAAGAGCCAAACAAACTTAAAGAGAACTTTAATAGAAATTCAAAAACTCTTTTAGTTCATTGAAAGAAAAACTCTCTGAGAGGCACACGAATACATAACTGCAAAAAATAAAAAAAAAACCAAGCAACAACAACAACCAACGAATTGGGCAGCACTAACAAAAAAGAGGGGAGAACTGGGAATTTTTATTGGAGGATTTTTTGCAGGTGTTTTTGGTTTTATTTGCGATGCCTTGGAATTCTTTTCCTCCACGAAAGCGGAGAGAGAAAGAGTGGCTGGCTGGCTGTGTTTTGCTCTCTTGTTGCTGTGGGTTGCCAGAACGAGGTGTTGTTGTTGTTGCTAGTGCGTGTGCGTGTGTGTGTGTGGGTGCAGCTCTTCGGGAGTTTCAATTGTCGGTCTCCTTGTTTGTTGTTGTTGTCCTCTGAGACGCGCTGCTGCAGTCGCTTCAATTTTTTGCTCTCGCCTTCCGAGCCGAAGTTAAATTGAAATCAAATGAAACTGAGAATGCAACAACAGACACAACAACAAGGAGCAACAACAACAACAACATCATATAATGAAAACGTCCATCTCAGTTGAATTGACAAAATATCGCTGTCGTTCTGCTCGAGCTTCTTGTTGTTCTTGTTGTTTTTGCTGCTTCCTTGTTCTACCAATTTTTTTGTCGCTCTCTGTGTTTTGTTTTGTTTCTTTTTTTTTTTTTTTTTTTATTTTTTTTTTTTTTGTATTAATTGTTAACCGTGTTCGCTGTTATTGTAAATCATGTTGGTGGCTTGTTGCGAGCGCCGTGTTGTTGTTGTTGCTACTCTTCGATTTCAATTTAAACTTCGTAATTTTTTCCTACCGCCACACGGACGACGACGTAGAAAATTGCGATCGTTTTAATTTCGTTATTTCGTTGCCTGTCATCGAAGTACGAATCCTCGCGAGTACGAATTTCCACTTTTTTCCAACAATCAGAGCAAAAATTCATTTCGATTTCGTTATTTGCAAACTTCAGTAGCAAATTAAATCCTCCGGTACAAAAATAAAATGAATTCTTTCGTCCAAGCGCGTCAATGGAAGGCTTTCGAGGCTCAAAGTCTCCCTCAAAATGGCAAATTCAACATTCAACAGGCTTAAAAAGCCGAAGAAAATCGATTAATCTTAAAATCCAGACAAAAATCTATGAAAAAAGCTCTGGAAATTACGAAATTATGACTGGAAAAGCTTCACAAAGCCCATAAAAAGCTCGAAAAGCTTTTAATTCCGTATTTCCGCGATCTCAGAAGAATTTGTTAAAGGAGAAAAAATATTAAAAAAGCTTTAAAGCTTTAATTGGAAAGCTTTAAAGCTCAGTGATCACTTTGAAGAGCTTTACGGCGATTTTAAAAGCTTCCCAGCCAAAACGCAAATCAGAGTAACAAAATTATTTGCTTTCTCTTCATCGTAAAGTTTTAATTTTTTAGTTTTTAATTTTTTTAACTTTAAAAAGCTTTAATAGTTTTAAAAAAATCGTGAAAATTTTAAAGTCGAAGGTCATTCATTGCGTTTTTCGTCAGTTGAAGGCGTTTGTTGGCTGTTTTTTTGGTTTTTTGCTGTTTCGCCGCAAACTAATTAAATCGAAATTCAAGAGCTTTCGCAGCCACCATCGAGTTGATTACATCATCCAGTTATAATTACGAATTTTTCATTAATTAAAAGCAAAAACTTCTTTTTAATTTTTTCCTTTTTTTCTTTTTTTTTTTCTTTTTTCTCAGTAAGTCCAGCAAAATGCGCACCACGGAGTGTCCTGTGAATTTCGAATTGAGTTGCCCGGTTGACAAAATCGAGGCTAATAAACTTGATAACTAACGGCAACCAGATTGCAACAGACAGACAGACAGACAGACAGACAGACCGACAGAAAGACAGACCGACAGACAGACAGACCGACCGACAGACAGACAGACAAACAGACAGCCAGACCGACAGACAGACGAACATACGATTCACACAAACAAACAAAGAAAAAGCAAAAAACGTAATGAAGTCGAGTTAATTTAATGACGAGAACGCGTCTGCTGACGAGTGATGAGCGTGCAGCGGGAGGGAGAGCGAAGCGCCGCCATTTCTGCTCAGCAGTTTGGGTTGCGGGCGCTCATTAAACGGCAGACGCCGGTGTCGCCAAAGCATGCGGCGGCGCCCATCGCCGCCCCAACGCCGACTGAGTGAGGCGGCGGCGTCGTCGTCGACGACGAGGGAAAAACTGGCACCGCAACACGAACGAAACCGAGAGGCGCACACGCTGGCTCGCTGCTCAGCATTCGCTTCGTGCACCGAGTTACACGACGTGTGGAGCGACTCGCCGCCGCCGCTCGTAACAACCGCTGCGCCGCCTCGCCGCCCCACCACCGCGCCGCCGATCCAGCCGACGACGGCTGGCCAGCTTTTCCCGCCGACTGCAAATGAAGCAATTAAAGCGCGCCGCTGCAATGTCGGGCGGCTCCCGCTCCAGATGCCGCTCCAGATGCCGCTCATGCCGACAGCTGTGCGCGCAGACATCCGCATCTGATTAGAAGTCGTCTAGGGACGAGCGGCGGCCGAGCGACGAGCGGCGGCCGAGCGACGATGGACGGCCGAGCGACGATGAACCGGCGAGCGACGATGGGCGGCCGAGCGCCGCTGCAGCGCGCGAGTCGATCGCGGCGCTCGGGTGCCGTCGACGCGATGGACGGCCGATGTGTGTGTGCGGCCGCTCCAGTTGCACAGCAACAACAACGAATGAAGTGGAAATTTGAAATTTAATGAGCGAGTGTGTAGTTGAAAATTAATTATTTTTAATAAGCTCCTCGTCGACTGATTTAGTGATCGTGATTTTTAATCAGTTGTTCGCAACAATGTTGCAGCCGGGTATTCGGTTTTCAGTAGCCGGCGTCTAGCGGTAACCGGTACCCGTCACCAACTGCAAGCAGCGGCCACTGCAGCTCTGCGAAAACTTGATTTAAGATGCATTAAAAATTGAAAATTTCAACTAAAATCTTCCATAATAAAATAGAAGTAAAATTACTTGAAATAGAAGGAAAATAACGGAAAAGCAGAAAAACAGAAAATAGAAATTGCTTTCGTGCGAAATGAAATTGTAATTTATTAATTTATTCATATTTTCGATTAAAACGAAAACTTTAAAACCTCGAAATCAATTAAAACAGCAATTAAAACAGCAAACAAAAGTGAAATTTGCACGATTTCAGATCGAAACCGAAATAATGAAATGCAATTAAATTAAATCAAATGAAAAATGAATGAAAAGAAAAGAAATGAAGGAAATTTCTGTCTTGAATTTAAGCTGCAGCCGCCGCTGTTGGAAGTAAAAATGAAAACCGCAACAACAACAACAACAACAACAACAACGACAGGAGCGAAGAATAAAACAACAAACGAAAAAAACCGCAACACAGCAATAAAATCACAAAAATAACAACGAATTGCAGGCGGCTGCACACGGAGACGCCAATGAATGGGCAGCGCAGCGTCTACACAACAACAAGAAGAAGAAGAACAACAACAACAACAACAAGAACAACACTCAGGCTCCACCAAACATGTACAACAACAGCAACAACAACAACAGCAACAACAACAACGGCACAACTGTAAAACAGAACAAATCAACAACAAAAGTGCGCGCAAACGCTGCAGCAGTTCAGTTCTCCGCCTTTTTCGCGCCAACAACAATAACAGCAGCAGCAGCAGCAGCAGCAGGAGCAACAACAACAGTAGCAGCAGCAACAACAACAACAACAACAACAACACCAACAACACCGTAGACGAGGACGCCCCACACATATCAAGTGGGCAGCTTTTTTGTCATTGGCTGCGACCGGCTGAGAGAACGAGTTGTAGTTGTTGTTGCTGTTGTTGTATGGCAGAGTGAGAGAAACAACTGAATGTGAAGTCGAGAAACAGTTAGAACAGGTGAGGTGAAGTGAGTGTGTGTGTGTGTGCGTGCGCGTGTGTATTGTGTGTGTGTGTTAAATTTACTCTCTCTTCACAGGTGGTCAAGTGGCTGCAGTTGCTGCAAATGTGTGTGTGTGTGTGTGTGTGTGTGTGTGTGTTGTGTGTGGCTGTGTGTAAATGAGTTAAATTGTCTCACTCAAGAAGAGATAAAAAAGCATTCGAACGAAAGAGAAATTAAAAGAGAAAAACTTTGAAATCAGTTGCTCTTAAAAATGAGAATTTCGGAAGTTAAATGGAATTTTGTGTTTTTTAAGGTTTTTTGAATTCGTGAATTGTTTTAAAAAATTTGAATTTCTTAAAAAAAAATAAAAAAGTAAGGAGATGAAAAAGTGAAGAAATTAAAAAAGGAAAATTGAAAAGATTCAAAAATCAATTTTTGTTAAATAAACATTTTGTTGACTTTTCTTTCTTTCAACTCCGCTGAGATGATGATGAGCGCAGCTGAAGTGACCAGACTCCCCAAATTGTGTGCTTATTTTTTATTTATTAATTTATTATCTGCTTTTTTTCTCTCTCTCTCTCTCCTTCTAATTAGTGACGCGTGCTGAGATGCGAGTGTCAGCAGCAGCATTTTGCTGCCAATCCTCGCATCCATTTTTTGCAGCAACACCTCGGCGCGGAAATCGCTGGCGGCAGATTCGGCTGAAAAAGGCGACTCTCGCCGCAAATGGCGTAGCTGAGAAGCCTCATTATAAATAGGCAACAACAACAACAACAACAACCAACGACATCAACAACAACAACCAACGACACCAACAACAACAACAACAAATAGCCAAACTCGACAGCTTTTCCATCATCAGAAACACAAAAGTCGGCGTTTTTTTGTTGCATCAAATTCGCGGCGTCAAGAGTGACAAACAGCGTGACCGGTTGACCGGTTAGACGCTCCGATGGTGGGTGCGAACGTCAAACGTCAACCGTCAACCGTCGAACGTCAAATTTGACAGCAGCACGCCAATCGCAACCGAACGACGTCTTCAACGCTTCAAACTTTGAATTAAAATCGACAAACGCGTCGAGAGAGAGAGAGAGAGAGAGAGAGAGCGAGAGAGAGCAGCTAACGGTTAACTTACGAGCGCAGCAACAACAAACCGGAGCCACCAGCAGTTTTATTGCTGCAATTAGAGTCGCAGCAGCAGCAACAACAACAACCTTTCCTGCTGGTTACACGTGGACTTTCGTTGCCGTCTTCTGTCCGACGCGACGCGTGACGCATGCGATGCTGCGCGGTGTGCGTGGCGACTCAAATGGCAGCCGCTTGCGTTGATGCGTGCGCGACACAGCATCACGTGACCGAGTGGTGTGACGGGGGGAGAGAGAGAGAGAGAGAAAAACTATTCGCGGATCGTCTGCAGAAAGTCGAAGAAGCAGTCGACGAGAGTCGAGCCGCCGTCCGGCGAGCAGCGGTCGTCAATGAAGGCGTCGAAGTTGAGAAGCCAGCAGTTGGGAAGCCAGCAATGCAGCGCTCAGTCAAGCTGACAGTCAGACGGTCGTCGTCGCTGTCGTCGTCGTTGTCGTCGTCGTCGTCGTCGTCGTCGTTGTCGTCGTCTTCGTCATCCCCGTCAGCGTGTCATCCACGCCTGCCGCTCGCCGAAGGACGGCGGCAAGCAACGCGAGCGCGTAATGATGTCTGAAGTCTGGAACGCATTAATAATTCGCGCCTGCGAAATGCCAATCAGCGCGTCAGCGAAACAAACTGACAGTTGATGCAACAACACCAACAACAACACCCAGCACAACCACAACAACAACAACAACACCAGCAACGATCATTCCATTCCATTCAGACTTCAATCGCGCCATTCAACTCGACGGCTTTTAATGATCTCAATTAAATTTGATGATCGCAATTTGAAATTTCGATCGGTCGCTCGGTCGGTCGGTCGGTCGGTCGCTCGGTCGGTCGCTCGGTCGGTCGGTCGGTCGGTCGGTCGGTCGGTCGCGCGTTCGCTCGGTCGGTCGCTCGGTCGCGCGGTCGCTCGGTCGGTCGCTCAGTCGGTCGGTCAGTCGGTCGCTCGGTCGCTTGGTCGCGCGGTCGCTCGGTCGCTCGGTCGCTCGGTCGCGCGGTCGTGCGGTCGCTCGGTCGCTCGGTCAGTCGATCGCTCGGTCGCTCGGTCAGCAGGTTTCAGCGGCTTCCATACGCGTTGGAAGACACGACACGAGCTCATTAGGGAAGCTGATGCCGCTTCACCAGCTGCCTGCAACGCAGCAGAAGCCATCAATCGCGGAAGTCTCTCGTCACAGCGCGATGACACGAAAGCCGTCGCGTGCAAGAGATCGCACGCGGCCGAGCGCGATTTGAGAGCGATTTCAGCGCGATTTCAGCGCGATTTGAGCGCCATTTGTGTTGATGATCGCGCGGCGTAGCGTGAGCCGCCGCTGATTGTTCGGATGCAGCGGAAGCAAGTAATTCGCTGGTGCGCTCTGATTGCAGAGCCATTCTTCGATGACCCAGATTTCCCAACCGATGCAGGAAGAAGTGATGACGTGCGCGGTGGTGGATGTGATAGCTGAGATCTGATTGAAGAGTTTTTAATCGAATTGTTAATGAAAGACACTGAAATCAGACCACTTTGAACGACTTGAAGAGGCGGTTTTTCGGCGGAGGCGTGTTAAGACACTCCAAGTGATGGTCTTCCACGCGTCTCTTCGTCTCCTCGTCTCCTCGTCTCTTCGTCTCCTCCTCCCCTCGTTGCTTCCTCAGTCACCCGTCCGAGCTCCCCGTCGTCCAGCTGCCTCGCTCGCTGCTTTTTGTTAATATCGACTGGCTTATCAAACGTGACCACCATCACCGAAAGTCGGTCTCACGAACACCATCTGCGCGACTCCCTCGCTGCTCCCTCGCTGCTCCCTTCCTGCTCAGCCAACGCGTGAGCCGCTGGTCGGTCGACTTCAACACCCACAACACGCTGCGAATTTGTGGCGATTTTTTACCCTATTTTCGTTATCATTTATTTATTGAAGCAACAGAAGGCAGCAGAAAATTTGTAGGTCTGTTTTTTTTTTTTGCTACCCCGTCCTGCTTCACTCACGCAGCATATTAAAAATGCTGCATGCAACAAACATGACGTGGATTTCAAGCCACAAACTCTTCTTCTTCTTCTTCCTCTCTGCTTATCTGTGGCAAGATGTGACCACGAAAGTTCGAGTGGACTTTTCAAGCTGCAACTTCTCGCCAAGACGGAGAAGGAGAAGGAGAAGAAGAAGGAGAAGGAGAAGGAGAAGGAGAAGGAGAAGGAGAAGGAGAAGGAGAAGGAGAAGAAGAAGAGCAGCTTATCATCCGTTGTGTGAGTGCGAGCGAGCGCCAGTGTGGAGCGCACGAAATGCGTGAGAGGACGGACACCCAGAGAGAGAGAGAGAGAGAGAGAGAAAATTACACTGTTGCGATTTTCTATCAGTCGAAAATCGTTCGCAGTTAACGAGTTACGAGTTACGTTTTTAGTTTTCTTCGCACGACTCAATAATCGAGATGAAGGGAATCGAAAATTTCAGGAAAAAAAAGTTTTTTTTTTAATTAAAAAAAAATTATTTTGAGGCGTGCTGGTCAAACTTTTTGTGAGAAATTTTAGCGACTTCTCAGTTTCCCCACTGGGTGAGTTTGCGTGGCCAAGGGTGTGTTGCTGTGTGTGTGTGTGTGTGTTTGGGTGTGTGTGTGGTTGTGTTTACCCAGGACTTGGCCATAAATCAAACATCCTGGCTTGCCGCAGCCACCGCGAGGTCGAAACTCACGGATCTTCAACTTTCAACATTTTTTTTTTTTTTGATTTTTACGCTCTTACGTTTTTTTTTTGATTATATTCGAAGTTATGTATTTTATATTATTTTATTTTATTTTACTTTAATTTCTTTCATTCGTTTCCACTAAATTAAACGTTGCAAAGCAGCAGCAGCAGCAACAACAACACCACAACAACACCACAACACTGCGCAACCCTTCGCTTGTACGACGCACAACTTTCAGCAACAACAGTAACAACAGCAACAACAGTAACAACAGCAACAACAACAACCCAAAAATAGGCTGGACACCGTTCACACTCTCAGAGGTGACGTAATTATAGATGCACTCGATGGCTTAATGAAAACTGAAGTTTCTTGTTCTCCTCTCGCAACGCGAGCCACTTAACGGTTCTGTTGCGCGAGGGAGAGGAGAGGCAAACAGCAACAGCAACAGCAACAGCAACAGCAACAGCAAAGCCGACAACGGCAGCAGCGACCGCAGCAGGCTGGCAACCTTTGCGCGCTCGGCTTCGGTCGGCCGCAAAGGCGTGCCGTGTTCGGCCAGCTGAAAAAGTAGCCGGCCAACTTGGTTCTCTCAAACTGCTGCTGCTACTGCTGCTGCTGCTGCTGCTCACTTGTGAATGAAGAGCGAGAGGAGTGAAGTGGCTGCAAAAACAAGCAGCAGGCAGCCGGCCGCCTTCTTGCAAATTATTACAAAGTTGATACGGAGCGTTGTTGTTGTTCCCCTTCTTATTCCCCTTCTTGTTACAGTAGTAGTAGTAGTTGTTGTTGTTGTTGTTGTTTTGTTGGTGTTGTTGTTGCTGTTGTTGTTGTTAGTGTGTTGTAATTTGAAGTCAGCCTGAAGGGCGTCTTAAAGTGCGAAAGACTTCACAATTTATAATGACTTGTTGCCTTATTAAGTGTGTGTGTGTGTGTGTGTGTGTGTGTGTGTGTGTGTGTGTGTGCGTGCGGTCATGTCTGAGAACAAATCCTTCTCGCTTTCATTGTGTTTCCTTGGAATTTTTAATCTTTATGTTGGAATCTCTGCAGACAAAAGGATAAAAGGTTGGCTCCTGGTTATTGTTGTTGTTGTTGTTGCTGTTGTTGTTGACGCATTACATTAGCATAAAATGTTTATTAAGATAACCGTTTTCGGTGTTCAAATTCAACAAACTCAACTTTTGTCGCCGCAGAAATCGTCGTCTTTGCCGTGGTTTTTGTTATTATTTTCGCTTTTTCGATAGTTGTTGCTGTTTTTGTTGTTGTTGCTGTTGTTGTTGTTGTTGTTGCTGTTGTGTAGAGATTTCAGATTTCACATCCTTTCGAGGTGATTAAGTGTCGAAAAAGTACCTTCAGGATGTGCAGAAAAATTGCAGAGATAATTTTCGTGCCTCGAAAGGACGATTAAAATGTGGAAGACAGCTTAAAATCGGCTTAGAATTTCCCAAAAACAGCTTAAAAACTTTTTAAAGGCAGAACGACTAATGAATCCGCGCGTTGACAGACTGGCTTCGCTTTAATTAATTTGTCATTTTAACCCACGCGTATCTCACTCATTTAAATCAACGTTAAGCTGCATCATTAAAACATTTCAAAGAAGGCCGCCACGCCCACCTTCCGTCCCTCCTTCGCTCCTTCGCTCCTTCGCTCCTTCTTTTCTTGGGTTTTCTCGCTGAGATTCTGGACGAGAAAACATTTCGAAGCTTAGAAACAATTAAATGTGGAGTTAAGCTGTTTTGAAAAATTATGCTCAACATTGTGACGTTGACACGGCTGCCACGGGATGTGTGAGTGTGTGTGTGTGCATTTAAATTTATGTGTGTGTGTGTGTGTGTGTGTGTGTGTGTGTGTGTATTTAAATACTTTTCAAAGAACCGGAAAAAAGTATTTTCAGCAACCTTCACCATCAAATCTAACTGAAGATGTCGTGTTTCGCCGTTTTTCCTCTTCTCCACATCTTCCTCCTCCTCCTCCACCATCAACTCCTCCTCCTTCACCAACTCCTCCTCCTCCTCCTTCTCCTCCTCCCCACTCTTCTTCGCTTTTCTGGGTATTCGTCGCATATCCTGCCGCTCCTTCCAGCTGATTACGCATCCAGTTGTCGTTACCGTTTACAGCGTCTTCAGCTTCAACACCACTTGCGGGTGACACTCACTCTTCTCACTCCACTCGCTCCTCTCGCTCCTGTCACTGCTCTCGCTCCTCCCGCTCCTCTCGCTCCTCTCGCTCCTCTCGCTCCTCTCGCTCCTCTCGCTCTTATCACTCCACTCGCTCCTGCCACTCCAATCGCTCCTCTCACTCCACTCGCTCCTCCCGCTCCACTCGCTTCTCCCGCTCCACTCACTCCACTCGCTCCTCTCGCTCCTCCCGCTCCTCTCGCTCCTCTCACTCCACTCGCTCCTCTCGCTCCACTCGCTCCTCCCGCTCCACTCGCTCCTCTCGCTTCTCCCGCTCCACTCACTCCACTCGCTCCTCTCACTCCACTCGCTCCTGCCACTCCACTCGCACTTCTCGCTCCTTCAACACCTCTCACTGCACTCGCTACTCTCACTCCAAGCGCTCCTCTCACTCCACTCGCTCCTCTCACTCCTCTCGCTCCTCTCGCTTCTCCTGCTCCACTCGCTCCTCTCGCTCCTCTCACTCCTCTCGCTCCTCTCACTCCCCCTACTCGCCACTCATTTCGTCATTTGACAGTGCAGAGATCTGTCATTAGCATTGATTAATTCGTCCTGCGTTTTACATACAAAGACAATCAATCACCACGTGGTGCTGGTGGCGCTGCGCGATGATGTCCTCCTCGACCGTGTTGATGCCTCTCACAGGAGTTGACGTCGCCGTCGCCGTCGCCGTCGCTGCTGCTGCTGCTTTTCTCCTTCTTGAGATGTTTGAGCCCCAGATTAGCTGACAATCTTGAGCGGCGCTCGTTGCTGTCGTTGTTGTTGCTGTCGTTGTTGGTGCTGCAAGTGACGCTTCGTCAGCAGCGTCTCGTCCTCGCTGGAAGCTGCAACATTCATCGTTCAAAGTGAGCGCCGTCATTAACGGAATTTCCGAAATCGTTGGCGGTGACGGCGGTCAACGACGACGGACACCGAAAAAATGCACAGTGGCAAACATTAAATTGCAAATCTTCAATAAAAGAAAAAAATAAAATTCGTCTATAAAATTTTGTTTATTTTAAATTAAAAACAAAATGGTAGAGAATTTTCTATTAATTCTGTTTTTTCTTTTTAATTGTGAGTGCACGATTTTCCGATTTGTCCCACTGTATGGCTTTGGAGGAAAAAGAAAAATTAAATAATGTAATCAACACTCGTATAAATTAGCAAGCAAAAGAAGAAGAGAGGGAACAGGCCAACAACAACAATAGCAACAACAACAACAACAACAACAGCAACAACAACAAGAACAACAACGTCTGCAGAGCATAATTAAGGCCACCGTCGTCGTTAAGTAGCCAGAAAACTAATGATTTCCACTACGAAGCCAATTGTTTCTCTGACCAGAAGCAGCAGCAGCATCGGAGCCAAGCAGACCGAAGAGAGGAGAGCGGGAGAGCGGGAGAGCGCCGCGCTCTGAGTAGCGAGGAGGCCAGCCGACCCCACTGACAGCGCACACCGTCACCGTCCGTGGACGCGGTAGACAAGAGAGTGTGTGTGTGTGTGTGTGTGTGTTGCTTCGGCTTTGTAGCGGAGGTCACCACCAACCAACCAACAAAAACACCAACAACAGAATTAACTGAAGCAGATTCACGCAGCAGAGACTTTCATTTTACGAGTTAAAATGTGTTTTCCCGACAGTTTGCTCTCCACTTTAAACGGCTGCGTTTTGAGCAACAACAAACAACGAGTAGAGAACAACAGTTACAGCGAGAGAATTTAAGTTTTATAAATTAGAGCGACTAAAATGATGACTGAGTAGCAGAGGAGCTTCTGAGAAGAGAGTTGGAGAGAGAGAGAGAGAGAGAGAGAGAGGTTGTTGTTCTCGTTGTTACTGTTGATGCTGGCGGTGTTTATATTGCCGTTTCAGCTGTTGTTGTTCTTCTTCTCGTTGCAAATCCCCGATTAGCCGATGCGTCAATTAGCTGCTGCTGATCTGCTGCATCGTTTTAGTTTTCTCAGCCGTCCGCAGCCTCTCTCACCTTCTGCGATGTGTAACGTTTTCCTCTTCGCTTCCCCTCCCACTCCACTCGCCCGCCGCCCACGAACTCGCTGCTCCACGAACTCGCTGCCCCACGAACTCGTTTCCCCCCACGTTGCTCGCTGATGGCCTTTCATGCTGCGCACACAAAACCCTCGTTTTACGTGGCAACATCAGCGCTAATGATTCCCACCGTAAACCAGACAAATGAATTCTTGTCATCGTCGTCCTCGATGGTGGTGGTGGTGGTGGTGTAGCTGTTGTTGTTGTTGTTGTTGTCGTTGCCGTTTTCGTCCTTTTATTGTTATCCTCCCCACGATGCACTCGCATTCCGAATAAATAAATTTTAAAGTTTTAGAGAAATTTAGAGCAAATTTGACACAAATCTTTTGCTTCTCCTCTCTACACCTCCGTCTCTCTCTCTCTCTCTCTATTTCTCTCTCGCTTTATCTCCCTATCTCTGTCTCCCTCTCTCTCTCTCTCTCTCTCTCTCGTTGTCCCTCTCTGGCTCTGTCTATCTCTCTCTCCCTCTGGCTCTGTCTCACGCACTCTCTGTCTCCCTCCCTCTCTCTGTCTCCCTCTCTCTGTCATCCTCTCTCACTCCCTCTTTCTTTCTCTCTCTCCCTCTCTCTCTCTTTCTGTCTATGAATCTCTCTTTCTCTTTCTCTTTCACTTTATCTTCCTCTCTCTCCCTCTCTCTCTTTCTCTCTCTCTATCTCTCTCTTTCTCTCTCTCTCTCTCTCTCTCTCTCTGTTTTACTCTCTTCATTTCCTCAACTTGTCATTTAATTTGCAATTTCGTCCTCTACTTGGTAGCATTTTGGGGGGATTTAATATTTCAAATCCCCCCTCATAGCTACGCCCTCGCCTTCGCTCTCATTCTATCACTTTATCTCTCCCCAATTTCCCCCCACTATTTCTGCAAAGCTTTTCATTCAACTGAAATTGCAATCGTTTATATTCGCTCGCTATTGACGCGTCCTCCTCGCAGCTCGCAGGATCAAGGAAGCAGAAGTCCTCAACAGCTGTGTTGGCCGACTCAAACTGCGTTGAAGTCATAAATTTATCAGTGATCAGCGTGATGAGACGGTGAAGTGAAAATAATAAATAATATTTACTAAACGCGAGAGCCAAACGTTTCAGCCGGAGTTTACTTTACGGCGGAAACAGCAACAATAACAACAATAACAACAACAACAACAACAGCAGCAGCAGCAGGAACAAAATGAAATTTATTAAAATATGCGTCCCTCTTGCGCTCACTTCACGCTCTCCACCCCCGCACCCATCATCGCCACCGACGTCCAGACATCCTCGTCCTCGGCTCGTCCATCGATGTTGTCGTTGTAGTTTTTGCATTTATTCAATGAAATGTTAAATATTTCGAAATATATTGATGTTGTTGTTGTTGTTATTGTTGTTGTTGTTGTTGTTGTTGTTGTTTTCGACCAACACGCGGTTCTTGCTGACTGCTACACCTGCTGCTGCTGCTATTCGCACCAATGTTGCCACCTTTTGGCAGTTTTCTGGATTTTAATGTCTTATTTAAAATTAGTTTTGAATGCGTAAACAATGAAAAGGGAATAAAAAAAGGATCGCAATAAAGAGAGAAGAAGAGAGAGTTGAGAAAACAAAAAATATCGCGAAATAGAGGGCGTTGAAATTTCCGGTCTCCGTGGAGTATTCAATTTTAATGATGTCTGCCTACAACAAAAGCAACAACAACAACCAACAACAAAAAACAACAACAAAACAACAACTACAAAAACAACAACTACAACAACGATTGCATGCAAATCGAAGGGTTTTTCATCAATCACTCAACAAAATGACGAAACACTTTCAGCTGACTGACACCGAGTAGCGAGTAGAGTTCGCTGGATTGACGAGTTAGAGGGTTGGTGGGCGGTGGTTGGCGGAGAGGCGGGGGAGGAAGAAAATGCGTTTCCTTCAACGCCCCCGCCGCGAATGAGGGAAGAACTTCGTTAATTCCCTAAAAATCGAATTGTTTCGAAGAAATTAGAAAAATCTCAATAAAAAAAACCCAAAAAATGCTCCTCTATCAAACTGTTGTTGGACTTTTGAATAGAGAGGCGAAAATGAGACCGAGAGCCCGAGACCATCCTGTTGCTGTTGCAATCGCTCAACATCAATCCAGTCTATCGAAAATTGGCAGAAGCCGGACGACAGATTGCAATCGCGACGCAACAAATTAACCAGCGGCGGCGCGGCCCCACTCGGCACAGCGAGCTCTCAGCCAGCCGAACAGCAGGCCAACCGCAACAAC
This sequence comes from Sicus ferrugineus, assembly GCA_922984085.1. Lineage (NCBI taxonomy): Eukaryota > Metazoa > Arthropoda > Insecta > Diptera > Conopidae > Sicus > Sicus ferrugineus. The sequence continues at coordinate 2,292,088 of OV277352.1, forward strand.
AACAACAACAACAACAACAACAACAACAGCAACAACAACAACTAGAATAGCAGCGAGTGGGAAATAAACGCAGAAGGATCTCAGTGACAACGAGGAATCGGAAAGTAAAGCCGGAGGCACCTCGATGCCGTGCAACTGGAGCGCGGAGCACGGTGGCCGAATGCAGGAGGCGGCGACGTGCGGCGACGCGTCTCCGCCAAAAACAGAGCGAAGTTCGAGGCGAAAAAACAAGTGCGGCCGAGGTGAGGCTTTTTAAAATATTTATTTATGCAATTATTCTGCAAGTAGCTAAATAAATACGTGTGTGTGTGTGTGTGTGTGTGTGTGTGTGTGTGTGTGTGTGTGTGTATGTGTGTGTGTAGAGATTGCCGGCTGCCTGGCGGGGGACGGTGAGCCGCTCGCCGCTCGCCGCTCGCCGCTCGCCGCTCGGTCGGTTGGTTGCCACCGCTCGCTGGCCACAACTTCGCTCGGCGGGTAGTAAATTAAAAATTTAAATTTATGCCATTCGAGTGTGCGAGCGAGTGCGCGTGTGTGTGTGTGTGTGTGTGTGTGCGTGTGTCGCACTTGGATTTCACCAAAACTAGTTAAGCAAAGCGAGGAACAAGGACCTCGTTGACGAGTGACGAGTGCTTGTCATGGCAACGAGCGGCGCGGCATGCGTAGCGAATGCTACAGCGAGCGAGTCCCACTTGCATGCGGCTTCAGGTAATAAAAGATGTCGCTGGCTAATAACGCAAAACGCAATGCTAAACGCAGGCGTCGTCGTCGTGCAACAAACGCGGCCAACAGCAGCAGCAACAGCGCGCCAGTGAAACTCAGTCGGTGAACTGAAGGCGTCCAATTTGCAGACGCGGTGACTGCGAGCGCCGAATAGGTGTCCCCAGTCCTCTTCTATCCGCAGTGGCAGCCACGGCAACTGCAACAGCAACTGCAACTGCAACTCATCCAATTAGGCAGCCGAACAATTTGGCGGACTCACGAGTGGGGGACTCGTGAACCCGCGTGCACGAACTCAGGCATCCAACACACCAAATTAGAGTGAATTAAGTGACCCGATCAGTCGGTGAAGTCGCACGCCGATGCTAATGAAGTCACACGATGTTGGTGAAGTCCAGGCAGCCGCGAGCGATTCAACGCGGCGACTGATCAACAAGCTAATTAAGGTAATTCATAATTAGGATTAAGTAACCGTTATTACAAATTACACTCAATTAAATCCTAAAACGCATTTTATTTTCTCATTCAACGTCGCGTCGCGCCTTCGTGGCGGTTTCCTTGTATTGTTGGTGTTGTTGTTGTTGTTGTTGTTGTTGTTGTTGCTAATTGTTATTGTTAACCGTGTTATGATTTGTTGGAATTGTTTAATTGTGATTGCATCCGAAATGAGGGTAAAACTCGTCCGTCTCGTCGTCGCTGACTGGTTTTGTGAGAAAATCAAGACGCTTTTTTTCAGTAATTCTCTGCCAACGCCAGCGAAATGCTAATCAACTCAGGCGACAGCGTTTGTTGATGTTGCTGTTGATCATGTTGCAGTGCGATGAAACAATTAAAAATCGCAGAAAAAACATTTAAATGTTTTGCCACACCAATTGAGACAAGAAATACAAGCGATTAATTAGTTCGTTTTTTCCTCTTGTAAGCAAGAAAATTGCGAACTTATTTGTTTATTATTATTTTATCGTATTCTACTTCCTTCGAAGGGGGGGGAGTTGCAACCCCCACGGTCCCTCTCTGCATACGCCTCTGCCTCCCAGCCAACCCTCCGTCAACACTGGCGGTGCGTCAATATTAATTCCACCAATTTATCCGATTACTTTCAACAGGCTTTCCGTTTGTTTTACGCTCACCCCACGCTTTCCCTTTGCTTCACCCTCACCACCCCGCCCCCCCACCATCCCCTGTTCTGCACACCCTTGGCCAGTCGGATTTATTTTCAACTATTTAAGGATTTCATTGCTTTAAGTGGCTCCTGCGTTGCTGCCTTCAGTGGAACGCATTAATTTCGCAAATATGAGCGACGACGTGCCATTTTTTCTGCTTTCATAATGCCGATTGCGGGTTTGGCCTCCCCCTTTCCGCCCCTCCGCGCCGCTCTATTGTTTTTGCCAGAGCTGCCAGAGCCGACGGCAACATTCCACCATCATCGCCATCGCCAGCAAACGCCGAATTCTCGCATTCCTTTGCTGCAGCAGCAGCAGCAGCAGCAGCAGCACATGTGATGTCGACGGTGGCCGCCGCAAATGCCACTCGAATAAACGAAGAAGAAACGGAAGGAAAAAATTAAATTGCAAAGAAAAGGATTTATTGTTCCAGACAGTGAAGCAGCGAAGGATGCGGGGCGTTTTTTCTCTCTCTTTTTAGCTTGAAGAAGCATCCTCTGCGTGCCCCGCGGGTAGACGAGGATGCGACGGATTTCGAGAGCGGAGGCTGCAAATATTTCGGCTTTCGTTGCAACGATATTTTGCTGCCACTAAAGGTGGCGGCAGTCAGCAAATGAATGTCATCCGAATATAAAAAGTGAACACAAATAAGCTGAAAGTTAAAAAAAGGAATTACGAAATTTTAGGGGGGGAAAAGAGGGTGGAAAAAATGAAGATATCGAAAGTGAGGAAAAACCGCAACTTGTGGGAATTTTTGTGCTACGAAACGCAAACCCACAATTTGATTTTTGTTTGATTTTTCTACCTTAAATCTTAAAGTTCCACGGGATTTTAATGTTTACTGGATTTTTCACCTTAAATTTTTCCTGCTTAATTTTTTCTACCGAAAATTTCCGTCCGTCCTGCAGTCAATTTTCAGGCTCTTGTTGACTGTGTCATCGAGCGTGAAAAAATGTTTATGGAGATTTTTATTGCCCTGAACTCCAACAACAACAACAACCACCACTCCACGCCAATAACGACGACTTTCTGTATTACCGTCGTCAAGTAGTCAACTGGCGAGCCTTCGCGTCCTCCGGGGGCACCGGGAATCCCGCAGTGGGTGGCGGTGCTGCTGGTGGTGGGTTGACCAGTAAAAGTTGGCCGCGATTACAACAAAATACTGAGCTGAGTGGTGCCGAAGTGAGGGGAGTTCTTCAGTGGGGGGATTTATTGGCTGAATCTTCTCGCTCCTTCAATCGCGTGTAACTGTTGACATTTTTATTGTTCTGGGAACTTTGCTGCTGCTGCTGCTGGTGTTGTTGTAGTTGTTGTTGTTGTTGTTGTTGTTGTTGTTTTAGTTGTTTTTGTTATTGTTGTTTCATTGACCAATTTTTCGTATTGTTAATCGAGGGATTCGAAAGTTTGATTGCGATTTAAGCAGCTGTTAAGCGTTATCGATGCGTTGCGAGAGCCATGTAAGTCAAATTTCAACAAAAACGGTGACGAACAGTGAGTCTGTTTAACTTCCTCGATATCTTTGCCAGCAGCAGTATAAAAATGTAACGTGTAACTGAACAATTTGATTGTCAGCAGGACTGGTAAACTTTTAAATCCTGAATTTTACGCTTGCATTCACACAATGGCTGTGAATCGTAGTAGGGATCGCCATCGCCATCACCATCACCATCTCCACCCATCGTCACCCCTTCATAATCACGGTGGCGAACGTCACCTCTCGTCGCTTCCAAAGTATCGACATTTTATTGCGATTATTAACGCAGCAGTGAATCACAGTAGCAAATGCTGACGGTAAAAACGTGTTAACGAGAATTTTATTAAAGAAGCCATCAAAATATCCGTTCTCCACATCATCAGATCTCCGAAACCCATAACGACGGATATCCTTCGCATCTCAGAGACACCCAAAACCTCCTCCGGATCTGCGAATCGGATCCACATGAAGAGGAAACTTTTAACCGGGGTCGACATTAACCGGCATTCAAACACATTTAATTGTATCTCGACTTGGCGGAACACGTTATTCCGCAAACACACATCACAACGTAATCGTAAATATTAACGATCAGCGTGGATGCTGTAGAAGAAGAAGCAGAAGAAGCAGAAGATACTTTAAAAGCGATCGATTGCAAAAGTCACGATCAATAAAATCACGATGACGGCGAGCTGCCGGTTGCTGTTACTTCGATATTTTTATGCGCTTATTTCGTTCGATGATGATCGCGTTCTTCGTGGTGTTGATTGCGTTTTTAAAGATTTCCTTCGAAAAACATAAACTCAAGTTATCGTCATCATTTTCGGAAATAAAAATGATCATTTTGTGGATTTTAAAGTGTTCGTAGGAATTTAAATATTTTTATTTTGTGAAACAGGAATAACACAAAATTGTAAAGTTTTGTAATTTGATAATGGCGATTGTGATGATGATGATAATGATATAATGATGATGGTAACGAAGATGATTACGGTGATGGCCGAATGATGAAAAACGAGTCCTGTTTCACTGATCTGCGGTACCGACGGCTACCAAATGAGGCTGCAACAGCGAAAGATAAATGATACGGCTTCAGAAATCAGTAATAATAAGCAAGAATAAAAGTAGAAGAAGATCTAGAAACACTAACGAACCAATTTGAAGAGTTTTTAAAGAAATTATTTAGAAAAATAGAGTTCAGAAAAATTTAGATCATTGTGAACTCTTTTATCGTCTTTTTATCGATCTTTTATCGATTTCCTACCTTCAAATTTATCCTAACTATTGTTAAAAACCGAGAAACTAGCCAAAATTCACGAAATTCACTTCAATTCACTTCAATTCACTTTAATTTTGTTCAATTGTTGGCATAAAAAATCATCCAACTTTCAGTTTAAACAGTTTTTTGCTCCACGGAAATAACTTTGCCTCGAATTGCAAAGATTGCTTCTCGATTGATTGATTCCCTCTCTCTGCAGTATCCATCCAAATATTTATAAAGCATCCAAATCCAGTTTCATTCATTCGCAACCACACAACCTGATTCATTCATTCATGCGGCGACTCCACACACGACCGACTGGTTGCGAGCGTCCAGCGACCAGCTGAACCACCAGCCACCGGATCACCACATCGACCACCGGAACCCCACCGATCGCACTGATCGATACAATTTCATCCGATGCGATGCGATGCGATGCGATCGATTTGCGTCAATCAAGACGACTTTAAGCGGAGGTTAAAGTTGCATTCATTTAGCAACGCACTCAATTTGCATTCCGCAGAGGCAGAGACGGTCGTTGAAGCGCGTAACAAGCAGCACCGCCAGCCGGGCAGCCAAACAGCCGACCAGCCGACCATCAGACCAGCCGACCATCAGACCAGCCGACCATCAGACCAGCCGACCGCCCCTCCTCAGCCAGTCATCCAGTCAGTCGGCCAGCCAAGCAACCGGGCAGCCAAACAGCCGGTGCAGCAGCCACCAGCCAGGTTGGTCGAGCGGATGCTGTAGCTCTGCAACTGATTGCGATCACTTGCGGCTGCCGCTGCTGCTGATGACTGCCGGCCCGGCCGAGTGAATGGAGGCTGCAGACCGCCACAAATTAGCCAAGTCAGCGGCCGCCGCGATAAGCAACCGCGAAAGCAAAACCACGAGAGAAGAGGGGGGGGGGGGGGAAACAAACATTTGTAGGAATTGCAAATTTACATCTCCATTCAACGATGAATGAAGGAGTCGCGGCGTCATTAGCGAGCGAGCGAGTCGCGAGTCGCGAGTCGGTGGGAAGCGAGCGACAGGCTGCAGCATCCAAGGCTGAGCGCGGCACGGCCGCCGAACGCGCGGCGCGCCGCATGGCAAACTGCAATTACAGCGAAGTGATGATGCGTAAAAGGGCGATTCTCGATTGCAAATCGACATTGTTGTTGCAGTTGTGTTTTATTTACATTGGCAACCGAATAATGCGGCCGCCGCATCGTGTTGTGTAACAAGCTGAAAACCGCAAGCCGCACGGCAAGTGCAACAACAGCAACACCAAATAGCCAATCAGGAAATTGCTTTTAGTGGTTGCAACAGCGGTTGCTGCAGCAGCAGCCGAAGTGCTAAATTGCGTTTATCGCTCAGAGTTGCATGCAGCACAGCGACATACAGAACATCAGCAGCCGCCGCCGTCGCGTCGCGTCGCGTCGAGTTGCACGCAGCTGCAAAGCCGCAGCACGACAAGCAGACTATTTATCCAGATAGATTATCTACACGTGCTTCTTCTCTCCCCTCTTCTGTTAATCCTGCGTCTCCCTTCCTCGCCTTAATGAGCGCTCATTTCAATTTTTGACAATTTTAGAAAGTTCGGCCGCATTCAAGCCGACCGACCGAGCGACCACGCGACCGAGCGACCGCGCGCCTGTCGCTTGGCTGCACCTTGACAGCTGCGTTTGTCGTGTTTGCATTAAAGCGCCAACTGCCACGCCCACTGTGCATGTGTTGCTGCCAATTTGCCAATTAAAATCACATTTCTTCTCGCCTCAATTTTCGCCCGAAATGTGGGAAGAAGAATTTTTCATAACTCGTGCGTCAGCAGCTTTTGTTGTTGCTGTCATTTTAGCACGACGGCCGCCGCGCTGTCGACCGGAGATTCCAGTGGACTTGATGACAATTTAATTGTTTCGTTATAATTTGAAAGAAGAAGTCAGTGTCATCCGACGGTTGTTGTTGTTGTTGTTGTTGTTGTTGTTAGTGGTTAGATTATGATATTGCATACGCAAGCTGAGACGGTGACAGCTGACGGTGACAGCTGATGTTGACAGTTATGAGCAACGAATGATTAAAACTTCAAGTTAATTACGGACTGAAAGTTTTTCCTAATTTTCGATTAATGGGTAAATTTCGATATACTGATTCAGAGGCGGATATCGATTATTCCACCACTTTTTTAGTTATCCTTCAATCGTTAAAAAACCTTATTTTCGAATTTCGAAAAACGCTATTTCAATCAATCGTTTAATTGTTAATCTATTTTTAAAAGATTATTAATCGAAGTCTGTTTTCTGGTTGATTAATCTCAACACTTTGTAGCTGTCGATTATTTCAAGAAACGCTTGCAATCGATTAAACGCGCCATTTCGATCAACTTAATCGTTTAATTGGTAATCGTTTACCGATCAAAGACTGCTTTTTATTTGATTAATTTGAAAATATAAACGAATGCTATGCAAATCAGCCAGACAAAAACTACCAGCTACCGATTCCTCAACTACCGACCGCGTCTATATAATTTGCGTAATTTTAGCCAAATTCGAAACCGTTAGAAAACGTTAAACGCACCGCAGATTGAGTTGAGTTCAAAATACTTTGCAATTTTTTTTTCGGTTAAAATTTGCATATCAGACTGTGATGTGAAAAAAACGGTAGCAAAATAGAGATCAGAAAAATCGTCAGTTATGGCAAAAATTAAATTATGAAAAAAAAAATTCTCAAAAAAAAAGAAATTATCAAAAAAAAAAAAAAAAAAAAAAAAAAAAAAAAAAACAGCTCGAGAAATGGCAAGTAAGAGTTATAAAATTCAAAAGAATTCTTCGCTTTGCATGAGCGCCATAATCGCAGGCACGATTTCCCTGTTCAAAACGCAACCGAATTAGCGTGCCGCGATTTGAAATTTCCTCTGCGATTTTATCCTCTCTTCGATCTGTTTAACATGAAATTGCTGTTAAACGCAGCATTCAGAGTGGAGTGGATACTCCAGTCGCAGACGCATCCATAAAAAATCATTACATTTATGAGGTCCATAAAATTATTGAGAGCTACTGACTATAATTTTGTTAAGTTTTTTCTTGAGCGCTTTGAAAATTTTAAAAATTTAGTTTGTCTGTCGAATTAAATGCACGAGATGCGCTCCGATTAGTGGAAGCAAAAAAAAAAAAAAGACGTTTAATTGCGATTTCATGATGGTGTAGAAAATGCCAAATTTCGAAATGTTTTTAGGTTTCATAAAATTTTGAATTTTATCTTTCTGAGGATTTCTTAATACTTTTGGAATTTTTTTTAATATTTGTGATATATTTTTAAATTCTATTCGATTGAGTTATATTTTGTTCATACTAAATATTATATTAAGTAAGATTAATGAAAATTACTTCACTTTAATATTCAATTTAATGCTTAATATTCAATTTAAGCTTTCAGAAAAAGGTTTTCCTTATTAAAGTAATTATTTCTGCATCACATTTTATTATGACTGCACTTTCATCCTCTCCAACCTGACACTTTCAATATTATCGTCCGATTTGTTGGCCATAATAATAATTATTATTATTTTAATCATCTGATTAGCGAGCGAGCCCGACAAATGATTGCTTCAGCGGCAATCGAATGCAAAGTGATCACGAGTCTCTTGCGAGCCAATCCAGTCTCATTTTTACCTCAAGCTTCGACTATCCAACGAAGTCAGTCGTAAAAAGCAAAACCGTCTCTATTTCAAAGTTAATGACTGCAAGTTTCCACAGTCACAATCAGCGGTTACACGCAATCCAACGTGAAGCATGTGAGAGTCTTTTTTTGATTTGCTTTATGAGGATCCAATTTCGGTTGGATTCTAATTTAATGAGTAACAATAATAACTGAAGATAACTTCAGTTTCAACTTTATAATGAACTCAAATCGTTAACCTTATTATTGGTCAAACGCTAAAGTCTTAAAATCTTGAAGATCCTGAAGTCTTAAAATCTTGAAGATCTTCAAAAGATCAACATGGAAGAGTGAAAGTCCAACATAAGAAAGTCCACACGATCACTATCAGAAATATCAAATCAAATCAAAAAATCCCTCTAGCAACTCGAAAAAAAGCTGCCGCAACAGAGAATCACAAATATTTGATCGACGAAACGATCACGAAACGCGACCAAAGATGACGCTGAACAGCTCGATCGCGATCTTCACCGCGCGAGCGCTGTGGAGCGGCATCTGTCGCTTTGATGAAATTCATCACTCCGCCAGCACACACACACACGCACACACACACACACACACATACACTCAAATAAGATTTATTTGATTGATTTCCAAAATAGCGGGGACCCAATTCGCCATCAACTTTGCCGTCAAAGCTGTCAAACTGAGTTCGAGTCGCTGCGCGATCCCAACGCGATCGCGGCTGCTGCGTTGACTTTGTCTGCATTTCTAATTAGAAGAATTAATCACGCATTCTTGTCGGCGGCTACTCGCTGGACTCAGTTTCTTCTAATTTATGTTTTAATTTTTCTATTTCGTAATTATTTTTCCGTATGTTGGCAACGATGATCCTCATAACAACATCAAGTGGAATCTTGCTGCCGCGCGACTCTCTGCTCCGTCGCTCCGAGTCGCTCCGAGTCGCTCCGAGTCGCTCCGAGTCGCTCCGAGTCGCTCTGCTTGGTGTCGCTATGTTGTCGTTGCTGTTGTTGTTGCTGTGACTAATGTTGCCTTTGTTGCCGCTGCTGCTGCTACACTGTTATTCTGCTCCTTCTGCTTCTAAATGCGAGCTCATTCGTAGCCGCAGATCAAAGCGCGTTTCGCCGCTTTAAATTGTCGCGTCCTTTGAAGTCGTGCAGTGCGTGGCCGCGTCAAGCGCCCGCCGTGCTGTTGCGTTGTACGAATGCTTTTCGAAACTTTCTGCACTTCGTCGCATAAACCTTCTAAAATTTTATTCTCCTTGATGCGCTCACCAACTTCGCCGCCGCCGCCGCCGCCACCGCCGCCAGACGCTCGCTTATCTTTCCTGCTGCGGCGCGACTTTTTAAGGCGACTTTTTATCATTCAGTTGCAAGATTGGGTGTCATGTTAGTGCGATTTGATTTTAATCGCTAGCTATGATGCGTGAATATCATAATAATCATTCAAATAATAACGAAAGATATTGTAAATTAAAATTGTATTAAAATTGATTTGCACCAAAATTAAGGCGATTTTCGAATTTTTAAAGCTTGTTAACGAATACAAATTAAATTGACAGGAAGTTAAAAAGGTAAAAACGAATTCATTATGTCACGCCAAACCAGTGACAAATTTAACAATCGTAACAACAGTAGCGGGCTTTTGAGTTTAAAGTTTAAACTACAATAATTCAACTCGGTCGCTCTTTAGTTGAAGTCGCTCGCTGCCGCGTCAAAGCCGCTCGCTGCCGCGTCAAAGCCGCTCGCTGTCACGTCAAAGCCGCTCGCTGCCGCGTCACAGCCGCTCGCTGTCGCCTCAAAGCCGCAGCGCCCAATCACGCTCTGCACTCACGATGTATTCAGCTGTCTCACGCATTGTGTGCGCGTGAGGATGTTTTTCGAGCTCCAGTCGTCTGACCAACACAACCGATCAACAAACCAACTGGTTTATTTTTCGTCTCTCTGTCATCAGCTAACTTGTTGAGATTAAAATTGGAAAAATTAAACCAACAAAAAGGAAAAACTAAAAATAGAATTATCAAATATTAATTCGCATATAGACGACAAACACATGCACTGACATACAAACGCTTGCTGTTTCTACGCATGCGTGCAGCTGGGAATCAACGTGAGTCAACACTTTCGATCAATTAATTCAAATCGATCGTCGTCGTCGTTGTTGTCGTCGTCGTTGTTTGTCGCTGCATAGTTTTCGCTTTCAAAATCAGCTGGCGAAACGGAAGTCGGAAGTGAGGCAATCAACGAGTTTACAAAGTACGACGGCAACTCTAATGATTACAACAACAGCAACAGCAGCAACAACAACAACAATATGAGAGCACTGTGTCATTAGATCACAACAGACTGTTAAATTGCTGCTATTAACAGCGGTGACAAGTTGATGCGATGACTTTTTGATGAACATTTATTAGAAATGAAATTATAGATTATAATGAGCGACAGTCCCTCGTGCGGGTTTAGGTACAGAAGGGGAAGATTTTATCAAAAATATAACCAAATCATTGACAATAACTGAAGCGTGAAGGTGTTTTCGATAGAAATCTCTATTGAAACTTTCGTTGAGAGTATTTTATATTTGATCATTTTATATTTTCAATTTTCAATTCAACTTTTTGTTACTTTTTGGCTTTTTAATTTAGATTTTTTTTTCTTTCTTCTTATTTTCAAAACTTCCCATGCATTTAAAAGCGATCTTCAGCCAACCTTTCAAGCCTTCTTTTGATTTGCTAGCAATTTTGTTTTGCTCCCTTTTCGCATTCCTACATTTATTAAATGACCCTAAATTCAGTTAGTCGGCACTTTAATCAGATCTCTGGAAGAATCCTAAGCATTCGCTTGTGCGTCTGGTTTTCTTTACTGGAAGTTTTTTGAAATCTCTTTCTTCGAATCAAATCAATCAAAGTTGAAAGCTGTTATCTGCACCAAGCGGTGAAGCCGAGTTGTTTGTCTATACATTTCAGATACTTAAATTCTTTATATGTTAACTTGTTTTAATTCTTTACCGAACAAAGCCACTACTGCGCCTTCTTTAGAAATCACACTTTCATTAGAAATCTTTAGAATTGACGCTTTTATTCGATGTCTATCTGAAAACCTCTTGCATTGTGATATAAGTAATTTTTTCTAATCCTGTAGTAATTTTACTGGATAATTTGGAATTTCAATACCTCTAATCTATTATATCCATCTATCTCGAGCTAAATCTGAACAACATTTCTTTTGTTGTTCTCATATCAATGAAAAAAGACCAACAGATTATTCGCGAAGAGCCTGAAAGAGCCTATTTTCTCTTATTATCTAAAAATTGGTTTGTCTATTCTTATTCAAAATCTCGTTAAGATCATAAAACTGCTTGATTTCAAGAGGAATTCAAATCGGTAGCCTGAAAATGAGTCTAATAATGAACTGAGCTATTATTGGACCCATTTGAAGTATACCAGCAATTGTCCTGGAAATTAACGTTACCTTAACTTATTCCACGGCTCAATTAACCCATGAACTACTTCCACTTTACACTGTTATAATTAGGTAAGTAAAGCATAAATTCCACAAACATCCTTTTCATTTCGCAAAATTTCTAGAATAAACATACACAAAATGAATTCATCACAATTAAAGTGGACTACAAGCCGAACGGTAGTAAATCTGGCAACTGAGATCATATCAAGTTGGTGGTGTGGGGCTTCTCGCAAAGGAATAAATAAGCCAATTTTTTGAGGTAGTTGTGCGACTTAAAATACCCCCGAAAAGCCAAGAGCAACCCATCACTCATTTGCCCAGCTGAAGCGGACGAACGGTGAAGCGGCCTTACGAGGCTACTAAATGACCCATATGTTGTCGGGATTAAGGACAACAGGACTCCCTCACAAACCGTTGGATGACCGTCCCACCTCAAGCAGTGATGACCTTTTTTCTTTCACTGATGACCACTTCGAGGAGGATGTTGCGGATGACTGCCTTACGGGGAAGGCAGTTGCTGTTGATAATGCCAATGCTAATGCTAATGATGATGATGATGCTGTTGCTGATGACGCTGCTGATAATGATGATGAGTTCGGACAAATTAGATTTCCCTCAGAATGTGTGAAGGGAAATGGAATGAGTGACCCGAAAGCGCCACCGAATGTTTGTTTATCTTTCGAGAAAAATAGAAAAGAAAAAAGGTCTCCGTGTATTCCGTGTATGTTGTTACTTTCCTTCAACTGTTTATACAGGATCGCCATCGTCTCCCATCGTCTCCCATCGTCTCCCATCGTCTCCATCATCACTGTAGACCACGTCTGGAGTTTCCGTCAAGTCGTACCATTTCGGTGCTTTAGTATTTACGCTGATATGATGTGTGGTCTACTCTGACAGAGTTGGAGTTGCAACCTGAGGTCGAGGGTTGATTATTAATGACGAGCAATTTAATTTTCTGTATTTATCGCATTTCAGCTCAACCAACTCGACTTGGAGCGCCAACGGTCGGCGAGGGTTTCTTGTTGCGATGCATGGATTAAACTGGAGACGCGTGTAAGTTGCGGTGTAATGAAGGGAGGGTGCGGAGAATGAGGGGTGCGGAGAACTTGATAGACGTGTTTTTTTTTTGTTTGATGTTTTTTATAACAACGCAGACTGAGGCCGACATGTTTTGCCTCAGTTTTCCGGTTGACCGCAACAAAAGACGTGTCATACCGTGTTACAGCGACAATGGCAACGACAACAACCACAACAGCAACAACCACAACAACAACAACAACAACGAACAATGGCTCTAAACATCCACAGTCATGAATGGTAGGAAAAAGCAACAGCAACAACCACATAACAGCGGGTATAACAGGTACCGAGAAACCGTTGTCAACAATGGTGTCAATTTAAAGGCAGTCAGTCAGCCATAAGTGACTTTATTAAGCGGTTTACAACACAGTCAACACACACACACACACACACAAATCCTTACAAGTACGTGTGTGTGTGTGTGTGTGCGCGCACACGTGTGTCCTTCTTTATTTACCCACTTCACTTTCTCCTACTTTCGATGCGAGTCTGAATTGTGTTCGAAAGGGTTAAACTGGTGTTTACACTACTTAAAAAAGACAATTTGTAACCGGCTTTAATTTTGCATGGCAGCATGAGTACTGAACTTTACCACAGTCTTGCGAAAATTAATTCTAATTAATAAATAACACTCGCAACATTATGGATTCCGATATTTCCGATATTTTAATGAAGATTTAAAATTTCTCTGATTATTTGATTGAATAGACAGAGTGGCAAATATACGACGGCCATTATATGACACTCATTGCATGAGGCATTGCAGGATATATTCGAAAAATTAATGGGTTTCGTAGCTATAGATAAGACATCTTGAACATCTATACGTAAAATCGGTTTCCCACGCAAATCGACAATATTTAGCGAAAAAGCCGCTCTTCTGTTTTCGCCAACAGTAAGTCGTACTTCCCACCTAAATTTGAAAGTAACACCAACACCAACAACAACAACACCAACAACAACAACACCAACAACAACATCAACAACAACAACAACGTCAACACCAAAAGCAACAACAATAAGAGCAAACAAGTACCTGTCATAACAACAAACAACTTGAAGAAAATAATTTACGACCCTTAAATGTATTTAAATTTTCAGCGCCATTTTGCGTGGTGAGGGCAAACGGAATGAAGGGGTGGGGAGGGGGGAAGGAAGATAGATAGAGAAGAAGTTAGAGAGGCAGACGGTGGAAGAGGAAGACGGTAGAGAGGAAGGAAGGTTTGTATAGATGATATTCAGAAGCCAACATATGCGATGCATGAGAGAACGTAGTACGTTCCCACTTGACAGGGCATCGCAACGTCTTCGCCGACCAACGACTTGCGGGAATTCTATGGCGGTTGAGTGCCAAAATGTTCGGCACCCTCGTTCCCGAACGGTGCAGCGCACCGAAGAAGACATCGCGTTCTTGCATTTCCGCTCAGATAAACTTATTTCACATGCGACACTAAATTATCCGCAAGAATGTTGTTTATGCAAAAATTTTCCATTCTAAGGCGAAGCATGAATGAGTGGGCTGGAGAGAGGCAGGACAGGGCAGGGCAGTTCAGGGCGGTCGCACTGGCTGCCTGGCCAACTAGACTTCCTACTTGAGGTGACTGCCATCGGTGGTTCTGGCGGGATGATATATGTTTCTGGCGCTGTAGCGAAGGAGGGCGTTTAATGCTGTGCACCAACTTAATTTGATGTACGTGGAACAAAGTTTAAAATATGTTTTCGCGCAGAAAGTGAGTCTAAGATTCTCTCGGAGGTTGAGGAATGAGAGAAAAGATTAGCGAAAATGTAGAGAGAAACGATTATCTGGTTGGAATTTGGAATGAAAAGAAAATCTGCTTTCAAATAGAGTTTTAAGATTGAGATTCAAGGTTTTTGAAGGTAAACTTTTGATGGCTTGGTAGAATTTAAGATTTTGCTGACACTTCTAAATAATTTAAGAACTTTTCTTTTAAATTATGGGGCACAAGATAAAATATTATAGAAAACGTAGAAATCACAAAAAATAAAAATTATTATCTCCCACTCTTCTGCTATGTGATTTCTAAGATTTTAGTATTTTATAGTCTTTCATAGTCTTTTATGGTCTTTTAAAATCCTTTATAGTCTTTTACAGTCTTATATTTACAGTCTTTCATAATCTTTTATAGTATTTTATGGTCTTTTATAGTCTTTTATAGTCTTTCATAGTCTTTTATGGTCTTTTAAAATCCTTTATAGTCTTTTACAGTCTTATATTTACAGTCTTTCATAATCTTTTATAGCATTTTATGGTCTTTTATAGTCTTTCATAGTCTTTTATGGTCTTTTAAAATCCTTTATAGTCTTTTACAGTCTTATATTTACAGTCTTTCATAATCTTTTATAGCATTTTATGGTCTTTTATAGTCTTTCATAGTCTTTTATGGTCTTTTAAAATCCTTTATAGTCTTTTACAGTCTTATATTTACAGTCTTTCATAATCTTTTATAGCATTTTATGGTCTTTTACAGACTTTCATAGTCTTTTATGGTCTTTTAAAATCCTTTATAGTCTTTTACAGTCTTATATTTACAGTCTTTCATAGTCTTTTATAGTATTTTATGGTCTTTTATAGTCTTTTATAGTCTTTCATAGTCTTTTATGGTCTTTTAAAATCCTTTATAGTCTTTTACAGTCTTATTAGTTACAGTCTTTCATAGTCTTTTCTAGTCTTTTATAGCCTTTCATGGTTTTTTAGTGTCTGATATTTTATTCTTCTTATTAATTATTTCTTTTATTCTTCCTATTAATTATTTCTTTTAATTCAGTCTGTTTAAAATCCACATTTCTTCAGAGAGAAAAAAACTTCTGTCTATCTAAGCAGAAAGAAAGAAAATACTTCGAGAGAACTCAACAGTGATGTTCGTGTGTTTCTAAAATTCTCACATAACTAGAAAACCCACGTATGTTCGCGATTTGAATGGAAACTCATTACGAAGTCCTACACGAAACGAGTTGAGCAAATAAATGTTTTTATAATTTTAATGGCCGCCACAGAAAACCTTTCGTTCTTTGTAGTTCGCAATTATTCTTTTGCGGTGCATATAAATCAGCGCGAAATTCACGGAAGTCGGCTTGACGGGGGGAAATTTTCGCCATAAATTTCAGCCGACACTTGTAGCTGCTGACGTGGCGATGGGTGACGAGCCGGTGGATGGGTGACGAGCCGGTGAACGGGCGACGGCGGTGGAAGCGACGGCGGAGTAGTTGAAGAAATATTTTAAGTTTATTTCTTCTAAATGAACAAACAAATGTGTGAATTTATGAATGAAGCAAAGAATATGACAACGAATATTTTCAAATAATTTTCATGAATTATATAATTTCAATAAGAAATTTGGGTGGGAATTTTAAGAAATTTTAATTAATTTATTTCCAATATTTACAATAAAAGTTCTATTTAATTTCTATTTAAACTATAAAAATTCCACGAGTTCCTTTGCATCTGTTGAGGCAGAAAAAACTTTTATCTCAAGCATATTTTAACCAGAAATCACAACAGAAATCACAACAGACGGAAACAGAATAAAAATCTCATCAAGTGTATTTCTAAAAAAAAGCCAAAAACACAAAAAACCAACAACAAAAAAAACCCAGACCCCCAAATTCGAAGCCAATAATAAAGACAGAAGTCGACAATTCGAATTCAGTGGCAGTCGATGGCGCTATAAAGACTCGCATTTAAATCACTCAGCGACTCGAGGGATCGCCGCGTATTCAAAACGGCGGCGTCGGCACGGCCAAACGACTTCGGCGTGCTGCAGCTAATGACACGAAGTGTGTCATCGATGGCTGTGTGGCGTCGGTGGACGGGCGGGCGGGCGCGGGCGCGACGACCGCGGTGACTACTTAACATAATCCGTCGCATTCGGCGCGCGACGTCGTCGACGAGCGGAGACCACATTCGCCGGCAGTTGTTGACGACAACAACAACAACTGCAGCAGCGAAGCATTAGCGACGGCAATTTGTAGCTCGCAGCTCAACAAACGACCCACAACTGCGGCGGCACGTTTGCAAATTTCAATCCGAATAAATCACAATCGAGTGATTTTTTTTCTTTGTGTTGTTAAGGGAATCTAATTCTTTTTTCTCTTCTCTTCTCTTCTCTTCTTCTCTTGACTTTCCCTTGCTTCACCCAGTCAATCCTACAGGAAAGTCGCTCGCAGCTCGCAGTACAGCAGACGAACTCCTCGTATCGCGACATTTGAATGCCGTCGCTTGCAGAAACACACACAGAGTCGCGTATCGCTGAGATGCGTAGACTAAATAATAAAATGAACGAATGACTGAGTGACTGGCTGACTGGCGTAGAGCGGGTGGATGGCGGGGGCGGGGGGGAGAGTGAATTTCCCGCTGTTGTAGACTTTTGTTTAGTTTTGACATGTCTAGCGAATGAAATAATAAATCGAAAATTTGTCACTGTCTTCTTGTTGCTCTTTGCGGGCGACATCCTGACGCCGCCGGAGTAACAAAGAGTTGAGTTGCCGACGCTGCATCCGCCACGATGTCCGAATGTCTGCCGCAGCAGATGTCAAACAGTAGCTGGCTTATTTTTCTAGATTTTCTACGTTGCCACGCTAATACGGTGCGGGATGCGCGGGTCACGAAGAGGTCGTTAAAGGCGCGGATTAAAAGAGGGGAGATGGAGGGGAGAGGAGAACTCTTGACGAGGATATTCTTCAATTTAATATGATTTTAAGTGTTTCAAATTATATCGGCTTATTTCGTTTTATTTTAACTTCTTTTATTGGAACTTCCGCAGCGAGGACTTCTAGTTTTTTATGGTTCCCGCTGGAAATATTTCATCTGTATTTGGAGGCGTGAACAATAAATAACTTCAGCTCCGCACGGCAAATAAATAAATTAATTACGACCATTTTTTAGCACTTGCTTGCCGTAGACAGCGACAGCGACTGCAACAGCGACAGCGCCAGCGACAGCGACAGCGATTTGTCTTGTAAGGCTTGGCGGCGCTCGCTTCTGCGGCGAGAAAACCGCGCGATCAGCTTAATTGTTGTGTGCGCAGCCACTTAAATATTCGACTCGGAGACGCTCTCCGGCTGGGCAAACAGAAGACGACGCCGATTAGCTAAAACGCTGAGTTGCATAAATCAAAGAACGCGTTTCGTAGCTTAGATTCATCATCGTCATCGCCGGTTGTCGCAACGCCTCTCTATCACGAGTTGTTGTTGTCGAACGCACGCTCAGCGCTCAGCGCACCTCGCGTCGCACGAGCAGCCGGAGCGTCGCACGCCTCCAGATGACTGTGAGCGCTCTTAATTACTGCTTTCGCTGAGGCGGCGGATTTAGCGGACACGCGGCTCCCCTACGGTAGCGCCGACCGCCGTGCGGTGACACCGCAATGATCGATGAGGCGTCCGTCCGTCCGTCCATTCATCCATCCATCCAGCGAGCGAGCGAGCGCTTCGCCACTCCGATGCGGCGACCAGCGTTGCGACGTGCAAGTGACGGTCATTAGTTGCTGGTAGCCGTCGCGGTGGATGCAACGGAAGCTGTAATGACGGGCGATTGCGTTCAGCGCCGAATGTGACGCGGCGAGCTGTGCGTTCAAATAACTCGATTAGTGAGCGAAGGTGAGGGAAGAGGGAGCGGCTGTGGGGCGAAGAGAGGCGAGAGCGGAAGGCTGTGCAGTCTTGTCGCGTCCGCGGTTACCATCTCGACTGGGAAAGTAGTCGCGATTACGATTAGCGCTCGTTATTAATATCGAAAAACGTTTTCAATCGAGATACAAGGAGGCCATTTTGACTTCGATCTTCGTACCCACTGGAAAAACTTAGATCGCGTTCGCGATTATTGTCGCCAAAAGCTGTCTCGATCAGCTGTCTCCATCAGCTGTCTCGATCAGCTGTCTCCATCAGCTGTCTCGACCACTAGAAAAATCTGCCTTAATCTCGACTCATGCGGGGAGAAACTCTTCTCGATGTCGTTCATCCGTCTCGAATTCCAGTAGAAAAAATTGTTTCACGTTCCAACTTCCTGATATTCAGTTTGTCTGCTGTTTTACGATAATTGAAATTAATTTTTACTCTACGTGTTCACATTAATAATATCCGCGCATATCCTGTGCGCGATTCCTCACTTCCTCGCTAGACCGTTTCTTCCTGCAGCCAACCAACGAGCGCAAAAAGATGTCATGTCACGACCTCGATTGCCGGAATGCAATTTTGCAATAAATTCCAACACTTTTCAGAAGTGGCGAAATAAAATAACAACCGAGACAATATTTAAAATTCAAGCGAAAGAGTGTAACAAAAAAAGGACAACAAAAACGGGACAACAAAATAGGACAACAAAAACGGGACAACAAAAAAAGGACAACAAAAAAGAACAACAAAAAAAGGACAACAAAAACGGGACAACAAAATAGGACAACAAAAACGGGACAACAAAAACGGGACAACAAAATAGGACAACAAAAAAAGGACAACGAAAAAAGGACAACAAAAAAGGAACACAAAAACGGGACAACAAAAACGGGACAACAAAATAGGACAACAAAAAAGGAACACAAAAACGGTACAACAAAAAAAGGACAACAACAAATGCAAAATTGTACAGAAAATGCGCTGCTTATTGCGTCTGCGATTCGTGTTGTCGTCGCGTTGCACTCTTTCATGCAGCCGAACGCAGAAGCAATGAAGGCGTGTCGTGCTCGCTGTTATTTCATTAACAACAACAACAACAACAACAACCGCAAGTCGTATCCTTGCACAGGATACACATTTCAGCCATAAAATTTGCAGTATGGTAGCTGCTGACGCTGTTGTTGCACTTTTCATTGTTGTATCGGCTACGGGTTTTGGTGTTGCTGTTGCCCTTGTGTTGTTGTTGTTGTCGTTGCCCTTGTATTGTTGTTGTTGTTATTGCCTCTGTTGAGTTCTTGCGCACCACGCACCACGCCAAACAACAAAAATGCACTCCGACTCTGGCGGACGGAGTAAAAAACCTCGAAACCTCCGCTCTCTCTCTCTCTCTCTCTCTCTCTCTCTCGCAGGGTAGCGTGTTGCAGCAAGCGCAGTGATACAACATGAAAAGCCACGCCCCCCCACACATAGGAATCCAACATCAGATGCAGGAGAAAACATTTAATTTAAACTTCACTCCTCGAATTTCTGGCAATTCCATTAGTAAACTTTAGGAAGAAAATAAAAAAAAGGTAATCGAAACATCTGAAAAAATCCAAATCGACACAGAGTTGCCACACGGAGGAAAACAATTTCTGTAGCTACCCCTTCTCCTCACCATTTATGCGTGAATGACGCGTCAATTAGAGTCAAAAGCAAGTAAATCTACGTTAAAAAGTCTATAATTTAATAAGAAACTCCTCCTGCCCCCTCCCTCCCACCGCATCGCCTTCCCTGCCCTTCTTCCCCTCCCTTCATCTCCTCCCTTCCTGAGTACCACTTTTTTCTAAATAACCACCACGGATTTCTCTCCGTGTCTGCTTTCCTAATCAAAATCGAGGGACACAACCAACTAAACTACGGATGCTGTGCGCTTCTTAGTCACTCCAAAGATGGCGGATTCCCGAAAGAGAGAACCAACAACAACAACAACAACACTGCAGAGAACAAAATTTATAAAAATCTCATCTCATCTGAAATTCTTACGTTGCCAAACTTGTCGCCAGCCAGTGCGGAGCGGCTACCGCTGCTGCTGCTGCTGCTACCGCTGCTGCTGCGTAGGTACACCATGTTTGAATGCTGTTTCCGATCCTTTTATGGGTGCACCATAAATTTCGAGCAATCATTCGATCAATCCAGTGGAGAGCAACAACATCACCATTAGCTATCGCTGCAGCCTCCACCAACATCAGCACCATCATCGTCATTGTGGTCGCAGCAGCATACTGTGTGTGCCATCATCATCTCCATCATCATCACCATCATCATCTCCATCATCACCACCATCATCATCACCATCATTATCAGCACCACCACCGCAACCGCCGTTTATTATCGTCGTCTATAAAAACATCATCAGCCTGATCGTAGCCATGACAGACCCTTCAAATGATTGGTTGTTTGAACAATTTATGGTTGGCTTAAATTCTGTCTGTCTGTCTGTCTGTCTGTCTGTCTGACTGTGGCAGCAACTGATTATGGTAAATAGTTGTTGGTGGTGGAGGGTATTATTGCATTCCACATGCATACATATTCAAAGCTCTGCAGTGATTTAGAAGCTGAAAATGGCCTCGTGTCAGTCAACAGACGTCAGTCAGAGACGCGCTTATTACGGAAATTTGGATAGTATCAGCTCTAGATTGGATCCACGTGTTCGATGATGGTTGTTGCTTGTAAAATGTTACCTTTCAGAACTTTGAACATAGAGATTTTTTTAAAGTAGGGTTAAATAAACTTTAGAAGCGATTATTTGCCATTATTGTTGACATTTGAGAGTTGCTGGACCTGTTTAATCCAAACTTACAATAGATTTTCAGCTACAATGAATGAATGATGATTTTATCACACTATCGTGGTGATTATATTTATTACCACATATTTCTCATATTATTATTACTACTTCTTCGCTTTTAATTTGATCAACAAGTACATTTATCTCTCCTTAACACACTTTCTTCCTACTTCAAACTTCTTGAAATTACAACTTCTGTAAGTGTTTCAGTCTTCAGAACTTTTATAACTCTATCAGAAGAGAAAATCTACGCCAAAATCACGAAATCATATGTTTCCATCATGCTGGTGTCTAATAATCCTCGCTTGTCTTCTCTTAACTTACAAATGTCACCATTTTGCCATATTTTATGGACTTTTTATTGTAATTGTTATGATTGTGTAACGGAAGTCTTTGAGTTGTTTTCTCCGAAACCTAAATTAATTGCTTCCTTCTTCCTGACTGGGAGTTCTTGGTATCCTGGCGGTGCTTGTTGTCACGACAGTCCTTGGTATCCCGGCAATCCTCGGTATTCTGGCCGTCCTTGGTATCCTGGCCGTCCTTGGTATCCTGGCAGTCCTTGGTATCCTGGCAGTCCTTGGTATCCTGGCAGTCCTTGGTGTCCTTGCAGTGCTTGTTATCTCGTGTGTTCGCAATATTGTTTAAAGTATCTCGAGTCTGGCAGCCGAGACACCCCAAGAAATCTATACGAAATTGAATTTAAATGACTTCATTATGCGTTACTCTGCTGTGCGTTTCCGTTTCACTAGTGAAATTCTCTGGCTGACATAGCAAACTATTGGCAGTGGCGTAGTCAAGTCACAGAAGTTGAGAAGTTGAGGAGTAAAGCGGAGCGATGTTCGGTTACTATCAGTCATTCAAATGTGGAAGGAATTCTGTTTGTTGCTTTAAATGCTGCCAAATTTTGAATGCCAGTAGATTGTATTTTTCTTTTTCACTTTACAAAGTGGGAATACATATTTTTGGAAGATACTATCCACCCTCACCTCACACTTTTCTTTGCCTTTAGACATCCTTTGTGTGATTTATGAACTTGGCTTTGGAAATAATAATGACAGAAACGCTAAATGTCTGCTCCGCATTCTTCTCTTTTTTCCTTTCCTCTCTTCTTCCAATTTCCATTTAATGGTCCTGCTGTTGCGATATCCTTTCTCAACATTGCATAATACAATTTTACTGGCACTATAATTACTTACGCTGCAGAAATTTTTGCAAACTTCTTACATTCGTAACAATCTACAATGAGCAATTTTTTCCCGTAACTCCTTCGTTGTTACATTCTTGCAGTATCTTGATCTTGGCATCGTTGGACGCCTTCTACGATTAGTTGTCGATACAAAATTAGATATTCCGACCACATGCTGTGATTAACTTGTCTATTTGTGCTGCCCTACAACTACCAGCGTCCGGGCGGTCGGTCCTTTCGTCCTTTAGCCGCCATTCGAAAAACGGAGGTCCTCTCTACATCTCGCATCAATATTTGAAATTGTTTTGCTCTGATTGGAGAAACGAACTTTCGATTTGCCGTTCACTTCGCACGTTCGAGAGGCGTGTCTGCGATGAAATGTCAGTGATAAGATGACAACAATATTTTAGTGCCAAAATTTGCACGATGTACAGTGAAGAGAAGAGAGGAGGATAACGACGACAGGATAAAAGAGGAGGAGGGATTTGTATTGAGTAAATATTTAGTGCAATGAGAGAAAACTAAATTGGAATTGATGTTACACACTGTAACACGATTTTCTTTTAAAGAAATAATTCCAAAACTTTCATGGATGATGAGAGCCAATTGCGTCCACTTCCGAACTGTGTGTCATTCAATAGGTTTCGTGAAATGGCACCAATGAAATAATGTCGAATATTGATTACATCCACCGTGAGATTGTAAAGTATTTGGAAGCTCATATATATAGAAATCAGAACAGCGGTTGGGAACTTATTTTGAAGGCATTCCCGACTGACATAGGCTACCCAAAATTTCACAAAACCGCCACCAAGAGACGCTGTTGGATTTTGAAATGATGATTTTCTCTTCCTCACTGTTAATATTTTTCCAAAGTTTACTTTTCGTTCAGAGATGTAAAATTCAAATAGTCATCCAGTCATCGTCGGTGGGTGGCTGAAACCCTTTTCAACTCTCAAAAACGAAAATGACACAGCAAAATACTCGTAATTAAATGAGAAAACTTCTTAACTCGCAAAGCTAATTAAAACTTGCCAACATTTGGCTAAAATGCTGCTCAATTATTTTAAAATTTCCTCAAATTCTGAGCTAATATTGAAATTCGAAAAATAATCTTTCAGCGAACCTCTTTAAGTAACAGAATTCCTTCAGCAGAATATGAAAATTATTTAGATTTATAAAAAGCGCAAATCATGAGGCAGAAAGCACAACAGGATAATTATCAGGAAAGTTTCCGAGAATAAAAATAAACAAATTATTGATTTAGAAGCCTTTTCACCCTCTTCACCCTCTTCACAATCTTCACCACTCTTCCCCTCCCTCGCCACTCCCCTCCAACACCATCATCGTTGCTATCACACCAAATGCTGCCACATCATGTCGAAAAAAATTCCCACAGTAGCAACTTCCACGTAATAATCATTAAGAAAGTAAACACTTCTGTCCGATCTTTAAGCCGCTTAATCGCTCTTTAACGCTCAATGCGAGGAACGCCCCGCGATGCAAACAGTTAATGCAAACCATAATTAAAACGCCCCACTGTATTAATGCGCGCTTGCAACGCCGTGCAGAGCGGCGTTGCACTTGCTTGCCGCCGCTTCTGCCTTGATTACATGCATTTTAATCCAAAAAATTGTAGCCATTACACTCTGGTGTAACGATTAAGTTGTTGTTGTTGTTGTTGTTGTTGCTGCTGTTGTCGTTGTTGTTGTTGTTGTTGTCGTTGTTGTTGTTGTCGTTGTTGTTGTTGTTGTCGTTGTTGTCGGTTGATGTTGATCGTAGCAACCATAATCGAAACTCAGGATGTAAGACTTGCCAGCCTCGCCGACTCACTGTCTGCCAACACAAAGAGAGAGAGACAGAGAGAGAGAGAGAGACACAGAGAGAGAGAGAGAGAGAGAGAGACAGAGAGAGAGAGAGACAGACAGAGAGAGAGAGAGACAGAGTTCAGTAAAAATGAAGAAGATACGGAGAGATGAGAAGAAAACAAAATCAGGAAGGGATTTTTGATAAAAAAAGGATTAATAAAGATTTCCAAGCAATGTAAATATAATATTTTTAAGGAACGAATGGAAGAAAATTCGAAATTTAAATTGAAAACTGAAGAAAAACTATTAACGTAGATTGAAAGTGTTAGAAGTTTTTATTTTTTTAGGAAAAATTAAGAAATTAGAGACAGACAGCGGGAATTTTCCTCAAATAGTTCTATAAAATTCTCAACGCTGCCAAGTTACCAAAAGGGACTCCATGAGTGCCAACATCTTGAACGAATGAAGAGGGCGCAAAACTCCGAATACGAAGCAAAAAATTGTTTTAATTGCTGAAGTGATTAAGAAGCAAGAAAGTCTTAATGAAGACAACAAGTAGAAGCGAAAAGAAATCGGGAAAAATTATCAACAGACCAAGAAACAAATCAACAATCAACCTCGATAGTATGCCACATCATGCAGATGTGAAGAGAGAAACTAGACTTCGCTCAGTTCAGTACAGTTTTCTGTACCCTGAACCCAACCCGCAATGATCTCTACTAACACCGCCCCCTAGCCCTACCCCATCTCACCCCGTTGGTCAGTTGGTACAGTATAGAGTAGCATCCACATTAAGTTCGGATGGATACCTTAATGACCAGCACGAAAGATTAATTCGAAGACGACCCAAAGAATCAGAAGCATTTACGAAGCCACAACCCCGTCTAATTGACTGGAAGTGTAGCGTGCAGCGAGAAGATAGGATAAACTTTGCCAGGATTCTTAATGACTTTAAAGGACTTTAAGGGTAAACTATTTGTTTTGCGTCTTTGTTTGGTTCAAATGAGGAGTGTGGACTATTAGAGCCATTGATCCCCAAAGCATAGTTTTGGGTATTAAATATTTAAAAAATCGAGATGGTTTCGATTGTAGAAAAGGTCTTCGGAACCTCCGAGAAACCCAAAACAAACTTGTCAATATAAATCCACTCACTTTTACAGCAAAACCCTCAAGGAACGCCAAAAAAACGGCCCACTTTTACCTCCGACAGCCGTGTAAACAAAATGCTTAAATGGACTTCACTTCAGGCAAACGTAGAGGTACAGGTATACTTTCAGGTCCAGTTGCAGGCTATCAAAGTACACTGACAATTATTCTAAATTATTAGTTGCTAAATTTGAATTACGACCGATAAAATAAATCAAAACGTTGGGGCCACAGAATCTTATTGTGGCCACGATGGCTGTCATTTTAAAACGGACCAAAGTTGAGCGAACCAAAACGGATCCACTCACACCGACTTGCAGTTTATTTGAGTTGTTCATTGAAAAGGTTTGTAAATCATAAAAGCGTTTCAATACAACGCCGGCTACGCGCGCGGATGCCATTTCAGGTGCATCGGCTTGCGAGCTCCCGAAAACGTGGACAGCTGCGGCGGCCATCCATAACTTGAACAAGTTTATTAGACAGGAATCAATTAGAGTGCGAGCCGATTCCACAAGCCCATATCTGGCTTCTGTACTCGTGTCCGCTGGCCTACAATAGGCGGCCGAAGCTGGCTGCGAGCACAATTTGTAAGCTTCACGCGATCTCCGCATTGTGGTCCACTTCTACTTTGTATGTCGCGCCAGGCGAGCGTGCAGTGGAAACTTCATTAACTTTAAAACTGAAAATCTTCATCTTTCCGCCTCATATACTTTGCTGAATGCGCCGAACTGGCGGCTGTTAACGCCTGGCCAGCGCTCCGCACCACTCCGCTCCACTCCGCTCTGCTCCAGACCGCTCCAGTCCGCTCCGGTCCGGTCCGTTCTGAGCGAAGGTGCGGGACGCTTGCGGACTGTTTGTCTGACCAGCAGCAAATCACTCCTAAATGAGGCATTTTGCAAATCGTTGGCCGATTGCTCGCTGGCCCGGCTCTGCCATTTCTGCTTATCTTGGCTTTTGTGCTGGCAGGGCTGGAGTGGCCTGCCAGGCTCGACTATTTGACTGCTTGGCTAACTGACTGCTTGACTGCTTGACTGACTGACTGACTGACTGGCTGGCTTCTTCTTGGCTGCGTTCCACGAAGCGGTCCTGTTTTAATGAGCCATGAGTTATTGCCAAATATTAATAACGGAGAAAACTGCACCGACCGAGACGCGAGGCGTGCAAGTAGAACAAATAGGTTGCTCGCCAGGTTGGCGGGTAGGTAAGCAGGTGGAGAGCAGGTGGAGAGCAGGTGGAGAGCGGCCAGGAGGCGGGAGGGTGGCCACTTAAGTATTCGGTTGTAAATCACAATCAAAAGCTTTTAATTTAATATTTTTATTTAACAAAACAAATAAAAACCAAGACGCACAAAATGCTTAAAAATCGCATTGTAAAAATTTATTTAATGAATGCAAAAAAGTATTTTAAGTCTATTGATTTTAAGAATAAGAAAGTCTATTTAAAAAAATTCTCTATTTTGATTTAGAATTTTAGTTTTTATTATTATGTTTTTGATTATCATGTTTTTATGATTAATGATTTTTATGAAATCTATTTTTCGCTAAAAATTTAAAAACGTTGCATACTTTTCGGATTTAATTTTTTCCCCACAACCCAGTAAACATTTTGCCGAGTATTCATTATTAGCTTTCTTAAAAGCCGCTGAAAAGTAAAGAAAAGTAAAGAAAAGTAAAGAAAATATTGTTAAAATAATAATTGGAATTTCGTTGGTTAATCTTTCCAGATTCACATTTTCGCTTACGTTTACTAATAAAGATTAATTTTCTTTTATCTTGTTAGTCACGAATTGAAAGAATTTAAAAAAAACAAGGAAGATATAGAATTGAAAATCTTGAATAAAACTTCGAACAAAGTTTAAAAAAGTCACAGAAACGATGTAAATGGGAAAACACTAAATTTTCCGATGATATTTTTTAATTAAGAGTTTTATAATCTTTTCTAATAGTCAAGAAAAAACGTCCTTGTTACTCTAAATCGTTTACTTCAAAAGAAGGCTTCTAATTCTTTAATTAAAATGCGTAGAGATTTGTATTGATTTTCGGTAATTGTAATTATTACAATCCGAACCGAGTATCTCTCTCAGGATTTATCGTAAGCATTCTCTGAGAAATACCTCTTCCTCTTCTTTCAAATAATCATTTGTAATGCCCGGAGAAGATCAATTCGCTTTCAGAGAAAAACAGCGAAACTCCCTTTTGGTTGGTGATTTCTAAATCCAGTAATGCGCTCCCCCCCCCCCTCCTCCAGTGCATTTAATACTTGACCACAAAACTTATATTTCGGGATGCCAAGATTTATGTTGCTCGTTTTTTACTGCCACAAACTTTTGTTTGTTTCGAGAGGTTAACTTAATTTCACCAAAGTCGTTCTTCGTTTCGGACCAAGCAAGCGTTTTTTTTAATATATATTTTGTTGTTTAAACGTATTCGCTCACACTTCTAATCTTCCCTTTCAGATACGAGGGTCGCTATTTAAAATTTGTAATTTCTTACGGAGTAAAACGGAGTAAGAGAGGTGCAGGGAGGGAGGTACAGAGAGAGGGAGATACAGAGAGAGAGAACTAAAATTTGTTATTAAAATAATGGGCGGTGATTAGTTTTTGCTTGCGACTGTCTTGCGATTGCAACCGCTTTACATTTTGTTGTTGTTGTTTGTTGTTGTTGTTGTTTGTTGTTGTTTGTTGTTGTTTTTCGAAGTGAAACTCATTTGCAACAATGCAACACCATAAATTCAAAACTAACGCCAACTAGTAGTTGTAGTTCTCCGTTCTCATTTCAATAATATTTTCGTCTAATTTATGACACTCACTCATTTCGTTGCTGCCCAGCGATACTTTTGGTCCGAACCTTACGCCACTCGCCCCCCACCCCCTCCCTCACCCCACCCTCACGCACGATGACTGCTTTCAATTTTCAGTCAGATTTCACTGGCTGCCACAATCTCAGCATTCGGTTAGTTGGGTCGCTTCACTGGCCCGCCTGATGATGGTTTTGTGGCCGGCTGAGTGTTTGATTTTCAATTTTCCAATACAAATTTCAAGACTCCAAGCGGACTGCTTAATCTAGATTTTTGAATTATGAACCAAATGTTAGTTTTGCATGTTGAGCGTGTGTTTCGAAGGTTGTCGCAGAGAAGGGCGACCACTGTTGAGACGCTTTTTACATGGTTGACTGTATTTGTCGGGTTGGACGGTGTGGTTTTCTGCAGGAAGGTGCAGGTTTCATTGTTGATTTATGCTTACCGTGTGCTGGGAATTAATTATTTTAGAGTTTTGTTTAGTTTACTTAAACACAATCAAGATAAGAGCACCGAATGTGAGATTCTGGAATGTAGCAAAAACCCTCGATAGCTTAAAGTGATTCATTTAAAAGCTTTACAACAAACTGGAGAGACAGTTTCATATGATTTTATTGTCCTCATTTGATTATCGAATTTTCGGATATGATATTTCGTAAGAATCCCAATCTTATTTCGACTGACTCGCGTGTTATGTTAAATATGAGACTTCAGTTTCACTTTAGAGTTATTTTAATTTCAAGTTAGATTGTGAGAGAATCGACCAAACTTTTTAAAGAAATTCTTACGCTAATCAACTGTCCATTTACGAAATATGATATTTGAAAAGAATCAGAAGTTAATTTTAATCCTTTTTTAAGTTATGGTGAATATAGATGTTCACTTTCATCATATCGAAAAGGAAAAGTTAGGGTATGTAAAAATCGAAGAAAGTTTTTAGTGAAATTCTTACACTAATCGATTGTCTATTCACTAAATATATTATTTGAAAAAAAGCAGAACTTAATTCAGACTAGTTCTCAAGTTATGCCAACTATGATGTTTAAAATCTCAACCTCGATAAAAACCGAACAAAAACAGTCGAAATAAATTCTTTCGAAGCAACTTTTCACCTATTTTCACATTAAACACAGTCAAGTTAAGATGTGTGCGTCAAAATAGCTGTACGTTTCTGGACGCGCCCACTAACATTTGTCAAAACTCTACGGTAGCCCGATAGGTATCCGTATCTCTAACTTCAGATTCATGTGAAAAATTATACAAACTGTCATGTTTTATCGTGATTATTTATTTGAGAAAAATAACACATACTACGTCCCTACCCCCGCCCCCCTCCCACTTGCCATCTTCACCTATTTTTCCCCCCGTCAAATGGCACAAACTTGATTTTTTGCCATTTTTATTAAGTATCTAGCATTTGTTTATGTTGCTGTCACTAATGTTGTTATGGTTGTGCGTGCTGTTGTTGCTGTTGTTGTTGTTGTTGTTGCTGTTGTTGTTGTTGTTGTTGTTGTTGTTGTTACGGCTGCTGTCTCTGCAGCTGCTGCTGGCACACATGTGATGACTGGAAGCTTTCTTCCGCGTCTCAGGACACACGGCCGCATAAATGAGTCAATGAATGAGTCAAGAATGTCCTGTGTGGCCGCATGTCTGTCGCCTCTGGTGAAAGCGACAAATATCAAGGACAACAATACTAGGTATACAACAACAACAACAACAACAGAAGAAATGACAATAACAGCGTTAGCAACAAACCAGAAAAATGGGGAAATAATAATCGTCTTCCACTGTCAGCGGCGGCGTACCGACAAAACTCATTCGCTGGGAGGAAGTTTGTCCCGAGTTGATTAAGGATTTTTCCATTCAAAAGAGTTAAACAACGAAAAACTTGCAATTTTCGGGCGGGGAGATATGAAGCCTCAAAATACGTCGTCCTTAATACGCCGCTGGCTTTTGTTCCTGATTCTTCTCACTGATTCTGCTCTTGTGAAGAGTATTTCTGTTGTTGCTATCGCTGCTGTTGTTGTCGACGTTACTGTTGTTGTTGGTGCACCATGATTTATTATCCTGGCTGTGACCAAAACATGCCCACACACCCAAGAAAAAAGGACATCTCTGTGTCAACGTCAGCGCGCACGCATTACAGCTTCTTATTTCCCACTTCCACGTCGTCGTCGCAACCACCTCCCCCCGCCATCCAACCACCCGACCATCCGCTCCCCCTCCACCACCCGACCATCCGCTCCCCCTCCACCACTTTTCTGCCGCTGACGCCACTGTGATAACAATTGACAGGATGCTGGATGGTTTTTCCTTCAGCTGCAGCTCATGTTGCCCGCAATTGCACGACTTACGATTCCTTTTCGTCCTGCGTATCCTGGTTGGAGTCCGCGTATCCATTTCAGATGCGGTCAGGCGCTCGCTCGCAATCGCCTGCAGTCGGAGGCGTCCGCACCGCGCTGCTGCTGTCAGTTTGCTGTCACAACACTTAATATAAAAATTATAGGACAGCAGAAGACGAAGCATAGCGCATCCAACCGCATACCGCGTTCTTCTTCTCCTTCTTCCGCTTGTCCTTCCGCGCAAGAAGCTGCCAGTGGAAACATCTTTCCTCTTGCCCACCACAGGATTTGTTGGCAACTCCTTGCAGCGAGTGAGAGCGAGTTGAAAAAGCTGAATGCCGTTAATAGTTTCTGGTCGAACTTTTGATGTGTGCAACTGAATGGATGGATGACTTTTTCCTCCATGTCCTGCATCGAATAGACGAACGAAAGCCGTGCACAAAAAGATGTCTGATGTCTGCTGCTCTGTTGTTCATTTTCGAAAAAGGGTTTAATTTTTTTTAATCCCTTCAAGATGGTATTACGAATTTCTTCTCGGTTTCTCGTTCGCTCTTCTGCTTCGGCTTTCTCAGATGTTCGACATTTTGTGGTTAAACTTTTGGCTAACATGTGCTTAACATGCACGATGATGGCTTAAATATTTGAGCCCATTTCGGGGCAACGATCGCCATCATCATCCTCATCGTCATCGTCATTATCGTGCGCGCCATTCCTCTTCTCGCTGATGGTCAGTCTTTGCCATTGCAATCATCGTCGAAGTGTTCGAAAATGAGAGCTCGAGGATTCCCTTCTTCGACGCTTCCGAAGGCCGCAAAGATAACGACGGACGGACAGCAGATGTGACGGACCTGATGGTGGTGGAGCATTTCATGCCAATGTTGTGCATGTGAAAAATTCCAAGTCATTTTGTATCTTGTCTTTCTTTTTTTTGTTTGTTTACAGTCGCCACTGATGACTCTGATGAGAAGCAAGCATTTGTTTTTCCACTGACGCTTTGACGCTTTAACGCCTTCAAAGTTTGCCACAATTCTAGACTAACGCAGCTTCTCGCGCGTCCTGCTGATTCTCAGGATAAGCTGAAATACAAATCATCATGATTTGCGCAGGCAAGCAAGATTTGGAGGAGAAGAAGGCGGAATTTCCAGTATTTGCCATCATTAACCTCGTGCATCCATCTTCAAATATTTTCTGAAAAATACGAAAAGTGTAAACGATAATTTGCAGCGCGATTTTATATCTCGAAAACCAACACGCAACGAAGGTAAGCGAAATTCAAATTGTTAAGAGAAACAGAAAGAAGTGTAAATATTATAATAAAAATAATTGAAAATTCTGTTCCCGCATAAAACCGGCTACCATCACTGCTGAGATGCCAATTCGTGAAAATTTTGGGAAAAATAAAAAATACCATTAAAATCTTACAAAAAAACTTTTTATTTGTTTCCGAAACCAAGTTTATTTTTAACATATTCAGCAGATTAAAAACAAATATAATTTTTTCTCACCTAAATTTTCCCACGAGTTCAATAATCAGTTCAACTCAAATTCGATTTGTAAACTTTTATCAACTTTTTCAACTTCTTAGTGAAGACAAGACAAACTAATCGACTTCGTGAGATGAATCGAAACCAACAACACGAAAATAGTGGAAACAATTCCAACAAAAACAACAACAACAACAACAACAACAACAACAACAACAACAACAACCTAAAACAGTCAATAAATAGCTAAATCGTTTTATGACTTCGGTGCCAACTTCAGCCACACAAACGAGGGAGGAATTCGAACTTTTAAGGGGTTTTTTTTGCATAAAATACTCGAGAAACGAACGAAATAGAAAAATGATTTTCTTACAAAAACTTGACAAAATCCAGTTTAACACTGAACAAGAAACAAGCAATCCAGACAAGGGTTTGAAGCAAATTAAAGTTGCATATTTTTAGGCGCACGGAAAACTACAGAGAAGTTTGACTGCGATTTTAAGCGGAGGAGGAAATTTTGTTTTTCATTTACATAGCGAGAGAAATACAAGAATTTATACTGAATGTAGCGCAAACAAGCATTAAATCGGCGAGGCAGCTAGATAAGTCGCACCCACACAGGCATACAGACAGCGACACACACACACACACACTCACACACGCATACAGACCGAACTCACACAAAATCTTAACCACTCAAGAAGCCATAAATTATCGCAAGCGGAACATATTTAATATAAAAGCGATGGATGGCAAATAAAATAATGTATGTGAAGAAGAAGAAGAGGAAGAAGGAGAAGGAGAGGAAGAGGATGATGGAGAGGAAGGAGAAGAGGACGGAGAGGAGAAGGAAGTGGAGGAGGAAGAAACAGACGAGTGGAGGTTGGCAACATTTGTCGAGCTGACAGGGAAGACTTGATGCCACCAACCAGCCGGTCCTCTCCCCGTCACCCTTTTCCACTCACCCTACGCATACACAAAATTGTGAATGTCACCAAATTCGCAAGTGGTGCCAAAATAACGGGCGACATAAAGGCCGGCTTGTGAGGAGGGAAAAATGGGAGGAGTGCGACCAACTGAAGCTCTAATGAAGTCACTTTCTGAGTCTTGAAGTATCACATCTTGACTGAGAAATGTGACTAATATTGCAACGAGAGGTCTGCGTCACCCTCTAAAGTTACCCTTTTAAAACAGACGCCTCTGCCGAGAGAGTCGAAAGACACAAGGATGCAAAGGACGGCTTCAGGAAGAAACGAGGAATTCCTTTGCATGCCATTACTTCTCGTAAATCATGATATTGTTTTGTAATTATTTTGACTCTGGTGTGACATCGAAAACAAGAACAACAACAACAACAACAACAACAACAACCGGCAAACAACAACAACCTGCAAACAACAAAATCATTCCCATTCTCTGCTACTCCACAGTCATTCCTTTCACACTCAACATGTGGGATTTCAAAACTCAAAAATTCATTCATAATAAAGTTTGTTATTTTTTGACTTTTGTTCTTCTCTTTCTTCCAACTGATTTTAAAGCTATTTTAATTTAGCGGTGGTTGTTGTTGTTGTTAATTCACATGTGTGCAGAAGAATCTGCACCAGCAGCTGTTAAAAAAAAGAAAAGAACTGGAAATCATGTCAGAATTTTGTGTCACACCCACTTGTTTAACACTTTTTTCTGTTGAACTTTTGACTTTTGCAACATTTTGATAAGCAATCATTATTTTCTCGTGTG
Organism: Sicus ferrugineus; assembly: GCA_922984085.1. Classification (NCBI taxonomy): domain Eukaryota; kingdom Metazoa; phylum Arthropoda; class Insecta; order Diptera; family Conopidae; genus Sicus; species Sicus ferrugineus. The sequence goes on from OV277352.1 coordinate 2,325,858, forward strand.
AAAGAAAGTTTATATTGAGGAAAAAAAAACAGGCAGACATTTAGGCAGACAACTTTGAGGAAATGCAAGTTCGAAGAAGTGAGTAACAAGTGTAAAAAGTGAGTAACAAATAAGAAACCGATTTTTGTAATATTTCTTAAGGCGCAGATTAGTTTTCCTTTTTTCCACATGAGAGCGAAGCAAACATTTTCATTTATAAACTTACGATTTTTTTTATTTAATTAATTTCACTATGTAGGTTTTAATTTTTCGTATACTAAAAAAATTGGTAAAAATTTATGATTAATAACGAAAATAATTAGAAAAACGAGTTTTTTAAATAATTACAAAATACATTTAAAAAAACGAAAAAGTCGTAGCTGGCAACACTAAAATTAGTTAACAGGTTAGAAAATCACTGCAAATTGCGAAATGTTTGAGAACAACAGCAATTGAAGTTCTTTGCGGCTCAGTTTCCAGTGCTTTCTCAACATGAACTCTCTACACTCGTGCTTCAAAGCAACATTCAGCAAAGCAAAGACACAAACCGCAAGATTCTTCAGCTATCAAAATTTTAACAGGGTTCGGGCAGCTGGATGCAAAAATTAACTGCAAATTGAAAGGAATAAATTTGAGGATTTGTTAAAAGAGAAATTTAAGTAGGGAACTGAGAAGAAATAAAAAGAAAGGAAATTAGAATTAGAAGACTAAGAAGATGAAGAGAAAAGCATAAAAAAGATTTACGGAAATTCGAAAATAAAAATTACTGTGGCAAGAAGAACTTAAAAATGTGTTCCGAACAACGGTAACCAGAAAAATCCGAACCCTGACTGCAATAAAAAGCAGTCATTAAAATCTATTCTTAGTTACTCTTTCTCTTTCTCTCTCTCTCTCTCTTCTTTTTAAATACTTACAAGGAAAAGACAAAAAATATTTCTCAAAACACAAAACAATTTGGTGAGCGGAATCTGGCAAAACTTTCCCTTTTCTCCCATTCAACAATCGACAATCGTGCGTGGAATGGGCCGGGTCAAAGTTCAACCTAAATGAGTGTATGTAAAAAATAGCGATTGGTTGTATCTGAAAACTACATGATTTCAAAACGATTTCCTTAATTAGCATATTTGAAAAATCCTTTCAGTCTCATGGAAACGAAAGGGAAAAACGAGAACTTCGTCAACCAACCAAAAGACGAGGAACAGCAAAAAATATCAGAATAAAGAATTAATGAGAGAGCTAAAATAACAAATCTAAAACCTGATTAACATAAAAATGAAAATAGCAGCTAGGAAGAGCGAATGAAACAAGACAGCAAAAAGGTGAATAAGTGAAAAATGCACATAAAAAATGCTTGCCGGTAAAATGTATGCTGAACTATCAAAGCGTCGACGTCGACAGCACAGCCTCCCAGAGTGGCCGCAAAATTCAAGCAATAACAACACACTGTAAAAAACTACTTTGCATAGAGGGGTTGTACTTATAAAAAATTAGGTAAACACTGAGAGGGCAAAAAATACTCGCTGCACAGTGTAAAGATTTTATACAAACGACAGTCAAAAGCTGGAAAATATAGTTCTAGAGTAAGGAAAACAACCGACCCGGTTACTTATGTAATTGTCCATGTTAGATCAACTCCAAATAAGGAAGTTATTCACCTAGAAGTAATAAATATTAAAGTAAAGATTTTGTATTTTACTAAAGCACAATGGTAAGATTTTGTTAGTGTTACATTTTGCCCCATTATAAGCGATATTAACAAACTGTGCACCATACGCTCTCTCACTTTTCCGTTTTCACTCTTGTTCTCATTTGTAAGTCGAAAGAGAGGATGTGTACAATTGTCTCACTTCTTGCCATGCTAAAGAAGCTGCCTTCTCAACTGTCACTTTTTGCTGACACAGCAGTTCACTCGTTCGCACTCAGGCGTTCAATCAAGTGTTGGCTACTCTCTGGCAGTAGGAAAAAAATATAATGTGATTTTTTTTCTACTGGCACCACACTCAGCAGTCCAGTTTTTGCTCTGGTGTTGTGAACATTAATGTCGGACAGTAGTAAAAAAGAACAAATCTTCAAAATCTTTTAAACAAGCTTGTGGTGCAAAAAAATGTCAACAATTTTTTTTTTCACACCCAAGCCAAAGTAACAAAATTATACGGATTAAAGACTTTTTGGCAATATAATTGCAAATCTAGTGATTTTTATTTCTAGTATAGCAGATTTTAAGTGCACTCGGTTTTCGGAAGTGAATTCGAATAAAATTGTGATTCGGTGTGCGGCCATTTTTTATGTGTTGTTGTGCTCTTTGCTCTAATAAAAAAATCGAACCAAGGAGGAATAAAGAATTTTCGCAAGTAATTTCAATGCGGCTGCATGAAAGAGAAAACGAGCACAAAAATTAATTAAAAATAGAGTGCCGCCATCGAATAGTGAAAATTAACGAAGACTAAAGTTGAACCTCCAAAAATTAATTAAACAAAATTTAAAGTCAACTCAATTAAAGTGTAGAAATAGAATTTAAAGTACGGTAAAGAGAAAAGAAAGGCACTGACGTAAAAGCAGAGAGAGAGACGTCAGATTTTTGAAAACGTGCTAAACGATTGATTTTTGCAAAAAACGAAGTTCGCAGCAACTCGTCTGAAAACTGGCAAAATAAAAGAATGAAACAAAAAAGTTCTCAACCTGCTGGCCGATATATGTAATTCGAAGCAAACACGTGTTTCCTAATTGGTTGGTATGTTTATAAGAAATTTGATTGAATTTCTGCGAGCGTAGGAGCGAAATATCGCGCACTAGTGCTTCCTCTTCCCCTTAACTTGCTCACCCACAGAAAACATTTATGAAGTCCTCTTTTATTTCTATTTACTACTCCATAAATTATGAATTTAATCCTTTTACAACACGTTTATATTGTGATTTCTCTTGATACCTTGCGTTTTACCCACTCTTCCTTCTTTATTCATATTTTTGGCACCGTTTTGCATTCTCTATTTTCTCTTCTCGCGCCGCTTCTTATCTCCCACACACGGCTAGAGTGACCAGTGGAAGTTCTTATTGCATAAAAGTGTTGTGCCATGTGATTGCGAAAAATAAAAACATCGCCTGATTTTAATTTTTACCGAAACCCTTGACTAAAACAGTCTACTACCACGCCCACTTAATTTAATTAGGGATTAATTGCGACCATTAAGCTGGTAGAAAAACTTTAGGGTTTGTCTACTTCTACACGCACTTCAAAATACATTCCTGTGCACCTTAGAAATCCTTCAGAATTTTAGCTAAACAGTCAGATTTGAATAAATGCGACAGAAACTTATATGAATTTCAAAATAAAAATATTAACAATAAGAAGACATAATTGAATTAAAACAATGGAATCTTGGTCTTGTTTAATAGAATATAATTGAACTCAGAATTAAGCGTAGATTTCCTAAATTTTGTAAAATTGTTCGATTTTATGCGAGATCTTTGCAATTTTATTAGAATTTTGGAGGTTTTTCATTTTTCATTTGGTTTTTAATTTTTTTTTTTTTTTGGTTTTTTTGAGGGAGAAGAAACATTTTAAGTTGTATCAGAAAACATACTTCGATATATGTATTGAGTAGTAGAAACTAATTAAAGTAACTTTTAATTATAAAAATAGAGCAAAAAATTTTATATTACGATTACAAATTAGAAGGTAAATCTTCTCTCTTTTGTGTTATAATACATTTTTGGTTATTTTTTTACTTGATTTGCCGTCCAATTTCTTATGCTGTGGGAGTTTTTACAAATCTGTGGCCTTTTTTCTGTATACTATTTTTAATGTCATCAAATATGAGTTGCTGTGTTTTTTATTACGCCGCAACTGCCGCTGTTCTCTCTTGAAGTCCAACTCGCGATTAGCATGGTCACCTTATCGGTTGTTTTTGTTGTACTCCTTCTAGCGGTCAGAATGGTGTGGTTATACCGTAAAAGGAAGGTGAAAGAGTTTGAATGTTAAAAGTGAGATTTTCTACGCTGCTAGTTCAGCGTTATTTGTTTCCTTAGCATTAAAAAAATTAAAAAATAGCGAAATGAAAGGATAGATGAAAGGAGAATTATATTAACTTTAAAATGTATGCAGATATTAAATATAATAATTAGAGTATTAGTCGTCCTGCCTTCAGTAATCTGCCTTTCATACCCGATTGCGATTGTAGACGCGAACATTGCATGTTGTTTCTACCCTGCAAGAAGTCATAAAGCAAATAGGAATTTATGCTGAGTGGTTTTATTATTTCCAGGAATTCTGGCTGCTGGTTACACTAATTAGTACTTAAAATGAAAATAAAGTAGGAAAAATGAAGTAGCTTGGCTTCCAGATGGTTGGCTTTCCTTATCAACTTTTCAAAATTGTATATGTTGCTTGCATACATAAATATGAACTTGTGTACATCTTATGTATGACATTTAAAAACCTTAATTATTCTCTCTTTGTCTCTCACACAGTTCCGAAAATTCTCTCTAACTTCCATTAAAACTGGAGGCCCGAACGATCGCATATCGACCTCCACCCGGTGGCGGCGGCGAGCTGGACAACCATCATCACAACTCGTCCCTAATGGCCGAGTTGCCCACTCCGACCAGCAACTACCTGCACCGATCCATCGATCAGTTGCGCTCCATGAACGAGCGCGGCGTCCTGTCCTCGCTGAGTCACCTGAGCCCGGCCGACCTGCGCAGCGCACAGCTCGTCCACGACTACAAACCCTTCAACATCACCGAGTTCCGGCAGAACGTTGAGCGTTTGGATTACTCGATCAAGAATGGCTTGATGGGCGTGGGCGTGGGCGTGGGCTTGGATCGGACGGCGGCGATGAATCTACAACAGCAGCAGCAGCAGTTGGCAGCTGAGCATCAGCAGCAGCAGCAAGCGCACGAACAACAACAACAGCAACACCAGCAGCAACAAGCGCACGAGCAACAGCAGCAGCAGCAACATCTTCACCAGCAACAGATGCAGCACCACGTCGTCAAGCAGTCGTACAGCGCACCGAATACACCGCCAACACCCACCCTGTCGGAGGGACCGGAGCAGAAGGTAAGTTGAAGCGAGCGCCGGAGCACAGAAATCAAGAACTTGAAAAATGCTAACTAGAAATACAACGTCAAATTCTAATCTCGCCCTTCTGTCGCCCCTCTTTTCAGTACGACCCGAACTCGGCGGAGCAGCAACAGCAGCAGCAGCAGCAGCAGAAACAGCATCGCCTGCACCAGCAGCACTCCTCGCCCGAGGGCCGCGAAGCCAAGCCGTACAAGTGCACGCAGTGCGCGAAGACCTTCGCCAACTCGTCCTACCTCTCGCAGCACACGCGCATCCACCTCGGCATCAAGCCGTACCGCTGCGAGATCTGCCAGCGCAAGTTCACGCAGCTGTCGCACCTGCAGCAGCACATCCGCACGCACACCGGCGACAAACCCTACAAATGTCGGCACGCCGGCTGCCCGAAGGCCTTCTCGCAACTCTCGAATCTGCAGTCGCACTCGCGCTGCCACCAGACGGACAAGCCGTACAAATGCAACTCCTGCTACAAGTGCTTCACGGACGAGATCACGCTGCTCGAGCACATCCCGAAGCACAAGGACTCCAAGCACCTCAAGACGCACATCTGCAACCTGTGCGGCAAGTCGTACACGCAGGAAACCTACCTGCAGAAGCACCTGCAGAAGCACGCCGAGAAGGTGGAGAAGCAGCAGCGAAACGCGGTCAATGCCAATGCTGCTGCTGCTGCCGCCGCCGCCGCCGCCGCCGCCGCTGCTGTTGCTGCTGGCGGCGGCCAAAATGTGGGGCAAATCGGGCTCAACCTGCAGCGCCAGGTGGTGATGAACGCCGCCGCCGCCGGCGACTCGTCATACTGGAGCAAAGTCGGGTCGGATGGGGCTGTAAATGCCGCCACTTTAGCCGAGGCTATACAACAACAGCAGCAGCAGCAACAACAACAGCAACAACAACAACAGCAGCAGCAACAACAACACGCACACAATGGTTACAATTTCGCTCTTCATCATCAGCATCAGCAGCAAGAACTGCTGCAGCACCATCAGCGGGTCATCAACGGCGGCAATTCGGGCCGAGGCAGCGGTGGCGGCGACAGCGCCGGCAGTGGCAGCACGCCGATCCATTCGCAGAGTCCCAGCCACGAGGGCGAGGATCTGGTGATGCGTCAGACGCCACAGCATCATCTGCAGCAGCAGCAGCAGCAGCAACAAACGTCTGCCGCCAACTACGACGTCAAGACCACTTCGGCCTTCACACCCATCAACACTGCGGCGCCTCCGCCGCCGCCGCCGCACCTGAACGCGCTGGCGCAGCAACGACCGCCGCCCACAGCCGCCTACCAGCTGTACCAGCAGAACGCGGCCGCTGCAGCGGCAGCTTTCCCCACCCAACTCATCTCACTGCATCAGATACGCAACTACGCACACCAGCCGGGCGCTGCGGCGGCAGCAGGTCTGCTGGCCAGCGATCACCTGTTGGGTCTGAGCGTGACTGCCGGGGGCGCCGGCAAAGACAAGACGCAATAGTATCGTCGCAAGGTGGGCCGGCGCAAGAGGGGCCATGAGGGGAGGTAGAAGTTTAGGGCTCGACAGGGGTTGGAGCAGCTAGAAATGACCAAAACTAGATTTTTGTCAATTCCTACTGGTTCAAGTTCCGTCGAAAAAGTCGCTTGAACTCGGCCTAATGAAGACTGCAGGGGGAACTCTGTACTCTGCGTTCTCTTCCTGTTGGAGTGTAAAAGTGTCGCTGATATACAGAGGTTTCCTTAATTTCTTCAATACTTTTAGCCTCTACGAGGTCGTGTGCAGGCTAGAGAAACACGCACAATCTGAACAAAACGCGGTAAGAACGCAACCCACGAACACACAAAGCAAAACATTCAACGCTAATCATCTCTTAGGACATCTCAGGACTAAAGCAAGTAAACGAGCAAAGAAGTTTGTAGCGTAGTAGCGTAGTTAAGTAAGTAAAAGCGAAACTCGAAGTTGCACTGAGCGACACTGAATTCCGTGTCAACTCTGCACCGACTCAGCTTTGCTGAGACGAGTACGCTGTAGATTTAGGATTGAATGCGAGAATTCAAGACGCAAACGTATGAGAATTCAAGACGCAAACGTATGAGAATTCAAGACGCAAACGTATCATAGAGACGGTACACAGTACTGTAGTAGTAGTGGCTAAACACATCCACACACACAATTGCTAGGCTTAAAATATCAAAATACAAGTGTAGATACGCAATTAAGTTCTGATAAGCAGTTAAAATTAACTTTTAACCATTAAAGTTTAATTTTTTGTAGAAAAACTCGGTTGTTTAGATCTCTGAAGGTGATAATGATGATTGATGATGACTCACACTGGATACCTTAAAAATACGTTGAAATGTTTAGTAGTTTTTTTGCAGATTTATGATTTAATTTCTAAATAGTAAAATTGAACGATTTATCTGGAAACGGACGTTTTTAACTGATGTCTCTTCAATGACAAAATCGTTCTTGAAATGAAATTGTTGAATTTAAATTACTTAAATTCTGAGCAAGAAAACTCAGTATATTCAAATCGCGAAAAGAAGTTTTAGTTACAAGCGTGTGTATTGTAGATGGGGGAAGAAAGATATATTTGAAAACAGAATATTTTCATAGCGTTTAATTTTTGCAGTTGTCATTTTTTATTCTCTAACAGAAGACTGGCAATTCTTCGTAACGTAAGTCATTGAAATCTGAGATGAAATTACTGTAGCGAGGAGCCTGGGAACCTTAATTTCGGCGTTGTTCTCGCTGTACGGGTTTGATGAACGATGTCGTCCGTGCAATCTAAAATGGACTAAACAGTCTTATTTTTTCAGTTTTTGAAATAAATTTTTCTACATTTGCTGGAGATCACAAGGAGGAGACAATTAAAATTAGTAATGAATCTACGAACTCCTGGATATGAAAAACAATCCGAACGCTCGATTTCCTTATTGCGTTTTGTGGATATTTCGAGATATTTTTGACCGAGCGTAGAACTGTCGTGCGGGTTTCATATAGATTTCACTCTCTGAACTCTACTTGTTTCTCTTCCCCTCTTTCCCTCTCTCTCTCTCACACTCCTTATTAGGCTCTCTCTATCTGGCTCTCTGAAGAATTTATTGCACAAACAATTGGCGTGTAAAGTAATTATATTTTTTTAATTATGCAATTCTTTGCAATTAGATTTTTAGACTGTATTTTATTTTCTTTTAGCGTAAATTAGTGTCAACACAACACTGTACAGCCTTATTAAAGCGATAGAAATATGAAAATTGCATAGTAAATAATTGAAAGTAAAAGATTTAGCAAAAAAAAGGTAAAAAACCAACCACAACAACAACAACATTTTAGCATAATTAGTGAGCGCGAAATTGAAGTTAATTTTAAATATAATCAGCAAGAACAACACAAGCAGAGGAACAAAAGATAATCAACAGAATTGAATTACTTAACAGACAGCAATGCTAGTTTTATGACAGCAACAACAACAACAGCAACAACAACAACAATAACAATATAAATTTATTACCTATCTAGTTTCACGAATAAAAGCAATTTTTCCCCCCTCAAAACCGAGTGAAAATCAGCTTAAACGTTAATGAAATAAAGTTAAGTAGCGACAGGAAAATATATATTTATATTTATATAGTATCTTTATGCATATTTAAGGATAGTTTTATTTAAAAGATTGAAAAAAATAGAGATCCTCTTTAATAGTAATTTTAATTTGTACTTTTTAAGCAATTTCTTGAATTTACGAAATGCTTACGAAACAGAAATCTTGCTTTTGTTTTAATCGTAGGCATGCTTTAGCTGCTTACACAGCAACTAATTGGTAAGAAAACACGGATATTATGTTGAGTAAGAGTTGAAATAAAATTCGAGACACTAGAAAATGAAGTGTAAGTTTTGTACTTTCTATTTTACAAAACAGAGGACATTTTTATTTATCTACTACAATTACCATTATTAGCTCTGTTTAGATGCAATTTAATTTGTTGCCGAGTTGAAGGACTTTATCTTCCCTTCAAGTTTCCTTTTTCTCTTTTTGTATTTCTTGTATCCTTCGATAGAAATCAAGAGAAATGTAAACGCAGTATTTGAAAAGATGTATACTTTGTAGAATTTAATATCTCCAAATAATTTAGCTTCTTGAATTTAATGTAAACTTCAATTAAGTTAGTTAGGCACTGATTTAGGTGATCCATTCAGTTTGAGATGAAATCTTTCATATTTTTTAATGCTACGTACGATTTTGTATACTATAATTTTACTGTAATTTTACACACTAATGAATTTAACTTTTTCCTACATACAATTCAAGAACTCCAAAATGATTTAATCACAACTGTTGGATTTAGATTAGATTTTTAAAATTTAGTTTTAATCTTTGATAGTTTTTTTTTTTTTTAACTCAGTAGTTTCCTGCATGCGATATTCAAGCTTTTAGCCGATTAAAGCTTGATTAGCTTTTTCATTCGCATTTCTAGTGACTTCACTCCGTCTCACTCTTGTGTAAAAATTTTCACTTATTTTCTCGTTTTTTTTTAATTTTTTTAACTAAAATTTGCATTATATTTTAGTTTGAAACCCGAAATCTAATGTCGAGTTTGTTAATTTGTATTTAAAATTACAATCTTTTGAAATTTCTAATAAATTCTATTGAAACAAATAAGAATTGTGAAACTTGAGAATACAAAAACACTTTGTGTATTAAACTACAATTATGTATTAAAGAATTATATGAAGAAATAACTTATATATAAAGAAAATATTTTAAAATAAATTGTATTTTATTTAAACGCTGGTGTGTTTGCAATCTTTTTTCTTCCTCTAGCATTCTGAGTTCGAATTTCTGCTGTAGATTTCTGCAGGTAGAATTTCTCTTCTCGTCCTTCTACGAGTGTCTGCAGCATCAATTCTCAGATTCCAGAACTCCTACTCGGACAATAAGGATCTCGACGCACGCAGCAGGCAGTGGATAATTTTTGTAGTTGTTGCTGCTTTTCGAATTTAGCACTTGCTTGCCCCATTTTTAGTAGGTAGATTTTAGTTATCCGCCGCTCAAATCCAAACTACCTAGAAAATTTGGTTGTCAGTGGCGTGAATACAATTTGTAATTTAAAATTATTCCTTCTTCAATGTAACTTTCATTCTGGCTGATTTTATTGCATACAAATATTTATTAAACTCAGAAACTCTTTAGAATTTCCACATAAAATGGAGGAACTAAGAATTTATATAGTTTAAATAATCAAATAAAGTAGATGTGATTTTTATTTCCTGTTTTTATAAAGATTTCATATCGTTTACGCTCTGATTTCTATAAAGAAAAATACGAAAAAAAAAATCACTCCTTCATTTTGGCTTCGGAAGGAAAACAAAATAATTCTCAAGCAAGACGAAGAATCAGTTTGAATTCACATTTGACGGTGCAAAAGCAAGAGAGAAGATTTTAATCCGTTTAATCTGCAGTAAAGCGGGGCAATGAAGGAAAACCACACGATCTCGAGTAATGAAAATGCATTTCACGTCAAGCGATTCCGCCGCGATACACTTTTGTGTAACTGCAGTTGAAGTATTTGACAGCACAAGCGGCTGCAAGTTTGAGATTTCGTTGTTGTTTCTAATACGTTGTTAACTCGGAAAAAAGGTTAGCGACACACAGTGGCTACCTGCGAGTTATGGGTTTCCATCGAGCAAGAAGACTCACCAGTTTCCACTCTGGCGATTAAAAGTGTTAGAAATTGAAATGATTCTGGATTAAAAAATTCTTCCAAATAATTTTATGAAGAGCTTTGAAATCACACTCAAAAAGTGAAATAATGATTTCAATAGAGGTAAAAATTGTCTCAGCTTTGATTTGATTTATCAATTTACCTGTCAAAATAGTTAACTGTCACGCTATTAACTGTATGTCGCTCGTAAGAGAGCAGAAAAGAAAACAAAAATACACTCCGCGTTTGAGATGTGAAAATCGCTCTCTTCCACGAAATTTACTTGAAAAAATTGAAATTACTTGAAAAGTAATTATGAAATTCAGAATATTAGTGTTTGGAATTCTTATATTCTAAATAATTCGACGTTTTAAAGAAATACTAAACCGATTTCATGTGGTAATCGATGCACTTTATGTGGTAATCAAGACGGTTTAAATAGTAATCAAGACGGTTTATACAGTAACCAACACATGATACAGTAATCAACGCAGTTTATATAGTAGACAACGCAGTTTATATAGTAATCATCACAGTTTATACAGTAATCATCGCAGTTTATGTAGTAATCAACACAGTTTATACAGTAATCATCACAGTTTACGTAGTAATCAACGCAGTTTATAGAATAATTAATGCAGTGCATATGGTAATCAACAAAATTTGCATAGTAATCAACACAGTTTATACAGTAATTGGAAGTTTAAGCTATATTTATCTTAATTTATTTAAACTAGGTTGACTTTTAATTAATTTAGACTAAGTTAAATCTAAATTTCATACAAACTGGAACCAATTTGAGTTTCAAATTTTTAGTAATTAAGTTTTAGTAATTAATTAGTTCAAACTAAGCTTCGAATGAAGTACGTAAATAAACTTACTTAATAAGAAGCTACTAATTTAAATTTCCAAACCCCGAATTAACTGATTAAATTTAAATAAAAATTCATAATTTCACCGAGCCCTTGTTGGAGTCGTAAAAGTTGGGGGGGAAAGGGGAAAAAATCCGCAGAACCAGAAATAAACGCTGACCACGACGACGACGACCTAAATATTGCAAAATCTACCAAAGATCAGTTTTGTGTACAGCTAAAAAAAGGCTAAAAAAATGAAAAAAGGCTAAAAAGAGGGGAAAAAACGTAGAAAACTGAAAGCAAATACAACAAAAGAAAAAACCCGAAAAACTTCCAGCTGAAACCCACAATTAATTGACTCGACGACCGGACAGAAACAAAAACTGCCAAAAGCGACGACCGGTTACACCAGTTTTCGTGGCTCATTGAAAACTCGGCAGCACGTTTTCAAGCTCCAAAGGCAACAACAGAGCAACGAGGGGCAACAACAAATTTATACAAATTATATGTTTTTTATTGCTTACTTTTATGAACAGCTAACACAGCTAAATAGATTTATAGCCAACAACAACAACAACAACAAGGAATGGCAAGCAAAAAATCTGTTATTAAAATTTAATGAGTTGCGAGTGCAAAAAAAAAAATCTTAACTTTTGACAAGAAAAAAAAAAGCCATTAAAGTTCAGAAGATTCGCACCCACCACGCAAATCCGGTGGCAAACGATGACTTCTGGAAGTCATCAAGGACACGGAAGATCAGCAGTAATAAAAATGCCATTTATTGATTTTGAAGGCACACTTTGCAAAAAAAAAAAAAAAAAAAAAAAAATCCGCTCGCAAAAGAAAACAAAAACCTTTTCTTGTTCGCCCCTCAAAATCGTAAATAGGCAGCCTTCAACTCTTTATAAAGCAATAAAGATCACTAAAAAGATTCTCTTGAAGAAGAGAAGAGAAAACAGAGTCATCTTTTGTCTCTTTTTGTGCGAACAAACGAGCCACAAAAAAGCGAGGGAACACACGAAGGGTGCAAAAAAAAAAGTGCTGCTGCATTGTAAGGACTCGCGCGGCAACAATCGATCAATTGGCAATATTGAGACACACGAAAGAAAGGAAGGATCGTGCAGAAAACTCACGCACGCACTCGGCCGGCGCGCAGTGAAAGCAAACCGTGTGTTTGCCAATTTTTTAATTGATAAATGATTTGATTTCGGTGGATGCGTAGAGATAATGGCAAGATAAAGAGGATTCCACAGATGTGCAGCGCGATCATCCCCCCCGAATCGCGCACCGCGCACCCTGAGAACCGAGTTGAGCACCGAGTTGAGAACCGAGATGATCCGGTGATGCTCGGAGAGGCTCATTGATTAGCATGTCAATATATCATCGTCACCATCATCCGCAAGGGTGCTGCCTTCGTTGTTGTCCTCGGCTCGAGCTTTGTGTCAACTCTGTGTTTACCTGACAATCTACGGCGACTGATAACTGCGGCTGCGCCTGCTGGCAGCGATGATTTCAGCGACACGATCGCATCGCATGCATCCCATCGGCGAGGATTTCCGTCGATTCGACGCGATTGTTATGCAAACTATGAGAAAAAAACTCTGATCGTCCCCCCCGTCGGCTCAACGCCGAACGATCGTCAGCAGCATCATCATCACCATCCTCATCCTCATCAGAGCGAAAGGCAAGCAAACAAACTTCCCATTCCAGCATTCTTTCATTCATCTTAATAGCTGCGCGCTGCGATCCTCTCAATCGCTTTATCGATCGAAGTGCTGCGTGTCACCGCACCGCTCTGCTTTCTCCCTCCCCTCCGTGCGTCAGGATCCCCCATCGAGGAATCCTCGCGTTTTTGTCATCCACTCATCCGGCGACTTATTATGCGCAAAATTATGCAAAACGAAGACGGGAGAAGATATCCTGCCACAGGCATCCTTCGCAGGCATTAATAGATTTTCGGTTTATAAATTGCTCGAACCCTTGCTGCAGCAGAAGAAGGAAATCGCTTTTCTCCGCGATTGGCGGCTGATCGCGGAGGATTTCTGCTCCTTGGTGTCGATAGTTGATTCCCCCCCCCCTCCCCTCGTTATGCTTTCCTCCTCCTTGCCGCGTTCTTGTGCTGTGGCATTGTCGTCAATTCTTCGTCTTTGTGCGCTGCCAAGTTCCGGCGACTCCCTTCGCCGTTTATTAGCTGTATATTTCTGGACCCATTGCGAGGAAAGGACTTCCTCGTGTGTCTCCTCATCATCAGTCATAAATTCCGTGCGCACAATGAACGCAAACATCGCATCGTGATTATTGTTTGTGGTGTTGTTTTGCGCGCAAGAATGAAGTTGATTATTTTGTGAGCCTAATTTTTAGGGCTTTTATTGCATTGTTCGTGGATGTGACGTGTGTTGCTGTGTTTTGTTTGGTTTTGTTTTGTTTTGTTTTGTTTTGCTTTTTTTTTTTGCAAGGATCTATCGATGTTCGATGAAATCGGATGCAAGCCATCCGATTTTGCACATCTATTGAAACTTCCGCGATTGTTGGTTTTTGTTGCTCCTGTTCGATTGTCATTTAAATTGATTTGTTGTAGCAACTGTTAGGTGTTTAGAAATTTATTGCCACTTCGGTCGAGTGGCTTCCTGAGTCAGGTTCAGTTCGCGAAAAAGGGGTGATCAAGGGCGATGCCATCATTCGCTCTATTCAACTCCTCTTGTTTGCGTTTTATTGTTCGATTGTCATGCTGATTTGAGGTGAATTGATCGTAAAGATGCGGGAAAAATAGCTTCTTTCTTGACTTTCTTACGGAATTAACAAGGATGTGGATCTCCGATCGCGCTGTAATTTAACTCATTGTAATCACATCGACTCTAAATCGTTTAAATCACAATAAAGTTATATTTTTCTTGCATTTTATTAGTATTTTCTTTTCAATAATATTTTTATATTGCCTTTGAAGGCATTCAGAATGCTGAAAGAGACGAGACTTCATCTCGATATCGGTTAATCTGTCGACTGAAAATGCTTATTTTAATCTCTAGACTACAAAAATTTTCCGAACTCAATTTTCGAGTGCCGTCCTGAATCGAAAAATTCGTATCGTTTTATTATCATCTCGACTGAGATGAGATTTTCTTGATCGTCTCGATCTCTTTTATCGCCTTAAATTCGCCAGAGCTTACAAATTTCCTGAGTTATTAAATTGAAATGAATTTTTTTAGAGGTCGAGAGCTACTAAAATTTTTTTTTATATAGCCTTCCCTCTCCCTTCCCATTTTTTGTCTACACTGCCATTTACTTAATTCCACTTTCATTCAAGTGAAAATCCATTCACAGCCGCAGGTTCACACAACAAGTTTCCAGCAGTACAAAAGCGAAACTCACGAATTGTGAAGCACGGACACGCTAAAGGACGACCTGCCCGCTTCCTCTCTTCCTTCAAGTGACGCCCATATCCTCCTCAACCGTAATGCGGTGCACGAATAAAACACAGAAAAGAGGATGAAATCAGGAGCAGATGTTATGAAAATGTACGCAAAAATACACAACGGGGAAGACGAAATCCTCAGAAGGTCTCGCACAACAACAGATCTCGCGGCAACAACCACCGAAAACAAGATCCGGCTGTGGCAAGAACTACACAGAACAACAAAATCCACCAAGCAGTGGCAGCGACGGCGATCAGGAAGGACAACAGCAAACAGAAAAAAAGAGAAAAGACAAACTGATTCATCGCCACAAGTGCAGAATTAATCACTTCTTTGGTTGTCTTCCACGTCCTCCACACGATGACGGTGATCATCATCATCATGTTGAAGAAGTACAGAATGATCCGCTTAAAAAGTAGCAGGCAAGTGCCAGGACACCACGAAGGATATGCCAAAAAAAATTCGGCAAATTTTAAATATGCAACTCAAAACTGCAGAAATTGCAAAAAGTTATTCTTGCGCATTATTAAGTGAGAAATTCTACAAAAATTAACCAAAACAATATTCAGAACATTAAATGCGCACTTCAATATTTTGAAGTTTCAGCTCCTCGCCAAGAGCTCAACTCCTCTGGTGGTGCGTCCTGATGCGTCCTGATGCGTCGAGTTCTGAGCGAACAGATGTTGCGACCGAACAAGTGAAGTGCGAGTCCTCCACCTCCGTTGAAAAGGGAAATCTCGGGCGAACCTGTTTGCGAACCGTAAGACGACGACGATGGACGACGAACGACGTACGAAACACGATTACGTGGGAACACGAAACGAACGACGTTCGAATGGCAGCGTCATTATTCTGCGCCACCGTATGTTGCGCCAGCGGCTGGCAGGAACTGAATATTTATCGCGCTGCCTCCTCTTTTGATCGCGGACAGCATTCCCGCATGTTGTTCGATCGCTACGTCGCTGCGTCCCCGCGACGTAACTCGACCTGCGGCGTCACACAGATCGGACGCCGCCGCTCAGCGCGATAACCGCCGCTCGGTTGGAGTTCGGCTGTCGGGGGAAATTCAGTGGCTGCGGTGTCTCAGTGAATAATGCAGCCGCCGTCTTCACATATATTTTCAGGCAATGAGTGACATTTGGGTAGACTTTTGGTGTTAAATTAAAACATCGTTTATTAATATTAAAGGTTAATCTTCCTCCCTTCCTTCCTTCCTTCTCTCCTTCCGTAATTCCTGGCTTCCTTCCTTCCTTCCGTAATTCCTGACTGCCTTCCTTCCTTCCTTCCTTCCTTCCTTCCTTCCTTCCTTCCTTCCTTCCTTCCTTCCTCAGTTCCATCCTGTCTTACTTCCAAACTTATTTCTTTATTTCTTTCGAAAGTTTCGTATTTTATTAAATTTTCCACTATAATTTAGTTAATTTAAAACTGAATTTAAGTTATTTACAACTGAATTAATTTGCACAAAAATTGAACTCTCTAAAACCTCTCGTAAAAGAACAACAGATCCCTACTTTCTCTTCAGATTCTCGTCTAGTATTTTAATTTAATTTTATACACTTTTTTGAGATAAACCAAAAATCTCCCTACAATCAGGAAATAGTAAAAACAACCTCAGTTTGATTGAAAACTAGTTTAAGTTTTAGAAAAAATTAAAACAACTACAAAAACATAGAAATTCATGTACAAACTTTTTAATTAACAAAGAAAAAAAATCAAATCATTCATTACGCGCTGTTCTTTTGACAGCATTTTTTTTTCGTTAAAAGATGGATAAAAAATATCAAAACGTTTTTTTATTGTTTCTTTGCTGGATGAACAAAAAATACAAACTGGAAAAAATGGCAACTGAAAATGAAGGGTTAAAATTAACGGTTACAAAAAAATTTAAATACGCAACATATGAAAGAAGGAAAAAAATTACAAAAAATATGTTAGAACAAAAAAACGCATCCTGACTTTTTTCCATATGCGTCACAGAATAAAAAAAAAGAAACAAATCGCAGATGCGCATTCAAATTGCGTGAACTCATGGCAGCAACAACAACAACAGAGAGCTTGTGATTTTAATGACCACCGACGGCGCATCAACGAACGACTTTTTGTGGAAAAACGCCAAAAACTCATTTGAATGTCAGACAAGCCGAGCGATGAGCCGAGACGAGCCGAGCCAAGCCGAGCCGAGCGCCGAGCCGAGCCGAGCCGAGCGCCGAGCCGAAGCGCTAGTGATCATCCTTCACGCGCTTCTCTGCTGATAACAACGAGGACGAGTATGTGGAAAATTTTTTCTCACGATTTTGATAGAATTTTTTTTCCAAATCCTCGTACAGCTGACAGCATTCATCGTCCTGCAGGGTAACGATGACTCCTCTCGCAGTCCTCTAAGGATACGCAGCAGAAAAATGAAAAAAAGAAAATTTGCATACGCAAGAGAGACACAAATAAAGGCAGACAGACAGACGGACAGACACTCGCCCCGTGTGTGTGTGTGTGTGTGTGCGTGGAAAAAATCCGGATTTTTTGCCTCATTTCTATGCAAGAAATCCACGAAAGAAATTAATTTGAAGCGGCGAACGAGAAGATGCTTCACACAAAGGATCACCCGAGCGGTGAACAAAAGCCGAACAATGCCGAGTGACGCGATTAAGGAACTCCTTGAAAGGTCCTTCGTGCGCCAGCCGAGCATAATTTATGCACCTCACGGCCGCCGCGAGAGTTCGTTGGCTGCATACCGAAACGGGATTGGAAGACGGAGCGAGCGAAAGGGTGCCACGGATGAGGCAACCTCATCCGCAAACAGGATACCAGCACATCCTGCATTTACATATTTGATCGCGCGAAGCATTCATTCATTCAGAAGAAATAAAAGCGGAACAAAAGGCTTTCGACTCGCGCGATAGAGAGAGAGAGAGAGAGGAGAGAGAAGTTTTTAGAAGTCCTTTGGAAAAACGTAATTTCTTTCTATAAAAATTGTTACATTTTGTCATATTTTCTCCTTTAAAAGGATTCAGAATAATGATTTTGCTAACACAAAACAGTGACGCAGTTTATTTCTTTGCTACTCATTCAAAGTTCACACTCTCGGAGAAAAGCTTGCCAACCCTTTTAATATAAAATTCCGGTCACGATTGCTCCAGTCACTCGTATCCTCAGCGTACACAGTTGATCGCAAGCAGATGTCGGTGTTCTATTAATGGTTTTTCCTTTATTTACTAATCTCGAAAGACGTTGCGATGCGTTCAAGATCGCCGCTCGCATCCTTCCGTCGTTTCTCTTAGTTATGCAAATCACGAGCTCGTCCTCATTCCTTCCACCACCTCGGGGCATCCTTTCCCTCTCTCCCTCTCCCTCTCTTTGATTAATTAAACATTCTTTATGAGGCCCGCTTATCTATTCTTCGTTACGAGAATTATTCGAATGAGTTATTAGAATAAATATTGATCTTCATTAGTATTGAAAAATGACTCCTTATTTGATTTGAGAACTTGAAATGTTGGAAGTTTGAGGAGCAGATGTGTTAGAATCACTTTGTATGAGAACTTTTTGAATTTCAAAAATACAATCTTAGATTTTGAGTTAAGAAAATTAATCGACGTCATTTATTTGGCGTCATTAATGACAGTTGAAATTCCACGAATTCATTGAAGTTAGTTGAAATGTCAGCGGAAACTAAAGACGTCACGGCATTTCAATGACTTCAGCAGACTTCAAGGGATTTCAGTATTTTGAAAGACGGTTTTCTTCAACTTGAATGTCAGACAAGTCCTCAGTTTAAATCTGTACTTTGAAGTTTAATATTACAATATTTGCAAGAATTTTGACCTTAATGAAAAGATAACATCTTGCGATATACAAATATCGTGTCTTATCGTGTATATCTGTAGATATATCTGCGATATTTTAAGCTTCTTGACTTCATAACAATTGAGAAAACCTCAAACTATGAATCAAAAATGCTTAATTTTGCAAAAATTAGCGAAATCTGCAAATCATAGCCAAATTTAAGGAAGAAATAAAAACGAGAAGAAAACATTGAAATTGTTTGATTATGAATTAATTTGATTTAATGATGGATCGCTTCATGGCTGTCTAGCGAGCTCCGAAGCACTTCGGAGATTATGAAGAAAAACAAACTTAAGATTTGTTATTTCACTTCATTGGTTGTGGCAACCGGGCAACTCTGACTTTATATGCGACGTCGAAATTACTATCATTTCAATAAACAGCTGCCACTGCCGTCCGTCCCCCCCCCCAGGTGTTGCTTTACGTGGAGACCAAATGCAAATCGAAAACATTTAAATGATTAATTATCGCACATGTTAGCCAAAAATTCAAATAAATCTCAAGTCCTCGGCACAAACCCGTTTTTTGCCAAATCGGTTTATAATTTTATCTCCCTCGTTACTTTGCACAAAACGCTCAACCGGCGCTGCATCAAAACATTCGCGATTTCGTGTTATTGGCCTAAAAAACTGATGGGTGTTTTCGTCTTCCAAGTGGGCGTCAAAAACAATGCGATTTATAAAGTTATAATGCACTGGCTTGTTTTATTTGTAAATCACATCGAGATAATTTCGAACGGTTTTAACTAAAATTATATAAAGGTTATTGCTGAAAAAGATAATGAAACCAAATCCTTATTTTTATTGTACGATAATAAAAGCCGACGACCATCGATCGCTTAAGCAAGAGTTAGCTACGTGCGACAAAAACACGCACTCATCGGCCACTTTAATGTTTCTTTTTACGGCGCGCCGCCTTGCCGCTGCTGGACGGCTCCGGCTCTCGTTCCGGCACCACCACAGAGCCGCCTACGATCTCATCCTTGAGCTCCGACTCCTGTATCTTGGTTTGCGCGTGCATATAGAACATTATGTCGCGCAGCTGCTCGTTCAGGGACGCCAACTCAGCCTCACGCGACTCTTTGTACTCCTTGTATTGCTTCTCGAGAGCACTGTATTTTGTCTGCCAGGAGTTCTGATTGGTTCGCAAGGCCTTCGAGATCTCGGCTTCGTCAGCCAACTGCTTCTGCACCTCCTTCAATCTGAGAGAAGAGAATTTTTGATTTCACAACAACGCAACATTCATAACAACTCATTGCAACACTAACTTTGTTGCGTTTTGCGTCAGCTTGCGTTCCAGCGAGTGTTTTTCTTTGGTTAACGCTTGCACCTTCTGCTCCAGTGTGCTGAGCTTCGAGGTGGCGTCCTCCGCTGTCTTTCTGAACTCGCACCACTCTGCTTCGAAGCGATCCATACGCTCCTCGTAGTACTTGCGCTGCGTGTCCAGCTGAGACGTGAGCAGATAGGTGAACTCCAACTGCATGGAGTCGATCTTCTCTTCGCCGTCATCACTGGGAGCCTGTGCGGCCACCAGTTTGCCGTCAGTCTTGTTTTGGAACAAACGATGCACGAAGTTATCGCCAGCGTAGTCCCAGACTCTCGACGTGCCCAGCTGCATGGCGAACGTGTGATTGGTGGCACGAAAGTGTGCAGCTGCATGGCCGCCCTGATAGCGGCCGCAACCGACGTGGCCGCAAATCAAGCAAATCCAGAGCGCTTCAGTGCCCTCGCACTCCATGCACACCGAGTTCTCCATCAGTTCCGGGGTCTGCACATGACGACAGACCGGGCAAGTGGAGTCACCCCATTTGATGAGACAGTTGGCGTGAAAAACGTGATTGCAGAGAATCGTCAGCACGCCGTCAACACTTTCGTCCATGCGCTCCAAGCACACTAGCGGCGAGAAGGGAAGGAGTTGAGGAAGCTTTTCAAGACCCACTTAACTTGCGGAGAAAATACCTGGACAGGTAGGTAGCTCGGTGTGGCCCAGTGGAGGGACGCCACTTTCATCGCGCTCCACTTGCGAAACCCACACAGCGTGGCATACGGAGTCCGGCTCCAAGGAGTTGTAAGCAGCACCGTTGAAACTCTGGTAGAACTCCAATGCAGCTTCATTCGAGCGAAACCTTCAATGAAGAAATCGACGAAACTGTAAATGTTAACAAATTCACGCTCTTGCAGGGCACCGGCTACTCTTACTCCAGCAACACCATGAACTGATTCGGGCTGCCATCGCGCACGATGCGTACATGTTGGATCTGAGAGTGACAGGGAGCCACAAAGCCCAGCAAATCGTGGCAGCTAAGGCTGGCTGGCACAGCCAACAGACACAGTTGGTTCGAAGGTCCTTCCTTGATCTCCTTCCGCTCACTGCAAGCGGGTGGGAAGTCAGTACAACCAAAAAGCGGCCACACACACACACACACAGGCAGGTGTCAATGACTCACTTCTTTTTGTACAAATGAATGATGCCTCTGGTCACTTCAACGCTTGGATTCCCAGAGAAGAAAGAGATTTCCTTCGGAAACTCTGATGTAAGCTGTCCCTCCTCAAATGGCGTGACCTCGCGAGTGCTGGTGGCACGCTCACGGCGCCTTCCCAGATCAGTGGAGCTCATGCTGGCGCTTTCCTGGCCGTCCGCGTTTACTTGCTGATTCAAAATCTGATTGCTGTACGTCTCGATAGTGATCTCGGTGGGTGAGCGTAGACCTCGATCACGTTCACGCTCCTTAAGAACTCGCGGGTTAGTCGGATGCTCTGACGAAACAGCTCCGTCTTCTGTTGAAGGAGATAAATTTCGATTTTCTAAATTTAGTTTCCGGGACGAAACAAAAAATTCAGCTTACCAAATTCTTCACTCTGCTGTGATTCGATCTCAATTTTGAACACACAAAGAGCGACTTTGTTTGGCATTTGAGACTTCAAGTTGAAAATAGGGCTTTTTTCAGTTTTTACTATAGTTAAATAATAATACAACACTGTTATTTGCAAAGGAAGATTCCCGAAGTAAAGAAACTGGAATAACTTCCATCACAAAAGTAAAATCCGGAACGTCAAATTTTGAGAGTAAACAAAATTCATCAAAACAAAGCAGAAATACTGTCAAATTTATTGTTATACGTTACAGTGGTGGCGAAGAAAGGTTCGTTATAATGTGTTTTCTCTTTATAGCAAAACATTTTGACAGTTGGCCATCTGACTGATAATGTGAATTAGTCCCTTCTTCTGTTCCATGTATAAAAGAATTTGGTGCGTTTGACACTGGCTATGTAACACTAGATGGCGCCATTATAGACAGTGAGTTTATTTTGCTGCTTTTTTCACTAAAGCCTCTCGACTTCTGTTATTACATTTCCGCTAATGCAAAGAAGTCTTTTTGGCAAAAGTGCCTCAATTTATTCTTTCAGCTGCAATTTAAATACAGCAGCAACTTAAGGAATCTGTTCAAAGCGCCATTTTGTTAACGGAAGAGCGTCATTACTTTAACAGAGGAACACAATGTATTTAACAGAGGAACACAAGTTGCTAACAGCAGTTAGCAGTTCACTTACAGATTTAAAAATGATGTAATAAAAATCAACCACTGGAACAACAATAACAACAGCAACAATATACCTGTTAATGCCAAACTCACTGCTGTTAGGTCGCTGTGTGTGTGTGCGGATGTAAGGAATGAGGCAACAGAGTAATGAAGCAACAACAACGATCAGCACAACCGACAACCCCACTGAACGGAACACGCGACGAAAAATCGAGGAGTCGACGTCGGTCGTCGTCTGAATGGGGAGACAAAGCGAAGCTCCAGTCAACGCGTCACCAGTCGGTTGTCGTTTGCTGCTGCCGCTGCTGGTGTACGTAATTCGCGCGGCGAATTTTCCCGTTGAAAAATTTATCTAAGCGTAAAAAACAGCCAACAATTTAGGACGAAATTGCAAAGCAATAAATCTGAAAACCATTTTAAATCGGTTGTCTGAAATAATTAGAGAAAATAGCTGGTTTAAAAATCATTTATTCACTTAAATTCACTTTCACGAAATCAATTATTTATTTCGCGCAGAAGTAATCGCAGGATATTTCGATGGAATTTCTTCGCAGTTGTGCAGCGTTGGGAAAATTCGTGCTCAGTGGGGGAAAAATCAATTGGGTGTCAAGAGCGAAAAATAACTGTAATAACAGTATTAGCGACCTTATTGTTGTTGTTGTTGTTTATGTCGTGTCGTCAGCCGCTCCTCGCTCCTCGTTTCCCTTCCTAGTTCTCGTCCTTCGTTTCGCTTCTCGCTTTCATCGTCGTCGTCGTCGTTGTCAGCATAACAACAGCTAATAAACAACAATGCAAAGTGTTGTTGTGAGAAAAAACTGTGGCTTCCTTGTTGTTGCTGCTGCTGTTGTTGTTGTTGGGTTCATTAAAATTTTGTGTTGGTTTGTGCTGCACTCGTGAAATTCGAATCCTTTCTTCCTGCCGCTGTTTTTGTTGCTGCTGAGCAACTTGTACAGTTATTCGTTGGCTTGTAAATTTGTTTTCCTCGAAAGCGTCGCTTCAGTTTCGTCGATTCCGTTTTTCTTTGTTGAGTATGAAAATAATAATAAGATTTTAAAATGCTGAAATTAGTCTTCTCTTTTGAGTGGAAGGGCAATTCGTCTCCTTAATCACCTTTTTTTCTGCTCTCGCAACTGAAAATAAACGCGCTCTCTCACTCGCACACAAACACACAAAACAGATCAACAGACCGAAGCGAAGCGAAGCTCAAGCTTGGCGCCCTCCATCTTTAGCTTTTGCTCTTTCTTCTTCCAACTTGTTTTTGCACAGCCGTTGTTACTCGCTCACTCCACACGGCAAACACAACCACACACACTCCACACAGTCCACCACACACTCCACACAGTCCACCACACACTCCACACACTCCACCACACACTCCACACAGTCGACCACATAAGTCATCCCAACCTCAACTAGTCTCTGGTTTGCTTTCACTTTTCAGCAAAAACCTGTTAGTTCAGTGCATTTGGGAGCACCAAGCACCAGTCGCCAGTTAAAAAGTCAACAGCACAAACAACAAACATAAACAGCACAACACATCATAACAACAACAACAACAACGTGAACAACGCATTCAAACGGCACTCAAAGTGTGCTGCGGCGTCGCGTTTGTTTTAGCATTTCAAGTGCTTAAGTTGCACTTTTGGTGTGAATGCTGCTGCTGCTGCTGCTGCTGCTGCTGCTGTTAGTTTGTTGTTGTTGCTGTTGTTGTTGCTGTTGCTGTTGTTTCTGTTGTTGTTGTTGGTTGCCATCATTATTGTTGCTGGTGTTTTTACTACAATCACCGTTGTGTCGCGACGCACGTTGTTTGCAATGCGTATTCCAGGCGTCGCCAAAGGACAACAAGTTCTCTCTAACAACAACAAAGCCAGAGAGTAAAAACTGCTGGCGATGGTGAACAGTGGGACAATTTGCTTAAAAAAGGCAAAAAATATAACAAAAAAATAACAAAGCAGTTAAATTACAAATTTAAACAAAATACAAATTAATTTTTCACTTTAATCTTAAATAATTTCATCTAAACTTTTCCAGTTTCAAAAGTTGTCTCAAAAGTTGTCGCAAAAGTTGTCGCAAAAGTTGTCTCAAAAGTTGTCGCAAAAGTTGTCGCAAAAGTTGTCTCAAAAGTTCTTCGCAGTAATTCCGGCAATAATTTCATTTCTATTTTTTACGCAACAAGTTTTAACAAACATTTCAATTTTACTTCTGTCAATTTTGCAGTTTGCTCCACCGTATTTTTGTGATGAGAGGAAAGTGCGATTTTAACTCACTGCAAGGAGAAGTTAAATTTTAAGCCCGCCTTTGTAGGCCAAAAATAAAGTGATTTTAAAAATGCTGTTGTTCTAGTTGTAGTTGTAGTTGTTGTAGTTGTTGCTGTTGTTGTTGTTGTACATCAAAGCTCTACCAACACCGTTGATTACCATGCCGTGCTGGCCACCGCATTGAGCGACGATGACGTTGGCGGTGAACTGGTTTTCCAGCATGTTAAGCAACTCCAGTCTCGGCAGCGAGACGCGCTGGATGTCTCGTTGCGCGTTGCGAAGATAACTCAGTCAGTAAAGCGAGAAGAGCGCGCCAGCAACAAAAACGAAAGCAAGAACGAACGAAAATCGAAAGCTCGCCCGACAAGAAAGTGAAATTCATTGAACGGAATAAAAGTGAAAAACAGAACAAAAGTGAAAAACAGAACAAAAACAGGGAAGGAGTGTAAAAAAAAGGCAAAAATATTTAACTCAAGCTAAAGAATTAAGTGGCGAAAATCCCACAACTTCTCGACTGAAGCTGGCCTTTAAATTGTGTTTTTCATTTTATTGCTGTGGTGGTGCGCCTTCCGTGCGGTTGCATCAGCAGGCACACACACACACACACACGCACACACACACACACACGCACACGCACACACACACACACACACACACACACACACACACACACACACACACACGCTCTGCTAAAATGACTCTGCTGCTGCTAAATAATCTAACGAAGAAGTTTCGCTGGCTGCGCTGGTCCACCATCGTCGCGCTCGTCTTCTACATCTTTTTCATCGGCTTGATTCTGCACAGCACGTCGTACAAGTTGGCGAAAACGTTGACGCGCACCAGCACGAGTCGAACGCAGCGCGCCACCAATTCGCTGCCGCCAGACACATCGCTGGTCACCACTTCGCTTGACAGCGCGCGCAGTAAAGATGGCGGCGCGCAGAGACGTCGCGAGCAGCAGCCGGCTCAGCCGGAAACTGTAATTTTGGCAGCGAGCTCCGTGAATGAGAGGCAGATTTTGGAGAAGGCATTCAAGAGGTGAGAGCGATGCAGGGGCGTAGAGGGGTGTCAGGGGAGCAGCTGCCCCCCGAGAATTTCAAGTAGTTCGAAAAGAAAATTTATGTGAAAAGAAGCAGCAAAAAAAAAATAATGTAATAATTTAAAAAAATAATGAAATTAAACAAAAATGTTACCCTGCCGCAGAAACGCCGTCTACGCCCGCGTTGAGGTGAGCGAAGTTGGTTGGACGCAATTATTGCGGCTGTGAAGTGGGTTGCGCTGCAATTAAATGCTTAAAAAGCGCTCAGCAAGTAGAGCAAAACTTCTCCCCGTGAGTTTTTAAACGCTCAATTTTCGGGCGGATTTCTAGAGAAGTGAAGAGGCAACAATTTGAAGTGAAATCTGGAACGAGAAAACTCATCGTCTTTCTATTTCCAGAGCCGACTCGAACAGCGACGGCCAGCTCAGCATTCAGGAGTTGGCGCTCTACATCAACCGCAAGATAGGCGAGCACATCGACGAGGCGATCCGTCTGAATGCGCGCGAGTTCCAGCGCGTCGACGTCGCGCCCGCGGACGGCCTCGTCACGTGGGAGGAGTACCACCGCTTCTTCCTGCGGCAGCACGGCTTGACGGCGGCCGACCTCGACGACCGCGACGAGATCAAGCACACCGCGCTCAACCGCGAGGCGCGCGAGGACATGCTGCGCGACAAGGCGCGCTACGCGGAGGCAGCGCGCACCGACCTCTTCAGCCTCACCATCGACGAGTACCTCTCGTTCCGCCATCCCGAGTCGAGTGTCACCAATCTGCTCGAGCTCGTCGACGATCTGCTGCGTCTGTTCGATCAGGACGGCGACGATCAGCTGACGATCGAGGAGTTCAGCGATGTCAGCGTGGACGACGACGACGACGACGATCTGCATCGCAAGTCGTTGATCTCGAAAACGGTGGTGGAGCGGCGCGAGGAATTCAAGCGCATCATCGACAAGAATCACGACGGCAAAGCAGATCGCGGAGAGCTGCTGGACTACGTGAATCCCAAGACGCCGCGGTACGCGCTGCAGGAGGCTGCCACTCTCTTTCATCTCGCCGATGAGAACAAAGACGGACGCCTCTCGCTGGATGAGGTAAGCAGTGAGAGCGGAGTGCAGTTAAATGCTCAAATATATTAACGTCTCTCTTTCCCCGTGCACACTTTTCAGTTGGCTTCGAACTCGGAAATCTTTCTGACCTCGAAAATGATCGACACCGCAAAAAGTTTCCATCAGGAATTCTAAATAATTCGACGCAACTCGACGCATTTAAATTAATTAGCGAAAAATCACATCAATCTTGCAACAAATTTCTCACCTGCCTAGACAAATATTTTCCACTCGCGTAGATAATTAGAAAAATTAATTCGTGGAACTGTTAGTGATATTAATATTTAAGTTATATTTCACCGAATAAATACATTAAATTTTTGTACATTCTTCAATTTAAAATAAGTCTTTTTATATTATATGAAATCATCAAACTTTCATTGTAAACTTTTATTGTAAATGCAATAAATTCACAGAATAAATTAGTTCGTCTAATACATTCCATTAAAATAAGAAAAACTTGTAAATTTCTATGTAATTTTTTTCTAATTTTAATAAGCTTCGAATAAATTTGGAATAGAAAAATTATTACTTTCGTTTTTCTTCTTTATATTTGCTTGCAGAAGATTTTATTCGAGAATTCTATGAGAGAAATTTAGAAGACTTTAATAATAAAGTTCACTGAAACCTTAAAAATTGAGAATCCTAAAAGGAATCTTTTGAAAATTTCCTGCAAATGGCAAACTCATTTTCCACTTCTTGAAAACTCACTGAAAACTTCTAACTTCTGAATAACTTCTGAATAAATGAAGCATTAGAAAATATTAAAAGTTTAATTAATTCATCATTATAAAGTTTTTAAGTTACCCTGTTGTGATGTAAAGTTATTGCAACAAAGCGTAAAAAAGCAAAAAAAAGTTCTATAGAAAGTTCTCAATTATGCAGAGAGCAAAAAATACGTTGGCTTCTCTTTTCCAGTAGAAACCATAGCAATTTTTGTTGAGTACAAACGAAAGACTGAGAGCACACGGCAATAAACGTCACCAGTCAATACATTCCAAGCAGACTAGTTAATGAGAGTGTTAAGCAAGTAATTAGTTTTGGTAAAATTCAATGAGTGAATTTCTTGATCAAAGACACTTCAGAACCGCTGCAGTAGATAACAACATCATTCAGTGGACAATCATATTTCCTGCAACTTCTAAATATTTACACTTTTCCCAAAACTTTTGCAGTTTTTATGCGAAATAATCGCTTTGCAACCAATGAAATAATCGCTTTCCAACTGCTTGTAGTTGCAACCAAGTTTTCTGCTTGAAAATAACCGGAGAGAATGTGCACGTGAGCAAAATGCATGTATTAAATTTGCAAACAACTAACACTGCAGAAGAATAGTAAGAACTTGAGATTTGAGTTGATTTGTAATCTCACTTCCAGCTTCTATTGCATTCGCAAAGTAGTGGTTGCGGTTTAAAGGTCGCTTTGATGTTTTCCGCTTGAAAAAATTACGCAAAACCGAACATTTTCTACAGCAGAGATGGCGGATTCCAAATTCGAGCGACCTGTTGAGGCGAATGTTATTTGGTTTCGTCATGGATTGCGGCTTCACGATAACCCCGCGCTGCTGGAAGCCATTTCCGACAAAAACGATGGCGTTGCATTAATTCCGATTTTCACATTCGATGGCGAGAGTGCAGGTGACGCGAATGTGCTGGAGGTGGTGGAGGTGGCAAGAGTGAGCTTATTTTCTCCAATATTCTCGTCTATTACACGCCCCAGGCACCAAATGCGTTGGTTACAATCGAATGCGTTTCCTGCTCGAATCTCTGAAGGACATCGATCAGCAACTGCAACAGGTGAGCGGAGCAGGCGGCCATCTGTACGTCTTTCGAGGGCATCCGAGTGCGATCTTTCGACGCATCAACAGTCATGTTCGCATTCGCAAGATCTGCTTCGAGCAAGACTGCGAGCCAATCTGGCGCGAGCGCGATGACTCGGTGAAGAGTTTGTGCCAAGAATTGGGAATACAAGCGGTGGAGAAGGTGTCGCACACCTTGTGGGATCCCAGGAAGGTTGTCAGCACAAACGGTGGCATTCCGCCGCTGACCTATCAAATGTTTCTGGTAAGTCTAGCTTCCTCAACTTCCTTCGTCAGTTTATGGCCCTCCGAGGAAGGCATGAGATTAATTCCACTCTCTACTACTGCAGCACACAGTGCAAATTATTGGTTTGCCCCCTCGCCCCGTGGACGATCCTAATTGGAAGGACGTTAAAATTTTCAATTTCCCCCGTGATTTACTCAACGAGTTGAATGCCTTCCGTCAGGTGAAAATCCAATAATTTTTACTTACTCTGTGATTTTTTTAATTTACGCCTGCATTCCGTGTCGCGGCACGTAGTTTCCCACACCGCAGGATCTCAATGTCTTCCAGGAACACGATACGCTCACCGCCCGTCGTTCCGTGTGGAGAGGCGGCGAAACCCCGGCGCTACTACTTCTAAATCAACGTCTCCAAGTGGAGGGAAACGCTTTCAAACAGGCTTGCTATCTGCCGAATCAGATCAACCCCAACATACTCGAGTCGCCGAAATCGATGAGCGCCCATCTGCGCTTCGGCTGCCTGTCGGTGCGGCGTTTCTACTGGGACGTGCACGACCTCTTCACGAACGTACAGTCGTCGGAGGCCTCCGGCTACGGGTTTCAGTTGGCGGACGGGGCACACATCACCAGCCAGCTAATATGGCGCGAATACTTCTACACGATGTCGGTCAATAATCCCAACTACGATCGCATGGAGGGTAACGAGATCTGCCTGAATATACCGTGGGCGCCTTCGGTGCCAGACCATCTACACCGCTGGAAGATGGGACAGACCGGATTTCCTTTAATCGATGCCGCTATGCGTCAACTACTCTGCGAGGGTTGGCTTCATCATACGCTGCGCAACGCGGTGGCCACTTTCCTGACGCGAGGCGGACTCTGGCAGAGTTGGGAGCATGGATTGCAACACTTCCTCAAGTATTTGCTGGATGCGGATTGGTCGGTGTGTGCCGGCAACTGGATGTGGGTATCATCGTCGGCATTCGAGCAATTGCTGGACTCCTCGCTGGTCACGTGTCCTCTGGCGCTGGCCAGACGTCTGGATCCAAATGGCGAGTACGTAAGGCAATATGTGACCGAGTTGAAAAATGTACCCAATCAGTATATGTAAGTGAAAAATCTCTGCTTCGTCACTTTCAAAGAATTGAAACCCTCTGAACTTTTATCCTCGTGTTGCAGACATGAACCGTGGCGAATGCCTGCCGATCTGCAGGAATCTGTGGACTGCATTCTCGGCGTTCATTATCCGGAGCGTATAATTGATCTCGGTGTTGCCTCGAAGCGTAACATGCTTGCCATGAGAGCTTTGAGGAAGTCATTGATCGAGTGTGGTGCACGCGACGCGGGTAACCCACATTGCCGTCCCTCGAGCGATGAAGAAATCCGACAGTTTTTCTGGTTAGCTAATTAGTCAGCAGCACATCAAGGAGTGCAAATTTAATAAAACTATAGAAAGTCCATTTGCAGTAGTAGAGCTGTGCTCCCAAAAGACCAAAAATTAGGCAATTCCAAGGGAAGAGTTGACCATTGAACGCTATTTATATGCATGTCCTGCCTTAGACTCCTTTAAAACTCCGACGTATTGCTCCCGTATAATAGGTCTGAATTAAATGACTCTAGCAAGGCCGGATAAACACATTTTAGAAGGCCGGATAAACACTTTTAGAAGGCCGGATAAACTCATTTTAGAAGGCCGGATAAACACTTTTAGAAGGCCGGATAAACACATTTTAGAAGGCCGGATAAACACTTTTAGAAGGCCGGATAAACTCATTTTAGAAGGCCGGATAAACACGTAAACCTTAACCTAACCTAACCTAAGGCTTTTCACCAGGAGCTACAAAATCGTATGCCGAATTCCTGGTCCCTTTTTATTTATCTGAAGAAAAATTATTCCTTTTTATTTCTCTTAAGATTTTCATTTAATTTGTCAGTAAGTTTAAATACAATTTTATGTTTTCAATCATCGAAATTAGACTAAATACTTTAAGTGATTATTAAATATTTTTCCTTAAAATAAGTTAGCTAATCATAAACTAACTTTACTTCTAAACCGCGTTTTAATAAAGTATTTCAAAGTTTTTGTTTTAAAAGCAGTTGTACACCAGGAAAAATTTATTTCAATGAAATAAACGCAGAGGAAGCTTTGTCATTTACGGGTAATAAGGGTCGTACAACAGGAATGAAGGATTATCAAAGAAAGGACCAGGAAAAAAAGCCTCACTAAATTATAAAACTAATAGACACAAAAAATATTCATTAAAAATTGGAAAAATACTTCTATTTTGAAAAACCTTTTGAAAATTAAGCAACAATTACACTGTTAAAAGGTGAAATAAAATTTGTGAAAAATACCTCCGGGGAAATCTTTTTACTTAATACGAATCGAGGGAAGACTTATAATTTCATTGACTTCAACATTTCTGTTGTATCAAACAAGATTTTAGAGAACACAAACATTAATTGATATTTTGAAATGGCTACTTCAATACAGGTGGTCCTAATTAAAGTGATCTGTGTGAACTAAATAAATTCGTTAACAAATTAAAAGAAGTGAAAACTTCTAAAATGCGTCATTTTTAGCAGCTTTTGCATTTTCAATATATTTAACACGAGTCCAGCTTGCGTATGGATTACCAATAATTGTTTTGCTTAACTCTAAAAGTCAAAATCTCAATCCAAAATTCAAATTTTCGTTTATAGAAATTCAACAGCAAAAATTTTAGATTAAAACTTTAAAAGTTCATATCATTTTAATTGCATTTTCTTCCACTCTGCTACTGCATTTAATTTAATTACATATGAACATTTTAAGGTTTTTCATATAAATTCTTTTCACATGATAATAAATTCCAAATGCTTGACTAATATATTTATGTATTTTTATACGAGTATGCGTGCACGTAAAATCTGTTTTGCTGGTTTTGCTTTGTCAAAATATAAATATTTCTGCTTTCTATGTTGTAATTGTGATAATTTGACTTCGCCAAATAATGTGTGTTTTAAAATTAAATCAGATTTTTTACTTAATTGTTAAATTTCTTAATAAACTTTTCGCACAATAATTACATTGGTTAAAGAATGTTTCCGCTTTGTTGTATATTTTTAAGGATTCAATTTCGTACGTGTTTTCAGGCTTGTAGATTTATGTGCAATAAAAGTTCTTTATCGTGGACGTATAGTTTGAATTAAGTTCACACATGAATGATATTTTATTATCAACTTTTTAAAATGGAGATCTTTATTATAAACTTTTTAAAGTTGCTGCTTGTAATTGAATTTATTTGGAAGCGACATTTGACAAAGTAGATATTTTCAAGCTGGTGAGAAAGTTACCGATATATTTCTTAATTTGTTGATTGAAAATTGCAAGTGCGTAACCGATATTGGAACGGCATTAAGAAATTTCAATACAGACAAAGAATGTATATTAATATGTCAATCAATCAATTAAACCAAACCATGAGAAAAAGCAGATTATCAACACTAAAACTTAAGATTATGAAAAACCTCTCAAAATATTAACAAAATTTATATACAATTCTGAAGCAAAAAAATTTGCGGCAACTAATTCTCTTTGAAATTCTATCAAAATTTCTTTAAATATATAATTAAACAAATCACAAAGTCAATATCACGAAAAGATCGCACAATTCTTAACACTTCATCGTATCTTACAATACAAAAATGCAGGAAGTTCCTAACTTTCATGAAAACCGAATCTACGCTGAAGGATTTACGAAATACGAACTAACGATTTAATGCGTATATCGTAAAAATATAGCTTCCTATTTTCCTTGCAGCTCATTTAATAGCCAGCTGATAGCAGCTAGCTGTTAAATATATCACTACGATATAAAATATACGCTCTGGATTAGATGAAGGAACCTATTGCATCCTAAAATTGGACCGATTCAGCGAAAATGGTGAGACGCAAAGCATAGAAAAGCCGTACAAAAGCCATCTGATTTCAAGTGTGATTGGTTGAAATACAAAGCACGAGCTGTAATAGCATAAAATTCATTAAATACGACTAAACATTTCTAAGCGTGCGTGCGTGTGTGTTTCTTTTAGCCACATACTCGTAATTGGTAAACCATCTACACGAAATGTAATTCGATTGAAGTACTTTTCTTTGTTTTTATATTTCCTAGACATGGTTTTTATTTCTTGATCTTAATACGCTTGATAATACAATTTTAATAATTAGATAAATTTATTTTAGTTTACATAAATAGCAGACATCTTTAAAATTTTTATTTTAATTAAATATATTTAACTTTACTTGTTATTCTCTCAATATAAATTTGCTTTAAATAAAATTAATTAACATTCTACGTTTTCATAACATTTCCTATTTTTTAAAACGCATTTCCAACTGCTGCTAACTTCTGTACGTACATAAATGTAACTGTGTAGGAGTTAAGCTATGCTGGTGTGTGTGTGTGTGGGTGTGTTGGATGTGTATGTGTCAGTGTGCACCTGTTTTTTAATCTTAATGCAGTCATAGAAGTATGCATGCAATTAGCTGAATGCAAATAAAATAAATTAACTAAAATTGTTATCTAGAAACACAAAATATGCACTCATCTGCATCCTAACTATTTTCTTCCTGCCTCTCTGTCACTACGAGCTGGGCTTAGACTGAAAAATGCTGTCTTAAACTATTGCTTGCTGTTTAATTAGTTCTTTTCTGCTTCATCTCTTGTTCTAAATTCTTAACTATCCTTTCAACTTTGCAATCAGCAGGAATTGGGCGCAGGTTGCACTCGCAGGACATCGACATATTGTTGGTTGTTGTTGTGCCGTCGTGTCCGCCTTAATCACAGTCCGCACGCATGCCTCGCACCTCACCCTGCTGGCGCTGCTGATCCAATTCCTCTTTGGTCTTCTCCTCAATGGCACGAATATCTTCCATTGTCAGGCCGTGCCAGCGATCAGTCCAACAGAAGACTTGTCTGCAAATAGCGATTAAGACACGTAATAGTATGCGATTAACTTCTCTTAGCATCAACACACCGATGGAATTTTGTAAATAATCTTCGCTCTGATTTCTGTATGAAATTTTCTATCCTCGTCTGCAGTCCGAACCATTTGAATTCGCTTGTAACCAATTTGTAGCAAGTCATCACAGGACTAACCTTCTTCTTCCAATCAAGTTCTGCCAGCGGACCACGACCGGTTTTTTCTGATTTGTATCTGTGTGGATTTTAATAGTTTGTAGTGTGAGGATACAAAAAAATGTTGAAGCAATTGACAGGAGCCGTTCTTACTTTGTTGGATCTTCGTCGGCTTTGTAATCGGCAGCTGGCACAGGATCGTGGGCGATGTCGATGAAGACCACTTCACGTTGTTTAAGTTTCTCCGGTGGCAGCTCGTGAACCTGATAAGTATAAAATGTGGAATATTTAAATGAAACTGTTAGTACTTTTTTTACACTTCAAGATGTGTGATGCAAATACTATCGCTACAAGTTCTCCACAACAGGCACAAAGAGGGAAAGTGTGTTTATTTCATATGGTATGCAAAGTGCAATACATGATATTCTTTCCTTACTCATAACTGCAATCAAATAAAGTTCTTTCAGATATTTAACTATATGATAAACATGATTATTAGCAGTTATTATTAATGACAATAAAGCAAAATCTATGCCTCTGAAAAGCATGCAAGGTTACATGAAAACATGATGAAAACAAATGAAAACAAATGAATGCAAAATGTAACAATCGTGTACTACAAGGATTCTACTACACCATTAACTACCTCTACAACTACGAAACACAAACACCACTCACATTATTTTGTTCACCGATGTCAGCTACATGAAGCGATTCAATGCAAATAATGAAGTTTTCTTTCATGTATCCCGGGTTCTGTAGTTTGTTGGGTTTCCAATAATACACGGAATTCACACAATGGCATTCACACAAACACACACACGACGCGTATATATATATATATATATATATATATACATATTTTATTAGAAAAAGGAAGCCGAACATATTTAATTTCGTTAGTTAATTGATGATTGTTTTTTTTGTTTTTGAAGAATATGTTTATGAAGAATGTTTTTCCATCACCAGTTTTTTGCGTCAGCGTGATTGATTTTTAAGATAAAACAATGTTAACAATAGAGATGGATAAGAACAGAGAGAGAAAAGAAAAAAAAGAGAAAAAAAACGTTAGTGCAATTTCTGTATATTTAAACTTACGTTCTCCTCCTCGCCCGCGTTATCCAAATGCAAAGTGTCGATAACAATTCTAAATCCGTCTTTCATATACTTAGGATTCTAAAACAATCATTGCGTAATTATTAACAACAAAATAATAAGAAAATTGATAGGTAGAGAATAATGTGGAGGGAGTCCATACTTCTT
This sequence comes from Sicus ferrugineus, assembly GCA_922984085.1. Taxonomy (NCBI): domain Eukaryota; kingdom Metazoa; phylum Arthropoda; class Insecta; order Diptera; family Conopidae; genus Sicus; species Sicus ferrugineus. The sequence goes on from OV277352.1 coordinate 2,361,054, forward strand.
AAGTTTCCCTTCTTTCGAATTATTTACCTATTTCTGCACTTTCATTCCTGTCTTGAAATTCAAAGTAAAAAAGAATTAAAATTGTCTTTTTCATATATTCTCCGCCGAATATATTAAATTCTTTAAAATAAATTAAATTCGTATAATACGAATATATTCTTCTCATCATAGCGATATTTTCCACAAAAAGAATCTCACAGCTAAATTCCTTTTTAAAAATTCCTCATTTCTAAATTAACATTTCGCTCACTCGGATAAATTTTCATTAAGTCATCGCCCACTACAACTTACCGTAATTACTGTTCTGCAGTAGGGATAGGCATTCCATGCCTCCTCGTGTATTTCTAAGGAACCCTTGGGCGCCAACAGTCTGATAAATGCTGGAACTTTTGATGCCAAGTGATAGATTTTGTATGTATATTGACCGGAGCGATATTTACCACCTAGCGAACACCAAACAGAGGGTTGTTATTCCAGGAAGCTATGCTAGTATTAGCAGGTATCAGCTGGCACTTACCCAGCAAAGGGTGATTATCGAAGGGTTCATTTTTCAGCACTTCTATGCCTTCGCCGCCACCCGTTTCGTTCTTTGATGCTTCGGCAACTGAAAAAAGTTGTGCTACTTGATACTGTAATAATGGAAGAACAGTACAAATCAACCTTTAGGTATAATTTCAGGTTTTAAACTTAAAATGATACAAAACAATAATATAGCTGACCACAATTGTACGAACCTCTTCTACTGTTAGTGGCAGGGTAACTCGGCTAAAAAGAAAATAGAAAAGAGGAAAGGGTTTTAAATAAATAGAAAATATGAGTTTGCAACTTCTCAGTAGATATATTCAAAGAATAATGCATTTATTTCAACTTAAATTCATCAAAATAACTTATCATAAGTCAAAGAAAATCTTCACTTTCTATTCGTATTTTTATTTTAACGATACTACTCAAGTATAGAAGATCATATTTATTTATATATTTTCATTTTCTTCAATTTTGTAAAATATATGATTATTCTAAAGCTTTAATACAGCTCAAGTAACATCCTTTTTACAAAATTATTAACATTATTTTTACGAAATTATTAGCTTTTGTGGAAATTAGAGCGAAAATTACAGACATTATTATTCTTTACACCTTTTCATTTTAATTTTCTTTAAATCATTGAATAATTTTTCACACATAATAAACTGAATAAAGTTTTAAGAATTATATTTCAAAAGCGTTTCTTTCATATCAAAACGTTGCAGGCTTGATATCCTTTCACCAAGCATCCTTTAAGCAAGAAAAAAAAACGAAATGTTTGCGCAGAAAACCTTGACTCTTTTTCCTCAAGTTGGGTGTTTTTTGCTGCATCTACTATTCCGCAGACAACACCAACTATAGAGAAAAGCCGTCGCATTGAAGTACGTTCTAAAAATATTTAAAAATAACACTGACATCTTTTTGTTGGTCCTTAGAAATTTATTTCTTCTCCAGGCTGCAATAATAAAAACAAACTTTTAAGAAGAATTGCTAAATAAAGTTAAGCATTACTTTGAAATCAATTAAAACGTTCAATTTTTTTGGTTAAAAACAAAAATAACAACAGAAAATAATACGAAGAACCAAAGATAATTTGAGATAAACTAATTTTATTTAATTTCAAGTTGTTATTTCCAAATTTTAACCACCGTTTTTAACCACCATTTAAATTAAACCAAACGCCATTTTTCAAAGGATTCAGATACGAATTTTGATTTGAAAGGAAATCGCAGAATAGAAAAAGTCCTACGGTAGCATTCAGCTTCAAGTCTATTGTTACCATTCTTTTCAGTGTATTTTTTGTTATTATTATGCAATGAAATGCATTTTGGACGCATTTACCTTTTTTTCAAGAAATACTTATTCTTGTCAGACGACGGACAAGCAAATGGCGACCAAGAAGAAAAAAAGTAAAATCACAGATAGGAGAAAACTAGAAGTAGGTCATAACATCAATTTAAATTATTTCAATGAAAATACGCTGTTTCAACTTACTTTGAACATAATAAGATTTCACTGAAAAGCAATAAAATAGCTGTACAGACATCTCTACAAATCAGGTCATGTAATTTAATAACTTACGATTCTTTTATCGAATAGAATTTAGGGAACTCTGAGACAATTTTTAATTATTCTATTTTAATTAAACTAAAAATTCTCTCTTAATAATTTCTTTAATCTTTTTATACTTTCTTAACATAATTTAAATAGAAAAGTAAAATACAAACGCATGCTATAAACATATATATGTTTATTTATATAATATTTATAAATATTTATTTTGCTCTTCAATAGACGTGAAAAGCAGAAATTTTTGGATCAGACTAATTAAAACGTAACGAAATCAGAAATTTATTTTTAGATAAAGATTCAATAAATCAACCCACTTAAATGAAGTAACAAGAAAAATTATTCGTACAGCTGCACAAAGTTAAAGTATGAAAACGAAATTTTCGACAAAACTTCAAATGCCACTCTAAGAAGAAAGATGAAAATAGTTTCTTGATCTAAATCTGACTAATAAAATAAACCTGAACTAACCAGAAATTCCAGTACAATAAAGTATTTCACAACACCTACAAAAACTACAAATTTAATAGAAATGTTAAATGTACGCAATTATTTGCTGTTAAAAATAACAAATGGCTTTCAAAAACCTCAAAGTAGTCGGAACTGGCAATTTATTTGGGGCAAAAATAATTACGAACTCAACTTCTACCCGTATTTTAGCCGTATAACTATAGAGGTTGAGTAGAGGTACATATATAATCAGATAGATACTGAAACGTTTCGTCGTCAACATCTTCACGGCCGCCGTTGCTGGCAGATAAAACTCCATGAGTCACCACCACACGACACAATTTTACTTCATTTGCAAAAAAACATCACAAGTGAGATATATGAAAAAAGCAGCCAAACAACGTCTGCGGACATAATTTTGTCATTAATTTTAATTTTTAGATAAGCAAAGATGGGCCAAAAAACAAAAACTGTAATGCATAAACTGAAAAAGGCAATGGAACTCATAGACTATCAGAATCAATCTATCAACCTCATTGAAAAATAAAATCGAAAGTGACGCAGATGATGCCATGAAAAGAGTTGCCAAGCACAAATAAACGACAAGTAAGATTGATTCAATAAATCAATCAATTATTAAAGTATATTGATGACTTGTAGACGTGTTAAGCAGCTCTTAAGAGTGCATTTCACATTTATACTGTTGTCAACTGCAGTCGGAGGTTACAATAAGCTACACGAGAGCTTATGAGCACCCCGACATTTTAATGGGTTAAAGGATGACACTTGAAGGATAAAAAGGATCGTATTAAAATATGCAAAAACTTCCCTTATTGTTAAGAAAATAAGGGCAAGTCATTTAATAATAATTCAAATATCGCAACTGTTAGATTATTTACAATAATGAAGAATGCACAGTAATTATTAATTAATCTATATCTATTATACTTAATATCTAAAAAAGTATAAACGACTTACGCAGCTGGAAGTAGAGAAGCAGCCGCCAGATGAATTTTTTAATTGCAGGTTTATAACATTTTTAACAACTCACAACTCAGAAGGCGTGCGCGCAAATCGCGTGCAAGATTTTTAACAAATAGCGCTACACATCGTACTTTGTACTAATAATAACTACTTGCAAAAAATACAAATGTATTCATTGAAAAAAATCAAAATAGATAGCACAAAATTGTACTAAATCTCTCAGACATTTTATGGGAGAATTTTATGTGGCAATAAAAAATTTACTTCTGAGCTTCACACCGCTCAGGAAAGACTTTTGCGGATAGAGAAGGTCAACAAAAGTCATAATTTTAAAGTAAGGGAAAGTTAGGTTATACATTTTTTTAATTACCGTCATATTTTGATAATACTTGTCTTTTTTAATTTATTTTAACTTATTAATTTATTTTAACTTATTTTACCTTTTATTTTATCAAAAATTCTTCTTGAAAGAGGAACAGGCGATATTTTTGTGCTGAAAACAGGCTGGCACAGTCTATGCGATAAATTGCGTAAGTAACACGTGTTTATAGAACGCTTCGGCCATGGAAAAAGATGTATTTAAATTAATGATGCATAGCAGCATCGTTAAATGAAATCCAAAATGTCATTGAAATATTAGAACACAAATCAAGCATTCACCGGAATGATTGCAGAAGTATTTTCACGCGCAAGAGTATTTTCGTTCCAAAGTAAAAGCAATTAACAGACAACAAGCTGATAAGATTCAAAAACCAAAAATAAAACTGATAACTAGAGTTAGATTATAGAGTTTAATAAGCATTTGTTTTTTTTTTTTTTTAATGAAACTGAAATGAACGTAATCATAAATAAGCATGATAATCCAATGTTTCATTTACCTCTGTAATCATTGTTCAGAGAGTATCAATAGCCTTTTTATAATTCCAACTCAGTCGATTCAATTACAGACAATGAATAAATGTTTTTTTAGTAAGAATCGCAATTCAGATAATGAATCATATTAATAATACAGCAATATTTTGCGTCATCAGAAAACTTTTATTATAAAAATCACGTAATTCATTAACTGCTTACTTGCAAAATTTTAAAACAAAAGAGTTTTCGAAAAATAAACATTTCTATACCAAAAACGGATATCTATTGAACTTCACAGTAATTTTGTGAAAACCTAAATGAGTTTCGTTTGTTTTATTGTTTGCATCTTTGAATTCGCTACAATCGTAGAGTTCAGAACTTAAAATTTCGGGCCAAAAAAACCAAAACGTTAACGATAAGAGAAGTGAAACACATTTTTAATCATAATGGATAAATTCAAATTAATTTACAAATATATTTGTTTGTAATAATAATTTTCTAATATTGATTTCCCAAAAATAAAGCATATTTTTTTCCAATCAACTTTTTTCCAAAGTGAGAATTATTACTAAAAAGAAATTTAAAATCACGTGCATGCAATTTCAAAAAACAGCTTCACACAATGAAGGCGCATTGAAATTAGCAACGCAGGACGCTAACGCCGGCGTCAGCTTCGACGTCAACGTCAACGACGACCTTAATGTCGATTTCAGCCCACAATTGTCTACACAGGGGTTGAGCACTGACGTGACCATAGTTGCCACTTTCATAATAAAAAAACGATTTTAAGATCTTTTTAAATGCCGTATGTTATGTTATTTGCAATGAATTTTTTAATTTGTTGTGGTAAATATAAATATAAACAGTAAACAATATAAGAAATTTTATGGTGAATTTTAATCTACATGGTAATTTTTTTAATAAATCTTACTTGGCGTTAATTTTGTGGAAAATAAAAACGTGTCATAAAATCCCCCTGATAAGTGGATTTCACAGTGAAGTCAGAAGTCAAATGAACTAATTGGTGACATAATATATATTTTTTACATTTTCATATAATTTTTGTGGACTTTCCAATACTTCGTGGATCTCCATGATAATTTTCACTGTAAAGGTCATTGCAAAATCGGCAATTATATTATTACTCATGAACATAATATTTCAAGCACTTCAAAATTTTCTAGCGAACATTTTTCTATAGAATTTAAATATTTATAAAAATTTGTAAAAATTAGTGTGAAGGAAATTTTGAATGAGCGGAATATAGGTTGGCATCTTTGTTTGGGGTGGCAATTATTTGACGAATTCGCTGCAACGCCGACGTCGACATTGCTGAAGACGATAGCAAAAATCGATTTCTCAACTTCACTTTCGTTCTGTTCTCAAGTGGCCAAATAAATGTTCCGCGACAAAATAGCACACGAGGCATGATGTTTAGAAAAATGAAAGCGAAAGTATATTTACTTTTGCTTTCTAAGCTACAATGCAAATGAGAGTTACTAACAAATGTAACAAGACACTGAAGGATGTATACAATAAGTTTCAGATTTCCTTGAAAGGACATTTATGTTCAGGATCCTTAAGAAACCAAATATATTCACGGTCACAAAATGATTTTGTTTTTCATGACTACACTTACAATTCTTTAATAAGCATATTGGTGATACTGGTTTTCGGTCGACGTTTTTTGTTATTGGAATTAAAGGATTTATTAAATTTAGTTTACTTCCAACCACTGGGATGATGACACTGACAGATAGGCAGCGCGACGTTTCGAATGAACAGACGACGGTCGACGTACGCTGTGACGTGCACTGCGGCGCTGGCAAACGACAAATCCGAACGAATAAATTTATCACTCTTTGCACTTTCCAGGCTAAAAGCACAGTAATTCGCTTTTGTGCAACTATATCCCACTCACTGCAACTGTGTTTAGACTTATTTCAATTAATTTTTACACAATTGGGCCAAATGTTTCTGAGGGCCGACGAATTTGACGGGAACGACAGCGAAAAACATACGAAGTGAGCAGACAAGCAGTGAGGCGATTGGAATCCCAAAAACCAATTTATGGATTTCAAGTAGAATATTAAACTATTTTGGAAGAACTTTTGTAAATCTTTTAATACAATATCGGCCTAATTAGCCCCTCCAAATTCACAAACCACTCCGAGGATTTCTCGAAGAATACTGCAAGAGTTCCTTCCCTAATTACTGCTAACGTTGCCAAAAGAAAATATTGCTTTCTGCAAATCTGATTGTACAAAAAAATTGCCATTTATAATTTCCATAGCTGCAAGAAAAATCTCCTTTTACCCAAAAACTATCTACCTCGAATCCACAAACAATTTTTTTTTAAATGCTTCAGAGATTATTTTAAGAGACGATCAAAAAGATTTAGCAGTTCTCTGTGGGAATGCATTACTTGAAGATATCTTGAGGCAAGACAGCATCAAATAAAAGCTTTATAACGTTTATAAAATAATTGGAAAATGGATTCGCATTTCAAGCTACACAAGTGCTTGAAATGCGAAAAATTACTTAAAAAGCTTTTATCTGTCAAAGATTAAACTAAGATGTAGTTAAATCATGAATGAAATATCTGGTTACACAATGACAAGACCTGGTTACACGATCCATTAGCCTCTGGATTGCCATCTTCAAATGCAGATGATAAATGGTGAATAGTTTTCAACAATTTGGCAACTGAAAAATTCCCCATAACCTGGCAACCACATTACTTAAAGGTGAGAAAGAGGGAGAGTTATATATCTAGGAACAATAGGTAGAAATGTCAAAAATTCAATTTTATGATTGTCCTTGGTGCGTTTGTAAATTGTGCAATTATAATAAGTTAATTGAACGATTGCATATCAGCAGAAAGCAGATATTCCTTTCATTAGAAAACTTCTTGAAAAATGTAATCAAAAAACTTATTAACGATGACTGAATTAAACACAAATTTTAATTGAAAAACCCAATTCATAATGCAGTCAAGAATTTCGAATTTAAGAGAACCTGCTGCTTAAGTAAATTAAATTAAACGAGTTTCGAAATGCTTATGAAATTTTCCACGTTTTACTAAAACGCATTTTGAAAACATACTTAAAATTAAAAATGTTCGAAAGTTTTTTTTAATTGCGCAAAATATATTTGTTTATAATGTTTTCATCATTTTTTGACAGTGGACAACGTAGGTTGTTGTTCCAGTGATAAAGAAGTCTTCGATAGTACGATAGGTTGATAATATACCATTAAATTATTCATGGACTTCGTTGCTGGTACAACAAAATTTTTACCTTACAAAGAACAACACACACATACACACAAGTTCAGAGCCTGCTATATAATAATATTAAGTTTAACTTAAAATTAGCTGAACTAGCTTCTGAATTAGCTATTATAATAAAACGCAGCATTTGATGCCATCGAAAGAATTCAACAAAATCTAACTCCAATAGACTTTACAAAAGCAAAATTAAACATTTACAAAAATAAGTTTCAATATTTCAAATATTCTGAATTATATGCTACAAAGGTAGTCGACAGATATGTACTTCATTATAAACAAAAACAAAAGCTATTAAGTAGCGACTGGTTGATGGGACATTTGGTGGCATTTTTTGGTGTTCGGCTTTAACTTATTTGCTGAAGGTGCTGAAGTATTTAGTTCTCAAGTATTTGCATTTCCAGTTCAACATCAGAGAGATTCACTTCACGCAACGAATTGATGAACATGTAGCGTGAAAAGTAGATATAAAGCCATCGAAACCATTTCATCTGCGACTTATGCTCTTTCATAGCACGTCTTATGGTGCTGGCTTCATCCCAATTCAAAATACACCTATGCGATATTATTAGTAGGTGAGATAAAAGAAGCCGAAATGCTTACCAATGCGTGGACATAAAGCACGTGCAAAGTAGATCAAAAATTGATAAATATTTTCTAAGAATATTAATTGAATCCAGAGTGTAAAATTTGCAATCTACGGAAACATATGAAATCAATCGCAAATGTAAGTATTTTAGGAATCAGTTAATTATCTGATCAAGATGGCAAATTATTATATTATGATTCATATTTTTGTGTTCCACTTACTTTTAGGCAATAAATTGGCTAAGCATAAAGAAGCAGCCGCGTAGTACACAGCACAGTGGTTCGGATGCTGACTTACACCATCCCTGTCGAAGGTGAAAACAGCCTGTATGTCAAGGCTTTCGATAGTTTTGAGAACCAGATCCGAAATGGCTTCAGTTTTCCATTCAACATTAGGATCATCCGGCAGATTCGTTGCGCTCACCAGGGTGATGTTCGATGATGGAATGCCCAGTTGTGAACACGACTGCCATAGCTCCTCGCGTCGTAGCTGCGATTGATTTTCATAGTTGCCTGTTAGAAATCAAGTGAACAAACACAACACATCACAAAGACCTCGCCACTAACCATTCGACAAGCAGAGCACGTACACCTGGCAGTAGTCAAGCCTGGCTAACGAATACACCAACGGACCAAAAAACATGCACTCATCATCCGGATGCGATGTCACTACCAACACACGTCGCCATGACTGCATTCCAGGCAGCCGCAGGCTGTTAACGATTTTCAGGAACCGCCAAAGCCCGCTCGAGTTCTTAAGGAAGGTGAGTTTATAGATGCTCAGGCATACTATCAAGTATACGAGCAAAGCGTATACGATGTGCTCCAGGGCTTCGGCTGACGTAGACAACAACCGAAAGTAAATCTGGCGCAGCGACAATAGATCGAGGAGGTGTTGCACACTCAAATCCGTAAGATTGAAGCCAGCAGCTGGATTCCAGTAGCTGGTGCTGTTGCTGCTTGTGTTTAAGGAGTTATTGAACTGTCCTATTAAAACGTGTAACCATGAAAATCTCATCTCATTGCAATAGTGAGCAGGACTTTTAGGAATGCGGTTGCTTTTCAAGGGCTTCCTTCAGCTTTCTATTTTTAGAACGAATTCTTTCGACGTTGAAATCCCCTTTCTGCAGCAAATTATTTTTCAAACGAGCTGGATTCCTGTTGGTAATCAAAGCGTGCGCTTATCTCTATAGAAGCCCTCTTTGAAGACGACAATACTGTTGTGTCGGGAGTTCTAACAGCGGCCCAGCTGTTGCGTGATGCAATGATTGTTGCCTTGCTTTTGGTCGTTGGGCAATTTGTTCTTTTGGCCCTGGCTGGGGGACTAATTAATTTTTGTCATCTGCCATCAATGTTGATTTTCTTGTTACAGTTGTGATTTTTTTTTTTTTTCAAATTAGCCTACCGAGCTAGTTTTCTCTGTATTTTTTTATATTTATATCATTATATTTTCATTGACAATTGTAAATTCAATTAAATTTTTTAAATCTTTTGTCAAAATAACCAAAAAGAAAAATACTTTTGTAGAAAAAAGCCAAATTGAATTTATCACTGCATTTTAATTTTGGTTTGGTGGCAAAAGCCTGTGCCATGTTTTTTAGATAACGGCTATGCAAACTTCAATAATTGGATGAGCCCTGGATTGGTCTGAGAACGGTTGACTAAATAATAATATTAAACTGAGTTGTAGCTTTATCAGTTAGAACAACACTTTTAGTTGATGATTGTTTAGTTAGTAACAACTTTTTCAATGAGTTACGAGCAAAATTTAACTTTTCATTATTATCGATAATTTTTGCATTGTATAGCTAATTTTTAATTATCCAAATATATGGTCCATCCTGTTTAAAAATATTCCTAGGCAAAACATTATACTCTAAGATATAATCGCTCCAAACAATGTGCAATTGCATAAGATAAAATTGAGTCTCAATAAAGCCTGAATTGAATAATATAAAATAATTAAACATTTTATAGATCAGCAATTTTTTCCTATCTCTGGACGGAATAACCAACCAATTCCGGCGCAGAGCTTATTATGGTTCGTTTTGACAATATTGCGTCAGTGGCTTTCAAGCTGTTCCTACAGTGTAGGGTAATGTTTTACTAGAAATCAGAAAATTTTTATAACTTTCAATTATTATGAAAAAACTATAAAAAGAACCCATAATCTTTTTAAGTTGATCAGCGGTTAAAGAAAATTCAGAAGTAGCTGAAACCTTTTAAGAGGTGATTTTATAACCTCTTCGTTTATGTGTAAGTTGCGACTTTCTGAATTTTATCTAAACGGTTCTTAATTCAACGCTGTTTATAAAATTTAGTATGGAAATTAAAAATTAATAATACTCTTGCGACTGATATAAACTCCCATATTTCATTAATTGTAGTAGAGAAACGAAATGAATGTACAACGCTTCTGAACGAAATACTTCCTTATTGTTTAGCCTCTACTGTTCTGGAATTACTTTTCTCTATTCCTGCATGACATTTAATACACAATTTCCTTTGCTGAAAATTTCGCCGAAGGATCGTTTTGCGTTTTGGTCGTTAGTCGGCAAAATTAATTTTGCGGCGGAAATCTAATAAAAAGAACTAAAAATCTGTTGAATTTGCGTGAAAACCGCAAGTGGTAAATATTACGATATCAGTAAACGGAAAGCTCGCTGTATACGAAAGCCGAAATTTGGACGACTGCGGACAGTGGGCAACTCATCGCATCCCAGCCATCGTCAGCGTTTAGAATGCAAGAAAAATTGTTAACTAGTTAAAACAATTTAAACGGCTATCTTCTAAGAGTTATTCAAGAAAATAGCTTCTATAACGTCTATTTCTATAATTTTGTAGAGAACATTGAAGCCGACGCCAGCAGGAGACATTTAAGTGCCGGCAATTGTAACGAGCACGAAAGATAGAGATGGCGCAGCACGTGCATGATCCGGCTGTCTTTGAACGCAGGCTGCGACCCATTTACGGTGAGTAGCATCGTACATTTACGGTGAGTAGCATCGTAGTGCAAATACTTTTACGCTAATTAAAATTCTTAAGATTCATATACAAAACATTGCAACCGTGCTTCCAGTTCTCCTGGAAAAGCTCCATTAGCCAGAAATTTTATCTGGGAATAGCGATTTTTATGGAACTGTACGACATTCGATTCGATAGCTGTCCAATTCGATTTTTATATAGCTGCAAGACAGTTGCTGTATGAAATCACATGTGAACTTTTAATTTTTATGTGATTAAAAGAGATTATGGAAATTTGAGCTCGTAGTCTTGAATTGCATACTCCACAAACTCATATTTAAAAATAGAATTATTCATGCCTTTGTTGTGCATACAAAAGTACTAAATAAAAATATTTATTTATTGCAGACAACTTGGAAGTAGGTAACAATCGCAAAGCTCTGCAAGAGACCGAGAAGCTGCTGAAAAAACAACCGAATCTCTTGTGTGCACGCGCTCTCAAGGGATTGGCTTTGTTGCGTTTGGGGCGTGTGGAGGAGAGTAATGGTTATTTGAAGGCGGTCGCTGATGAGAAGCCCTTCGATGATTCTACACTACAAGTGCTGTCATTCTGCTACAAAGAATTGGAGCAGCGTAAGTTGTGCGACACAAGATACCTGATTATTAATAAACTTAATAGTTGCCACACTGCTCTCTTTACACACTTGAAATCGATTCCACATAAATTAAAAATTCCCCCTTGCATTAACAATTTGCATGAAAATTACCCATTGACCACATCAGTTAGAAATCCCACGTATGATAAACTTTCCCACTAAGTTGGGCACCTGAGTAGAGAGAAAAAAAGCCGCCGTTTTTTATGTTAAAAAACAGCATCTTTATGATTTTAACAATTTCTGCTGCACTACAAAACAGTTGTTCTCTAAACAGTTGGCAAGACAAACATCGGCTATAATTAGCCAGCGTGAATTTTGAAAATAAGGAGATTTTGTTCACTTTTTAAATGCAATATAACGGCGCTGGTCAAGATACCGAATTAATATTTTAGTTACAAGTATATTTAAACTAGGTTATACATTTATTTGCTATATGTTTCTTATTTCTGTATTTTAGTGGATAGAAACGTAGAACTCTATAATAATGCTGTGAAACAATCACCTGGAAATGAGGAGTTGCTCGCCCATCTTTTCATATCTTATGTGCGCTTGGAGGACTTTAAATCACAGCAGTCGGTGGCACTGCAGCTATACAAGGCGCAACCCAAGAATCCCTACTACTTTTGGGCAGTTATGAGTGTCGTTCTGCAGGTCGGTGTTGAAATTAAATCGTCTTTAGAGCTTCAGAGTCTAGCTAACGGACTTTTCTTTGAATTTCAAATTTATATCTTGTATAATTTTGGGCTGACAGTGTTTTCTTAACCTGCTTATTAATAAAGTTATTGGTTCAACAGTCGTATTAGACTTTGCAAGGAAATTTTTTTTAAATGTTCGTTTTAATCGACATCAGTCGAATTAAAATGACTTTGATTTTTTCTTGCAATTTTGTATATGTTTGCAGACTTGCAATTAAGTTTCCGCTGACTTCTGAAGAATTGTCTAATTCTATGAAAATCAAGATCTGTCAATAAATACCATAATTTTATTGCAGGGTATTCGTGGACCAGAGAGTAAAAATCCAGAAAAGCGAAAAATATTCTTGTCGCTTGCTCAGCGCATGGTTGACAAACTGATAGCGGAGAACAAACTGGAGGCTGAGCAGGAGGTTCTGCTATACCTTTATATACTCGATCTGCAAGCGAAATACCAGGAGGAGCTGGATTTTCTAAATGGCAGCGTCTGTGAGAAACTCTACCCAGGAGCTCCGATATACATGAAAATAGATCTACTGAAGAAACTGAAGAAGTGGCGAGAAATTAACGTGCTATTAAAGGATTTGCTTAGAGATGAGTGTGTATTGCTTCTCTTCTAATGCTTTATATTGAAGTTGGTCTAATTAACTTTGCAATTATCAGTCGTGATCGTTGGGATTACTATCAGGACTATTTGAGTAGCTGTTTTGAATTGTTAAACATGTCAGAGCAGACGAGTCTAGAGGAAAATAGCAGTGGTGCATGTGACTCAACAGGTTCAAATATCCTTAATGAATGCAATGAGTTTCTTTGTGAAGTCAGTTTGTTTCTTTTGGTCTTGATATCAATTATATAATTGTTATTACATTTTCATCACTTACAGGTCATTAAGTCTGCCGAGAAGAAAGTGCGTGGACCTTATTTGGCACGCATCGAATTGCATAAACGTATGCGCGCTCGGGGTTTGAATGCCATTGAACTTTTGGGAGACTTTAGCGAACTGATAATTGAATACTTTCGCTTATTCGGTGACAAATCATGCTGCACGCATGACATCGCGCTCTTTTTGCCATCTATTAAAATAGAAGAGCGCCAGGTGTTGGCCGAGAAACTGCTGAATGAAAGTGGCATTGGTTCCACAACGCTACCACAAGATGTACGAAGGAACAAATTACTAATTACATTCATTGTCTGCTGTAACATAATTTTTTTAGTGTCTTTTGGCATTTTTGGGCGATCGTATTGTTTTTCTATGATCTGTTATGCAATCCGTATTGTTTATTTATCAATTAACTTATTACAGAAACATCAAATGCAAAAACACATTTGTGCTCTACAAACTTCTCGCATCTGTGGATCTCATCTCGACTTGCAAACGGATCACTTGAAGGCGCTGTACACAACCCTCAAGCTTCACTATGAGCATGGGTATGGTGCTTTTGGAAAGAACCTCTTGCCGACAGATATGGGCCCTTCGGATCCGTATGTTCTTCTGGCAGGTACTTCGCTTCACTTCTCTTTTCTATTCACTTTTCTCACTCACTGTTCTCTCCACAGCCAACGTTATGTACGATATCAGCGTGAGAGAGCAGCGATCAGATTGTCTGTTCGAAGCCCTCTGTCTGCTGCAGTACGCTTTGCGTAATAGTCCCAGTAATTTTCACATCAAGTTGTTGAGCTTAAAAATATATCACTTCTTCGGCTGCGTACTGGGTGCGCAGGAAATGTACGACTATCTGGATATCAAGCAAATTCAACTGGATTCGATGGGTTACGTGCACTGCAACCTACTGCCGCTCAGTGGGCGCTACGCACTTTCGCGCTCTATTTTCGATGCGACACTCAAATTCTTTACCAACAGCTACAAGGAGCGACTGGAGTACATTGCGCTCATCTATCGTTTCTGCACCTTCTCCAAACTGGAGGAATTTATGAACTTCAAAGATCGCCTCACGAACAGCCTGCATTATGTGACCATTTCGGTGGAGGCGCAGCTCAGCGATTTGGTGACGCTCTATGGCAACCTACAGCAGAATTTAAGCAACTACGCCGCCATGAGCATCGAACCAGCAGACGACCGCATATCTTGGCACGAACTCTCCGACAACCGCGATTTGTCGGCCATTGTACGTTGGGATCCCGTGCATTTAGTGCATGGGGAGGACGAGCGCAAGGAATCATTCGATCAAGAAGTCGAGGCGCTGCAGGTGCGCTCGCTGATTTTACGCCTAGTGGCCTCATTTGTCGATCTCTTCCATACGCCTGCGCCTCAAAGCAAAAAGCAGACGACCAACAAGGAAAGCAAAAAACCGATTACGAAAGAGACGAAGGAAGGGGTGAACGCGAAAGAAACGGAAACAATTGAATTACTGAAGGAGTCATGGGAGAGTCTCTTTATACGCTTACGCCGCATGAACTACAAACCGTATTCCAATAAATTTCTTGTGAATTTGCTGCCTTCGCGATTACATCTTATGCTGGAGTTGCCTTATGAGAAGTTCTTCACAGACTTGGCGCAAATGGTGCCGGAGTTGTATACTGGTTCCATCAACCTCCCGGTGCAATGCAAAGTAGTCAGCGACAATGTAGTCGCTGTAGTGGAGGTTCTTGTAAATGCAATCGGAGAAAGCAATGCAGCAACCGAAGATGGTTTGTGGCGACGCAGAGAATGGCAAAATAAAGTAGCTGCCAGTTTAGAGGTATGAAACATTGAATCACTTTAAATCATAAATAAATTATTATATACTATAATACTAAATTTCCTATATCTTTCTTCTTCAGATGTTGTCGCTGTACGCTTTCGTGCTGTCTGTGGCTTATGACAAGTTCCAGAATCCTGTGAAAACCAAACCAAAGAAGAAATCCAGCGAAGCGGAGCAACCGATGCAAACCATCAGTGAAAAAGAACGTGTTCAGTTGCTGGTGGAGCTGATGCGTCACCTCAAGCAGAAGCTTTTAATGTGCGAAAGTGCAATCAGTAAGTTCGATTTAAAATGTCTGCTTTCTTCATTCTGTATATTTTTTGTTGCTTTTAGGAAACTGGCGGAGCCCCGCTTTGCCTAGAGACTTGAGCTCGTTCATGTCGGATATGTCGCTGAAACCTGAGGTGGAGGCAACGCTAATCAGTGATGTTGCTTCCATATTCAAGGATTCGCATGATTTTCTGCAGACCGATTTAGTGAATCTTATCAGGGATAAAATACGTATGATAGGCAAGTGAGGGAACATGTAGTCTCAACATGGTCTCAACCTTTTTAAGCCCAAACTTATCAATTCATGTTTGGCTAAGGAGGCTAATTTAGGGGATTTTAATCCAGTTGAATCAGCGATAAAATAATAGTCATCCGATTTCCAACACACTTTTTGTTTGTTAAATATTTTTAATATAGAAACTTTAATTTTAATTACCGTTTATATAACCTCTAACTGCAATTTTTCTTAATATGAAATCCTTTATATTAAGATCGAAAGACACTAATCGCTAACTTTTAAAGTTAAACTCAACTTTTCATAGTGAAGCCGATATGGAAATTTGGTTCAAGAACAAGTTTTAGCTTGTAATGTATTTCAATAAAAGTTTTAAGCTTAGAGTAAATAAGACCATGCAAAGAAAACAGCTATAGGTTCGAGTACAGCTTGGGTTTTGTTCTACGCTAGTCGTCGCCGTTCAAGGCTTCCACTTCCTTTTTGATTTCCTTCAGCAACTGTTTCGAGCGGGGATCACTTTGGTGTTGCAGCGTTTCCAAGTGAGCACGTAAGTGATGTGCGCGTGTGAATCGCTTACTGCAGATGCCGCATCTTTTTTTGAAGAAAGAGCGAGCTGAAGAAGTATTGACATATTTCAATTAAACTTACGTATATGGTTTCTCTCCAGTATGAGTGAGCTTATGCACTTTCAAGACGCTCGAGTATGTGAAGCTCTTGCCACAGGTTTCGCATATGTATGGACGTTCGTTCCTGTGTATTCTGCAAATAAGTTCTGTCTTAGCAAATTTTACACCAAATGTCGCTTGATGTGCAAGCGCAACGTTTGGTGTCTAATAAAAACCTTTCATGCTTGACCATTGTGGAGCGATCGGAAAAAGTTCTCTTACAATATTGGCAGGTATACGGACGTGCGCCTGTATGTTTGCGCATGTGACGTGTCAGCTGGAAATTAAGATGAAAATCCTTGTGACAAATTCTGAAATGTAATAAAGTTGGTCGGGATTAATAACATAGCGGTATCAATTCCCATCGATTTAAGTTATTAATTATTTGACAGTGAAAATGCGTTTAATTCAACATTTGCGATTTATTATTCGAATTTTATTATGGGTTTTCTTGCTACTCACAAAATAACAGTTTTTCGCGAGATTTACTTCTACTGATAATCTTTCAGAGTTTCATTTTTGATTCACAGAATAAAATATGGCAAGCATTCAATCACAAAATAAAAATTGGTTCCTGTGCTATTTGAGATATAAATCCGCTCCAAGAGTGGCACTTTGCTTGCTTCGGGAACTGAAAATTACAAATTCATAATTGAAATATGAAGCGAAGACTTTCGACTTACGCGACATTACTTGAACTTACTCAGAAATCAATGTCTGTGGTTCGATTCCAGTTACTAAAACTGAAATTTTACTCTTACTTTTACAAAAGAGGAAGCTGCCACTATGACAATGGAATCAAAACTGTGGCATGTGGTGCTAAAATAATGGCAGTCCAAAAATTAAAAACTGTTCTCATCCGAGGGCCGAAAGTGATAGAAGAGTTATTTCAATGGTGAATATCGTGTTTCCTGTTTGCCTAAACGTGGCTGTTGCATATGGAAGTTTTTTGTTTTTGTGGAAGTGTTATTAAATATTAAAATTTTAAATATCAATCTGATTTTGTTTTAAAATACACGCATATATTGTTACAAATTGCCCATATAATAAAAAATATTTTTGCATTTAAGAACGCTCGGATAAGTCTGTCCTGTGACTTTCTGGTATTAAAATGGATCGGGAACCGGGAACCTGCTCATATCTCCTCATAGTGCACCTCCACCTGTTCTCTACTTACTCGCATTCGAATGGCTTTTCATTTCGATGTCGTCGCATGTGTGCCTCCAGAGCGTACTTCCTGTTGTATATGTTGCCGCAAATATGGCAGATATGAACATCTTTTTCTGGCTTTTGTAAATTGTTGTACCCCACGCTTATGACCGCCGCCCCGTCCGACGAGATATCTAACGTTTTTCGTGTACGACTTGATCGGCGTACTATAGAGGTTGGCATCACCGGCTTTGCTTCGCCTCTCGAACGCATTATGGCAGTGGAATTTCGTATATCGCCGTCATTGTCATACAGCCACATGTCGCTGTACTCGTCAATTTCTTCGTAATCGAAGTGAGTCTGTGATTCATCGATGTCGTGCCCAGCCTCTTTTAGAACTTTCGCCACTGTCGCCGTTCCAGCCTCCCCTTTAATCTTTAGCAAGCGCTCCGGCGCAGCATTATCGGCTTTATGGACGATTTCGTTTCCAGCTGCTTCAGCATCTTCCGAAGAGTTGCACATAAATTCGCGCAAGTAATCATCGGCGCTCTTGCACATCGTACGGAACTTGTGCGCGATGTTCAGGAATATATTGCATCTCCTGCAGATTTTGTTCGGCAACTCGGGGTTGGGCAGCACCTGAAACGAGACGTTGATTTAGCTGTAGTTTAGCTTGAAGTTCGAGATTGCTGCGTACCTCTATACCGCCGCATCTTTCGATCTTTTGGTACAATATCTCGCCACTGGGGTCTGCTTTGTCGGCAACCGTATCAAATATGGATAACATATCGCCGTTGCCGTTTTGCAAGCAGATGCGACAAATGTTAAAATTTATCTCCACTCTCATTTCTAGATATTTTATAACTTTTAATAAAGAACAATCACCTGCAGTAATTACCAATAATAAACGCACATAGAAGCCTTTAATGAAAAACTAGTTGCCAGGTGTTCTCCTCACGAGGAATTCCCTTTCATCCTACAATAAGAATTTTTCGATTTAATTATCTACAACAACTGAATTTTCCAGAAATAACCAAGATCATTGAAATTTACCACAACCATTAGAAAGCCAGATAAGTTTCAAATAACACTACAAGCAATGGTGGGAAAATTAATTTCATATAAATGAAAAATATCCATATCTTAAAAATTACAAGGATTATTCCCATAAAACTGGCAACTAAGAACTTTGCATATAACATAAACAACGCAACGCAATAATGAAGTTTATAGGGTGGTTTGTACACAATTCTTTTTTGCAAATTATACAATCTGACATATCGAGCGAAAGATCTTGTCATCAGTAATCTTCGTTATTCCTTTTATTTCCTTTATTAATTATTAATCTTATTAGGGAAGTAGTGATTGCAAAGATAATGATTACTTTCACAATTCTGTTTATAATTACTGATATTATTAGAAACACACAATATTGTAAAAATCACACTCACGTTTTTCTTTCTGGTAGTACTATTCTTGGCAGATGCTACAAATTAATAAAATTTGTGTAGGCTGCTTTGGTAAACAGCGCCATTCGGTTTTGCATTATTATTCGAGGGGTTCTTCATTGTGCATATAAACTGGGTACAATAATATTTTCCAATTTTTTTAGATATGGCAACTTTATAATTTTGCTTTCAACAACTTGCCAACCATTTGTGCTACTGCTTACAATTCTTAAAAAGCTTTGAAAACATATTCAAAAATGGATTATTCCAACAACGCCAAATGGATTATTTGTCGCGTGTGCCTAAGAAACTGCACCGAAGATATGCATAAAATCTTTGCACCAAGTGGTCCGGTTGAGGATTTGGTTGGAAAGATCCGTGAGTGCGGTGGCATACCAGTAAGTTCACAGATTTAAGCGTCGCGCACAACAACGCGGGGTGTGTTTGGAATCGTGCTCGCGATGGCGTTCGCGTTATATTGTTCCACTTTTTACTCAGTTCCTATTTATAGCTTGACAGCTGTGACCATCTGCCAGATAGCATCTGTCGAAAGTGCCTTCTCCTACTTAGGGTGGCGCACAAATTCCGCACACTCTGCCAGAGATCTCATCAACAGCTATTGAATGTGCTGCTATCGTCAGTTGAAGTTGAAACGACTCTGGTGAAGGATGAAACGGAGGACTTAACGGAGAAGTATGAAGCTACATGTGCACAAGAAAAGTGTAGCAGTGACGAAATTGGCTACATCCTGGAAAATGGAGACGTCGAAGGAACAGACACTGATGCAGCAGTTGTTGAAGCCAACGAAGTTGATGATTCGGCAAACAGAGTATGTTAAAAAATAGCTTTAATATTAAGCCATTTTAAACTTTTGTTTCTTTAGTATATGGAAATCGCTAGTCAAAATGAAATCGAATACCTGCAAGATGATATGGATACTTTGTTAGCTTCGGATCAAAGCAATGTGGAGGGTGAGCAGTTCAGCCATGAGACCTCTGCTGGATGCAATGGAGAGTTTGAGCAACTTCGGGTTGAAAACTGTGCACAGCTCACGGGGAATGAGACTTCAGACATCACAGAAACTTGTGTGGTGCAATTTGATGAGAGCAGAGTTACAAATGAACCAGTCATAGCTAAAAGAAGGAAAAGGAAGCAAGCGGGTGATGCGAAAGCCGTACCTGTATTAGCAAATGATCGAAAACGTGCAAAAAAGCCACGCAAAGCAAAGAAGGCAGAGTCGCAGGCCCTACTGCCCGCAGAGGACGAAGAAACATTTATTTGTTTCCAGTGCGGCAACTTCTACACGGAACGATCAAAATATACTGTGCATATGAGGATGCACAAGAAAGAGAAGCCACATGAATGCGAGTATAGCAGAAATATTTGTCTTTCTTTCAGCAGTGCTGAATAATAAAACTTTTCAGGATTTGCCATAAACGTTTTGCTCAAACGCCGCAGTTATCACGACATATGAATTCTCACACGGGTGTCCGACCGTATAAATGCAAGTTCTGCACTTCCAGTTTCGCAGATCCATCCACGTGCATTAAGCATGAACGGTATTTGTGTTTGTATATCGCTTTTACCAATTTTAAATTATTTATTTATTTAATTTTTAAGCATTCACACCAATGAGCGTCCATATAAGTGCAAATCATGCAACAAAGCGTTTTCCTATTCGAATGTACTTAAGGTGCACATGATGATACACACAGGCGAAAAACCGTTCAGGTTTGTTTGTTTAAATAAATCTTAACTTTTTTATTTATGTGTAACGATTGCGGAATTTTAGTTGTAAGCATTGCGGAAAGAAATTTTCTCAGCTGCATCATAAAAAAGCTCATGAACGTACACACATCTCGCTCGAGAATTTAAATCAAGGGGAAAGTGGAGGAGGCTTATATATAATTAGTTAAGATTTTTCTTGTATATATATTCGAACTCAAGAAACCAAATATAAGAACTTAATTTTACTAAGTTATCATTTTCATCTTTTAAACTATAAAATCTATATGCACAAATATATTCAAATTTATTTCGAATATGCGAAGTCCCCGAATTGTTTCAAATGTAACTATATTTATTTATCTCTGTTGAATTTTGCAATTTGAATTTACATAGAGAAAATTTTCAATTTTTTTTTTTGCAATAAACTAATAAACCTTAGATACTTATATTGTTTTATTTTTTAATGGCAGGAATTTGTATTTTTCTCTTAGTTGCTATGAATTTGAAATTGAATGGAATTTTTTTGTTATATTCATTTTAGACTCTCCGTGGGGAAAAATAAGAATTGTTACGTCATGCGGAGTGAAGATGACAACCTAGGTTCGCGCCGCGTTTACTTATCTAAATAGTTTCTTTGTCAGGGTTACGTGACCATCAATGAGGCCGTTCATATTTCCCTTTCTACACTTTCACAATAAGCAACTGTCAGTTTTCCATAGGGAACTTCCCACCTTTGTTCCGTTAAATAAATCCCAAGAAATTGTTCTTAGGATGATGGCAACCCAGCATAATGCTGTCATTTGGATTAGAGATGGACAGTGGACAGTCCAATTTGTTAATATATTGTTTTTATATCTTATACTAAAATCAAAGTCTTATTTCTTATACTAAGCCACAGTCAATTACGTCAATTCTACTATTATTTTGTGTTAATTTAAACAATTAAACTCCGCAGCAAATAGAAGCAAGAAAAAAGAAACACAAAATATAAAAGTTAGTCACACAACGAAATGAAAAATGCAAGTCCAATTTTTCTTGATAGGTTAGGAAAATATGATAAGATCGTAATTAATCGAGGCTCATAGCAGTTCTGAGTTTGTTTCTGTATTCAATTTCGCACATAAAAAGTTAAATATTTACTTTTCTTGAGAATAAGCATTTAAATTTTTATGGTCCAAACTGAAATTGCCTCTAGAGTCTAGACGGTGATATCAATGTGTTACGAAAATTTAGGATAATCGAAAGCAAAAGTCAAGTTTTTACTACAATCGGAGGTGTAAGTATACTTCAAAGCATTATATTAATAAGTATATGTAAAGTATATATTTTTTATAAATATAATAATTTTTATTTTTAAAAATATGATTTATATTATTATCGACTATAGATTTATACATCTCTAGACCCAAGCGTCATTTTTATTTCGTAAAATTGGAAAATTATTACAAAAAAACTCTGATTATTGGGACGATGAAACCATCAGGATCGGAGAAGTGGATTGTTTGCCGCATTTGCTTGCAGCAGCCACAGGACGGTCTGCAACCTATTTTCGAAAACAGCATGGAGAGGGATCTGATAATAATGATATCTGAATGTGGCGGAGTGCCTGTAAGTTCACTGCGTCATTAAATTCCATTCCATTGATTTTTACAATGAGAATATCTTCATCGCCTCGTAGATTAAGAAAAACGACCACTATCCGGACAAAATATGCTCCAAGTGCTTCAAATACCTTAAAGTTGCACATCGCTTCCGCACCACATGCCAGCGTTCGTACAAACATCTGAGCAGATTCATCACGCCAATGACCTCAAATTTTGAAGAGCAAGTGGTTACGCTTGTGGACGATAACTCAGCTGAAGATCTGGAACTGAAGGTGGAGCCTATGGAAGTGAAGCAGGAGTTAGAATTGAGCGAAGGGGAGGAGATTGTGGAGGTTTTTAATGCAATGGAGGATGACTCCAAGGATAACGTGTTTCTAGAGAGATTGGAGGTAAGAACTAGTTAATACATATCTCTATGTGTCCAATCTATTCAACCCAATTTCGTTATGTAGGAGGAAGTTCCACTCGATGAAACCGAGTTCCTGGATGAAGAAATAGAACGAGACCTTTTGGACACAGATGATGAAGATTACTCGCCGTATAAAACAAGTTCTACTCGTAAGTATGTGAAACACAAGGAAGGGTCAAGAGGTATGGTTCGCGGAAGATATATAAAGAAAGAAAAAGCAGAAAAGCCGCCAGTCAAACCCAAACCACAAAAGGAAACCTCATTCATATGCGATGTCTGTGGGAACATATATCCATCTAAGGGGCGTCTAAATGAACATATTAAGGTGCACAGACCGGTCAAGCCCTTTGATTGCGAGTAAGTTAATCGAGAGCTGAAGATTTTATGCGTGCTTGTGTGTATTTCTGCATTAAAATTTCTAGAATTTGTGGGCATCGATTTGCTCAGACGCAACAATTGTCACGTCACATGAATACACACACCGGCAAGCGTCCCTTCAAGTGTAACTACTGCACAGCTGCCTTTGCAGATCTCTCCACAAGGAACAAACATCATCGGTAAGTTAGCTGAACGTTGCATCCTTCTTGGTTCCTTAATTGCTGTTCCTTAGCATCCACACCAATGAAAGGCCGTATGTTTGCGACACTTGTGGCAAAACCTTCACCTACACAAACACCTTGAAGATTCACAAAATGATTCACACTGGCGAAAAACCTTACGTGTAAGTGCCTGGCCCACTATTGCATAGTTTTCTTAAACCAAGAATCTTTATTTGCATTAACTTTACTCTTGCAGCTGTGACTTCTGCGGCAAAGCTTTTGCACAAGCTTACAAGCTACGTGCTCATGCAGTCACGCATGAGAAGAAAGCCGTTATGAACTTGCAAGAGCCCAGGGTGGTTGTGGAAGATTCGATGGATGGTGATGAAGAAAGTCAACTTGCTACCGATCAGCAGTTGCTAGAAATGTAATGGTCGCATTTATTTTATGTAGAATATGGAAATATAGTAACAATTCTTAAGACACTAATAATATGATTTTTTAATAGCAGAAGAAAGGAGTAATTTTTTACCCATATTGTACGGGGAATTAATTGTGCAAATATTCACATCAATGGCATTGTTTTGACCTGATCTTAGGCGCGCTAAAATGGTTAGCCAAGCTCT